>OY288289.1:72907306-73628408 GCA_958450335.1 Hibiscus tridactylites | reverse complement strand
AAGCAAACATCTAATGATTATGTCACATCCCTCATTGATAAATCAAATATTCTTTTCATTACACTAACGTTGCTTTAAAGTACAACCTTGCTTTCTTTGTCCCTCTATTTTAAATAAAAAAGTTTTAACTATGTAACTAGTAAATTTGACCTGAAACTCGAAACCCGAACTGAATTATTTGAACCGAGTAGACCTGGTAAACTTGACCCGAGAACCGAAAACCGAACCGAATTACCCGAACCCAGACCCGAACCGAAACCGAAAATCAACCCGAAATTGACCCGAAATTAGATCCGAAATTTGATCCGAAACCCGAAATAAACCGAACCGAAACTGAACCGAATTTAGTTGAACCGAATGGACCCGAACCGAATGGACCCGATTAATAGAAATAAAGAAAGATAAAATAGGAACAACCGCACAAATCACTAAAATGTCAAATATATTGACTTTATAAAGTCATATATAGGGTGTAAAAATCTGAAAAACCTAAAAATTTGATTAAAAACGACTGATTTCTCATTGAACCGAAAATAACCGAACCGAAATTAACCGAACCGAAAATAACCGAACCAAAATGACCCGAAACACAATAGACCCGAACTAAAACCGAACCGAAACCGAACCGAAACCGAAACTGAATCTGAACCGAAAATATCAGACCCGAAATAACCGAAACCGAAATGACCCGAACCGAACCCGAACCGATTGACCCGTTTGCCACCTCTAGAACCGAGACTCGAATCGAAACCGAAAATCAACTCGAAATCTAATTCGAAACCCGAAATAAACCGAACCGAATGGACCCGATTAATAGAAATAAAGAAAGATAAAATATGAACAACCGCACAAGTCACTAAAATGTCAAATATATTGACTTTATAAAGTCATATATAGGGTGTAAAAATCTGACCAACCTAAAATTTGATTAAAATCGACTGATCTCTCATTGAACCGAAAATAACCGAACCGAAAATCACCCGACCCAAAATAAAATCAAACCGAACCGAAACTGAATCTGAACCGAAAATATCAGACACGAAATAACCGAAACCGAAATGACTCGAACCGAACCCGGACCAATTGACCCGTTTGCCACCTCTAATAACTAGTTAAGGTTTTTCAAAAGTGCTTTTGGGACAAAAAAACTACGTATAACCTGTAGCTTTTTAAACTAAAAGTGTTTTTTACACATTTATCTTTGTTTATATCAACTATTCTTTTGTATTTTTACAAACGATGTCTAAAATATACAGTTTATGTACTTAAAAATATTTTTTTGACAGCAATATCAAATACACCTATTTTAAACCAAGACTTTTGAAAAAAAAAAACGCTTCTCAAAAGAACTTTGACACGACACTTCTCAAAAACAATGCAAAATTGACCCTAAATAATTGTGGATTGTATCGAATCTCAAAAGTTTAGTGTTCTCATCCATTTTCGAAGAAGGGAGCCTACAAGATTCAATTTGGTGTCAGCATCTCAAAATCTTCCCATTACCCTTTCTCACAGTTCCTAAATATCACCTCTAAAAGCCTATCATTCCTCATTCACTGTCCCATTTACCAAAGCTTATGGTGCAATACAGAGATAGTTTAGACTTTAGAAAGCTTAGAAACTAAGCATTCATTAAACCTATGAATCTCCTTAGTGCAATATCAGTCAGATTCATTTGAAATGATGAAATTAACAGAAAAATAAATGCACAAGGGAAATTTGTCCTGTCATATTTCGTTAACAGTTAAACAAGAAAGAAATAAGCATCGTAGAACATGATTAGAACTCAAATAATAGACATTAATCTAATTCAAAATCCGGATTAAGAATTAATTGAATTTTTTCCCGGTTAATCTAACCTCCAGCAATTCATTCCTATTCAAAATCACATAAAATTATTAAAAAAAGGAATACGTGAATGATTCTTACCTGTGATTTATTGCTGTTTAAATTAGCATCTGAAATCGAAGAGAAATCGATGAAATTGTATCCGATCGGTGAAACAAACGCTTCAAATTGAACCTTTTATGAGCAATCTACAACAAACATCGAAACAGGGGCTCAATCCAGAGGAAACAAGGCGGACACGAAATCAATAATTTCCATTGGTTTCTTCAATGAAGAATCCTTTCATCGGCGGTTGCTAATATCTGAACTTTGAGGGAGTTTTTTTCCGCGGATTTTCATTTTTCAGTTTTGTATTTTTCGCGCTCTGTTTGTTTTTGAATTTTGGCGGTAGAAAATTCAATTTATGTTCTGCCAGTCATTGAAATGTACATTTATACAGAAGTAGTAGTTATTATAAAAAAAGGCATAATAGCACAAAATGCCCTCAACGTTTGACACTATTTTCAAATGAGCCCTTAAAGTTTTTTTGTATTTGAATGTCACGTCAACACCCTCGTAAATGAGGTGTCTCGCCACATCATTATATAGGTTAACCGTTAGTAGATTATAATTGACTGGCGATTAAAAAGGCTTATTTGAAACAGTTAAAATATTATGATTAATCGTTAGTTGTTTGTCAATTAATATTTGATCCTAACAGGTCACTCAACAATCAATTAAGTTGTGACAAATAGTAACTAATAGTGTATGTATTTTGACCATATTAGCATCCTTGATGTTTGAAGTGATATTTAATTTAATTAATTCGAATTTAAAAAATATGTTAGCTTGATTTTATCGGGTTTGATAATTTAATTAGTTTATTCTATTGAGTTGAATTGATTTTTTTGTATGAGCATTGGTATCAAATTTATTAATCGATTAATTTAAATCGAATTTTACAATAATTTATTATAAGTGCGATACTATTAATTTAATTTTTTATTTACGGTATTAAAATTTGAATCTCTAACATTATTTAAATTCGGGTGAGATGCTCTTACGCACCATTATCACAAATGTCGTTGGCGGCGAAACCAAGGGTCCGAGCATACGCGCTCTGAGTCTAAACCCCGAGCCAGTGGGTTAACTAGGCGGGAAATTCTTGTCCTTATAATTGGCGGGAATTCCTCATTTTGCCACTCGATCCACTTCAAAACGTTTATTCTCCACTCCTGCAGATCCAACAGCCACAATTTCACCAACGTCGTTTATCTCCCATTTATTTTGGAGCGCCCCGTTTCTGTACGAAGAGTAAATCTCTCCTAAAAAGAAAAAGAGAGAGAACACAAAGCCCCCCCTCAAATCTGAGAAAATAGATGGCGAAATCATCGAAACCGGCGTCCTCCGATGAAGCACTTTCCAACGGCTCAAGTTCTTCGGAGGAAGAGAGAGTCGACGATCAGATCAACGGTGACGAAGACGACGAAGAAGAGCTCGAAACCGTCGCTCGCTCCGCCGGTGCTTCCGATGAGGATGAGGATGATGACGGCGCCCCCGATTCGAACGCGGATGACGCTTACGAGGAGGTTTTACGATTTTACCCTCATTTCGCTTTCGAATTTTTATGATTCCAGTCGTTATATCTATATTTTTTGTTATTTGTAGTTAACGTTCTCCAACAAACAGCTGAATATATATTTAAGATTTTAGTGTTTATACTTTAGCATGGATTTTGCTTCTAGGATTTTTAATATGTTGCGGAGAAGATCTTCGTTGTTTATCTTTGTATTTTATGATTTATAGTTGTTTGATCTTTAGCTTATTTGGTTATTTGTGGTTAAGGTCTGCAAACAATTACTTTTTTTTAGATTTTAGTGTTTGCACTTAAGTATATATTTCGCTTCTAGGATACCTTATAAGTTGTTGAGAAGACACCTTCATTGTTTATATTTATGTTTTTATGATTTTTTGAATTTTGAGGGTTTTTCTTTTCCGTGCAGTATGAGTCTAGCGGGGCTGACCCGGAAATTAGTAAGCGAGAAAAGGAGAGGTTAAAAGAAATGGAGAAAGTAAAGAAGCAGAAGATTCAAGAAATATTGGATGCTCAAAATGCTGCCATTGATGCTGATATGGTGTGTATTCTACAGAAAAGTTCCATTTCTGTTAATGTCAGGTGTAATTTATGGGTTGCTAACGTTTGGTTTAATTATAGAGTAATAAGGGGAAGGGACGTTTGAAGTATCTTTTGCAGCAGACAGAATTGTTTGCTCATTTTTCTAAAACCGACCAATCATCATCTCAAAAGAAGGTGAAAGGAAGGTATACACGTTCTCCTTTTTGCTAAGGGTGTTCAAAGGAATCATTCTTTTGTTTGTGGCGTTTTCATGATATTAGTGAATTATATTTTTTAAGTGACGGGTTTTTTTCTATTTGGTTTCTAATGGTTTCTTCCGTTTATTAAATTTAGGGGACGTCATTCATCAAAAGTAACTGAAGAGGAAGAAGATGAAGAGTACCTCAAGGAGGAAGAAGATGGTTTGTCTGGAAACACACGATTGGTGACTCAACCTACGTGTAAATTCTCTCTCTGAAACCTCATTTAGAAAATTCAGTTTAACTGGTTTCATATCTCTTAACATGTTTGCCTTTTTCTATCTCCTTGCCAGGCATTCAGGGAAAGATGAGGGACTACCAACTTGCTGGTTTAAATTGGCTTATACGGCTGTATGAGAATGGTATAAATGGAATTCTTGCAGATGAAATGGTATGTGTTGCGGCCATGTCTTTTGGTGGCAAAGCTTGTTTTTCAGATCACAATAATCTTGTTATATGTTATTAGCTGATGTTTGTTTACTATATTTTTGTATAAAGGGACTGGGGAAAACTTTACAAACTATTTCTTTACTGGGCTATCTGCATGAGTACCGAGGAATTACTGGCCCTCACATGGTTGTTGCTCCAAAATCAACTCTTGGTAACTGGGTGAATGAAATTCGTCGATTCTGCCCAGTCTTGCGAACTGTAAAATTTCTTGGGAATCCTGAAGAAAGAGTAAGTTGCTTGATGCATGCTTCAGTGACGACTCTCTGTTTGCCCCTTTATTATGATTCTTATGTCTTCTAATTTCTACAGAGATACATTCGGGAGGAGTTACTGGTTGCTGGGAAGTTTGATGTCTGTGTCACAAGTTTTGAAATGGCCATTAAGGAGAAGTCTGCCTTGCGTCGTTTTAGTTGGCGCTATATAGTTATTGATGAAGCCCATCGAATCAAGAATGAGAATTCACTCCTTTCAAAAACAATGAGGCTCTACAACACTAATTACCGTCTTCTTATCACTGGTACTCCACTTCAGGTATGGGTTCAAATGTTATACTATAGAAGTACTTGCTGAGTTTTAAGCCTCAGTCCATTCATGATGTATGGTATGCTTATTTTCACTATAAATGCCTATGCCGTTTTCTAGTACTGAACATGCATTTAAGTTGAACATTTGATTGATCATGTCTCCTTGGCTGGATCAGTTTTCTCTGCCAATTGAAAGGATTTTGATTATTCTTGGTAGTAATCTTGTTTTTTTTTTTTTTTTTTGGTGCAGAATAATCTCCATGAGCTTTGGGCTCTTCTTAACTTTTTGCTGCCAGAGATTTTTAGTTCAGCTGAGACTTTTGATGAGTGGTTTCAGATTTCTGGAGAAAATGACGAGCAGGAAGTTGTTCAACAACTTCACAAGGCAAGTTAAAAACCTTATACCTATTCATGGCTGGCATATTGTTTTGTACAAATAGTTAAGATTCTGTCTCTGCATCTTTAGGTTCTTCGGCCATTTCTCCTTCGGAGATTGAAATCAGATGTTGAGAAAGGTTTGCCTCCCAAAAAGGAAACTATCCTGAAAGTGGGAATGTCCCAGATGCAGAAACAATACTATAAAGCTTTGCTGCAAAAAGATCTTGAAGTTGTTAATGCTGGTGGAGAGCGTAAGCGTCTTCTGAATATTGCAATGCAGCTGCGTAAATGCTGTAATCACCCATATCTTTTCCAAGGTGCTGAACCTGGACCTCCATATACTACAGGGGACCATCTTGTAACCAACGCTGGTAAATTTACTTCCTGGAACATATTGAATCAATTTGTGTTGAATGAAAGATAACCTTACTGATTTATTTCCAGGTAAAATGGTTCTCTTGGACAAGCTACTGCCAAAGCTGAAGGAACGTGATTCTAGAGTTCTGATATTTTCTCAGGTAATCTTGCCGGTTGCCTAATATCAATTTGTATATTGATACCTCTGCATTGTATATGAATGTGTCCGTCATTGGTTTATACCTTTCCCTGTGATTTTCTTCTATTTTAATTTTATATACATCACTTAAAAGTCTTCATTTGTTTTCCAAGTTCCATATTAATGATTTTGCTGTGGGAATGTATGCCATTCAGATGACGAGGCTACTGGATATTCTGGAAGACTATTTGATGTTTCGTGGGTACCAGTATTGTCGGATTGATGGTAATACAGGTGGAGATGACCGTGATGCTTCCATTGAAGCCTTTAACAAGCCGGGAAGTGAGAAATTTGTTTTCTTGTTATCAACCAGAGCTGGAGGTCTCGGTATTAATCTTGCTACAGCAGATGTTGTCATCCTTTATGATAGTGATTGGTAAGCATCTTACTTCGTTTCTTATATATATATATATGTGTGTCTTATTCCTTGTTTGAAGTGTTCGATTGGTGATAAAAGGGGAATCTTGCAGGAATCCACAAGTTGATCTGCAAGCCCAGGATCGTGCTCATAGAATTGGTCAAAAGAAGGAAGTTCAAGTGTTCCGCTTTTGCACAGAGGTCTGGGAATTCTCATTGTATGTCACTTGAGAAGTTATCCTATGTTATGGTAGACTTATTTGTTTGTTTATTATGAAACAGTACACTATTGAGGAAAAGGTGATTGAGAGGGCCTACAAAAAGCTTGCCCTAGATGCTCTGGTTATTCAACAAGGACGATTAGCAGAGCAGAAGAGTAAGAAATTTCCCTTGAAGTGCAATTGTTTTGCTTGCAATAATTCTTTGCGAGTCTATATCTGTATCATTTCAATATCTTCTTGCCTCATGCAGCTGTTAATAAAGATGAGTTGCTTCAAATGGTGAGGTTTGGTGCTGAAATGGTCTTTAGTTCCAAGGATAGCACCATTACAGATGAAGACATTGATAGAATCATCGCCAAAGGAGAAGCAGCAACAGCTGAACTTGATGCCAAGATGAAGAAATTTACCGAGGATGCTATTAAATTTAAGATGGATGATAGTATGCCTCTCTGCTCTTGTTTCCTTTGTTTTTTTTTGGGTCAAAATTCTTATAAATAATCATTTAAATTTTAACATTCTTCTGTCTTTGTAGCTGCTGAATTGTATGATTTTGATGATGACAAGGTAAAAGTATCCCTATTACTTCTTATACCTAATCTTTCTGTTTGATCTCTTCATAAGCCTTGCATTTTACACTGTCCTTTATTGATGCTTGATGTTTTTGCTTATGCGGGATAAAGGATGAAAACAAGTTTGACTTCAAGAAAATTGCAACTGAAAATTGGATTGAGCCTCCAAAAAGAGAGCGAAAGCGGAAGTAAGTCTCTAATTCCAGCATTTTTCACTTAAAGTTTGCATGATCTTTTATCTGTTTTTGACATGTATTTCTCATTTCCATCTATCAGTTACTCAGAATCTGAGTACTTTAAACAAACCCTGCGCCAAGGTGCTCCAGCAAAACCAAAGGAGCCTCGAATTCCTCGCATGCCTCAACTGTAAGCCCTTTTTGAAATTAATGTTTTGTTAAATAGTTTGTATTGTTAGATATTGTAGCTAATAAAATATTTCAATTTCTCAGGCATGAATTCCAGTTTTTTAACACTCAGAGGCTGAGTGAGTTGTACGAGAAAGAAGTGCGCTACCTTATGGTATGTATGGATAGAGCAAATACCAATTCCTACATTCTCCATCCATTGAATTGCTGTTGGTTGTGATTGATTTTCTGACCAGTTTTTTTCCATTAAAATCAGCAAACCCATCAGAAGAATCAGGTAAAGGACACAATTGATGAGGCTGAACCTGAAGGTACTTTACTTTTACCATACGATCTGTTGCTTTATGTTATACAATCTTCTTTACGCATGTTTAACTAAGTCTCTTCTACTTAGATGGGGGAGATCCGTTAACTGCTGAAGAGTTGGAAGAAAAGGAACAACTATTAGAAGAGGTGAGTGGAATGCATTGTATGTTATGTTTATATATATATGTATATTGATACATTTTCTAAACTACCCTTAAACCCCTCAAATCCCAAACTATATAAATCGGACGATATTGTGTGCTTAAGTGCATTCAAACCTATAGCCTCTAATGTATTTCAATACCAACATGCCAACTCTGCTAAGACTCAGTCTGCTATATTTATATTATTGGCTACTTAAATTTTGGGTGCATCAGGGGTTTTCTTCATGGAGCCGGAGAGATTTCAATGCTTTCATTAGAGCTTGTGAGAAGTACGGACGGAATGATATCAAAAGTATTGCTTCAGAAATGGAAGGGAAAACTGAGGAGGAAGTTCAAAGATATGCTAAAGTTTTTAAAGAACGGTACAAGGAGTTAAATGGTAATGTTATATAGATTGTAGAATTCTGTTGATTGGTTCTGCACAATATTTTTGTGCTACATTAATTATTGGGTTTTATTGTACTACAGATTATGATAGGATAATTAAGAACATTGAAAGAGGGGAAGCCAGAATCACTAGAAAAGATGAGATCATGAAAGCAATTGGCAAGAAATTGGACCGCTACAAGAATCCATGGCTGGAAATGAAGATCCAGTATGGTCAAAACAAAGGGAAACTGTACAATGAAGAATGTGATCGGTTCATGGTGTGTCTTTTAAACTTTTTTCTTTTTTCTTCATATGGTTTGTGTTTTAGTCCACCTTAGTGTTGTTTTTTTGTGTTATTTATGCCTTTGCATCATATGTAAAACAGATGTGTATGGTTCACAAGCTTGGATATGGAAACTGGGATGAATTGAAGGCAGCATTCCGAATGTCTCCCTTGTTTCGATTCGATTGGTTCGTTAAGTCACGGACAACTCAAGAGCTTGCAAGGAGATGTGATACCCTCATCCGATTGGTCGAGAAGGAAAACCAAGAATATGATGAGAGGGAGCGACAAGCTCGAAAGGAGAAGAAACTTGCTAAGGTTCATGCATACGTTACTATTTTATTCTAGTTGGGGTTTTCCCCCCTTACCATGATTCTCCATCTTTTTACGTTGCAGAACATGACACCATCAAAGCGTGGTGGGAGGCAGCCGATCGAGAGTCCTGCTCAACTAAAGAAACCGAAACAGCTATCGATGGATGATTACGTTGTCTCGGTTCGATTCTTACTGAAACTTTTAGAATTTGGTGATTAACATTGTTTTTTTTTCATTATATGACTGTAGTATTTATCTCATTTTGCAGGGAAAAAGGAAGAAATGATCTCGAGTAGTAAGTAGAGAATTTTTTGTTTAAAAAGCCGTAGATTTTGTGGCGTTTGGAGGAGAAATATGAATGATGAGTTGGGGATGGGCTTTGAACTTTCGGTATGGTCTTTGAAAGGTCTAATTATATCTTCGATGCGTTAGTTGTTAGGTTATGGAAGTTGTATAATATGCTAGGTTACTATGTCGTATTTATGTTATGTAAAATTCAATTAATTTTACACTAATTTATGATTATTGGATGAGTAAAATAGACTAATGAGATTAAAAGTTGAAAGATTTTTATAATCTTTTGTTTTGACTATATACAAAGTTGAATCGAGTTAAACTATTCAATGAGGGTCAAAGCTAGGGGTGATAATGAGCTCGAGTCTAGTCAGACTCGGCTTGGTTCGGAAATAATGTAATTGGGCTCGTTTCAGACTTGAGGCTTGTCGAGCTTAGAATTTTAAGTTTGAGCTCGGCTCGAAGATAGTATTATTGGGCTTGGGCTTGAAGTTCATCAAGCTTGGTTCGGGCTCGTTAGACTTAGCTTGAAATGAAACATTTTGTTATAGTTTTTTTATAAAAGATTTGTTAAAAGTTATTTTCATATAAAACATTCAATGACCTAAAAAGTGAAAAAAAAAGTGCCAAAAGTTAGATTAATTCAAATAATTAATAAATATTTTTATAACATAAACACATAATTAAAGAAAATATAAAATTAAAGAATCAATTAAAAAAATCTCAATTTATTATAGTTAATTTACTTATATAATTTTTTCTTAATTTATTTTATTATTTTTTTTTTGCTAAACATATTATTTTAGTGCATATGTAGATTTCTATCATGTTCACGGCTTGTGAAGGTTTCGTGTCGAGCTCACTCAAGCTGAATTTTGACCGAACCGAACTCGATTAGCTCGCGAGCTGATCAGGCTCGTTATCACCCCTAGTCAAAGATTTGCTTATACTATGTTCTCCATTCAACATTCAAATAAACAAGGGATTCAAAAGGACTAGTTTTCAAGTCTGATGACGATAATGCCAACGAATAATGAAAGATTAATATAAGCTATTTTATAAGCTGAAAACAGGATCGACCACAAATTCAGACATAATAAAAGGCTGTGCCTGTACTATTACAGAAGATGCAGCAACACCATCTTCCCAACTTCTCCTGTAACACGAATCTCGAAAAAGATGAAAAAAAGACCTAGAAACATAGATTAACATGCTGCATGCAACACTTTGTTGTCGGAGGAAATTACCGGTTGATGCTCCAAATCAACCGGCCGCTGTGATTCTTCATCCACATTCAGTTCCATACTCTTTAACTACAAGAATGATCATAGGACATGCAACAACAGCTATAAACTCTTGTTTCTTGGGGGTGGAAATCGAGATTGAAGGTAAGGATTCGATGTTTACTTCTTTTTTTCCATTGACAACCCTTGAAATGATGCACCATGTCTTCACTCGAACCGTCAAAACTGCCTTGCATTCGCTCGTTTCTTCTCCCTCCAATTCTCGCCCCATACTTTAGCCTCTGCGACAGCGCGTTCTCTGTCGAGATCACGGTTACGTGGAGTTTCCCTCACTCTTGAAGCATTCAGAGGGCTGTCCCGGTGAGATTCATGTTGTTCGGAATCATCCATGCCCCATTTCCTCCCTGAACCCCCACTGGTATCGTTCCTACCTAACTCCGCACCGGTGCTTGATTCCCTAGCATGATTCCTCTTCCTGTAATCCGGTGAATTTCTATTGGTGGAAGGGGAGCCGTGCTGTTGACGCTCATTTGGGCTGCCCAACCCGTCTTCCATACTCCTTCGATCATCATTAGGTCTCGGAGTTGATGGACCAAGTTTGTTACTTTGATTGCTAGGCGCATTTTGATCATAGGTTTGAGAAGCTAAATATGTAAGGGCCGTCACAACGTCGCCTATCAGAGGCCTTGTAGCAGCTTGTTCCTGCAAACACATTGCAGCAACTGCTAGAGCTTGGTATAAGCCTCGCATCGGATAACGACCTTGCAGCAGCGGGTCAGCCATTTTTGGAAACTTCCTACGATCTTTGAAAAGCGGACGTGCCTACAAACAAAATCAAATATAACAGTCATTCTGCATAAGCATAAGATGTTGAAATTTAAAAGATTCTTACCCATGCAACAAGATTATGCTCTCCGGGAGCACGTGTATTATCAATGGCCTTGCGCCCCGTGATAAGCTCAAGAAAGACCACTCCAAAACTATAGACATCGGACTTTAGGGTGAGTTGGCCAGTCATTGCGTATTCCGGTGCACAATAACCATAAGTGCCCATCACTCGAGTGGAGACATGGGTTTTGTCACCAACAGGACCCAATTTCGCAAGCCCAAAATCCGATAATTTAGGATGATAACCTTCATCAAGAAGGATGTTGGATGATTTCAGGTCCCTATATATAACAGGGGGATTAGCTTTGTCATGCAAGTATTCCAATCCCTTGGCCGCACCGGCTGCAATCCTCATTCGGGTATTCCAGTCCAGCGGTTCCTTGTCTGGCGGAAGATCTGAAAACAAATTTAAACAAGGTAATTTTGCCAATATAGAATCACAAGTTTGTTTCTTCATAGGTACCCGTACACCGTAGGCGGAGAGCTCAAAATCGGCGAGTTACATATATGGAAGTACTTCATAATTAACACTAGTGTCTTTCGGTTTTTTCAAGTTGACAGTGCAATCAAACCAAAAGCTAGAGGACTGCAAAGTATTACGAAAGCCACCCTTACCGTGTAAGTGATCCTCCAATGAACCCAAAGGCATAAACTCATAGACAAGGAGACGTTGGTCTCCATCGGCACAATAACCAATCAAGTTGACGAGGTTCGGGTGGTGTAAGAGGCTAAGCATGAGAACTTCAACCAGAAATTCTCTATTCCCCTGAAGGCCGTTTCTATCAAGCTGTTTGACAGCAACAACCTGAAATGGTTAAACTAAATGGTTCATAATTCAAAATAAGTAAAACATTACGGAACTTAAATTACGAGAAAATTTAACAAGACCGGGATACCAAGTTCATAAACAATATTCAAATAGTTGTTACAGACCTGCCCTGTGCTCTCCAACTGGCCCTTGTAAACACGTCCGAAACCACCTTCTCCTAATAGACATTCTGGCCTAAAGTTCTTTGTGGCGGCGGCAAGCTCTCGAAATGTGAATGTTTGTGCTGCGATATTCGCTGTCGGTCCATCTTTAGGTACTGCAGATTCCTTCTTAGAATCAGAACCGTTTCGAGACTTCGATTTACCTGTCCAAAGTAGGGAATCAGATACATTAAACATATAGTGAGCACTGTGATACACCTCTTACGAGTAGAACACGTAAATGTATATAATTAACCGCAATAATGAAGTCTCAACTCTCACATGATTGTGCATATAAC
The DNA here is from genome assembly GCA_958450335.1 of Hibiscus tridactylites. Taxonomy (NCBI): domain Eukaryota; kingdom Viridiplantae; phylum Streptophyta; class Magnoliopsida; order Malvales; family Malvaceae; genus Hibiscus; species Hibiscus tridactylites. The sequence goes on along the minus strand of OY288289.1, from coordinate 73,615,654 downwards.
CCTAAATGTATGACTCGGACACCGCGTTTTACATTCTATGCGGAAGACGGAAAATCTCGAGCAAATCTTTTAACCTTCATTCGACTACATTCTATGAATATTCCAAAGTCTCACTTAAAATGCATTGACTATAGCATTCAGCTTATGTTAGATTAACAATTATGGATGAACAAGATTCGATACGAAAAAGCGAAAATCTTAGTTCGAAGACCTCCAAGACCTAAAGAGCAGAGCTCCCAAATTACTTAGAGCAAAATTCAAACTAGTTTAAATCCACTAAAGAATTCATCAACAAAAAACCAGAAACAAACATAATGTATCAGATCAAACAAGCAACATAATCCAACAACTATATATCATCAAAAACATGAAAACTAACCTAAGAAAAACACAGAATTCAACATGTTCCAGCTGTTCAAAAACCAACACAGAAAACCCAAAAAAAGGTGAAATTTTGGGCAAGAAAAATGAAAACCATTTTTTTACCTGAACTAACTCTATTAACATGTTGAGACTGTGAAACTGAGCCATCTTTGGTTGAATCCTTCTTGCTTAGAACTTTCACAGTTTCCCCGCCATTATTGTTCACTTCCTTGTTTGATGATCCAAAACAAGGAAAACACCCACCCATAATAAAATCAAACAAAAACCCAGAATTGAAAACCCAAAGCTTCAGCACAATTCTTCAACAATTACTCCAAAAACATCTTCAGTTTCACAAAAAAAAAAAAAAACATCTCTGTATTTTCTTCAACTTAAAAATCCAATCTTTATCAACTCTTTTTCCCCCACTTCAAAATTCTTTCCTTTTTAGCTTCTCTCTCTATGATCTCAAATGACCATTTAAGACAAAAATCCAGACCAAAGTGGCAGATCAACAAATGGAAGGAAAAAAAAACCTTACTTTGTGTAAGAAGAGAAGGTAAAGAGAAGGGAGAGGAAAAAAAGAAAAAAATGATGGAAGTTTAAAATTTAAAATAAAAAAGAAAGAAAGAAGGAAAGCAATGGCTTACGTATAGTCAATAGTGATAGGTAAATTAATTTCTCATTTGTTACCTTTTTCTTTAATTTTTTTACCATAATTACTTAAAAATATTATTATTATTATTATCCCGTCAATATTTGATTTAAAAGAAATTTATTATATAACGATTATTTTAATTTAATTTATTCATTTATAAAAACATATATTGATTTTGTTTAAAAAATTTAGTGTACATCTCAAGAACAAATAATTATATGCGTAATTGTTCTATACACAAGCGCTTGTGGAAACTTTTTTACACAAGCGCCTTAGTTTTAGGGGTTAGAGACTTCGTTTAGGGTTTAAAATTTAGGGGTATAAGTGTTGTAGTTTTGAATTTAGGGATTGTTGATAGAATTTTGGGTTTAGGGTTAAAATTTAGGGTTTATAGGTTAAAACCTAAATCCCCACCCATATTACCCTAAAACTAAACCCTAACCCTAAACCCTAAATTCTAACCCTAATTCCTAAATTCTAAACATGAAGCCTAAATTCTAAACCTTTACACTAAAACCCCTAAACTCTAAACCCTAAACACTAACCCTAAACCCTATAATTGAGGCGCTTGTGGAAATAAAAACTTTCCACCGCCAGTGTATAGGATATTAATCCTAATTATATTTATAAAAATAAGATTATTCAAGAGTCGAACTCAAAAATATGTTAAATGGAAACCTAATAAGTTTTTTGTTATTTTTTTATAACTCAACCTAAGTTTAAAAGCAATTTATTTAAGAATTCTTTTTTTTGATATCATCTGAATTTTTTAAAATTTTATTCTGATTAATTCAAATTAATTTATATCGGATATCTGATTTTGATAGATAAATCTTCCAACAAGATAAAAATATTTATTAAAACATAAAATATTAGGGAAATTTATCATAATACTAATAAATGATATTTTTAACAAATAAATAAGTAAATTATGTAATCATCACGGTCGTGGAGGGAAAAGTGTGGGTCCCACTTAAGAAGATGTGCTTCCACACTTATGATGGAAATTCTCAAACACGTGTTTATTCTTTTTTTTATATATAAAATATTTTTAAATTAAAATAAAATAATACTAAAAAGAAAGAAAAAGGGACATTGATTTGGTATGGTTGATTTCCGTGTTTTCCTTTTTGGCAGTTTTGAATTTTGAGCCGTTGGATTCGGAATGGGATGGGGAAAAGAAAGGTGGTGATGTCATGATGCTTGATCCAACTATGCTTTATATTTTATTTATTTATTTATTGCATTTTTTAAATTTTAAATCTAGAATAGAATGTTAGTTTCTGAAAAAAAAAAACAAGACGAATTAATTTTAAAATATTCATAAATCCAACATCCATGGAAACCAGTCATTTGTTTTTTTTTTCAAAAAAAAGAATATCGACTTTTAGATAATTAATTTACAACTAAGAATAAATTTATAACAAATATATATATGGATTAATATCATATACACTGGCGGTGGAAATTTTTTGTTTCCACAAGCGTCTCAATTATAGAGTTTAGGGTTATGGTTTAGGTTATAGAGTTTAGGGGTTTTAGTGTAAATGTTTAGAATTTAGGGTTCATGTTTAGAATTTAACATTTTATGGTTAGAATTTAGGGTTTAGGGTTAGGGTTTAGTTTTAGGGTAATATGGGTAGGGATTTAGGTTTTAACCTGTAAACCCTAAATTTTAACCCTAAACTCAAAATTCTATCAACAATCCCTAAATTCAAAACTACTACACTTATACCCCTAAACTTTAAACCCTAAACGGAGTCCCTAACCCCTAAAACCAAGACGCTTGTGTAAAAAAATTTCACAAGCGCTTGTGTATAGAACAATTATCCTATATATATATAAATTATTTGGTACATATTTTATGTAAAAAATTAAATTAAATAATCTCATCCATTTCAATATATTTGTCTTATTTATGATTCAAAATTTTATATTTTAAGGTTTTAGATTTAGACTTAACATTGAAATAAACAAAATCATGCAATTGAAATTTATATAATTTATGTATCAAATATTTTCACACAACATATAACATATTAGAGTAATCTTTTTACGGTTTCTGAGACTTCGCTCTGACTTCTTTCGGAGCGACCTGTGTCACACACTTGATTTTGATGAGTGAGTTTTCTAGCGAGAATTTTTGCATATACAACGCCTCGAACTCAAGACTTGCTTAAGTAATATCAAGCTGCTTACTACTTAGACCAACTTTCGTTAATATTAGAATAATATTTTGATACACGTGTTGTATAAAAAATTTTACACAAACTTACATATTTACTCTTTACAAAATAATTTCTTAAACCCTAAATTAAATTTATTGCCTCTAAAAAAATTGTATAAGCTAAAATATATTGAATAATTTTCTAACTTACTGACAATTATATATATAAATTAAAAAATAATTTTATTAGTTTAAGAAAAATTGAAAGAATCAAAGGAGTATTTGATATAATAATTTTATATTTGACTACGAATTTTTATTAAACAAATGATATAAAGAGAACCCGAAGAATCGTTGAGAAATTTAGCTTACTATGGCATCTTGAGGAAGTAGCTTTGGTGACAAGTTAGGTTTTATGTCTCAGTAGATTTTCTTTTTGGTTAAATTATGGTTTGGTCCTCTATTATGTTTGAAGTATAATTTAGTTTTTATTTTTTTTATAATAATCAGTATTCAACTCACTAGATGACTAATTCAGATCAGATATTGAAGAGATCTATTATACAGTGACCCTCCTAATCTAATTTACTCCATTCATAAGCCAAAACTTGAACCTCTGGCCTTATTTAAGGGATATAGTGACATATCATACTAGACTAATTGATTGTTGGTAATTTTTATATTTTAGTTTAACATAATTTAATTTTTCTATTCTTGTAATGACATTGGATTGAAATATTTAATATTGATAATTAGGTTAAAATATTACATAAGTTTTTTTTTAAATGATATTTTTTGTTTAACCACATGTATTTAGCTCATTAGTTGACTAAGCCTGATTTGACACTGCATATGCTCATTATGAGGGCAACCCTCCCAATCCAATTTGCTCCATTCACAACGCTAGAATTCGAACTCCTGACATTGCTTAAGGGATCTAGTGTCTCACCCCACTAAATCAATTGGGTGTTGGTAAAAAAATACCCTTTCAATTCATCGTGTTGTGGATTTTTTTATATTCGAACAAATGCTTTTAAAAAAAATCAATATCAATATTTTAACCATAATAATTAATATCATATGAACTATTATAAAAATAAATGGTTAAATTATGTCAAATTAAAATATAATGACTAAATTCCATATTCAAATATAATAGATTGACCAAAATCAAATTTTTACCTTTACTTATTACTTTAGAAAAAGTTCAACATTTAAGTTGTGGGACCATTGTTTTTTACCCTCCACCAACTTTGATCAGATGATTGTATCATCTTCGAACATCAACAAACTATCCATTGGTTCTAAATATCTCATCCCATCACAATTATTCACCGGGCGGATCTAAAAATATTTTTGAGGTCCCGAAATTTATTTATAAAATTCTGAAGAGCTAAAATTTACTTTTATTATTATATTAATTTAAAATTTTTAAAAGAATTAAATTAAAATTGACAATTCTTAAGGGCCAAAATGCAATTTTACCCATGCATTAAGTGAAAACTTTGTATATTAAGGTACTAAAACTATAATTTTTCATTTAGAAGAGTTCTTTTTAGTTTTGCCCCGACTATATAAGTTTTTTCTTACTATGATTTTTAAAAGAATTAAAATTATACAAAACGACAAACATGATCCTCATTAAAACTTTTTTAAACTTAAGCTGTAGGAAAAGAGTACGACATGAAAGTGTTAAAATTAGCTATCTAATACCACAAGACAAACAAAGAAATCCTAACGCATTATAAACTCGAAACACTTAGGTGACCATGATGAGGCAACACTTAACCATCATATCCTTATTGTAACACAAACTCAAAACTTAACACTATTGACATCCTATAATCACAACCACTACACTAAGATACAAAGACTCAACCTTAGCAATGTGACTACAACTAATCAAGATCTAGTACCTATGATGTCCATTCCATTGATAACATGAAAACTATGAGGTGTGATCCATACCCCCAAGCCTCTCGTAGAAGCGTTTATTGTCTATTCACAGGGTTCGAATCAGTGTGTTGTGTTTTTTTTTTAATTTTTCCTCAATTTATTGGTCAATGCTGTAATTTTTGTTGGCGAGACTTCCTCATTATGTGAAACGACATTCGCAGTTAATTTCTGAGACCTTTTACTCTTAATCCCGACTCTTTTGACATCTTAAAGATTATTCGATGCCCTGAAATTCATCGGACAATCCACCAATCCTTGCTCGTTAAACTCATTCCACAAAATCATCCCTATTAGATGTTTATATCTCTCTACACAAAATCGACATCCTCATTATACATATCATGGATTTTTTTAAACTAAAATGAAATCTAATGGTATAATGAAGTTAATAGAACCCCTAATTCATAAAAGAACATTGCAAATGCTTTCCTTTTGTTATATCATAGCATTCTATAATAGTAGTGATGGGTCTATATGGAAGCTTGGAGATTGTGATTCCTAAATTTTATTTTATTAAAAATATAACGAGATTTTTACTTATTAGACCATCAATTTTCAACTCAATTAAATTTTATTTTTTAATGGTTAATTATACTTTCTCCTCTTATTTTGATTCATGACTTCATGGCTGTTTAATAGCATATTTATCTTGCGAGAAATTATATTATAGGCCCGGCCTGGCTCGTTACGTCATCCATTGGTTCCAACCAATACAAAATATCCATTTCGTTAAAATTTTTCATATCATCTTTTTACCAATTGAATTTACAATTGGTAAAAAATATTTTTAATTTAATTTATAGTAAATATGAGTAAAGATTCACTCGGTAAAAAATAACATGAATTTTTTTTAATGAAATAGATATTTTTTATTGGTTGAGATCATAAATGATATGACAAGCCGGACCTGTGTTATAATTTCTCCATTTCTTAGCAAATAATAAAACCATCACTCCTTGGACAAGATGAACATTTGCCACTTTTTTTTGGACCATGGAGGAATACAAGCATGTCATCGTGCCATGTAAAAATCGGAATTTCGAGTAAATCTGATAATGTTATGTATGTGTGATTATATGAATCAATAAAAATAATTTTGGAATTTTTCTAAACAAATTTTATTTAGAGAAGAGGAATGAAAAATTTATTCTTAATAAGTTTAGAATCCACAACTATTTACTCTAGAGATTGTTGACGGTAATAATATGATTTAAATGTGGTTTAATTATGAATTATAGTCTTCTACTTTACAGAAATCGAGAAATTAGTTTTTATATTAATTTGTCTGAATTTGGGCTTCATACTTTACAAAAAAGAATATAACTTAATGTAAGTTATCCGAGAGAAGTATTAGTGTTGTACTTAATGTATAATTAAGAGTTAATAGTTTATTTGAAGTATATCTCCTAATAGGATTAGAATTAAAAGTTAATAGTTTATTTGAAGTATATCTCCTAATAAGATTAGAATTAGAAGTTTATTGTAAGTATGACTCCCTAATGTACCAAAAGTCCTATTTTAGAGTCTTTAAAAGCTAGTAAACGAGATGTAATTTAATTGATATAGTTTTTCTAAATAAAACAGAAAGATATTCTGTTTCTCTACATGGTATCAGTCTAAATTCGATCATTCTCGCAAGTTTTCATGGAGACTCCTCCGACTTCCAGTGAGATGCAATCTACAACAGAGAATGTTGTTGGTTTGGCAGATTTTTCAGAGGTACCAGGTTTTGCTGTTACCTGTCATAGATTGGTTGGCCACAATTATCTCCAGTGGTCCCAATCTGTCAAATTTTTCCTTATTGGAAAAGGCATATTAGGGTATATTACAAGGGAAATTAAAAAATCTTCTGCTGCTGATCAGGGCTTTGAAAAGTGGGTTCGAGAGAATGGAAAGATCATGTCTTGGCTCATCAACACCATGTCCCCTGAAGTTGGTACCCATTTTCTTCTCTATGAAATAGCTAGCGATATCTGGAGTGCTGTTAAGGAAACATACTCCAGCACTAACAATATTTCAGAACTTTTTGGGATTGAGAGCAAAGCCTCCAACTTACAGCAAGAAGGGATGAGCATCACCCTTTTTTACAACACACTGACCAGTCTGTGGCAGCAACTTGATCTTTATGAAGCACATGACCGGGAGACACCCAATGATGCTGCACTTTACAGAAAAATCATTGCTCAAAAAAGGATTTTTTTAATTTCTGAATGGCCTGAATAGGGACTGGGATGCAGTAAAATTCAGGAATCTTGGCAGCAGTCCCTTACCATCTATTAGAGAAGTTTTTTCAGAACTTCGAAGGGAGGAGAGCAGGAGATCGTTCATGATTCCTGAAGTATCTGCTATTGAGAGTTCTGTCCTTGTAACTCAAACTTCCTCTTCTACTAAAACAAGAAGAGGCTGGCCCATGTGTGACTTCTGCAAGAAAGTTGGGCACTTGAAAGATCAGTGCTGGAAACTCCATGGTCGACCAGGAGATGGGAAATTTTCAGCACACAAGGCCCCTAGGGAATCACAATCTTATGCAACCACCAGTGTTGGATCTAGTGGTTTTACCAAGAAGCAAATGGAAGCACTCCAGAAAATGTTTGGCAGCTTTAACAGCCCAAGTGAGGGAAACATAGCCTTGGTAGAGGATGCAGGTAAAGAGAGCAATTCCCTACCTACTGCTCTTATTTCTACCAAGAATAAGTCAGCGTGGATTATTGACTCTGGAGCGTCTGATCATATGACTGGTAACAGAGACTTGTTTCTTAATTTTGCGTCTTCCACTTCTAGAAATTCCATTAAAACTGCTGGTGGATCTTTCTCATCTATCAAAGGAAGTGGTTCAGTTTTTATTCATGATGGGCTAATACGTGAGGATGTGTTATTTGTGCCCAATCTTACTTGCAACCTAATCTCTGTTAGCAAGCTTTCTAAGGTTCTAAAGTGCTTCATTCAATTTACTGATTCTGGCTGTTTTTTGCAGGCACTGAACTCGAGGAAGATGATTGGCAGTGCTAGTTTACAAAATGGTCTTTACATTCTTCAGCCATCTACTGTTTCTACTTCCCATTATTGTTTTACTTCTTTAGGACAAATTGATCTTGCAATGTTATGGCATTTTAGGTTAGGCCACCCTAGCTTTTATTATCTCGAAAAGTTGTTTCCTACTTTATTTGTTAATAAAAAACCAGGTTCTTTTAAATGCCATATATGTCCACTTGCTAAACAAACAAAAGCATCATATTTACCCTCCTCTTATAAACCCTCCCAACCATTTTCTTTAATTCACAGTGATGTTTGGGGTCCTTCTAAAGTGAAGAATGCTACTGGTACTAGGTGGTTTGTTACCTTTATTAATGATCATAGTAGAACCACTTGGACCTATTTACTTAAAGAAAAATCAAAAGTTACATCTACCTTTGAAACATTCTACAACATGGTTGACAATCAATTTGGTTGCAAATTTCAGATTTTTAAATCTGATGATGGGGGTGAATACTTTGCTAAGTCCTTAGGAGAATTTTTTACAGCAAAAGGGATTGTCTATATTACTTCTTGTGTGGATACACCACCGCAAAATGGGATTACTGAGAGGAAAAATAGACATTTGTTAGAAGTTACTAGGGCTTTGATGTTTACAAATAATGTTCCAAAATATCTATGGGGTGAAGCTTTGTTAACAACAACCTATCTTATTAATAGGATGCCTAGTAAAGTCTTAAAATTTCAGACACCTAGAGATGTTTTCTTGGAGAGTTACCCTAATTTTAAGCCTATGTCATCTCTTCTTCCTTTAAAGGTGTTTGGTTGTATTGTTTTTGTAAAAAATTCAGACATCTCTCGATCAAAACTTGACCCTAAATTCTTGAGGTGTGTTCTAGTTGGGTATTCTTCGCTTAAGAAGGGTTACAAATGTTATCATCCTTCTTCTAAAAAATTCATTACCTCCTTAGATCTCAGTTTTTTTGAGCAGGTACCTTATTTTCCCACGGCTGCAAATCAGGGGGAGCGTAGGGATGTTTTCTAGCCTCCTAGAAGTCAGGTTTATCCTTCTCTACCATCAGATTTCTTGCCTACTGATAATTCTTTGCTTCTTGAGCCTCAAACTTCTTTTAAGCACACTACTCCTTCACCTAGTATTACAGTTTCACCATCTTCACCTATTGTTTCACCTACAGCCCCTTATACTTCACCTAAATCTACTGTACAGCCTCCCAAACAAATGCAAGTGTATACCAGAAAAAAGAAAATATTTCCAGAGGCTATTTTGCAATCTGACACATACCGAGAATTAGACTTTAGTCCAGTTGCTTGTGATAATAGTGAAGGTAATAACTCAACTGAAATCCCTTCTCATTTACTGGATTTTGAATACTTGCCTATTGCAAAAAAGAAAGGGGTGAGACAGTGTACAAAGCACCCTATTCAAAGGTATGTTGCTTATGGTAATTTAATGTCGTCTTTTAAAGCTTTTACAGCTTGTCTAAATGAAGAGCAGATACCTAAAACTGTTGAGGAAGCCTTAAAGGATTCCAAGTGGAAGAAAGCTGTTGAAGAGGAGATTAAAGTTGTTGCAAATGGGTTTTTGCTATTAAATATAATTCTGATGGCAGTGTGCACAGTTACAAAGCGAGACTGGTGGCCAAAGGCTTTACACAAACTTATGGAGTTGATTACAAGGAGACCTTTGCTCCCGTGGCCAAGTTAAATACTGTCAGGGTTCTTTTAAGTTTGGCTATTAATTGTGACTGGAAGCTCCATCAATTGGACATTAAGAATGCTTTTCTTAATGGAAAATTAGAAGAAGAAGTTTTCATGAGGATCCCTCCTGGTTTAGAATTTGCAGACAGTGAGAAGAAAGTTTGCAAGCTTGACAAATCACTCTATGGCTTGAAGCAATCATCGAGAGCTTGGTTTGACAGATTCAGTAAAGTAATTTTAAAAAGTGGATACAAGCAATCCCTAGCAGATCACACACTATTCTCTAAGGTAACCTCCAAAACCAAAAAGGTTATTTTGATAGTGTATGTAGATGATATAATTTTGACAGGAGATGATGAAGAAGAGATAAGCCACTTAAAAGCTCTGTTAAGCAAGGAATTCGAAATAAAAGACCTAGGAAAACTTAGATATTTCCTAGGCATGGAGGTAGCAAGGTCAAGCAAGGGTTTGGTAATTAACCAGAGAAAATACATTATGAACTTACTCACAGAGACTGGAATGTTGGGCTGTAAACCAACTAACACACCAATGGATGCAGGCTTAAAATTCAGCAAAGATGAGTCAAGTCCAAAAGCCGACAAGGGATTGTTTCAAAGGTTAGTAGGAAAATTGATTTACTTATCTTTGACCAGACCTGATATTGCCTTCCCAGTAAATGTTATAAGTCAGCATATGACTGATCCGAGACAAGAACATATGGAAGTTGCTATAAGAATTTTGAGATATCTAAAGGGTACACCTGGTCATGGCTTGATGTTCAGCAAAACCCTTGACAGAACAGTAAAAGTTTTTTCAGATTCAAGCTGGGCAAGTGAGTTGACAGACAGAAGATCTACAAGTGGTTATTGCTCGTTTGTTTGGGGAAATTTAGTGACTTGAAAGAGTAAAAAGTAGGTTGTTGTCTCAAGAAGCAGTGCAGAAGCAGAGTACAAAGCTTTAGCTCTAAGAATGTGTGAAGGAATTTGGTTAACGAAGCTACTCAAGAAGCTAGGAAGGGTTCAAGAGGAAGGGTTCAAAATATTCTGTGATAACCAATCTACTATACAAATTGCCAAAAATCTAATTCAACATGACAGAACCAAACATGTTGAGATCGACAGACATTTTATTGCAGAAAAGCTTACAAGTGGAATAGCTTCCTTAATCTATGTTTCTACAGAAGAGCAAGTGGCTGACATTCTTACAAAAGCTCTGCCAAAAGCTCTTTTCGATAAGTTCTTATTCAAGCTGGGATTATACAATGTATATTCTCCAGCTTGAGGGGGAGTGTAAGTTATCCGAGAGAAGTATTAGCGTTGTACTTAATGTATAATTAGGAGTTAATAGTTTATTTGAAGTATATCTCCTAATAGGATTAGAATTAAAAGTTAATAGTTTATTTGAAGTATATCTCCTAATAGGATTAGAATTAGAAGTTTATTGTAAGTAGGACTCCCTAATGTACCAAAAGTCCTATTTTAGAGTCTTTAAAAGCTAGTAAACAAAATGTAATTTAATTGATATAGTTTTTCTAAATAAAACAGAAAGATATTCTGTTTCTCTACACTTAATCTAATTGGAGTAATGTTATTTTGGGTTATATAACAATTTGATCTATCAAATTATGCGATAATTAAATAAATTTTTGAGTGAAATATTGTCTCAACAAGTCCGAAAAATTTACAATATCAAACAAAACCTTTAAAATATATTATAGAAAATTTAAATAATGGCTCACTTTGAAGTGTCATTCTAATTTTATGAGCTTATTTGGTTGTAATTTTATGTCTTTCTAAATTTACAATATCAAAAAAAAAACACCGCTACAGTAGATATATTGTGGCGTTTTATATTTAAAAACGTCACTACCATACTAACTATTACGGCATTTTTATCTAAACGTCACTAACAGAATACCTATTGCGGCATTTATAAATTAAAACGCCGCTATAACAGACCTATTATGGCGTTTATAAATTAAAACGCCGCTATAACAGACCTATTATGGCGTTTGTATAGTAAACGCCGCGAAATTGCCCATTTTGTGGCGGTTGTCATCCAAACGCCGGTATAAGTGGAATGCTTGTGGCGTTTGTTATAAAAACGCCACAAAACCGCCGCTATATATCAAATCTGGTGTAGTTAACTCAGTTGGGATAATATTTCACTCATGGACAGTGGACATACTTAATTATCACATAATTGGAGAAGGATCAATTTGTTATATAAACCTAGTATTAAACATTGTTGTAAAATCATTAAATTGAAAATTAACAATTCAACGATTTATATATAAAAAAACATCAATTCAATAATTTATACGAAGTTAGTTAATCAAAGATTTATATATCTATGAATTTATAAATAATTAAATTAATTTTTTAATTTACCAACAATCAATTGGTTTAATTTACCAACAAGAATTAAATTAATTTTTTAATTTACCAACAATAATTTATACGAAGTTAGTTAAGCAAGGTCAGAGGTACGAATCTTGATGTTGTGAATTAATGAAAAAAAACTGAGTTGGAAGTAGGGTTGTAAATGAGATGAGATAGATCGCGAGCTACTTGAGCTCGACTCGGTCAAAGCTCGACTCGAGTTCTTTACGAGCCGAGCCGAGCTACTTGATACCCGACTCGAAAAGCTCGCGAGCTACTCGAAAATATAATATACCAACTTTTTTATTTTTTTATAATTTAAAATATAAATTCCTAAACTTGAAACCTTGAAATATAAACCCTAAAATCTAAATCCTAAATTCTAAACCCAACAACCTAAACCTCTAAACCCTAAACTAACACTATAAATCCTAAAATTAACGAGGTTGAGTTTATACAACTTGTGTATCAAAGTTTTTTCATGATAGGGTTTTAAATGATATGTGACAGATGGCGAAATACTCGAGCCTGACATGGTCAAAGATCGGTCAACACTTGACTCGATTAGACTTGAATAAAACTCGAACTCGACTCGAGTTCTTAACGAGCCAAGTCGAGCTTAGCACTACTCGAACTCGACTCGGCTCGTTTACACCCCTAGTTAGAAGGGTCACCCCATAATAATCTTCTGCAAAACCTGATTTAAATTAGTTAGTCAATAAATCGAAAATCAATGGTTAAATAAAAAAAAATTAACTTCTCAATTTTCATGGACAACAAGTACCTAATAATAACAATTCTATGAGTCAATTCTTCACAATCAATAAAGGGGAAAATCAAATGTCAAAATTCCAATGTAATGGATGAAAGTATCTTTTAGCATTTAGCATGTTAATTGCAATCAATTTTGAAGTGACAATATACTAAGATGTGTATCATAAGCATTAATCATATAAATGTCATGAGAAAATTCAATAAAGCTAACTTTTCTATACATCAAAAGGTTAAATTATGATTTTGGTCCCTTTATTATGTTTGAATTTGACATTTAGTTTCTACATTTTAATTTCACATAATTGGGTGTTTCTACTTTTATAATATCATTAATTAGTCCAAATAGTTAAGGATATCAACAATTTCTATCAAAAGACTAACGTGTAGTTATTTTCTTATGCGTGGCTAAACTCAGCAGATTGGGATGGTTGAAAGTCTCTTTTTGTGGATATATACCCCCCAAGAATTGAAGATTCTCAAAAATAGTGGCTATAGTTTTCCATTCTTACTTTTCTTATCCTTTTTTTTTTCTTTTGTCAACAAAGATTTTGACTGTTTGAAAGAGGTATATATACTTGTTCAAATGCTTGCTCCATTTTTCTTGAAATTTTTAGAAAATTGAGCATGTCCCTTCATGGCTACCAAATATGATAAGCTTTTGAACGGATCGGAATCGAATTATATTTTCTTCGAGAATTAAAGTGTAACTTCATCGATACATTAGCTTATAACTTTACAACTTCGAACTAAACCGAAATTTTATCATTTTGAGATTCAACATATTTCCACCATTGTATTAGGTTATAGATTTACAATTTTAAAAGGATTTAAACTGAAATTTTATTGAGAATATGCTTTGTTTTGGTTGAAAACAACATTTATATTGTTAATGAGAAAACTGGTTGGGAAAAAAAATTACATTCTTTCTATTAGGTATGACAATTTAATTTTTGAATTTCGTCGAAATTTAATTTAATTAATGTAAACCGGTATATTTAAAAATATAATAATTAAAAGAAGATATTAATTATTAAATTTAAGTCTCCCATGAGATGTTACCATAATTATCTGAATGGATGCTTGTGTACTGAAAATGACAAAGAGACTTTATAAAGGCGTTACGTAGCTGACCAATATTCTTCAATATATATATATATATAGCCTATAGGGATAGGATCCGTTTACACAATGTAAAACTCTTTAAGTTTTACACGTTTTTTGGACCGTTGGATGAGTGAAACGGATGGATGAGATTAACAATAAATATGTGAAGATTATCACTTGGGAAAAAAAAAGTAAGGAGTTAATCTGAGTCATCCATTCCCCCATCTAACGATCCTATCTCTTTTTACATGTAAGTTGATCTTATATATAATAGTTGAGATTTTTTCAGAAAAGATGTCTTTAGTTTGATGAGAAATAAAAAGAATATTATAAATTTGAGTGGCTGAAGTCGAAACAACTACTTTTAAAATAACAGAAAGAAATATAATGACATATATTTAAGATCAAACTCATTCGATTTCTAAAACGAATTACTAATCTTTATTTTTTTTTCAAAGAATCCTTCATGGTGGATGGAATTGATGGTTTGTTTGCATAAAGATTAATTCTTTGTGTTTCCCCTAAATGACAAGGACAAGAATTTGACAATATTAAGTGCTAACTTTTACTTAAAATGGGATTTAATTAAATTAATGTGGGTTTAAAACCCAAATTAGGAAATGATTCAATTGGAACACATTCACACATTTGAGGGCTGCTTGATTCCTAAAATATATGGGGGAGCCTCTCAAGGATTGAAATGAAAGGTCACATGTACATGATGGAACAACACTACTAAGAATATTATTCAAGCAAATCAGGATTTCATTTTCAAAAGAATATAGTATATGTATATGTTTATCAAATCACAAATTTCGGTTCGAACCTAAATATTTTTTAAACTATCCATAACCCCAAACTCTTAATAAATTAAAAGAAAAGATTATTGTACGTTTAAACACGTATATAAACTTCTAATCTCCAATTTATTATAATAACAACAATGACAATTAAATTGATATTCTGCTGATAAGGGTGATATTTATTTCATGACATCAAAATAAAGTATTAGGCATCTAATCATGAATGGTTTGAGGGGGTGATGGAGGTGCAACCACACTCCTGGTATTTTAAATTCTCATATAGATTTTTTTTGTATTATTAATGATTTAATTTTGTACTTTTAAATTTTTAATATAACAATTTAAGTGTGTACATTTTATAATATAAAATCATGTAAAGAGGCAAAATGTTTGATTTTCAAGAGTAAACTTTTAATATATGTATTTATGAAAGATACATTATATCATGCTCTATAGATTATTCTCAGTACAAGGTAAAGCCGGCTAGCTATTGAATTTAAAGCCAAAGAGCCCCGGCATTTTTTAGCAAGTTCTTCAAGGAACCATTGAGATGAAGGGTCATGACCGAGTTAGCCGAGCCGACAAATCTACCGCCAATGAACACGGCCGGGACGGTTGGGTTGCATCCTAGCCTCATCAGAGCCCTTTCCATTTCCTTGCCTCTGATGTCTTCGTCGAGCTCGTATATTGCCGGACTCACCCCTTGCTCGTAGAACAATCTCTTGATTGCATGGCACATGCAACACGAACTCTTGCTGAAGATCACCACGGCTTTCTGGGATGCTAATCTCGCTATGCGATCCATGCCGATGTTTTTCGAGAGTACACGAAATTCGGAGCAGATGATGGTACTTTGCAGTTGCAGTCTCCACTATGCTTGGCTTGGGATGGATGTAAAGCTTTCGTATGAACTTATATGTATATATAGGGCAACCTAGGCCATGAACGAATCACATTTTTTAATATTGGAAAAAAGAAAAAGGAAATAAAAAAGGTGAAGGTTCCTTTTTGATATGTGGATGGATGCCACCTTCCAAAGTTCAACCCTTGATTTGACACACATAAGTTTATATTCGATGTTGATAGTATTTAATGCGTTGTCAGCAATCAGATAAGTTTATATCCTTAATGATATATATATGTCATCATCTGATATACTGACAATACATAAAACTATATATTATAAGTGCGTATATATATAATTATTTAACAAAAATATATGGACAAGTCATTGCATGGCCGAAAGTGATAGGGTATGTGCCCTACAAAGAGAATTCGATGAGACCAACATTTTCCCTCCAATTTCGTGAATAGGAAAAATACCCCATTGGTTTTCCACGTGACTGTGGGGATGGGGAGGGGAAGAATGTCAAACTTTGGATAGAATAGTGAATGTAGACAACTTATGGATTTTTTAAAGTGGTGACATCTTTGATCCGAGCATCCACAATCCATTTTCGAACTCCGGCGTGGCTCGGTCGCGCTTATGAACGAGTCGAATATGCAAGTTGGACAACTAGACGATATTAATATAGATGTTTAACTTTAAAAGAAATGGCCAAAGCTGAAAAAAATTAGTGAAGATTCATGTATGTATGTTTGATCTTCAAGATGATGGGAATGTATGTATGTATGCATGCATGTATGTATATATATGTATGTATGCATGCATGCATGCATGTATGTTTCTTCATGATATTACCACATTAGTTAGCTCCTTTGTCCTTTGTTTTATAAGCAACGAAGAGATGTTAATTTCCATCTATCAAATTATCAATCACTTGAGAATCAAGATCAGTTTATTTAGGGTTTTTTTTCTTGGTTGCAAAATTCTGAAACCATATAATCACATGAATTAATTCAGAATTGAATCGATTCGAACTCGAACAATTTAACAAGATTAAATCCGGACTTGAATATTGCATAATCCAAAATTTTGTAGCACAAAATGATTCGATGGATCCAAATTCAGAACCCACCAGCTCTATAGTGACTGAGATGTTAACTAGTATAGTCTTGAGAATAATAACCAATTTTAAAGGAAATATTTCTTTTTTGGAATAATGTATCAACACGATTATAGAATAAAGCACGTGAAGATTTTGCAACCCTAGAGGATATATTGATGCGCCTACTAAAGGATATATCCATTAATATATACATTAATTTTTATCGATGGGTTCGATACTCGCTTTGGGTGTAGAACAACTTTAAAACCTTTAAACTATGTCTACCTTTATATAGGTTAACAGAACGTAAAAAATTAGACTCATTCTAATAGATATCTTATGAAACCATATATATTATTGATTTATATTTGATGTACTGACATTTTATAATACTAGTATGAAAAATTCTGCCACGCTCGACGAGCAGCGATAAACACCGATGAGTACCATTAATTTGATTTATAAAAATTAAAAATTTAAAAGACTCGTCGTATAATTATAAATTATTTAAAAATCAAAACGGCGGTGAGAATGTGGCCGCCGAAGGTTTAGGGTAGGTATTTTGATCTAATTATGTTTAAAATAAAATTAAAAAATATTGTACTTTAATTAATTTATCTTTTGATTTTTAAATAATTTATAATTATACTATGAGTCTTTTAGATTTTTAATCTTTATAAATTAAATTAATGATGTTCATCGATGCTCATCGTTAGTGATGCTTATTGGTGCTCGTCGAGTGTGGCAGACTCATTATACTAGTATAAACTATTAATTTGTTTGATAATAAATTGAGAGGTGTCAAACAAATTTAGGAGAATAATTTTCGGTATCCATAAAAGTACTAATATTTAATAAATAAAGTTAAACCAATAATATAAGGATTATTATCTTATACACATGTGGTGAAATTTTTTTATTTTCAAAACCGCCTTAATTTTAGAGTTTTAGTGTATGATTTTAGAATTTAGGGTTCATAGTTAGAATTTATGGTTTAAGATTAGGGTTTAAGTTTTAGGGTAATATAATTTGTGTATGGAATTCTATCAACAAATCCTAAATTCAAAACTATTACACTTAAACTTTAAATAGAGTCTCTAAACCCTAAAACTAAGGCTCTTGTGTATGAAATAATTACCTTATAATATAATTTGTATATTTCAACTGTTTTCTTTCTTTTTCTTAAAAGAAATAAAGGAATATTTATAAAGCATTGAGAGGCCAAATATGAAGGATAAGTGACACGTGGAATTTTTCCTTCTGATTCATCGTTATGAAATATTAATTTAATTATATATGGAATGAATATAAAATTTAATAATCATTTAACAAGAAAGAAAGAAGAATACACACAGATTGGATTATTTATTCAAATTCCTTAATACCACTCCAAAACCAAATGCGCTAATGTGGGATTTCTCCATCATCCTTGTATGCCTTACATTTCTCTTTTATTTAATTATATTTTAAATGCTTT
This sequence comes from Hibiscus tridactylites, assembly GCA_958450335.1. Classification (NCBI taxonomy): domain Eukaryota; kingdom Viridiplantae; phylum Streptophyta; class Magnoliopsida; order Malvales; family Malvaceae; genus Hibiscus; species Hibiscus tridactylites. The sequence continues at coordinate 73,597,330 of OY288289.1, read as the reverse complement.
TTTGCCGTTCTTAAAGTTGACATTATTATTTTTTGTTCGAAATTATTATATACATGGACATATGTAATATTTTATGTTAAAGAGTGAACTCATAAAATTTTAGGGGACGAAAATAAATTTTCAATAGAAAATACATAGAAAATCTCTAAAAAAATTGTAAATCATATACAAATTTTAAATTTTCAAGGAGAAGATCCCTCCGGCCTCCGCTCGGTCCATCTATGAATGTATACATCGTTACAAATGCTCTTTAAAAAGGTAAATGATCGGTCATAAAATTTATTTCGTTTTCATAGGTGAAAAATCAAATTTGAATCGTATTATTATTAAAGGATGAAATAAGCCACCAACACACCATACATTGATTTTACATATTTTCATGTATGTATGCACATTTATGCATGTATCATACATGCACGAGCCTATAATCTATATATATATATGTTAGGATCAACTTACACAATGTAAAATTCTTTAAGTTTTACACGTTTTTTGGATCGTTAGATGGGTAAATTGATGGATGAGATTAACACCTTACTTTTTTTCCCAAGTGATAATCTTCACATATTCTACTGTTAATCTCATTCATCCGTTTCACTCATCCAACATTCCAAAAAACGTGTAAAACTTAAAGAGTTTTACCCTGTGTAACTGGATCATATCCCTATATATATATATATATATATATGATCCACTTACATGGTGTAAATCTCAATTACTTTTACACTTTTTAAACAACCATTGGATGATGATAATAAATGGGTAAGATTATTTCATTTTTTTTCTTCAAATGATAATCTTCTTATTTTCTACTGTTAATCACATCCATTCATTTAACACATCCAACGATCTAAAAAACGTATAAAACTTAGAAAATTTTACACCGTTTAACTAAATCTTATCTCATATATAGATAGTTTCAAAAAAAAAAAGTAGCATATATGCTTGTAAGTACGTATAAGAGAGCCATATTAGGTCAACTAAACGAATCGACCCTACGAAAAGTTTGGCTCTTGGCTTTCCCATTGAGCCGATTTCCTTTGAATCTTCTAGGCTTTGTATATAATTTATACTTCGTATCTATCTATATATTGAAGTTAGAAATATAACCACAGTTGTATGTCACGTTTTAAAGAAGTAAAAATATTAGTTTTACGTCGAAAAAATAAAAAAATGTAAAATTAATAACGTTACACATCTTATTAAATATATATTTTGAAAGATATAATGATTTTGTGACATAATATAGTACAAAAGCTTAAACTAAATAAATGTAAAAAAGTTTAATTTTTGTATAAACTCATTTTAAGCTTAATCTTTATCCAAATTTCTTTAAATGTCGGATTAAACTTTGAGTTTAGACGAGTAATATATGTATGAAATGGGGCTTTCGTATGGGTTTGAAAATGGATTTGGGTTTAATTTGTATCGGGCAAATGGACCCAAAACTCATAGAAAAAAACAATAGGATTGTGGGGTTGAATGAAAAGGTGACACGTGTGGCGGAGAGATTTAGATCCACCGTGGCAGGCAGCAGGAGATAGCCGCAAGTCCCGAGACATGGCAGTCCTTGTAATGGATCCCACCGCCTGCCCCAACTATTTGAAAAAAAATACAATAAAACAAAAAGTGACACATAAAACTATGGTCTAATTTTGTTTTAGTCACTCTATTATGTTAACTTTAAGAAGTAATCTCTTTATTTTTTGATTGACCTCCAAAATCTCTATTGCTTTGTTCTGACTAATCGGATCGACTCGTGTTGTATACTTATCTTTTAACGAAAGTTTTGTACATATACAAAACTTCGAACTTAAAATTTGCTTAAATGATACCAAGCTGTTTACCACTTAAACTAACTTATGTTGGCTGAATTTCTTACTTTAAACAAAAGTATAACTGTAAAAGTATAATCAGCCGGTAATTCTGAGGACGTGTTAGGGCTGGGCGTTTGATCGAGTCGAGTCAAATTTTTTGAGTTATTCGAGTTTACAAGTCCTATTTACAATCCAAACTTTATTTGAAAATTTTTCGAGTCAAGTCGAGTTTATAAAATTCGAGTCGAGTCAAATCGAGTCGAGTTTCAAGTTTCTTGTACATATATATTTCTTCACACACACACACACACACATATATATATATATATATATATTTCTATATGCATATATGTAGCGGTGCATGTATATATTTCTATATGCATATACGTAGCGGTGCATGTATATATTTTTATATGCATACATTTAGGGTTAGAATTGACTCGAACTTGAAAATTGATCAACTAATTAATAAAAATTTCGAGTTATTCGAATTTCCATTTCATAACTCAAACTTTATTTGAAATTTTTTCGAGTTGAGTAGAGTTTATGAAATTACAAGTTGAGTCAAAACGAGTCGATTTTTTTCGGCTCGAGTCGAATAATTCGGTTTTTTCGAGTCGAGACGAGTTTTGCCCACGCTTAGAATTTTAACATTGTGGCAAGGACTGCAATCATAATTTACCCAAAAAGCCTACACCAAACAACAAAAATGGCAAATAAAGTTACTATTATCAATATCCAAGAAACCAATGGCGATAGAAGGGTTAATGGGTCATTTTCCCATGATAGTTCTCACTCTCCCACGGTCACTCTCAAGTCTCAACTCTGCTACTTGCTAATTTTTACTTTATAAAATTTCACAATCTTTTTTCAATTCCATTTAAAGCTACAAAATCTATGGAGTTCAAGTGTTCAACCAATAATTATATAGAAAATGCCTCATTCATATTGTTTTAATAATAAAAAACCCAACATTAATGATTCTTGTTTATAACAAATTGTTTTGTTAATCACAGCATTAATGATTCTCTTTGTTTTGCAGTTGCTTCTCTTTCTCTCTCATCACTACTTACAGAAGGTACAGCTCACTTCCTCAAAAAAACCCAGTTCCATAATTGAACCCTTCAAACATTGTTTACTATTTTTTTCAATCTTCATCTTCCTTTCCCATTGTTTTCTCAGCTACCCATCTCAAGTTTGGGGTTAAAGGTCAAAGCTTTAGTGTCAGGTTGAGCTCTAAGTCCTTGGTTATGGTGGATTCTACTTTGTTCTTATTTGAGAAAAAAGGGGAAATTTGATAAATGGTTGAGTTTTTTTTTTTATCATTTTATATATGTCTTGTGTGTCTGTTAAGCTTTTTTTTTTGTTATTTTAAAGTTTAAACTGTTTTCTTGGTGATAATGTAGCTTCATTTTTGTGGAAATTCTAGGGTTTTTGGATTTTGATTGAAAGGGATCTCCTTTTGATGCATAAAAAAGGTCTGCTCAGATGAAAATGTTTAGCTTTTCTCGTAGACGTATGAAGCTTGGCAGGTCAGTTTCTTCTTTTTCATTATTTGACTTTTTAACTTGTATGTGCATATGTATATGTATATGTATATTTCATTTTTCTTTGCTTTGAAGTTTCCATTCTTTATTTGGATATTTGTTCTATGTTGAAGATTATAACTTTTATGTCAATGCAAGCTAATCATTGTAAGCAATTGAGGGACTTTGGTGTGTAAATTGCAAATTTGATTAAAATATGCTCAAATCCCACTTTTTCATGAAGAGGACCTCTTTTTTGTTGTATATTTCTCACTTATTTGGCACATTGTTGTGTTTTAGAGTGAAGAAGCTACAACTTTCGGAGTCTGCCCACGGAACTAAAAGCCCTATAAGACCACCGAAACGAAACAACAATACCATTGTGAGTTTTTTTTTTTAAACTTGATTTTTGGTTTGTGTTGTAAAATGTTAGAAGCCTTCAAATTCGTTTCAGGTGGAGTCTGCTTTGCCTGCCGGTAGTCATTCCGATGAATTTGACTCCCAAGGTCCTTCGACTGCCCCTGAGATTAATTCATCGGGGAACTCTGAGAACTGGATGGTGTTATCGGTTGCCGGGGAAAAGCCTGTGCCTCGCTTTAATGTAATGCATTGTTGCTTTTCGGTTTTCTGATTGCTTCATTACGTATGATGGAAATGTTGAAAGCTTGTTCTTTGAGTAGCATGCAGCCGCCGTAGTTGGGAACAAGATGATAGTGGTTGGGGGTGAATCTGGGAATGGATTGTTAGATGATGTGCAGGTAATTCATCAAAATCGTATCTTGTTTACTTGACTTGATGCTAGATGTGTCACAAACTGAGTTTTTGTCTGGTAATTCTTTTCACCTTATACGCAGGTTCTTAATTTCGACGATTTTTCCTGGACCACGGCGTCATCAAAGCTGTACTTGTCACCGAGCAGTCTTCCATTGAAGATTCCTTCATGCAAGGGCCATACTCTGGTACAATCGTTTGTGATACAGTCCATTTTCCGTGACATTATGTTCTCTTTGCTTTGCATATTGTATATGCTGAATTGTGGTTCCTTTATGCTTTTCAATTGAGATATTTTGTGCCGCGTGGACGTGGTACATTGTATCGGGCATGTCTAGGCTGAGGTTAATAGCATTCTTGTGCCACTGCCATGTCTACCGACTAGATTATGCTGTTTCTGTTTAATCATCCGATGAAGTTCTTTTTGCTACTTTATTGTATCATTGGGCTGGTTCGTGTATGTTTTTAACAAGTGGTATGTATCTGTTGTATCTTTACACAGGTTTCATGGGGGAAAAAGGCCCTCCTTGTCGGAGGCCGAACTGACCCTGGGAACGACAAAGTTTCAGGTTCGAAATTATATTCTTTTGTGGTGCCACTCTTGTCACCTTTTTTAGTACATGATGTGATATGTTTTATGTTCATAATTTACGATTTTGCAGTATGGGCATTTGATACCGAGACGGAATGTTGGTCAGTTATGGAAGCAAAAGGAGAAGTTCCGGTACTTTTTGCCGACTCATAAAATGCCAAATTACGTTTAAAGTAGCATTTCTTGCATTGATATCAAACATTATTAGAAGCAAATGCCAAATTATTAAGAGCAGTGAATTTACTAGGAATTTCGTTCATCGGATAGAGCAATAACATGGACATGTCACAAATTTGCATGGTATCGTTCACTTATCTGCTAACAAACACTTCTGTTGCTTCCAGGTTGCGCGAAGTGGTCACACTGTGGTCAGGGCAAACTCTGTTCTAATCCTTTTCGGGGGTGAAACTGCCAAAAAGAAGAAACTGAATGACCTACATATGTTCGATTTGAAATCCTTGACGTGGCTCACTCTTCAGTGCACGTATGACACTTTGCTGACAGAGAAATACGGCTATTATCTATGCATCGTAAGATTAAATCCTTTCGAAGAAGCTTCTAGTAAATGAATGATTTTGTCCGTGCAGAGGAGCAAGACCGTCTCCGAGAACCAATCATGTGGCAACTCTTTATGATGATAAAACCCTTCTCGTATTTGGTGGAGCATCAAAGTCGAGGACATTGAATGACTTGTACTCGCTCGACTTTGAAACGGTGCGTAAAAGCTTTTGGCTTTCTTGCCGTGTTTACATTCAGATTACAATGCTTACTATTGTTAATTCTTTGTAACTTTTCCCTCAGATGGTATGGTCAAGAATAAAAGTACGAAGCTTTCATCCATCGCCTAGAGCCGGTTGCTGTGGAGTTTTGTGTGGAACAAAATGGTACATTGCAGGGGGTGGAAGTAGGAAAAAAAGTATGTCTCTACAGGGAAGCATGTAATTATAAACTTTGATGAAAAAAGCCCCGTAAATGGACTCGGTAACCTTTTTTCTTGCGTATTTTGAAACCGAAGGACGTATTATTGCTTCATATAGAAGCATCTATCTTCGTATCCCCTTGTGTGTGCCATGCATGTGTCTAGGAGTGTGTATTAACCATATTACTCTCTGCATTCATTTTTTCTTTTCTTATTTGATTCCGAAATGTTTTCAGGACATACAGAGACTTTCATCTATGATGTTCTAAAGTCCGAGTGGTCTGTCGCCGTTGCATCACTTCCATCTTCGATAACCACTAACAAGGTCAACAACATGCTGAATTTGTCCTTCTGCATCGAAAGTGCGAATCTTTATGTGTTTTGTATACCTCCTTATTTGTATGATATGAATTATATATATAACCAGAAAGTTTGCAAACTCGACCGGTACAAATCTCGTTGGATTTCGTTTAAGCACAATGGAATCACTATTTACTAGCGCTCCGCCGAATTGTTCTTATGATAGTTGTTCTTGCAGGGGTTTAGCCTAGTACTCGTGCAGCACAAGGATAAGGATTTTCTCGTTGCATTCGGTGGATATAGGAAGGAGCCGTCAAATCAGGTCGAAGTTTGAATTCGTGTACTCAAAATGATTAGATTGTGTTTAAATTGTAATACCTTCATTGTTTTTTCACACAGGTTGAAGTACTCATCATCGAGAAGAATGAATCATCCATGAGCCGGCAATCAAATCTCGGTAAATCTGCGGGAAGACGTTCATCATCTGTTGGGTCGGCAAGCCAACCTATTGATGGTTCTTCTAACCGTTCAGTTGATTCTGCTGTTAGACAAAATCTAGCCTCTGTAATTGAACATGGTTCTGGTAGGAGATCGTTGTCGGATTTGTCACTTGCAGATCAAAATCCTCTTTCCGGAAATGTCTCGTTACGGAAGCAATTTCATAATGAGGAAGAATACAACACGAGTGTCAGGATAACAAAGAGTTCAGAGGACTTAAGTTCCGTCCTGCAGGTAAGCTTCACTTAATTAACTATTGCATTCGAGGTGATTAACGGTCCTTAAATCTACTTTGCTATCGAAATATTTCATTAACATAACATATTTTCGTTGTTTTTAGGCAACGGAACAAAAAACAAATCAATCTGATGTTGGAGTTCCGATTAATGCTCCTGGGACCAAACTCTGTTCGGACCAATTGTTCCTATATGAATGTGAGAGTTCAAATCCCCAGGCTGAAGGAATCACAAACGCTACTGTTGGTAATGCTAATTTCGTTTTTTCGGATGTGGAAGGTAAAGCAGGAGCGCTATCAGAACCTTCGAGCATATATCAATTTTACGAAACGAGAATGGCCGCTCTAAGTAGAAAAAACGGAATTTTAGAAGTACAGTTGGCAGCTGCAGTGGCAAGCCGAGACAGTTTGGAGAGGAACTTAGCTTCGGCTTTGAAGAGCAAAGAGGAGATGGAGAAAAGACTTGCAGACACAGTGAAGGAGATGGACTTACTGAAAGAGAAACTAGCTGGCATAGAACTTGTACAAGAAGAGGCTGACAACTTGTCGAACATAGTCCACTCGGACAATGTTAGGCTCGAACATGATGTTGCTTTCCTCAAAGCAGTTCTAGATGATACTCAAAAGGTATTATTAATCCGCCACGGAACGTTTATTTTCGTCGTAAAGTGTCTTTCGTGCCTGATTTCAAACTTGTTCTAGGAGCTACACTCAACCAGAGGTGTCCTTGCAGGGGAGAGGGCAAGAGCATTCCAACTACAGGTATGGCATTCTTAATCCTAGACAATAAACTAATGTCACAACCGGAGACGACTGTATGCCAAACGATCACACGACGGCTTTTTGCACCGCAGGTTGAAGTTTTCCACCTCAAGCAAAGACTGCAGTCTATGGAGAACAGAGCACCAACTCCAAGGAAGCCGTTCAATGTATAGTGACAGACCAAAACCGACAGTCCGAATAACCAGCCCCGAGTTGAGCTCTTGCCTGATAGAACTAAGTAATGAAAACATAAAGTGAGGTTGCAGCTGTAAGAAATGCTTAGGAGAATAACTTTTCATTACTTCAAAAAATTATTGCAATCTTGACTGTATCTGTCAAATTTATGTAATGCAATCATCATTCAGCTTCTAATTCATGTTCTTCTTCTTGGAGAAGATTTTCCCTGTTGTCATGAGCCCAAAATCCTCGCACATCTATCAGCATGCTGGCCACGGTACCGCCCTGTTTACAAGCCAGGAGGTCAGCCAGTGTAATCCTCAATGGATCAACCGGCTTCACCATATCCCATATTTCGTCCCTCACGTCCTCGATGCACAGTTCATAGTTGCCCCCTTCAGTCCATTTCTTGTGTACATCTCTGTTTCAAGAGTAAAATGTCATTCCCATCGACCGGTAAATGTTAAAATAAATCGGCAATCCTAGTTCAATAAGAGCTACTAGTAAGATTCAGAAATCGATTCCGAGTCTTAAACCATACTCCATCATTCATGTCTCTGGAGCTACAAGACTTGCAGAAACTTTGCTCAAGTACTACAAACAGGAAACATCAGAATTTTCTGTAGGAAGATTGTATCAGGAAGCATCTCATCTCTTGGATGCTCCCCTTCTTCACTTCCATGTTTCAAGATATGTTTAGTAGCTCAGGAAATAAAATTCAACTCTTAGCAGCAGCTCGAAGCACGTAATAAACAAAATAAACATCGATTTAACTATATGAAAGAGGTCTTCACCTGAAAAGAGAATGAATATCTGCTGTTGTGAGGAATCCCCTACCATTAAGATCAAGACAACGAAATATATATGTTAATCCTTCTGGAGTGTCTTTGTTCTCGAGGGCCAGAACAAAGTCGAGGAAACTTTCAAAATCCATCTCCCGATTATTTCCAGCACCAATTTTGCCACGGCGGACATGCTCATCAAATACTATTCAAAGCATAAGAAATGCAACAAATAAGTAGAAAACTCAAAACAATATCCATAATAGCAGAAGATATGCAATGAGTTTACTGGATATACCAAAGTTCGACACCATTTTTGTTTCAAAGGGCAGACTTAAAAGTAAAAAAAAAAAACATTAGAAGTTCTAGTATTCTTTGAAAATAAACAACACTTTATATCCTACCTCTTTCAATGAAAATTTCAGTTAGAGTTCCATCTGCATATTCTTTAAGTTCCTGCTTACCCAGCGTTCCATTCATATCTTTATCAAGGGCAAGAAACATATCTACAAAAAATAACATAGAAGTTAGTATATTATTATTACACAGTACTCTTTCCTCGAATATTATTCACATGCTCAAGCACTATCCAAATAGCAAGAAAGAAACTTTTTATATAAAAAACATGGGAACTGTAAATTGCATTATCATGTTGAAAAGCACTCGCCACATATGCGTTGCGCAGATGTCAAGGAAAACCAATTCTCTGTTTGCTCATGGTCAGTGACTTCCTCACTTTCCTGCACAGTTTTTAACGAGGGAAAAGAAAAATCAAAATAAGATATATATATATATATATATATATATATATATTTGTCAAACATAAGTCAAAGAGGACGTATATCTTGAAGATGTATTCATCAATAATGCACCTGATGTAGTTCCATTAATTCCTGGAGACAGTTGCTTAGCAGCACCTTCTTTATGCAGGCTTTCCCTGTAAGGAATAGTATTCAATCATTAACAGCATATTGGAACCACTTTAACATATGAGGTCAAATCTATGATGGTAAGCAAATTTAAGTCGTGCAGACCTCGTCTATTAGAATCACAAAAGAAGAAGAACTTGTGTGCAGCTATGCGACAGTACATTTGAACAAAGGCAGAAGGCATATCATGTAGTTGTGCCAGATTAGGAATAAGACCTTGAATATAGGCCTCCATTTCCTGTACAGCAGTCAAGTAATATAGTTTTACCCGTGTGAAATGATGAAAAACAAACTGATAGTTCAATCTGAACAGAGATCACAAGGTAAAAAGATCATTTTAAGTACTTCAAAATGGAAAGGCTCCATACATGAGGTTGGAGGAAACCATCTGAATCCTCATCAATCTCGCTCATATCTATTCTGGCCTGAGTAAGAGAAACCTGGAGAACAATAAAACAATAAGCGGCAGTCAAGCAACCACTTCCTCGATAAGAATAAATTAAAAAGTAAAAGCAGGCAATATCTAGGTTTCTTTGAACATCATGATTTTAGGACTAATACCATTAGCTAATGTAGCAACAATCCATAAGGAACTGATCTATGACTTGCACATGATTAAGGGCAAAAGTAGTAATACTTTGAAATATTAAAGAAATAAAGACTTACTGTGCGCATCACATAAAGATAGAAGGGCAATATGGCTATTCGTCCAGACTCATCTTTCTCAAACTTCATGAAGTTGGATGGGCTGAAGAAACGAAGACATTTTTGACCTATTTGTTCTGTACATACGGAGGCAATGTGGCAAAAATCTTCATAGTTCATCTGCAAGTTTACAAGTGAACATAGCTGACGCAAGGATAGTATACTAATTGTGAACAACAAAATAGAAGCAGCTCATTATTTTTTTTATTTGTGTAGCAGTTCATTGAAACTAGAGGAAAATATGATGGCAAAGAATAGACCTTTTCCGCGCCAGTGGAATCATCAATAACACAATTTTCTCTTAAGCAAACCCACATGGCATCCAGATCATCGGCACTCAGCAAAATGTCAGATTGCTTCTGCAAAAAAGAAAGAACTAAGAATGTGAGCCATGATTAAATCGGATCACTATATGCTTAGGAACTAAAACAAGGTCAAAGAAAGACCAATACTACCTTTAAAAATCGATATTTTGCTAGCCTCTGAACCCTATGACTGATGGATCCTTCTTCAGGCTTCTGAAAGAAGCAAACACGAAAACAAAGTAAAAACAAAAGAAAGCAATATGAATGAAGATTTGAAGAGTAATAAACCTAACAAATAATATTATCAGCATGCCTTCTTATAGAAACTCGGTATTGCACCAGCTCCAGCACTTTTCTGCTGCTTCTCTTTAAATAAATCAAGCAAGATCTTCTTCGTCTGAAGCTCTATAAAGGATAGAAACAACAAAAGCAAAAAAAAAAAAACTCGGAAATGCGACGACGAAATAAAAATAGATTTCAATGGTAAAACAAAAAGTATTACACCACCATTTTCAACAAAAAAATGCATACAAGTCTGAAGATAAGCATCATGAAGCAATGCACATATGAGATACTGAAGAACCAGCAAGATAAGATTGCCGAATTACGACCAAGGCTCGGTTTCATAACATTACTCAAAGTCCAAAGACATAAACTTGAACCAAGAATTATAACTAAAATCAAAATCTCTTACATTCTTAATATCTGGTAATCAATTCAGACAATAAAAAATCAACACAACTACCTGACTTATTATATTCAGCTTAAACAACAGGCTTACACATTTCAAAGCGTTGCCAATTATGCAAAATTATAAAATTTTAAGCACCAATTAAACAAGTTTTAATAAAAAGACACTAAATTTATAGTCTAAAGCCAAATTAATCACAATTAGGCAATATTATAAAAAACGTTCAATCACCATAAGCGAAACGTACCCATTGAAGCTTCGGATCCGAGTCCGGCACCGGATCCGATGTATCGACGGAGATTTCGGACCCAAAGCGTCGACGGTGTGTTCCGTTCCGTGGCGGCATCGTGGCTCTCGCCATCACTGGATCCACTATACATGGCCGAGTGAACTCGCTCCGATTCGATTTTCAATCTAAATTTCTAGCTTCCCAGTTTCTCTGATATGCGAAGAAAGAGAGAAAAATGTTAAATTATGAATGGCCCCTAAGCTATATCATTTCTTTCACTTTAGCCTTAAGATTTTCATTTTTGTTAAAAAAGCTTTCTTGCCAATTTTCATTTTTAGAACTTAATATGTGGCGTAAAATTCACATAAACACTGTCACGTGTCTTTCAATTATTGGGTTATGTCATTGTTGATTTTGACTGATTGATGAAGATATCAGCATGAAAAAATAATAATTAAGTGTTACTTTTAATAAAAAATATAGTTTAGGGGTTATTTGACATTTAAGCAAAATAAACTTTCTTTTTTAGATGTTTAATTCAATGGTCAAATTTCATTGATAGCCTCTATATTATTGTTGTGATTTGAATCTTATAAATAAATTTCTTATGTTTATTCTCAATGTTTTATTGCAGGTTAAAAACAACTCTTTCATGAATAAAAACTGTCAGTTAATTAATGTAAATAGTTTAAAATGACGTGAAAAATTTACATGATATGTCATTTTGTATAGTCATTTCAAGATATTTATTATTAATTCACTAACAGTTTTCATCTAGAAAAAGGTTATTTTAACCCAAAATGAAGTGCTTTAAAAATAAAATATAGACCAAATAGATTATCCAATCAAACTTTAATGACATTTTTTTTGACATTATGCCTACTTGAACATAAGTGCATGTTTGGTTTTGCGCGTGGGGTTCAAAAATTCCGATTAAACGGAAAAACATGCTGCTAATATGTTTGAATCTAAAAATTCAAACGTAATTTTGAACCCAAACGTGATTTTCGAAAAATCAAAGTAGAAGTAGCTTTTGCGTTTATCGTGATTTTTACACTAATTTTACACAATCGTGATTTTTAAGAAAGAAAACTATTTTGGAATCACGATGATCCAAAATCAATTCTACTACCACAAAACCAAACACTAATATTTCAAATGACAGAAATTAATGGAATTTTGGATTCAAAAACCTGTCTTAACATAGCTAATATGGCTCCTAGCAAAGACAATGCATGATCATATATTATAGCACATCAAATTATGAGAACAATAGCTCATCCTCTTGTGTTCTAGTGGCAAAAATAGATGTTTATCATTTCTTGAGACTCAGGTTCAAGCACTAATAATGCATGCTGTGTGTGCCGTCTTAAAAAAGACTAAAAAAGTTGAATAGATGTTAACCTTGCATCACACCGGCATATTAAAAAAAAAATTACGAGAACAATGAGTCAACTTCAACCTTTTAACGTCAATATCCTATACATGCTGCAGCTTGTAACCATCCATTCTCCAGTTTTTCGAAAGCTCCAACTTTTCTTGATACAGCTTTAACAGCTGAGATGCTTCCTCCTTATGGCGTTTCACAAATTTCTCGATGAACACATAATCCGAAGTCTCCAACAACGCCTGCAAGTTAATGCGCTTGATAATACCTTTGGACAACAATTCGAGAGCAAACAGACCTCTCGGGACAATCTTTTTCTCCATGCTCATCAACAGTAGCCGGGGACGTTTCGCAATAACACTAGACTGAAAACCCAATTTGTTCACAAGGAAATCCATGGTCACCATAAATTTATCCTCCGACATCCTAATGAACGAGGGGGTACCTCCTAAAGGCTTCGGAAATCTCCTCATGGGACCAACCGAGCTTCTTAAAAGCTTCAACCTTCCTCTTCCATGTCGGTTTGCTCAACGAACTTACCACATAGAGTGCCACCATAAACATCGGCTTAGAAGGATCCAATCCCATTTCCTTCACTTCCTCTACCAAAACCTTGAACTTATCCGGACTTCTAACAAACGTCGACGGCAATGAACAAAGCGTCGAAACAACATTACATTCAGCTACTCCATTATCCAACAGAATATTGATATTGGACAACAAAATATCATTGGGGTTGTACCCCATAATCCGAGGGCATCGTTTCACGGCACGGAAAACCCTCTCATCGGACTTAAGCATACTACTAAGGAAGCTATAAACTGGGATTATTTGATTCTCTAAGCTTGAGGCCAACAGACTTGGGTTACTCGACAAGATATGGGCAAGATCAGGGGCTGAAACACCTTTAGAGATGAAAAATTCAAGTTTTGGCAAAATGGTCCTTTTAGCATCTGAGTTAAGCACTATTGGTCGTCCCTTAATGAGGCGAATGATTTGGGGTTTTGAGAAACCATTGTTCTTGAAAACAGCAATTACAGAGTCGGGCTTTTCTGGGGTTTCGAAATTAACATATTTGGAGGCTCTTAAAGCAGATTCTGAGGACAACCCACAGTTGTTTTTGAGGTATGAAACTGTAAATGAATGCTGATTTGAAGAACTGGACAAGCATCTGGGGATTATTAGAGATGGTGAAAAACCTAAAAGTTTGTGACTTTGAGTGGCTGTAACTAAGTTCCTCCCATGGAGAATTGATTTGCAGAGAAAATAAAACATGGGAAAGTGTAATTAAGTTGAAAAGACAAGGGATTTACCTGTTTTTGGAGGAAAAAAGAAGAGATTTGTTATTTGAAATTTGAATGGGGGCGGCTTCTGGGTTTAAAGGAAGAAAACCCCAGCAGAACCAACCTTGAAAAAAAAAAAACGAGTCTTTTGATTGTTTAAGGATGTGAAATACAGTGCGATGGGCATTTCGACCCGACCCAGCCTGATTGAGTCAGGTATTTTTATGAAAAAATTAGATTTGGTCGAATTTTTATGTAGGACGAGATTGAATTTGGGTTCGAGTTTTAGGGTAATAAATTCGACCCGACTCAGAACTAATAGAGTAATTTTCCCCTAAAAATTTTAAGAATATTAGTAATAATACCCCTCATTATATATATTTTTATAATTAGGTCCTTAAAATTAATTTTTTATTTACAATGTAGTCCTTAAATTTATTATTTTTTATAATAATGTCTCTTAAAATAATTTTTTTATAATTAGATCCTTAAAATTATTTTTTTCTATAGATCGGGTCAGGGTTGGGTTTAGAATATTTATATTCGGGTCGGGTTTTTTTAAGAATGAGATCAGGTCGGGTCGGGTTCGGTTTTAAAATTATTAGTTTCAGGTCGAGTTCAAGTGGGCCAAAAACCCGACCCGTGCTCATCCCTTCAAATACTTATTTGCCATTTGGGCAAATTATGATTTTTGGTCCCTCTACCATGCTTAAATTTGAAATTTAATCTCCATACTCTGATTTTAAATAATTTCATTCTCAAATTATATATATAAGCCAACAAATATGATTTGTAGAATGTAGTTATGTAGATACCGTTCATTTTTCATATATTTCAAGGGAAAATGCAATTTCTAGTCCTTGAATTTGACAACTTGTATCGATTTAATCCCTGATTTTTCTTTTCGATTCACATTAGTCACTATGCTTTGTAACTTTTTTTCATTTTAAATCCTTAGGAGAATGTAACACTCTAAGATTGTAATCGGGCCAAAAATCAAAGTTCAAGAATTAACGTGTACCAAAAAAAATTCAAGAACCAAGTTGAAAAAAAGTTACCAAGTTAAAATTTATTCATCTTATATGATCATGGTGAAGAACAAGCATGTCATGGTGTGTTTATAGCTTTGAAACACAATAAAAAAAGGAACAATTAGAGGCCAGATAATGGCTGGCAATGCCATCTACATTGCATACCTAAAATTCTAAAACACAGGCAACAAATCAAGCGGCCAAAATCACTGCTCGAATGATATTAGATCTTTCGGAGCATTGGCTGGGGTCGGGAATGATACCACGAGACATGGAAGTCTCCTCTGATAGGTTCTAACCAACTAAGAAGTAAGCGAGATGATGCCTTCTACACGGTTACTACCGGCTTCCATGCTAACAAGCTGCCTAACACCTGAAATCATTTTTCACAGTTATAGTAGATGAACTATCTCGAAATATCGAATGGCTACATTAGAGATCCTAATGGCTGCCACTAGACCCTTCACTATAACCATTAGGCTTCTTAGAAGTAAAAGTGAAAAGTTGTTGGTTCGGAAAAGCACTCGGGGCTGGAGCATAGCAGTGCATGACCATACATAACAGCACATCAGAAATTCAGAATTCAGATCATTAGAGCACCTAGTCAACTTCAAGCTTTTCTAATGGCAAAAACAGAAGAAAGCTAAAAAATTGTTTTAACAGCATTCATAACCGAAATGTCAAGCATGATTTAGCTTAAAAGAATCACTCAAAGGAACAAGAGTAAGTTTGAACCTTTTAATGTCAATATCCTATAAATGCTGCAGCTTGCAACGATCCACTCTCCAGTTCTTTGAAAGATCCAACTTTTCATGAAATAGCTTCAACAGCTGAGACGCTTCTTCCTTATGCCGGTTGATAAACTTCTTGATAAACGCATGATCTGAAGTCTCAAACAATGAATGCAAGTTAATGCGCTTGATAACACCTTTGGACAACAGATCTAGAGCAAACAGACCCCTCGGAACAATCTTTTTCTCCATGCTCATCAACAGTATTCGGGGACGTTTCACAATACGATTAGACGGAAACCCCATTTTGTTCACGAGGAAATCCATGGTCACCATAAACTTATCCTCAGACAACCGAATGAACGAGGGATACCTCTGAAAAGCTTCGAAAATCTCCTCCTCAGACCAACCAAGCTTCTTAAAAACTTCAATCTTCCTCTTCCACGTTTCTTTGCTCATCGAACTAATTGCAAAGAGTGCTACCATAAACACCGGCTTCGAAGGATCCAATCCCAATTCCTTTGCTTCCTCTACCATAACCTTAAACTTATCCGGACTGCTAACAAATGTCGAAGGCAATGAAAAAAGTGCTGAAGCAATATTACACTCAGCAACTCCATTATCCAACAAAGTATCAATATTGGATGACAAAATATCATAAGGATTGTATCCTATAAGCCGCGGATATCGTTTCACGGCACGGAAAATCCTCTCATCGGACTTAAGCACAGTACTAAGGAAATCATAACATGGGATTATTTTATTTTCTAAGCTTAGGGCAAAGAGAGCTGGATTACTTGACAAGATATGGGCAATGTCAGGGACTGAAACACCTTTAGAGGTGAAAAACTCAATCTTGGGCAAAATGGTTCGTTTAGCATCTGAAATAAGCAGTCTCGGGCGTCTCTTGATGAGGCGGATGATTTGGGTTTCTGAGAAACCATGGTTCTTGAGAACAGCAATTACAGAGTCGGGATTTTCGGGGGTTTCGAAATTAACATACTTGGAGGCTCTTAAAGCAGATTCTGAGGGCAACCCACAGTTATTTTTGAGGTATGAAACTGTAAATGAATGCTGATTTGAAGAACTGGAGAAGCATCTGAGGATTATTAGAGATGGTGAAAAACCTAAAAGTTTGTGACTTTGAGTGGCTGTAACTAAGTTCCTCCCATGGAGAATTGATTTGCAGAGAAAATAAAACATGGGAAAGTATAATTAAGTTAAAAAGACAAGGGATTTACCTGTTTTTGGAGGAAAAAAGAAGAGATTTGTTCTTTGAAATTTGAATGTGGGCGGCTTCTGGGTTTAAAGGAAGAAAACCCCAGCAGAACCAACCTTGAAAAAACAATTCCTTCGTTGTGTATGATTTGGTCAAATTATGGTTTTAGTCCCTATACTATGCGTGCATTCGAAATCTAGCCTCTATACTTCAATTTTGCATAATTTAATCATCTATTATATATATAAAAGCCACAAATATGCTTGGGACTAAATGTGTTGCTTCATGCTGAAAAGAGGTTTAATTCCATGTAATTTTTCAATGGAGGATAATGGCAGGCAATGGCATCTACAATGGTCACACAGTTTCTGTTTTTAATACTGAGATTTAACAAATATTTTAAATTGCATGCCTCTTTCTTGGAGCCTAAGATTCTAAAACACAAACAAGAAAACAATATGCCAAAATCAATGGTTGAATGGGATTACATCTTTAAAGCATTTGGGGGGGGGGGGGGGGGGGGGGTTGTCGCCCACAAGACACAGGAATCCGAAATCCGCTGAGAAAACCCTTTCTTCGATAGGTTATCGACGCTGTACTTGACTCTAACCGAGCAAGAACATAATGATGCCTTCTACAACGTTACTTCCGGCTACCACGATATCGAGCCGTCTAACACCTGAAATCATTTTTCAATGTTATAGTAGTTGTTTCTTCTACATTACACCTGATTAAACCAGAAACCAGCAAGAAGGCCACCGTGCCTCTTCCTAGGATCATGATAGGGGCCGTCCTCCGGCAGTGTGAACCACACCATCACACCATTAAGTTGTGAGCATTCAAGAAGTATATGTTTTGTAAACTGGATTTTGGTGAATTATACAGTAATCAACCCATCCTTTCAAATTGCTGTAAATTGCACCCAAAATTTCTAGTATTTTTGATAAATTCCTAAGCATTGTTTATTTCTTCCTCATAACACCAATCGGAGGCTAGGAACTCGTGACCAATTTCCATAACACGGGATATCGAGCATGAAAGCAAGCTCTTGAGCCATGCTCTAGGGAGAGAGTGATGAATCCTGCATTGATTGCGTAATCGAGTTTGAAAGAACAAAAAACTGAAGAGCAACAAAAAGAAACCAACCTATGTCATGCATGATTACACCGCCTGCATCCTAAATTGCAGAACATCGCGAGCTGTTTAGGGGCGACTTAACCACATAGAGCAGCAGCATAACAGTGCAGTTTCAGAATATCAATATATTACCAACCCTAAGTTCACTCCTAGCAAAGACAGAGCATGATCATACATACCAGCACATCAAATTATAAGAGCATGGAGCCAACTTCAAGCTATTCTAATAGAAAAAAGGGGAAAAAGCTAAAAGATTGTATTAGAATCATTCATAACCAAAAGCCAAGTATACGTTTTAGCTTAAAAGAATCCGACTCAAAGGAACAAGAAAAAAATTTGAACCTTTCATGTAATAATCGGTATCCTATAAATGCAGCAGTTTGTCACCCTCCATTTTCCAGTTTTTTGAAAGATCCAACTTTTCATGATATAGCTTTAACAGCTGAGACTGAGATGCTTCCTCCTTGTGGCGTTTCACAAAGTTCTCAATAAACACATGATCCGAAGTCTCCAGCAATGCCTGCAAGTTAATGCGCTTGATAACACCTTTGGACACCAAATCTAGAGCAAACAGGCCCCTTGGAACAATCTTTTTCTCCATACTCATCAACAGTAGTCGGGGACGTTTTGCAATAACACTAGACGAAAACCCCATTTTGTTCACCAGGAAATCCATTGTCACCACAAATTTATCCTCAGACAACCTCACGAACGTGGGATACCTACGAAAAGCTTCGAGAATCTCCGCCTCGGACCAACCAAACTTCTTGAAAACTTCAAACTTCCTCTCCCATGTTGGTTTACTCAGTGAACCTATTGCATAGAGAGCTACCATAAACATTGGCTTAGTAGGATTCAATCCCATATCCTTAGTTTCCGCTACCATAGCCTTAAACTTCTTCGGATTTCTAACAAATGTTGCAGGCAGTGAACAAAGTGCTGAAGCAATATTATGCTCAGCAACTCCATTATCAAGCAAAGTATTGATATTAGATGCCAAAATATCATAAGCACTGTACCCCATCAGGCGCGGAAATCGTCTCACGGCACGAAAAACCTTCTCATCGGACTTAAGCATACTACTAAGGAAGCTATAAGCTGGGATTATTTGATTCTCTAAGCTTGAGGAAAAAAATGTTGGGTTATGAGACAAGATATGAGCAAGGTCAGGAATTGAAACACCTTTAGAGATTAAAAACTCAAGCTTGGGCAAAATGGTTGCTTTAACATCTGAGTTAAGCACTGCTGGGCGTCTCTTGATCAGGCGGGTGATTTGGGGGTTTGAGAAACCATGGCTGTTGAGAACGGCAAGCACAGAGTCGGGCTTTTCTGGGGTTTCGAAATTAACATATTTGGAGGCTCTTAAAGCAGATTCTAAGGACAACCCACACTTGTTTTTGAAGTATGAAACTGTAAATGAATGCTGGTTCGATGAACTTGACAGGAATCTGAGAATTAGAGATTCTCCTAAAAGTTTGCGACTTTGAGTAGATGAAACTATGTTTCTCCCATGGAGAATTGTTTTGCAGAGAAAGTAAAACATGGGAAATTTTAATCGAGTTAGAAGGAAAAGGGAATTACCTGTTTTTGGGGGGAGGAGAATAGATTTCTTTCTTTGAAATTTGAATGGGGGCAACTTCTGGGTTTCAAAGAAGAAATCTTCGGCAGTAACCTTGAAAAAACTCCGGACACGAATGTATGGGTGTAAACGAGTCGAATCAAGCTCCGAGTCGAGCTCGAATAGTGCTGAGCTCGATTCGACTCGTTAAAAATTCGAGTCGAGTTCGAGCTTGACTCGAGTTTGAGTATGCTGAGCTCGGCTCAGCTCGTTAAGAATTCGAACTGAATTCGAGCTCGAGCCGAGTCCAATCGAATCGAGTGTTAATCGAGCTTTGACCGAGTCGAAATCGAGTAGCTCGCGATTTGTCTCATTTCATTTACAACCAACTTCATAATAATAGTAATAATGATGATAATATGTTCAAATTACATGATTTTATTGTAGATAGAATAATACAAAAGAAATAATTTTCATGTGACTCGTTAAAAACCCATAACTCTATTAGGAGGAAAAAAGTATACATGAAAATATAAAGAAAGATAAACTAAAAATTAAACTAACATAGCATAACAACTATAAACACCCGACCTACATTTTAGTTCACTTTAATTTTAAAAATTAAAAAATAGTTTATTATATTTCCGAGTAGCTTGCGAGCTTTTCGAGTTGGGTATCAAATAGTTCGGCTCGACTCGTTAAAACATAAAGATAGATCATTACAAATTTTAACAAAAAACCAAATCAAATATTTCAGTTCGAATCGGTTTTCGATTTTTGCGATATTTTTTCACCTCTAGAAGTAGGTGGGGGCAATGGACCAATTGACAATAACATCACTAGATTTGGTCTACAAGAATGTGGACATGCTAACTTCAGCACCATTGAAAGATTGGTCCCTGCTACACCACTAGTGCCACTCACAAACTCTGCAATCACTTCAATAATACACCAATGTCTAAAGGTATATTTTCCGGGACAATGTCTGAATATGTGTCCGATGATCGGTCTTCGCCGTGCGATTTTAATTTTAAGTGTCTTCTTTTAAGTACTTAACCGTTTTCGAAGTACTTTCTATGAAGACCGAACCCGAACTGACAATCGAAATCACTGCAACAATGTCCCAATTCATGTCTTTCCCCTGTTCCTATGCAGCAAATACGGTTTACTGGGAAAGGGTATATTTTCCGGGGGCATGTCCGCAATGTCTGAATATGTGTAGGCATGGATGTAAGAGAGAAATTGCGGGGAAAGAAAGATTCGAATCGATTTCGAGAAAAAAGAATACACTTGTCATCGAATCATATGTTCGAATTCGGTTTAAGAAAATCATAAAGTGCACAAAAATTGGTCCCACAAACGTCACATAAACAATGCAACAATGTGCACAAATGTTCACTTTCACCATCTATAAATTCAAGCTCTTAGCAATAGCTTAGCTACCAAGTAAACTCGGATTATTATTACATTACATATCAGTTCTGTTTTCATGGCTCCAGTGCCTAGTTTTCCCATTAAAGTTGGACATATTGATGATGTCCAAGAACTGAGAAAGAGCAAACCAACACAAATCCCTCAAAGATTTGTCCGAGATATGTCCGAGAGACCGAAACTAGCCGCAATGGTTCCATCACCTAATGACATTCCCATTATAGATCTTTCTAAGCTCGTGGGAAGCGACGTAGATGAACAAGGGAGACAAATCGTGCAACTCAAAACCGCCTGCGAGGAATGGGGATTTTTTCAGGTACTAAAATGCATGAAATTTTACATTATGTTACTCGAACTCGAACGAACTCTAGTGTGAGTGTCGGATTGCGTGTTGTTTTTTCAGGTTGTGAATCATGGGATCGATTCGAGTGTGGTCGAAAACATCGAAAAAGTTGCCAAAGATTTCTTCATGTTACCTTTAGAGGAAAAACAGAAGTACCCAATGGCTCCAGGGACAGTTCAGGGCTATGGTCAAGCCTTTGTTTTCTCAGAGAACCAGAAGCTGGATTGGTGTAACATGTTTGCTCTTGGTGTTGAGCCACCTTGTATAAGAAACCCGAAGCTCTGGCCATCGAAACCGGCTCACTTCGGGTACATAATAAAGATACCTTAATGTACTCTCGAGCCTCGGATTTACTAAACGTTGCTAACTTGTTTAATTTCTTTCGCAGAGAAGCTTTGCAAGATTATTCAAGAGAAATCAGGCAACTTTGTAAGAATCTTTTGAGGCATATAGCAGTAAGCCTGGGATTAAAAGGGGATGTTTTCGAAGAAATGTTCGGACAAGCGGTCCAAGCTGTGAGGATGAACTACTATCCTGCGTGTTCGAGGCCCGACCTTGTTTTAGGCCTTAGCCCACATTCAGATGGGAGTGCCATTACAGTGTTGCAGCAGGGGAAGGGTAGCTCAGTAGGACTTCAGATTCTGAAAGACGGGAAATGGGTGCCGGTTCAGCCTATTCCGAATGCACTTGTGATCAACATCGGCGACACTATCGAAGTAACGAAAACCGGAACATATAACCTTGATATATGTCTTTTTTTTAAGACAGTCCAAAATTATCAACCTTTCTGAGATTTTTTCTCCTTCTTGTTTGTTTCAGGTCCTTACAAATGGACGATACAAGAGTGTGGAACACAGAGCCGTGACTCACAAGGAAAAAGACCGCCTTTCGATCGTCACTTTCTACGCTCCGAGCTACGAAGTAGAGCTCGGCCCGATGGCGGAATTAGTGGACGAGAAGAATCCATGCAGATACAGACGATACAATCATGGAGATTACAGTAAACATTACGTGACTAACAAGTTACAAGGCAAGAGAACCCTGGAATTCGCAAAGATCGAACCCGAAACCTCTACTTAAAAAACAGGATCTAATCGTAGTTGCGGACGTAATGAACGCTTATCGACTTGTAACCTTGGGTTGTAATTTGCTACACATTTAGTTTGTATCATTGATGGACTGCACTGTTGTGGTATAAGTCAGTCTGGTGTAAGCATATGCATGAATTAATGGAAAATTGTGGGGTTTTATGTCATCAGATTCCTAATAAGAAAAGAAGCTTTGCAATCATGTGGGGAAGCTCTCAACATCAGTGCCATCAGCACTACCTCGGATTCAAACATGAGTGTCAGATACGAATATGCATATCCATGCGTTAAACATGAATATTAAATATGAATATTTCAAGAAAAACGAAGAATCGAACCGATGTAACGGCAAATATAGGAGAGAGCCCACACAATCACTTCATTGGCGTGAGGGAAGCACCAAGCAAGTTGTTATGGCAAAAAATTGGTGATTCTAAGCCGAAATGATACAGAAATTAGAATCTCCAATATGCTCAATTCTTTTAAAAAAAATCTATATTAAAGGATATTCAAATGAATTGAAACAAAATAAGTACAAAATATAAATAGTATAAAACAAACAAAGAATCTAAACATATATAACATTATTGTATATACATATTTACATCCACTTATGAATAAAGAAAACTCGTTTCATTCAGAATTCATCGAACGATTCAAATTTTATCCTCTCTAAAACAAATAATCTCCCCTTCCACCCAGGGGCGGAACTAAGGGGTTTGGTCCTCGCCAATTCTTTTCAATAGAAATAGTATAGATTTTTTTTAGAAAAATATAAAATTACCTTTATAATCCCTTCAAAATTTGTAAAATCTTAGTATGACTCCCTCAAAATTTTTAATTTCATTTTGGCCCCTTTAAATTTTTTAGTTCCGCCACTACCTCCACCTAGATTTGCATAGTTAAAGCAAGTTGAAGAGAATCAAACACAAGTTTCACACTATACTACAAAGTTTATGTTCCAAATTTCAACAATGTCATTACAATTAACATTTAATTAGTGAAAAAAATGATGATTCAATCAGTTAAGTGGAATGTTCAACAACAAGGAATATTCACCATAAGATCTTATGACAACATGGCCAACATTAATTATGAAATGATCACTTTTATAATGCATAGATTAATGCTCCTAACACTCCATTTTGCACACTAATTATGAGATGAAACCATCATTGATTTTGTTTCCATGGAAAATTGTGTGAAAGTGGAGAGATTTTGAGGGAAATGAGATCAGCTGATTAGACCACCTTCAATCTTTTAATCTGTATTATTTTAACATTCTTAATGTGTTCTCATGGTAGTATCTGCTTAATTTTAACACAGAAAACCGCAGACAGCTTGTAAATAAAGCTATTTGAACTAGGGATGGACATTTTATCTAGATCCGACGAGTTCCAACCCGGCCCGACCGGGTCGGATTTTTTAATGAAAAAATCGGTTTTGGGTCGGGTCAGGTTTTTGCTAAAGCTATACTCGGGTCGGGTTCGGGTTTAGAGTGGAAAATCTCCGACCCGACCCGAGACTAATAGTGTAATTTTCCCCTAAATTTTTAAGGATATTTATAATAATACTCCTCTATATATATATTTTATAATTAAGTCCTTAAAATTAAATTTTTATGTATAGTTTAGTCCTTTAAATTATAATTTTTTTACAATCAAGTCCCTTATTTTTTTTACAATTAGGTCCCTAAAATTAATTTATTTTATATAGTTCGAGTCGGGTCGGATTTAGTATATTTGTTTCCGGGTCGGGTCAGATTTTTTAAAGAATATTATTGGGTCGGGTGCGGGTTTAGGGTGTTTATTTTCAGGTCGGTACGGGTGGGCCAAAAACCCGACCCTACCCAACCCGTGTCCATCCCTAATTTGAACTCAGATTTCTTAGGAAGAACAATATTTCTTCTTTCACCGACACCATGATATTATAATCCGAGTGTCGAAAACACATGGGATGATGCACCATATTCTTTAAGTAAAGTGAGGTTGTGAATGGAGCAAAGTGAGTTAAGAGTCGCCTTCGTGATGAGCCTTTACAACACTCGATCTGAATTAATCAGTCAATAGATTAGATACTGATAAATTGAGAGGAGATAAGTAGGTTTCAGCCTGACAAAGGAGAGGGGGAGGGGACAGCAATGGTGTTTTCATGATGGCAAAATACACTTTTTCTAGGTGTTTTTGTGAGTTTGGACTTTGAAATGAACCGTTGGTTTTGGTTCCATTTAGCAATTTGGCAGAGCATGTTCATTGAATCTTTTTGAAACCCAAAACGAGTTTCATTTCCCTACGTTAAAATAAAAGGAAACGAAGCTTCAATGGACAAGTTATGTGTTCGGTGGACATCCCACTACCATTAATTAACAAAGCAACTGAACCCCAATGTGAAATTGTAACTTAAAGTGAAAGGCACGTGATTAATTAAAATCACTTTTTTTGGTTTTTTTATAGGAGTGATTCGAATTTTGTTTTGTTTCGATTCGAAATATACTTAATGTGATCAAATTGAAGAAAATAATGTGGTTTATGATGTGAGCTAGAGATAAATAAATCGTCTCAAAATCTTTAGAGGCACATGATTCTCTTATAATCTCTTTCAACATTATAGTAAATTTTTTCTTTATTTTACCCATAATTTTTTTTGAAAGAGTTCATTGCGTAAATTTTGGTGTCTTTCTTCTTTTGTCGTTATCATTATTACGATTTTGTTGGATGGAAATCGTCTACCCCTAACTATGCTCTCATTGGTGCCTTCATTTTAAAATAGCAAGTTTAGGGTTTGGGGTTTAAAGTTGGGGCTTAGAGTTAGGGTGTAGGGAATTAGTGGCAGAGTGTATTTTTTAGGGTTTAGGGTTTAAGTTTTAGGATATAAAAATTAGGGTTAGGGCTTAGAATTTAATTTCTAGGTGTTTTTTAGTAAGGGGCATATAAGGAGGCATGGTTAGGGGCAGAAGATATTTACTCGATTTTGTTGATGGTGTGGTATTTTATGAAGTTCACGTTGATTGATTGTTAATTGAATGTTCACCAATCAAATCTCGTTTCTTTTTTAAGTTATATACCGGTGACATATACCGGTGACAATTTCGATCAGATCATATACTAATTTTTTTCCTGAAAATATAGAAAGGGGGTTTGTGCACCAATATCTCCTATAATTTGTCTAACATTTTTGTCCAAATTCTCTCAAATTTCATCCGAAACTTTAAATTTAACGAATGACCCAACACAATACCTTCTTATAAGGGGGAGCAACATGAGCAAATGTTTATGACCTTCATTTTCTACATTTACAGTTTCAGTAATTTTTTAAGTGAAAATCTTGTAAGTTATCTTAGTAGTTGTACTTTATTGTTTTAGTTGTATTTAAGATGTTTTCTTAACAAAACAATGAAAATAATGTGTTTGACAAAACTTGATCATGTTTCTATAGTTTATGAATAAAATATTAGGTTTGTTGTTCAAAGTAATGACATATACTTTTATTATATAGAAAGTTATTTTTAAGTTTTTCGCTCAAGAACCCGAAAATATGTAACACGACTTCGACCCTACACTTGAACAAGTCTAGTATAGAGTCGTGACATGAAAAATAACTAAAAGTAACACATCAACTTTGAAAGTTGGCAACTTGGCACCATGATTGCTGATAATTAAGAACACCAACAATGAGCCCTAATCATCAAACATAAACCAGGTGTCCATCGTTTTACTTTATCTCTGCAATCTGTGGGAATTTGGAAGGAAAGATGTTTTCCTAGATGACATATGTGGAATAATTTTGAAATTTCTTGAGGTTTTAAAACTCCCTCCTACTGGTTCTTTGCAGTAGTGGGTTAATATTTTGTGTTAAAATGTAATTATGTTTCTAGGGTTAACTGTTGGAATAAATTCATCGCATCATTGCAATCAGTGACGGATTCACGTTGATTTCAGAGTAGGTAATTACCCACCCTAAAATATAAATTCATTTCCGTCAGTTATTCATTTTATTGATTGTGCCTTCTTGAGATTTACATTTGAAACTGTAACACGAGTTATTTTCCAAATTAACTTGAATGTCTTGCGACTTTGTACTATAAAAAAAAACTTTGTATCCATTTGGCTTAAGACAAGTTCTTCTTGTTCCATATTTATTGATCTTAGACAATTTTTATTAACAGTCGGACGCGATAAAAATTATTTATTCATATGTAATACAAATATAAAAAACAAATGTGTTTCGAGCAGAGCAAGTACATTTGATCGGTTGGCCAAACTACTGCTGTTTTGCATGTTTCATTTGATTTTTTATTCGAATTTAATGCAGGACATAAATGTGGATCTGGGTAATGTTTGTTGTTGCAGTCCTTAAAACTGCAGTCCAATTACTGGTTGGAGGGATCTGAGGCAAACTTATAATTGGTACATAGTTTACCATATAGGTGATTTGTGCATTAATGCACATAAGTATGGGTGGAGGGGGTCTGGAGAGGCCCATTAAAATTTGAAATTCTTATATGATTTAGAAAATTTTAAATATTTTACGTATTTTTTATTAAAAATCTATTTTGTCCTCCTAATATTTTATAGGTCCGGCCCCTAACATAAATTCATGCGTTTATTCCCGCACACGTATATATGTTAAATTTTGTGCTACATATAAGTTATGTATTTTGTCATGTATTGTACTCTGATTTGATCATTTATAATCTTTATATTTTCGAATTTTGAAATTCTAACATTAGCTCAAAAAATATAACAATATGATTGAATTATAAAGATTTGAAAGGATCAAATTAGATAATAGAAACTAAATCTACAATTTATACATAATACAACTATTGCATGGATTTGAAAAAGTATTAGATGGGTCTGGCTTACACGTAATCTATTGTCCCATCTAATAATATTTTTTATGTCATTTTTTAATGTGAATCTTCACCTCTTTCCTACATGTAAAGAAAAAGTGGGTAGTTATTTGAAAGTTAAAATGAGGTAGATGGACCTTATTGCCTGAGACCACAGATAACATGGTGAGCCGGGTGTCTGGGTCCATCTAATAATTTCTCCATGAATTCGGTTCTTAGGTGCTTCTTTGGTAGGGATGGCAACTGGGCGGGGCGGGTGCGGATACCCCTCCCCCATATCCATACCCATACCCACTTGAAATGTTTATATCCACCACATACCCACCACCCAAGGCGGGTATCATTTATCAAATCTACACCCGCTCAAGCGGGTACATTCTCAAATTCACCCCACACTCATTACCTAACTGGGTGCCCACCATCCAACCCATACTCGCCCGTACCCACTTGGCAAGCAACCACTAATATCGAATTATGTAAAATATAAATTATAGACTTGTGTAAAGAAGAGTAAAACTTCACATATATTATTGATTGATCAAGTGCATATATGTAATACATTTACACATGTATAAATTTAAATGCAGCTAAGTAACTAATTATAGCTAACTTAACTAAAATACATTTATGTCAATATAAATTTTGAATATTTATACCTTAAGATTTTGTTAAATTATAAGGTACGTCCTTTAAAATTTTAGGGTTTACATAATAGGTTATGAACTAATTTTTAAATTCATAATGGTCTAAAATTCTTATGGTGTCTAGTTAGTGGGCAGAAAAGGCGGATGCGGGCGAATACGGTACGGGTAAGCCGGTAAGGTCTCAAATCCATCACTTACCCACTACCTACGGCGGGTATGACTTTTTACATCCACACTCGCCCACTATTCTCAAAACTCATAGCCATTCCCACCCCAACTGAAATGGATATAGTGCGAAATCTATAAAATTGTACCCGTCTGCTATCCCTATTCTTTGGGGATATCTCTCTGATGTTTGGTATTCTCTAATTTTGTAATCATGTTTCGGGTTTTCTTTATTATTTATTGGACTTACCATAAAAAACAAGGTAACTAATATAGCAGAGTTAGACTTAATAGATTTCGTTGTTATTATTTTGGTCAAAATTAAAATTTTAAAAATGGAAATGTGCATAGAATAAAAATGATTGAATTGGAGTATGAGGACTAAATCTATAAATTAAGCACGGTACAAGGAGTGATAGAAGATTATGGCCACATATATAACCTTATAATTTTTTTTGAATATGCTGGCGTGATGCAAGTGTAGCATCTTTTTTTTTCGCTCGGCAAATAAAATTTTATTATTGAAACATAATTGTCTCAACCTATATGCGTGCCTCGTTAAAAACCTCCCTACACCTAATTGGAGGAAAAGAGTGAACACATATAGGAAATACATCAAAACCGCAACAAAACCCGGGCAAAACAAAACTTAACCAACACCTATAGCTCTGTTCAACTTTCTTAGTCTTTTCAAAGACGGCACACACATCATGTATTACTGGTGCTCGAACCCGGGTCTCAAAGGATGATAAACATCTACCTTTGTCACCAGGACACAAGGGGATGAGCATATAACCTCATAACTATGTTATTCGGATTCGAGTGACAATTAGGTACATATTTGTAAACCCTTCGTTTGAGATTGCAATCAGACCTAAAATATTCTATGAAAAGTAGAAAATGTCTGGCCTTTGCACATGAAAGACTTCATTGTTGGAGCAACATAATCACATGGTGTGGCCATTTCTCCTTTCTTGGGTTCTTTTCACTTTAATTTTGTTAATTGATTTAACTTAAAAATCGTATAATTTAAGATTTAGTCGATATGAACCAACTGCATTTTATTTTGATACAAGATTATTATGTTATTACGATTCTGTTGGACCGTATCGTGAAAGTATAATTAAAATTATCTTATTTCAAGGTTTTATAACTCTAGTCAGGTGTACATCACATGTCAGAGTCTACTTCTTCAAACATAAAATCATATTTATGCAATTTACAGCTTAATTGATATTAATGGCAAGGAAGCATGGCCATGTTTTTTATTTTAATTTTGTAAGAGTTAATTGCACCCTATGTTCCTAAACTATAGTCTTCATTTTAAATTGATCTCTATTTTTTAATATTTTAGTTTAATACTCAAACTATGACACTCATTTTAAATTGGTCTCAAAATTTTGAACATTTCAATTTCATCCTCAAATTATCGTTTATGTCACATCATATTATCACATAACACACATCAATGTTTACATGGCAAATAACAATTTTTATAACGGTTTTATTAACATGAGATATTATTAGCATATACTGACAGTATGAGAATGAAATTAGAACGTTAGGAAGTTTGAGACCAATTTAGAACGAGGGTTAGTTTGGAGAAGAAATTGAAACGTTCAAAAGTTTAAATGTCAACTTAGAGTGAGGGTCATAGTTTGGGATGAAATTGAAACCTAAAAGTTTGGATACTAATTCAGAATACCAGTTATAGCCTAGGGGCATGCGATGCAATTAACTAGTTTTTAATTAAAAAAATATTCTGCTTTCGTCTTTTCTTTTTCTTGGAGTTCTGGACAGTTTTGGACATTGGGGATTCCCCGAATATTCAATCAAATATTATAATCCTGTTAATGAGTAACTGCTCTTTTTAAATAAATACTGCAGAAATGAAATGACTGGTAGATATATTCTCAAGGTCACACACGTATATAGGGGTGGGCAAAACTCGACTCGACTCAAACAAATCGATTTTTGTTTTCAAATTCCGAGTTATTCAAGTCGATTTATTTGAATTATTCAAGTCACTCGAATAACTCGTAGAAATTTCGAATTCGAATCGAGTCTGAATTTTGGAAGTTCGAATAACCGAAAAATCGAATAGTTTGAAAATATAAAACTACGCCGTTTAGTTTTAAGCCTTAGTTAATGTTATACCCTTCTCCAATCCCTTACTTTCCCTATTCATATCTCACGTGAATTTAAATGAAAAACCTTCAATTTCTTTAACCTAAATCTCAAAGGTCCTAAAATTCTAAAACCTAATTTGCACGATACTTCGAATTCTTCTACTATTGTGAGCTCAAACAAGTAACAACAGTTTCACATGCAGTGCTGAATTTGTGATCAACATTGTTGTTGACTTGTTGGAGCTCTAGCTTTGACATCATCGAGGGTTCTAAAATTACTGGTCGAGGAAGGAACATATATGTATATTACAATTATAAATATATTAATAATATAATATTTAATTTATTTAATAACATCAAAAATCTTATTTACAAACTTAAAAAAGAATATGAATAAATATATTTTATATGGTTGGTTAGAGAATGTCATTTAAATTGGAATCAATCCACAGTATAATATTATAAATAATTATAATTAAATTTGTATAGAAACTCGAAACTCGACCCGAAAAATTTTAAATAAAATTTGAATGATAAAATTAGACGCGCCAACTCGAATAACTCGAAATTTTTTTATTCGACTCGATCGTGTCCAGCCATATACATACAATGGAAAAGTAAAACCCTAATATGTCCCCTAGCTAGCTCCCCAACATTTAGGGGAAGAACCCTAACCCTAAATAAATACTTTAACCAGGTAAAAACCTACACACTTTGATACCGTACATGAATGCTAGAAAACTTGGATGACAATGGCTAGAATTTGACTTCATTTCTGGTTTACATACATTTGTTCTTAATCCTAGTGTCTTTTTTCAGCGACGTTTATGGAGATAACTGTCGCTGAATGTCCATATGTTATGCCAATTTTGGAAGAGATTCGCAGCTGAAAGAAACGTCGGTAAATACCTTTATAAACAACATACCATGTCTTCCTAATAGCTTCATTGTACTCAGCTATGGTCATAAAGAAAAATGTAAGGGGCTCGAGGGTCGTTATCATGGGACTTTCTCAATCCAGTTTTCTTTATTCACAACGTCAATATTTGTTTGTTGCATTGATACAAATACAAATACGATACGAGTACAAAAATGGGGACGGAAAAATGGCAATTTCTAAAATTGCAAGGTACGTGTACGGTAAGGGTACGACAAATATAAAATAAATTTTATATTCTAAAAAATGTAAAATATAAGAAGTCATAAAAAAATCATGTGAGCATGACATCACGCATACTAATATACTTATAGTTGAATCATGTGAGCAAGAGAAAGTCGAAAAGAAAGAAGAAAAATACAGAAAAATTGTGAGAGAATAGGAGAATAAGAAAAAATAGGGAGATGAAATACTGGAAATACCCAAGTCGTACTTAATATGTCCTCGTTATATGTATCGAATACGTAGTACGCCGTTAGATTGAAGTACCCGTGCTTCATAGAGTATTTGAACTCCCAATTTTACTTAAAACATCTAATGTCTCATACCAATAAATCAACTAGTTTCGGGATTTCAGCGACATTATTTGTATCGGCAAAAAATATTTCTTGATTCTTCTCTTACTTTTAGTGGTGTTTAGAAACGTCGCTAAAGACTTGTTTTACTGTCCTCAATGCAATTCAGCACCAACTGCTGAAGAATGGGAAAAATAATGTTGCTGGCAACGTTTTTAGGGGAATAGTCACGAATTCGGAACATGAACAATTGAATAGACACAAAAATACTAAAAATGGAAGGAAAAAAATGTTGGTGAAGATAGGGAGAAAACAAATGATGCACAGATTCCATACATGAAATTGAAGCAAACTCACTAGAGATCAGGTCAATTGTTTGCTTCTCATGTATCCAACAAAAATCCATAAAAATCAAGTGAAAAATAAGACCCAAATCTTGTTGAGTATTGTTAAATCTAGCAACCAATTTTTTTTTTTTAAAGACGAGAAAAAAAAAACATTCTTAATCAATACCTCTCCAGATTAGAGTCTTCAATGTTGCTGTTATGATCTTGATTTGCTGCTGCTGCTTTATCTCCTTCAAGCTCTCGATACTTGTACAAGTATCTTTTCAACGGCACGGCGTAATCATCGAAGCCTAGCGTCGCCAAAGCCGAGCAAATATCGTCGCCATTGACGGTCTTGCGCCGTTCCTTTTTGCACTTGTCAGATGCCTCACTGGTGACGAAGCTTATGAACTCGGAGACACATTCTTGCATGGTTTCCTTGGCTTCTTTCGAGATTTTCGCATTCGGGGGCAGGGTTTGCTTCATTATCCGACCAACGTTTGCTATGGGAAGTAACCTGTCTTGCTCCTTGATGCTGCTGCCGCCGCCGCCGCCATCGTTATTTGAACCACTAGCTCCAGCATCTTCGGCCATTGTTGTTGAACCTAGCTAGACACTTGTTGCTTGTCCCCAAGGTGGAAAGGGCCGGTCAGTTATGTAATCTTTACCAAATACTTAAATAAACAATGAAACAAACGCACATATATGTTTGTCAGTATGTGTGTAAATGCAGGACTGAGAATTCGATCGAGTCACGTAAATTTTTTTTTTAAGTTAGTCGAATTGATTAATCTTGTTTTATAACATAAATTGTATTTGAATTTTTTTTAGTAGAATTGTTTGAGTTTATATTTAACTTTAAAGATAAATATCCTATACACAGGCGGTGGAAACTGAAAGTTTCCACAAGCGCCTTAGTCTTAGTTTTAGGGTATAAGGAGTTAGGTTTAGGGGTTTATGTGTAGGGGTTAGAATTTAGGGATAGTTGTTTCAATTTAAGGTTTAGGCCCTAAACCCTAAAAACTAAACCCTAACATATAAACCCTAAATTATAACCCTAAACCTTAAATTGAAACAACTATCCTAAATTCTAACCCCTACACCTAAACCCCTAAACTCTAACTCCTAATACCCTAAAACTAAGGCGCTTGTTGAAACTTTCAGTTTCCACCGCATGTGTATAGGATATTAATCTTAAGTTTAATTGTAAACATTTATAATATCATGGTACTGATTGGTTCTAGTTTAAACGATTTTCTGTAACAATATACTATATAGATTTACATTTATTCATTTTTATATGTGATATATATATCATACAGAGATGATGGACTCAACTCAAACTTGAAAATCGATCTACTAAAAATTAGAGTTATTCGAAATTATATTTCATAACTTAAACTTTATTTGAAATTTTTTGAATCGAATTAAATATTTTCACATCAAATCAAATAAAAAAATAATTTTTTTCGAGTCTAATTTTCATACCCTATACAATACACGTATGTATTTCTCAATATTCATGTGACATGTGCTGACACTAACAGGGACGGACCCAAAACTTTAGGTTAGGGGGGGCGAACCTATAAATTTCTAGGGGGGGCGAACTTATAGAAGTTTAGGGGGGGCGAAAATAGATTTTTAATAGAAAATACATAGAAAAATTCTAAAATTTTTCTAAATCATATATGATTTTTAAAATTTTAGGGGGGGGCGGTTGCGCCCCTCAGCACCCCCTCGGTCCATCCCTGGACACTAACCTGGTCGACATCAATGGTTGGGGGCCTTGGGGCCATGTCTAGCTACCAGCTCAAATCTATTGTAAAAATATATGGGTCTAATTTTGGTTTTAGTCCCTCTATTATGATAAAATTTAGTGTTTAATTTCTTTACTCTAATTTAGCGTCATTTGGTGCTCTAATTATGGATTTCATCTCTTTACTTAATACAAAACTAGGAAGTTAGTCTATCTATTTTAATTTGGCAAAAACAGGTCCTTGTATTTTATGGAAACCAATAAATAAGTCCAATTAAAAAGTATTATTAAACCTTGTCGTTAAATCACTAATCCAGAAATCAACAATTCAACAATTTATATGCAAAGATATCATCGAAATTTAGTAGTTCGGGTGTTTGTATACATCAAATTATCAAAAAATCGATAGTTCACGTTTTTACTAACACTCAGACCAAATTCATCGTGTGTTCATCGAGTTTCTTAGTCTTTATGAAATGAAAAGATGAAATTCATAATTAAATCTAAATTAGTCCGTAAACTTTTAAAATGCTATTAGTAAGTCTAAATTGTTAACACTCTTAACTATTCATTAAAATGATGATGTGAATTGTATAGTAAAAAACTTATCTTTCTTTTGGTACACATATGGGTTAAAGTTATCAACAAAAAATCCATAACATCGTTTTAACGACAACAATTAACAGTGTTATCAATTTAGATCTACTAATAATATTATAGAATAGATGAGTCAAAACATATCAAATTAAAGGGACTAAATCCAAACTTTCAACATATTATAGGTACTAAAACTAGAACTAGACCATATATATATAAATATAATAATGTTGTGCAAGTTGACCAAGTCCACCATGTGTTAGGCTTCATTGGAATGCAACATTGGTAATATTGGATGCTGAGAGGGCCAATAAGGCAATTTTCAAATAAACAAATGGTGTATGTGGTCGGAGTGGATTCAACCAAACACTTACTTTATTGAAAAATGAAAACAAAACTTACTAAACATTTAACAAATCTGTTTTTTATTTCATGGAGTTTTTTTGTTTTTGTTTTTTGAATTGTTGAGATTGGTTAGAAAGAGACAAGACCACGTTCTTGCTATGGTCCATAAAATAAAGAACAATCTCGAATGTGATTCTTTGTTCATATCATTGGCAGAACTCGACATTATTTGTTGAGATGCGATATTAAAAAGTTCAATTTAGGGAAAGTCGACATTGAACTTTATATTTTTTGAGGGATCAAAGAGCAATTTTACCATAGAACTGTTCCAATTTTTAATATTTGAGGGTGTTGTGGCCCCACTAATTCATTCATAGTTACGCACGCCATGTTCATGTTGTTTGTGGTAACAAGGATAAAACTAGGTTGAAATTTAATTTCACTAATTTCAGAACTAAAATGTCAAGTAATTAAATGGACAAATAGAGATAAAACTTAATTACATTAACCATAAAACTAACAAGGTCTTAAAAATTAATTAAACATGAATTTTTCTGAAGGATTATGGCTTAATTTCAATAGATTTAAAACTTCCGGGAGCAAATGATATAAGTGGGAGTGAACCATGTCCCCCTATACATATATAAGGTTAGGATCAACTTACACAGTGTAAAACTCTTTAAGTTTTACACGTTTTTTTGGATCGTTGGATGGAGGAAATAGATGGCTAAGGTTAATTCCTTACTTTTTTTCCAAGTTATAATCTTTCCATATTCTACTGTTAATCTCATCCACCCGTTTCTCTCATCTAACGATAATCTTCACATATTTCTCTATCTCTTTATTAATTTAAACATCGAAGAGTGCATGAACATAACTATGTATTAATTGGGAGGGTTGTTCTCTAGTCTATCTCAAAAATTTTAGTATAATTATATTTTAGGTCTTTTTAATTTAAATAATAATCAAATAAAATTTTTGTCCTTCCTAATTTTTAAACTAAAGGCTTATTAAATTTTTACCCCTCCCAATATTTGATCTTAGCTTCGTCCTTATAGATATGTTTGAAAATTAGTTTTATGACATGAAAAGGATCTATCTTGTCTATGTAGACATGTCATTAGTTAACTAAGGGTTTTCTTGACATTGTTTGCAAATATTCCGAAAATTAATGATGAGATATGATATTTAAATTGAAGTTGTTGTTACGTTTTCGGTCGCATTACGTTTATCACAGTTGTGACCATAAAATATATTATTACGGCTACTGCGGGTATTACGGTCACAAATTTTTTTAAAAATATATATTATTACAGACATAACAATTATGAATATCATGATGTTAGACGATGTCAAAACCACTATTTAAATCCCTAAATTGGATCGTTTCTATCCTCAGTCACGTCGAATAGACAAACTCTATCGACATTGATTTTTCTATTTAACAAAACTCAAACATTAGACTTAACTTAAAAATCATCGATATCTGTACCACTCGACCTAACGAGCATTACTCAAACACTTATTAGCAAACAAATGGATTACGTTAGTGTTAAAAAGATGGTGTTAGTATTTTTATGTGATCCGAATTCAAATAACATAATTTACATGTTAAAATCAGACTAAGCTATTATCTTTTAGTTGAATTAAAATGTTCAAAAAACATTATTTTTAAAATTTGAATCTGAATTCTCTCCGAACATACCGAATTTCTTACTACAATAGTATCCAAATTAGCGTTGACAATACTAAATTAGCTGTTACACCTTGGAAAGACCAATGAAATGGTTGACTTTTTACGTTTTAAACGTGATGATGCTATTATTAGAGCCAATTGAGTCGATTAGGAAGAACTTCAATTTCAATGCTTAATAGACCATATACATCTTGTTAATAAAGTTATTCGAATATATTTTTTTTAGAAAAATAATATTTTTTTCACTGAAATCATTCTTTAAGTTTCGAATCAGTTGATAGAACTTTCTATTTTGTTTAGGACTTAATTTGATTTAATTCTAAATTTCGTTAAAAGTATTTTAAAAGATCTCA
Source organism: Hibiscus tridactylites (assembly GCA_958450335.1). NCBI lineage: Eukaryota > Viridiplantae > Streptophyta > Magnoliopsida > Malvales > Malvaceae > Hibiscus > Hibiscus tridactylites. The sequence goes on along the minus strand of OY288289.1, from coordinate 73,560,569 downwards.
AAAACCAAATGCATAAGGTTATGCTGCTACTTGGCTTAAATTTAATGGATTTAATTCATAATCTAGAAGTGTTTTCTTTAGTTGACTTGGCCCTACATCAAATAAAGTCAACGCAAACCCAACTTGGATTGAGTTGATTTGTCCACTAAAATACTTTAGAAGACTTTCTCTTTTGATAGTTTGCTTTTGAAGGCTTTTCCCATGAAGTGTTAAAAAAAACCATTATTTCTAAACTTTTAAGGATAAACTACAACAGAGGATACTCAATTATAGGTAAGGTTACATTTGGATCACCCAATTATTAAAAGTTATATTTGAGTCATTCAATTATGGGTTAAACTATATTTAGGTTACTCAATTATTAAAGGTTACACTTGGGTCACTCAATTATGGGTAAGCTTACATTTAGGTCATCCTTCATATTTAAAAAAATACATCAACTTAGTCATTTTTTCTTCCAAATCACTTGTATACAATTGTTAACGCTAGAGTACACTTCATTTGAAATCATTAATTAATCTAATACACAATTTGGTATGTGATTTTTAAATATAGATGGTGACCCAAATGTAATCTTACCCGTAATTTAATGGCCCAAGTGTAACCTTTAATAATTGGGTGACCTGAATGTAATCTTGCCCATAAATGAGTGATCCAAATGTAACTTTTAATATCTAAGTGACCCAAATGTAATTTTACTCATAATTGAGTGACCTCCGTTGTAATTTACCCAACTTTTAAATATTCTAATTTTATCTTCAAACTATGATTTACAGTTTGAATTGGGCCTCAAACTTCTTAATATTTTAATTTCATCTTCAAATTATGACCCTTGTTATAAATTAGTCCTTAAACTTTAAAATGCTCCAATTCCATCCTCAAATTATCATTCATGGCACATCTTATCGCTACGTAATATCCATCAACTTTTACATGACATTTAAAAATTTATTAACATAGAATACGATTAACATATACTGTTTGAAGGCCAATTTAGAACGAGAAGTATCGTTTAAGGATAAAATTGAAATATCTAAAAGTTTAAAGACTAATTTAAAATAAAGGCCGTAATTTGATGACTTGTGATGCAATTAACTCTAAAAATAATACCAATTAAGGAATTAAATTTTTTAATGAAGATATTTTGGGTAAAAAATCCCAATTAGATTATTCAACAAAAGATTCCTTGAAAAGTCAGATTCTTTAAACCATGGTTAACAACAGTCTTTATCCATTAACTAACCATGGTTAAACTCCAAGATAGCGTTGACGTAAAGCATTCCCAAGTAATAAAAGAGCTACTTTCTTCTCCAAAACAAACCAAAAGGGCAAAAATCTTCTTCTACGTTCAGCCATGGCGCATAAAACCCTAGAAATCAACGTCGTCTCTGCAAAAGGTCTGAAAAATGTGAATCTGATCGACAAAATGGACGTTTATTGCGTCATTTCACTCAAGGGCGGTTCGTCGAAGCAGAAGACGAGGACGCCGGTCGACAAGGATTGCGGCAAGAACCCCAACTGGAACTTCCCCGTTAAGTTCACCGTCGATGAATCTCTGGCCAAGAAAAATAGCCTTAATGTTAAGTTCAAGCTCATGTGCGAGCGTATTTTGGGAGACAAAGAGCTCGGCAAAGTCAACGTTCCGGTTAAGGAGCTTTTGGAATCGCCCGGCGAAGGTGGGTCGATGAAATTCGTTAGCTTTCAGGTGCGGAAGCCGTCGGGGAGAGCCGAGGGGAGTCTCGATTTTTCTTTCAGGTTTGGGGACACGGTGGCGGCGCCTTTCAAGCCGGAGAAAAACAAGGGTGGTACTGGTGGTGATTATTATCAGTCTGTTACCGCTTATCCGGCGGAACATATGGCGGCGCCTGTCAAGCCGGAGAAAATCAAGGATGGAGGTGATCATCATCAGCCTGTTACCGCTTATCCGGCGGGACATATGGCGGCTGGGTCGAGTTCTGGTGTTCCGTATGGTGCTCCCGGAGGTTATCCGCCTCCGCCACAAGCTGGGTACGGGTATCCTCCTCCGGGTTATGGTGGATACCCACCGCAGGGAGTGCCTCCGCCGGGATATGGATATCCACCGCCGCCGCAGCCAGGGTATGGGTATCCTCCACCCGGGGGATATGGGTATCCGCCGGTGCAACAGCCGCCGAAGAAGAATAGTAAGTTCGGAATGGGATTGGGAGCTGGGTTGCTTGGAGGGGCGATCGGTGGGTTGTTGATCGGAGATATGGTTTCCGATGCGGCGGATTTTGATGGTGGATTTGATGGCGGCTTTGATTGTTGATTTTGTTTTTTGTTTTTTTATGCATTTTATTTTATTTTATTTTATTTTATTTTATTTTGTATCACAAGAAAAATTTAAAATTAAGAAGAAAAAAGGTTGTGTAATATAATAATGCGTTTAAGCTTACTTACGATTATAATTTTATAATTTTATAGTTATAGACTAATATATATATAATTAGATTTAATCATTATAATTTATAAATAAAATTACATGATTTAGTCTGTTGGTTTAACCAGATAAGATATAAAAATTTATTTTATTTAAAGTTTTCCTTTCTATTTAGAATAAAAAAAATAATTATAGATAGAACAATTTGAACTAGAAGAATTATTTATTTAATAAATTTTTACAATATTCTATTTAGGTTAATTAATATATTAATAACCTAAAATATGTTAATTAACTTGAAAAGCAAATTACAAAATTAAGGTAATGTTTGAAAATTGAGCCCAAGACAAAACTAGTCTAGCCAATTCCCTCACCTGTGTTATAGATAAAAAAAAGTTTGATTTAATTCCGAGATAACAAAATTCAATTTATTATTTTGCACCGACTTTTAGGGATGAACAAAACTTTGTGTGACTCGAAAATTTGAATTTTTTGATTTGATATAAAAAATTAATTGGATTTGACTTGAATCGTAGTTTCATAAATTCAGCTTGACTAAAAAAAATTCAAATAGTTTCAAGTTATTAAATAGGATTATGTAACTTAAATAACTAATTTTTTTATTTGATTCGATCACTACTTATCTTATTGATTTTATTTTAAATGGATAGTTTATTATTAAAAAACGATACCGCAATAAATTTGAATAATTATAAATGTTTGTTACATTTTATCTTATCCTAGTTTTAAAATTACTATTTTATTTCTATATATGGAGATATGTTCATAAAACAAGTCTTTATTTATACTTCTATAATATTAACCTAAAAAGTTATTAGGCTATGGAAAAGATTAAATATAACCGAAAGGCTATGGAAATAGGCCAAAACTCAGAAAGCAAAAAGTGAAATTAAATAAGGAGATAATTGTAATTTTAATGTAACCCCCTCGTCCCGGTCTGGCCGGATGACCGGTCCGAGTGAGCTACACGGGGAAAACCGAAGCGAAACCCAAAGGATTCTCCCTCGGTTAGCAACCCTATTTTTTTTCTTTTTATATTAATCTTGCCTAGATGAATATTAGGTCCTATGTGATTCACAACAGCGGAAAACGATCAAAGGAAAAACTCATTCGAAACACAGCCATGCAAAAACAGTAAATTTTAAGCTTATAAGGCAGACAGTATCGATACCCTAATCAGGGGTATCGATACCCTCCTTCTAGGTCAACCCAGGAAGTCAACACGAGAAGGCCGTATCGATACCCTTACCAGGGGTATCGATACCCTCTTCCTCGGTCAACCTTCCTTGGTCAACAGATTTGACCCGTATCGATACTCGGGACCCCGTATCGATACGCTCCAATCTAACTCCCAAACCCAGATTACAGAAACTTTGGGGGGTATCGATACCTTAAGGGTATCGATACCCTAGGCAAAAACTGGGGCATTTGGGTGAGAGAGTATCGATACCCTAACCAGGGGTATCGATACCCCCTGCACTGCAACACCTCAATCTCAACTAAAACGACCCCAACTCGACTCTACATGCATTTCTCGACTCACCTAAGCGTATACCAACATGCAAGCACACATAATTAAGCCATGGGTGTCATTCAAACATGGATTAAAGCTTTCATACATAGCATTCAAATCAATGAGCAATGTAGGCAATAATAAGCATACATGAAGGCTCAAATGGTCTTAAAAGCACAAGTCAAACACAAGAGGTTTGCAACCATACATAAGGCAACCTAAACACCCTAAAGCATGCCATCATACACACCAACAAACATCAAGGTATTACATGCATTCAATCCATAATTAATTCAAACATCAACATTAGGCATTAACAACAATAAGCCAACACTTAGGAGTCTAGATACAAGCTCCTAAGACACGTAGCATTTCCCATTGCTAGACTATTACATTATTTAATTAAATCATACTTGAGCAAACCACCACGCGCTTGGACGCCCTTATCTTGCTCCTTGCTAACTCCAAGCTAATGATCTGCATTGTCGGAAAGAGGAGAGCGTAAGCATAAAGCTTAGTGAGCGGAGCTCTAAAACATAACTACGACAATGCAGGGTTCAAAGCTTTCTTTAAGATAAAGGTCAAGGCATACAAATCATCCTACAACCTAATCCTTCTACTAACATACAAGTTCAACCAAAGGTCAACACTAAAGATATGTAACATGGCATCACACTCCATGATATGCTTGAAGACATGAATCTTAAATTGAAGCAAAACAATGTAAAGGAATAATATAGTGAGACAACATGAGCAACACATGGCATGCACAAGCATAACCAAAGCATACACGGTGGGACTACACATCACCGTTCCGACTAGTAGTTTTCCAATGGGACTACACATCAAAGTACTCTTCTACTAGTCACTACCGGTGGGACTACACATCACCGGAGTCTTATACCACTTGCTACCGGCGGGACTACACATCACCGAAGCAACGACAACCATCACGTGAGGTTCGACACCAACCATGCAACACGATGCACAATTACTACCATACGACATGTACTCACTATATCATGCACACCCAAATCAAGATGTGACAAAAACCACAATTAGGCATCACTTACTACTTGGAATCTTACCGATCACAAATGGTCTTACTCACCATTTTCGTGCACAACTTGCACCAATTTACTCACACCTTACAAGGCATATCAACAACATCATTAATACCATCATACGTGATCAAAGATATAGCAATAAGCAACATGCTTCTACTCAAGTAATTTAAATTTCATGCTTAACAAACCATCAACGCAAGACATGAAAACAACCGGAAAAAGGGGAAATTAAATAGGCGATTCTCATCAACTTACTCTTGAATTTAAAATTGACCTTTCAAGCCCAACTAAACTCTTTCAAAACCAACCTTGAACCAAAACGTTTCTTGAAAACATTTCCACATTCATATGCTTGAACCAAATAATCGAAGGCATTTAAAAACATTTTAACCACTCACCTCATTTCCTTAAGCAAAACAAGCAAAGCCAAATCAAGCCTCCTCACTTCCGGATTCGATCCCAAAGCTTTACCAACGCAATTCCTTGCTTCTAATCACCTCAACACAAGTGAATTAACCTCGAATCAGTCCACAACTCAACATAGCAAACCCGGAATACAATTCAAATATTAAACACTTGTTTTTCGAACCAAGAACAACCCCCAAAAAGCCATTCCCGAGCAGCCCCTTTGCACAGTCCAAAACTTGTGATTTCAACCCATTTAACACTTCCAAATGCTTCCAAAACAATCCCCAACCAATGCCCTAACATCAACCCTCAATTTCCAACACCAACCACACCCAAAACTCAACTAAAAACCCTCCTAAAAACCCACCAAAACCCAAATTCGGGAAACATGACAAAACCCTTTAAAAATCATATATGTTGAACCATTTAACTTCTATACATCATTACTAACCATATTAAATCAAAACATTAAGCTTAACAACATAAAGTTTCCACTTTTGATCAAATCTTTCAAAACTCTATTTTCCAAAACTTCCATGAAAATGAAAATAAGTGGTACTTTTAAAGAGAGGGAGTTGAGGGGAAGTAAAAAACGTAATTACCTTTCAAAACCGAGCCAAAATGAGGGAGGAAGGAGATGGAATAGTGAAAGGGGGAGGGAGTTCTTCAAACCCGTTGAAGAAGAAGATGATGAATAGTGAGAGGGTGTTTTATTTGTATAAAGGGGGATTTAAATTAGAAAATGGGAAAATTACCAAAAGGCCATTAATGAGATGGCTATTTCCCCTTTTCTCTAAAACCATCCAAATTAAATTTTCATTTCAATTTAGTCCAACAATAAAATGTTTGATTTTAAAACCCGAGGCCCAAAAAGGTTATTTTAATTATAAAACCGAGCCCGAAATAATATTAAAATATTATTTTCACCCGACCCCCAAACACGGGTGTTACATTTAAACATTTTAATTTTGTGCTCAAAGTATGTCTCTCATTCTAAATTATTCTTAAGCATTTAAATATTTTAATTTTATCATTAAATTACGACTCATTCTAAATTGGTCATCATATTTTTAAACATTTTAATTTTACTCTCAAATTAATATACGCTAATCATATCCAATGTTAATAAAATTGTTACAAAAATTACTAAATGTCATGTAAACACCGATGAGTATGTAATAGTATGATGTGGCATAAACAATATTTGAGATGAAATTAGAACGAGTGTCAATTCGTACTTTGTATCGATTAATTCTACCGTGTTGCGACTCGAATATACTTGTTTGCATATGTAATACTAGTATGATTCTGTCTGAATGATCATTTTTTCAGGGTCCAAAATCCAACTCCACGCATCACACCTTCCCTAGACATGCTTGCCAAAGTCCATACACGACTCAAATTGCAGAATCGTCTACATCAGCAGAGACCCCAAAGACACCTTCGTCTCCATGTGGTTCTTCCTCAAGAAGTTCGTCTCCAACAAAACCAAACCCGACCCCGACGATGACACCGTAAGCCTCATCCTGATAGAGGAAGCATGTCATCCCACGGACCACGTACTAAATTACTGGGAAGCAAGCAAAAGAAACCCTGAGAACATAGTGATCGTCAAATACGAAGACATGGCGAAGGACACTCGAGTTGGGGTTAAGAAACTGGCCGAGTTCTTCGGGTGCCTTTGTAGGATATATGAATGAAGAATGTTTTCATTGTGTTTTTCAGGCCATTCTTCTCGATCATGTTTCTGGTCTCTGGTTTGTGAAATGAACTTATAGATTTTCAGTTTTTCACAAGAAAAAAATAACAATTTGCAAAAATTGCGCATCCGGGGAATCGAACCCCGGTCAGTACCGTGGGAGGGTACTATGATACCACTACACTAAATGCGCCTCTTGATATGCTAGGGCATCAAGTATTTGTAATATACAATGTAAACTCTATTTTTTCATTACAAAAAACACCATATTTAAGTAAAACTATAACCAATGGTTACATCTTAAAATTATACATGTGGAAAATATAATGTGATAAAGATATTTTTAATTTGAGTTCAATTTTATTATACCAATAGTACATTGCCAACACGAACCAACTTGTCTCAGTAATTAAGAGAACAATTGTTGTTTTTAGAGATTATAAGTTCGAGCACCAGCAGCTGCAATCAGGGGCAAAACATAGGGGGTTTGGTCCCCCAATTTTTTTTTCATTAGGAATAGAATAGATTTTTTTAGAAAAAAAGTAAAATTACCTCTATAATCCCTTTAAAATTTACAAAATTTTAGTTTGGCCCCATCAAAATTTTTAATTTTAATTTGGTCCCCTTTATAAATTTCTAGTTCCGCCCATGGCTGCAGTAGGGTAATTGAGCATGCATTGTCAAATGATTAAGATTATATTCAGAACAGATACTACTTGTAATCACCTTAACTTAAAAAAAATTACATTGCAAACATGATACTATTTTATGTTATTTTTTGCATGTATGAGTATTATACTTATCTAATTTTAAAATAATTGGCGCTCATCCCCTTGTGTTCTAGTGGCAAAGGTTGATGTTTATCATTCCTTGGGACCCGGGTTCGAGTACCAGTAATACTATGTTGTGTGTGTCGTCTTTGAAAAGACTAAAAAAATTGAACAGATGCTACCCTTGCATCACACCAGCATATTAAAAAAAATTAAAATAATTAAGATATATTTTTTTCTTTTTAATTTTTTCCTTCGTTTTTTCAAGAAGGTAATGTCGGTAGTCAAACGTTTATCACCCATTTTTGTCATGACTCTTATTATGTTATTATTCATCTTGTCTTCTTTCTTCTTTTCTCATTTCAATCTCTTTAATTCTTTATTTATTTATTCTTTTGCATATTTAAGGGGGTTTTTGTATTATTTTGGTTAACAAGTATTCTATTTTCTAATGAAAATGATGGATATTTTTTTTTGTTCTTGTAGCATATTTTATTTTTTTTTCAATGTTAGATTTGAGATCGCCTTTTCAGTTAACGTTATTTTTTATTTCACCGATTGACTTGTGATGTAAATACTTGTATTGATTATCTCATATTAACAGATTGTTACAATCACCGAAGATAAATAATGATTGAATTGTAGTAAAGTTATTTTATCAATATGTCAACATGGTTATATGCATTTTATGTTAATGTTGATGATTGTTTATCCTTCGTTGACTATAATAGTTTTAATTTGTACCTATTATTTTTTTGAGTTTTTTGGTTGAGTTTTTAATATTTCTTCGCATGTCCCTATCTTATTCTTTGGTGGTTAACTTGTGTACTTTAATAATTTTAATAAAAAATAACCGGTTAATAAGATTTTTAATGAGGTCTTATTTTCTTTAAAAAAACTACTCTAATTGCTGTATTTTTCTTGTAATTGTATTATATTTATTGCCCGAGATAAGATACATTTATAATTCAATCAAATTATAGTCTAATTCGACATAGGGCAAATTTGGGGAATATGGTAGTTTAGATTTTTATTTAAACAATAGGAGTTGTTTGGGGGAAATTTTGAAATTTAAGCCAAAATCTACAGTATTTGGGGACCTCGCCATGTACTTATGGAGTTATTTGGACCTCGCCATGTGGAGGTGGCGAGGTCTTGTGTATTGCACGCTTGCTAACTTTACAAAAGTTGATTTTTTTTTTAAATTTTACCTGCACCTCGCCACCTCCACACGGCGTGGTACTGTAGAAACTGACATATTCTCAAAATTTCTCCCGGACAACCCCTATCTCTTAAATAAAAATTCAAACTACCCTATTTCCCCAATTTTACCTCGACATAGATCCTTTTGTTATATAAATGTAGAGTAGGGCCTTGGGCTTGGAAACGGTCCATCAAAACCCACCAATCTAACATTAGAAATAACACTTGGGTTTAGCTTTTTAATAATGCTAATAAGATGATTACATATAAAAACTTTTATATTGAAGATTTTATTTTGATTTGATTGTGTCATCTTTTATTCGAATAATTCCACATAACGTGACTTGTAAGAATTTTGTTGATCTTGTGAATAATAATACGATGTTTTGATCCTTTATCATGGAATATGATGAAACCCTAATTTTGTTATTATATGTGGATTAGGAATTGATCCTAATTTCCAAACTAATGTGATCTTTAGTGCTTTATTCTCAAAATCAACATATATATGTTAAATGACCTAATTCCATCTTATTTTAATTAAAGTTGGCATAATCCTAACAATGGATCATACATAATATGCACAATTTTCTAGATGTTTAGCTTTTCTACTTTTATTTTGATCTTATGATGTTCCGTAATTACATAGGTTTGATTATATTTGCAGTCGAATCAGGTCGAACCTCCTATACAGTAAACAAAGTTCTTTCATTTTTTTATTCACAAGACTCAAACTTAAAGATATCAAATTTGTTACCATTCGGGTCGAATAAACATTGATTTTATCAATTTTATTTTATTCCTCCTAATTGTAGCAAAATATTCCTCTCTCAAGAACAAGATATTCTAATTTACCACACAATCGCCATTGAAATATACAACAAAAACTTTATTACACCCAACGAGTTTAAACTCTTAATTATTCAAGTAATTAAGCACCGTGGGGAATAAATTCATTTACAAAAAGAGGGTCCATAAATGTACATAATTTAATTTGAAGATTCTCTTCATATATTCTTCTAGATTAAGTTGGATAATTACTTTGGCTTAGTAAAGAGGGTTAAGAAAACTAGCATGTTGGTTCAGTGGGAAGTGACATTAGATACCTTAAGTAAGATTGAAGTTCGAGTTTCGGATTGTAAATGAAACAATTGAATTGAAAGAATCGCCTCGTAATGAAATTTTACAGTACTTGATATGAATTAGTTAACCAATAAATTAAATACCGTGATTATAAAAAAAATAACTATGGTGGATAATTTCCGTGTTTGAGAAACTCTTCTCTAAAGAGAGCATTTCCTTTTGGCACGTAGACAATGATAGGGAAAGGTTTTGGCACCTCCTAGATTCTGACCCCAAACACAAAGTTAATGATTTTGGACATTTAGTGGGATTTAGCACATCATTAATTAGAAAATAGATCAAAGAATCATGTTCAAAAGTTCAAAATTGATTAAACTTATTAGTTTAAAATTTTAATTGATTTAATTTTTCAGGTTTAATTAGATGGAAAAAAATAGAATTTGATTAATTTTTTTAAAAAAAAAATCAAAGATTTCAGACACCTGTAAGCCACCTATAAATCAATAAAACGATAAAATTAGATTTCGAACAAACATATAAATCGACATTGTAAATGTTGGTGATGTAAGAGGAAACCCAACAACAAGTGACTTTAGTGAATAAGATGGATGCATGTTTTTACTAGAAAAAATGGTGAGGTTAATATGGAAAGGCACATAGCCACATACATATGAGAAAAGGGATATCAATTGATGCATATTGTTTGGTTAAATATGAAAATTTTGGCTTTGTCTATGGGACAATCACATGGGATTGTAGTAAGTGATGATTGAGATTTGAGAGACCTAACATTTGCATGTCAAAAGTTGATGTAGGATGTCATAGCAAGCAATGCATTCATATATTTTATTGTATCATAATCGTATTTAGAGGTGTTAACACAGAGTTTTAACATTTTATTTTTTGTTGTTTTTTTCTCAGTAATAATATTTTATTAATGGAGTAAAAAGAAATCTCCCTCTCTATGGTTGTGTGCCTCATTACAAACTCCCTTAATCTTAATTGAGGGAAAAGAGTACAACACAACTAGATTACAAGCCCTTTACTCAATCCGACTTCCAACATAAATCGAAGGCAACAATACAACACCTGCTATACCACTCTATTTTCAAGTAGCCTCTTAAACCAACAGAATATTACAAAAACAAAATCTATCCCTCATGCTTCCCTAATTATCATCACCACCATGCTTTGAACATTTCATGCCTATAGAGACCTTCTTTGGCATGTTATCGAAATGTTTATATACATTTTGACATGTTAATATCTAATGTGATACAAATTTAAGTATATATGTATATTTATTTTCGTATTAAATTTTCATGTGTCATATTTTTATAGTATCCACTTTGATTACATCATTTTAACAAGGAACTTTGTTCCTTATTCTTTCTTTGAGCAATAGCAATGGATATATCATCAACATCAAGATTCCCAGTGATAATTCAATTTAACCTTCACTAAAAAAATGAGTAAACTATACTCATGGTCATTTGACTATTATTTAAATTCTGTTTTTGTCATTAAACTTTATAAAATTGCGTTTTAGTCACTTGACTATACAAGTTGAGTTATTTTCGTCATTGTGCCATTAACTTCTTCTTTTTTTTTTTGTTGAAATAGCCACTAAAATTTTCATTAAACCATAGAAAAATTCAATTACAACGCAATCAAGAAGAAAAAAGATTGGGTTAAAACAACCCAAAAAATTCTTGCAACTGAAAAACAAAGAAAAATAAATTTTCTATGGAGATACGCATACCAACAAAATTTCAAAAGCTTCCTTAATCTCCTTGTCTCTGTCCAAACGACACGCATAAAGAATGAAGGAGTAGTGCGCGATCCATTCTGTCAGGCAAAAAGTGCCGCTACCCTGCCCAAGACTTGATTTTATTAGCAAACAACCATCAACGAGTGGGGATAAAACGTTCCAAGTGACCACCGACAACACCATGAATCAGAAACTAGCGCCAAATGAATCTCTGTGCGAACAACCATCGAACGCTAGGGTATGCTGAAATCTGCCACAAAGACAAATGAACCAAACAAAAAAAAAACAAAAAAAAAACATGACAGAAGAAAAAACGTGTCACTAGGACAGAGAAAGAGCGTGCTACAGAAGCAGAGATTCTTATTAAAATAAAAACAAGAAAACTGATAAAATCGGTGGTCGACAACTAATACGAAGATTGATTGCCGACCACCGATCAAAGGGATTGAACAAAGTGAAAAGGTGCTAGAATTGAAACAATTTTGAAAGAGAGCGGCTAGAGTTTTTTCACTACATTACACATAGTCATATTCAAATGTATATTGTGCCATTAACTTTTAATTGAAGGATGATATAGTCGTTTCATAATTGGCATAATAACACATTGAATCATCAATATTTATACATGAACACCTTGTTCTCAAAAATAAATAAACGAATACGAACAAAACTTTATTCGTTCAAGCTCAGTTCATTTTCACCCTAGAGAATGGTGTTTGTATGGTTCTCAATGTCACATTTCTTTTTCAAACCAAACCCCATAAGTAAAAAGGGAAAGAAATATGGGGCTAGGAGATCTTGGATCATGTGAAGGCCATTGTTTGGCTTTAAAGTGTGGGGTTAGCTATATATACATATATAAGACCATGTGTCAGGAGGAGGAAGGTGGTTGCAGAGGCTGTATATACACCAATGGTGAGACCATGGTGGTGGGATAAAGAAAGATGGTGTGCCCAAAAGGCCTACACTGCCATGCGTCATGGTTGGGGTAAACCGGATGCTAGAATCTTTGCTTTTTTACCAACTTTCATGTTCTGTCTTGCCTCATCGACATTCCTCCGGATTTCTGCTTTGTGCAGGAGCCATACAACCATGCCTTCATTTTCATTCACATTAGGTTTACAATTTGTTTCTGAAGAGAAACCTTATAATTCCACTCTTTGTGGTTGAAACATTGAGAATGTGAGGTGTTACGTGTAATTAGTTCGTTCGAGTTGATCATCTCGATCGAAAAAATGATGAAAAATCTATTTAATTCATTGTCAGAATGTCATTCGTTTAAAGAGACAGTCTCACTAAATAACTCATTCTCGTTGAATACTCTATAATATTTTAAAACAATACAATCAAAATATAATTGAAATGATACTTTGGAGGCCAATAGTAAAGTGAAGTCCCAAGGGAGAAGAACTCTCAAATTCCCCCAAAAAAAAAACTAGAGAAAAAAAATGAAAGAATCACACATTTTGGTCCCACCTAAATGGCCCTCATTTTATACAAACCAGTCACAAACTTTGGAAAAGGACATCAACCCTTTACAATCTTTTTCATGCCCTCGCCCTTTCTAGAATTATATTCCCATAAATACCAATATTTTAGACTACTCACTCACTAACAAATGTCATACGAATATAGAAGTTATATATTTATTTATAACGATTATTGAATACATATGTATATATATATATATATAATTAATGTATGATTTTTTATACTTTTTTGTTTAATCAATGGTATCCGACTCATTAGTCGACTAATTTAGATCATATTTTGCAGAGATGGTTTACTCTCTAAACCTAATTTTCTTAATTTACAACGCTATGATTCGAACCCATAACTTTGCTTAAAAGACTTAACACGCCATCTCGCTAGACCAACTGATTGTTGGTGCATCAGAAACAAAACCGATAATTATGATATTGCTATCGATATTTTCAAATATAACCTTATATGTTAGTTTAATTGATAATGAAAACATATATATATTTTTTAGGGAAAAGGGATAGAGTAGAGACCATTTAGTGATTAAAATTGATATTGAGTCAATTGAATACTTGATATCAAATTCTTCACCACTTCCAAAACCTAAAGATATCTTTAACTCTATAATAAAAGAAAAAAAATTGCATACGTGAAAAATTAACATATGCGTCGATTTTTTTAATCTTTTGTTTACGTTTTAATAGTTTGTATCGAGGTTTGTGATAGTTTTTTGTCGTTTTCAAAGTTCGAATTTAATTTTTTTTAACGGTGTAATGTATTTTATTATTGAACTCAACATTTATCGGTACATATGTATCAATTTTGTTTAAGGAAACCAATATATTCCAATTACTTTTCTCGGCGAGACAGCATTTATTCATGTTGCATACTTGCATACATGAACCATGGGTGTCTTAGCATAACACACACATATATATATATATATGAATTAATATCCTATACATTGGCAGTGGAAACTTTCAGTTTCTACAAACGCCTTAATTTTAGGGTATAGAGAATTAGTTTAAGATATAAGATTTATGGGTTTAGGTGTAGAGGGTTAGAATTTAGGGATAGTTGATTTAATTTAAGGTTTAGGCTTATAATTTAGGGTTTATAGGTTAGAGTTTAGTTTTTAGGGTAATATGTTGAGGATTTAGGTTTTTACCTATAAACCCTAAATTATAACCCTAAACCTTAAATTGAAACAACTATCCCTAAATTTTAATCCCCTACACCTAAACCCCTAAACCCTAAAGTAACTCCATATACCCTAAAACTAAGGTGCTTGCGAAAACTTTCAGTTTCCGTCGGGTGTGTATAGAATATTTATCATATATATATATATATATATATATATATATAAAACCATGGGGTTCTTACTTTTTCAATGATGCCCAGCTGCAAACTCCCTGGATTCCAGATTAGCTCGACAATCCGTAGTGTATACGAGTTTCTTGATAGTTACGCCCACAATATATATATATATATATATATACATATATATATATATATATATATATATATATATATAGTACGTACACTAATAGTATGACACACTTTGTATAAATATACAAAGTCATTTTCGTTTAGGTTTCTCTTCAACTATTAGTCTCACTCACGTCCAGTAGGCAACAAAAAAACAAGAACAAAGACAAAGATTCCCCATGGTGGGGTTGTTTTAAAAGACCAAACCGAAAAAGAAACAAGGATTCCCTTCACTCTTGTTTATGCCCACATCCATGGTACAATGTTTTCGTGTCCCTGTCCCTCCTTGCCAATTGCCATAGCCTTTTTCTTCTCTCACTCAACTCAACGACTCACCTATATATATATATATATGTATGTACTTGTACCCTACAATCCTATCACATCCATATATCTCTTCCCTTTAGAAGTACCCTTTGTTAGATCAACCAATAATGTCCGGAGTTTGGGTTTTCAAGAACGGTGTGGTTCGTTTAGTCGAGAACCCTGGTGCCGAGCCACTCGACGGTAGCCGACATGGTTCGAGCAGTAGCGCCCGTCGCAAGGTGCTCGTGCATGTTCCTACCAACGATGTCATCACTTCCTACGAGGATCTCGAGCTTAAGCTATTGTCCCTCGGGTGGGAGAGGTACTACAATGACCCTGATCTCCTTCAGTTCCATAAGCCCTGCACCGTTCATTTGATCTCTCTCCCAAAGGATTTCAACAGGTTCAAGTCGATTCACATGTACGACATCGTCGTCAAAAATCGGAACATGTTCGAAGTTAGAGATACGTAAAATGTAGTGTTGCACTCGTCTTAAATTCATCGTCCTGTGTTTTCGTGTGTTTGTTTTTACCATTATGGCAATGGATGAATATTTATGTTTGTGTGTGTATATATATACGTATGATTGCTGTCACCTTCGCATTTTATTGCAGTTATATATCGACGACAAAGAGAACCTAAACAATAAAATAACGACCGTAGACCGTAACATCGTATTACGGATGTGATTTGTGGGTTTGAGCTAGGGTTTAAGAAATTACTAATGTGATTATTTTGCTTTGTCAATCTTCTTATAAAGTAATGTAATGTGAATAAGAATGGGTGTTTTCCCTTGTGTGCAATGAATGAATAATAATGCTCTTTCTTTGTACTTCTTTTAGACACTTGGGTAACTTCTCGTACCAAAAATGACGGAATCAATGACATGAACTCGAATTGACTTAACGACAGAATCAATGACATCGATCTTTAGTACTAACCCGGACTTAAACCCTAAAGTGTTATGATATTCGAATAATGTCTTATTCCATTCTAATAACATTAGGAGAAGTATATAAATGTTGTTCGTCGGGAATCATTGTGTAAGTTTATAAAGTCAGGACATCAGCATCAGATATTGCATTTTCGAGATGTCTATTCTCATTTCTCGAGATGAATGTCTTGAAGAGTCTAAACATTCGAAATTGTGGACACGAAAGAGTTAGTGTAGCAGTAATCGAACTCGATCCCATGACTTCAAACATGTAAACCATTAATGGGGGAGTATGGTACGACTTACATCAAGAGAAGACTGCAAAATGTCGTTCTCTAAGAGTCGAATTTCACGGTATCAACATGAACCACAACTTGTCAAATTGAAAGAGCCCCCACCTCTCTCTATATATAAGAGTTGAGAATTTAGGGGCCACACTTGTTGAAGCAAGGGAGCATCTGTGTTACCATTTCGACAAACAAATGAGACATGAACGCACATGTCTTAAAACTAACTTGATTCGAATATATACGATGGATAGAAATCATCTGTCTTTTGATGTCATATTTATGTCTCACAGTAAAAAAAAGTTTAAGTTTTAGAGTTTGAGGTAGAGTATATTTTTATGATTTAAGGTTTATAATTTAAAATTTAAGATTAGAACTTAAAATTTAATTTTTTTTAGTGTTGAAGCATAGAAAAAAACACCGAGAAAGTAGGGAGGATCTTGTTCACATATGAGAAGTTAGTCTAAATTCAATCTTGTTTTACTCTAGTGTCTTATATTTCCATTTCATTTCCTCCCCCTATTATTTATTAGGGTCCCTCCTAGATTTCAAATTTGCATGCCACGTATGTGTATTGTTTTCAAAACATTTTTTTATAATCATTTGTATTTAATTTATGGATTAATATCCTACACACTGACGGTAGAAATTGAAAGTTTCCACGAGTGCCTTAGTTTTAGGGTATAGGGAGTTAGTTTGGGGTATAAGGTTTAGAGGTTTAGAATTTAGGGATAGTTGTTTCAATGTAAGGTTTAGGGGTTATAATTTAGGGTTTGTAGGTTAGGGTTTAATTTTTAGGGTAATATGGTAAGGATTTAGGTTTTAACCTATAATCTCTAAATTATAACCCTAAACCTTAAATTGAAACAACTATCCCTAAATTCTAACCTCCTACACTTAAACCCTTAAACCCTATACCCTAAATTAACTCTCTATACCCTAAAACTAAGGCGCTTGTAAAATTTTCAGTTTTCACCGCCTATGTATAGAATATTTATCCTTAATTTATTAGTTGATTAGTTTGAATTGAGTATTGTAAAAGTCCGGGAATAACCTTCCCAACCTAATTTAAAACTTTTAAATCTTACCCTAAAAATTCGAATGATGAACTCAAAAAGGAGGGTGATCGAGAAGACAAATTACACTGTCCAATCCGAATTCGGTGAGCTTCGAGCCCGAGCCGAGCTCGGTAATACTATTTCCAAGCCGAACAGATTCAAGCTTGGCTCGTTATCACCCCTAACCTTAGGTATATAATATCTTTTTATTTAATAAAAAATTATATATATGTTCGGATTTTTTGTCGGGCCGGTTTGAAAATTAAAAAAAAAATCAATACCCGACTAAGATTTTCAGCCCTAAATCAATAAGCAGGCCTAATGATGGTGCCCTTCAGTGCCATTCATAATTGTATTTTTCCCCCCTAAAGAATCATTGCACTTTCCACCAAATATGATACATTGTGTTTTCAGTATTTCAATGAGCCCTAAAATCTCTAAATACAAACTCAAAATCACAGTAAGAAATGCTTACATTTTGATCAAACCATCAAAGTTGCTTGATAAAAAAACAATCACAAGCTTTACTTCTCCATTAGACTCTCAAGACGCTGCTAGTCGGTGCAATCGAATCCATGGCACACGGAAAGCCAGATTACTAGGACTAGAAGTAGCAAGATTCCGAGAACCACCAACTTTATCTTCATGTTTTGATACCACATTTTACGACGGATTTTCGTCCCTTGATTCTTGTAAGCTTGGGCCTGAAGAAAAGGCAATGATGTGAAAAGTGATCCATGTAAAATCTCGATCGAGCTTGACATCGAAAAAGGGATTTACCTGATCACGTAGGTTTTCGGTTTTGTCAGCAAGAGTCTTTAGGTTTTCTCCTCTATCGATTGCCTGAGATGCAGAATTGAATGTCATATAAACATACCTTTTTACATCGGTTTTCCTATTAGACCCGATCTTTGATTAAAAGTGACCCTCGAACAATACATTTCGAGCAAATATGCTTTGATAACACAAAAACAAATCGAAAATTGATGGTCGATACTGATTTCTAAACTAATAATCATCACATTGGAGGTAATGAATGGAACTTGCTAAGTTAAACCGTAGTTCAAGCATTGTGTTGGGCACCCTTTTGTTTGCATCCTATTGTTTATCCGAGCATGTCACCATTGTGAGCCTATCTATTCCGGTATACCGATATACCGATATATTTGTGAATGCAGAATGTAACTTCACCAACCACAACACCATTACAATCATGTCTAAAGAACAATAGAAGGAAAAGAATGTGATTGCCCGAGACTATGCATATAAAGTACTTACCTTGTCGATATTCTCCAACATTATACTCTTAACTTCTGAAACTTGAGCCTTGACCTTTAGTAGCTTTTCGATTTCTTCAGCGTGTTCGATGATATATTTCATGTGCTCCTTCATTATCGGCCTGCGAAGCACATTGTTTCGTTTCAAACAAAAAAGATGTTACATTCATGTAAACTGACTGAAAGAAATTAAAGGATTAACCATTTATCAGCATCATGGATATGAACCTACCCAAACTCCTTATTGAGACTTTTGGCCACGGCCGTATCGGCTTTTCCACCGCCGTATCGTTTCTTGAAGTCTGATTTCATACGTTCGAGAAATGCAAGAGAGACTTGCTTCCCAACAGCATCTTTGGCAACAACACAATAAGCTGCACACATAATAACAGTTCTTCAATTCCAAGCCAGTCTCAATTCAGTCAAATTTCGGCATAAAAGGAACATGAGAAATGGATAAACAACTCTGCACAAACAATTTACAGGCATTTGCAATTGGAGAACATTGTTCTCAAATACCAATTTTCTTTCTCATAGCTTCATTTAATTTGACTGAGAATTTATTGAAGAATTCATTTTCTCACCAACCAAACAGAATAAAACTAATCCACACACTAAAAGAAGCCAACTTTCCAATGTTTTAACAAAAGCCCATCAAATCCCACATCCCATTTTATACTATTATACCTAGATCAACCAACTTTAAACTCCAATTCAACCTTTAAAATTCCACTACACTGTTTGTTTCTCGAGAAAAAAAGTCAGAGAAAGAAAGAAAAAAAGAGATCAGAGTTCTGGGAATTACCGTAGCCATCTTCAACAAGAAAATTAAAGGTATGGTGATCACAATTGTAAGTAAACCTGTTGTTAGCAGCAGTGAGTCTTTGCAAACACTGAGCTGCGATTGCTGGGAAATTCCCAGTGAACTCAGTATACTCGGCCAAGATCATTGTTCCTCGAGCCACGAAGGTGTAAATAAACGCTTCCTGACTCATTTCTTTTCTGTGTTGAGGTTAACCGAGTTAGCTTACGAGCTGATCAGAGAGGAAAGAGAGAGGGAACAGTGAGAAAGACAAGTAGCTTGCTTGTTCTAGTTCAAACGTTAGTGTCTGATGTCTACTTTTTCATATTTTTAAGGCCGTGTTTGCTTTTGTTCCCTTGTTTTTAATAAAGCAAAGCATGCTAAAGCAATGATTTTGTTTATAGTTTTCTAAAATTTTATATTTGATTTTTTTTAAATTGAATCAGCCAATTTTATTAAACGAAAAAAAGCTTATTACTGAGTAAACAAACGTCTAAATTCAGACACAAACACAGAAAATTAAATTAGCGACTCTAGATCATAAGAGGACCATACAAGAAACATATAAGAACCTAATTTAAAGACACGAAATAAAAGACGGATACAAACATCCCCAAATCGACGATGATGCGTAAAACCATCAACAAACAACATTGACAAATGCATATTACAGTGAACGTACGTTAACAATAAGGTCATTACCACAACTCAGTCGCGAATAAACAGTAAATATAATCGCGTATCTGAATCTGATTCAAGGGCTCGAGACAGAGAGATCAACATCATAATGAAATGAGCGCTATCTTTATCAATCGTGGCGACGTCAAATTCTATTCTAATAGAAAACAAATAACAGAAAAGCATGCCAAGAGATAAAAAATGTGCTAAAAAATAAAAAAAAAACATACCAAACGACAAAAGAAAACGTATCATGAAGATAGCTTTATTGAATTAAAAGACTAAAAATTCGAAATAAACAAATAACATTGAGTGACCGGCAATCGACAAACATCGTTAAAAAAATGTTGCCGCCGCCGGCCTAAGTTTAACCAAAATGAAATAGCGACATTAGAGATAAAAGAAAAGGTAGGGCTATAATTTTTTTTCTTCCTAATTTGGTATATCAACTTTTTTAATAATTTCAGACATATTCTTAACCTTTTAATAAACATATATCTTACAGACAGATTGATTTAAACTCGAATTAAATAATTTTTAAAAAAATATCCGACTGTTTAAAGTTCAGGTCAACAAATCAGGTCAAATATTTTTAAACAAAGAGATAAATTTGGTAATTCTAAAATAAATGACCAAAATAACTATTCAGCAAAATGCTCAAGTCCTATTTAAGCATTATGCTTTATGAAAAGAAAGCCTATCTTAAATTCCACCGCCCAAACAGACCCCCAAATTCAAATTTTTATTTCATCAAATCAAGTCCATTTCTTTATTCTGGATGCTTCTGAAAAGGAAAACAAAAACCCAAAGCTTTAATTGTTGCAAATTAAGCAGATAATAATCTCTGTTTTCTAATTGTTGCGAATGGCGTCCTCTGATTCAACTCCTTCTGTTTCCATCCCTGCTCCTCTAGCTCCTGTACTGTCTTCTTTTTTAATTTTTAACTTCTTTTTTGTTATTGATTTTTGTAGTCATAAAAACTTGAAGATCTTTGCTTTTTGGGAAATGTTAATCAAATTTTTGTTTACCCATTTGACAGAAGAAGGAGAACATCACTCCAGCCGGTTCAAAAATTGCAGTAAGTTTGGAAATTTCTCATTTTTCATAAATTTTCTGTATTTAATGATTACTTACTTCATTTTTCTAGGGAAACATTGTGTTGATTCGATTCATTTACTTTTTTGTTGAGTTTTAGGAATTGAATGAATCAAGGGCTGAGCTACTCAGTAGAATTCAAGGGTTGAAACAGGTAATTATGGAAAATATAGCCCCTTCCTCTTTTGGTTTTTCACATTTTTCTTTATTTTGGCTTATATTGATTTGAATTCTGAGTGGAAAAGAGATTTTTTTTCATCATTTTCCCTATAGGATCTGCAAAATTGGAGATCAAAATTGGATACCCAAGTTAAGGTTTACAGTGATGTAAGCTCACTTTTGCTTTATTTACAAAATTTTCATGGATTTTTTTACATTGTTTTTTGTTTATTCATGCTGGGATTATATCATAGAGTGATAGAAAAAGGATTGAAAAGGAAACCTGTGGGGTTCTGTAATTCATTTCAAGCTAAGTAGGTATTAAACAGTTGGATTCGATGGATCTTTTACTGTAAAATGAAGTTGAAGGTATTTAACATTGTGTGCTTTTCGTTTCCTGTGAATGTAATATGAAGTCTGGGGAAAATCTAGCTTGATATCTATGTTCTTTGGACTTTTCGTTCTTCGTAAGGTATTGGTGTCTGACACTTGGTTCCGGCATGTGTTCAGATATGAGTATGGAGATGTATGAAAAAAGTTTGAAAATTGAGTCTACCTGGTCGAATACATACTCCTATTCTACACTTGCCTAGAGTGAGAGTCTTGATAATATAGCTTCAAAACCTTGTTTTAAATCTCTATCTCTTGTGTTTTATGTACACAGCGGCGATTGAATGAAGCAATGCAGTCGAGATTACTTTATATATGTCTCTGCTGCTAATTGAAGTATTGGATAATTGCAAACATGATAGCAATGAGGTTGATTTTAGAGAAATTGGGGGGCATTTAGGATATAAGTATAACTAGTGATTTGCTAGATAAATCCTTCGGTTGAATGATTGGGAGACCGAGGATTTAAAGACTTATGTTATTGTTTGAAAATATTGATGGAAGAACTTATTTTGGACTAAAAACACTTGCAATCCAACAATAAATGTCTTGTCTTATTTCCTGGTTTTAGATATTTCTTAGGCCGATTGGCATGCCTCTTGCAGGAGCTGACAGACCTGAAGAAAACGCTTAACGTTGAAGTGGAGCAACTCCGGACAGTAAGTGCTTGCTTATGTTAATCACCCGGCTTAGGTGTGAGTGTCAGATATAGATATGTATTTGACACTGATATACTATTTGATTTTTGAATTTTTCTATGTTTTTTTGAGAAAAAATAATCCGGCATTGTAGTTGCTTCTACTATAAAAGAATTTTCATTCTGAACGTGGAGAGTAAGTTACCTAAAACGTTTCATTCTTGAAATAAGGAATTTCAAGAACTGAGGAACACCCTCCATCAGCAACATGAAGATGTTACTGCTAGCTTGAGAAATTTGGGGGTAAGTTACCAAAAACACCTTTGTTTTCATTCCTTACTTGTGTTGCTCAGATTCGGGTGTGACTGTGAGTGTCGGACATAGATATGTGTTCATTTCCTTGTACATATGCATCGACTCATAGATGAAAAGAAAATTGGAGAGTCGGAGTAACATACTTTCTTATTGTAGTTTATTTGTATTGATCTATGATTCCGGAGAAGTAGCATGCCGTACCTAGGTTAAGTCCTTTGGAAACCTTTGCAGCTGCAGGATGTCTCAGAAGGTGCTAAAGAGGTCAAAGAACCCGAGGTCGAAAAAAAGGATGAGGAAGTTGAAACTCCACCCATAAAGGAAAATGGCAAGGAAGTAGAGAACTAGATTGGTAGGATATTGTCATTCTTGTATTATGAACTGTTGTCATGTTTCTCAGGCTACAATTCCAAGTCCTTTAGCTGAATCAAATTGATAGGATATTGTCATATTTTGTCTTCCAACATGCTCAAGTTATGAAAAGTTAGTTTCTTTTTTCTCGATGTCCGAGTAGGTGTCTCGTTTATATCCGTATTTGAGTTTACAATTCAACTTCGACCCTCCGATAAAAATTTCCCGGCTTTCACCCTAGTAGAAGGACAGGATAAGGAAATGAAAACCAAATGACTCCAATGCATGATTTAAGTGATACAAAATTTGTTCTGCAACAAACCAGATGAAAATCATCTGAATTTAAAGCTTATATACAGTTGAAATGAAAACATATAGTGATACTGCTAAATCTACAATTGCTATCTGCAAGGCAGAAAAATAGTACATCAGATTCACATATAGGTTGATGCCTTTGAAGTTCGATGATTCGTTCCGAGAATAATCACGATAACGGTAACATCGTCATGGTATCTCCTCCTCCTACCGGCCGGAACGTTCAACAATTCTTCCTTACTGAAACCTATGATAGTAATAACAGTAATATAAGAAAGCTAAAAACCGAAAGACATGGAAGATTTATGTTTGTTGTTCAAATGTACCTGCAGAACGAGCTGCTTTGATTACGAGCTGTTC
Organism: Hibiscus tridactylites; assembly: GCA_958450335.1. Classification (NCBI taxonomy): domain Eukaryota; kingdom Viridiplantae; phylum Streptophyta; class Magnoliopsida; order Malvales; family Malvaceae; genus Hibiscus; species Hibiscus tridactylites. The sequence goes on along the minus strand of OY288289.1, from coordinate 73,536,704 downwards.
CACGAGAAATTTTGCAGGATCTCCAGACGGGGTGCTTGAGATGTAAGAATGGACGAGCTTTACAGCTTCTTCATTGTTGAAGAAGTCGAATAAACCGTCGCTGCCGACTATAACGAAGTGATCGGATCTTGATATTTTGTGAACGTTTAGTGATGGTTCAGTGGAGATATAAGGTGGACTAATGAGGTTTCGAACTCGAAGAATTCCCATCAGTGCATCGTTCAGTTTCTTCTGCAAAACATCGGTTACATGTCAATATGAAGGGAAAATTGATCTTCATAAACAGGAAGATATAAAGAGCGACAATGACAAGTCACAGTAAGAATAACCAGAACCAACCTTTTTCAAGTAACCGACTCCGAAAGCACGAGTGACCTTCAATTTTCCTTTCACTCTTCCGGCTACTACGGACATGGAGTCATCGAGATGCTCATTCAAGAGTCTGGTTCTTTCAAGTTCGTTATCAACGGTGTGACTATCGGTGAGCTGAATAGCTTTCAATCTTTCAGACTGATCCATGTTGTTGCCTTCATCAAATGTTGCCAATACAGCTCGACTGTCACCTAAATTGAGTGTATACAAATCCTTTCCGTGAAGAAGCGTAACCAACACACAAGATCCTACCGAAACTAAATCGGGGCGGTCCTCCATTTCCCGCTCTACCATGTGCAAGAAATCATTCTCGGCTTGAGTTAGAGCTCGTTGGAGGATATCAAGCACCCGATGCCTAAATGAATGAGACGATGCCTCCGTTTTAGGATCGGTGCTTTTCCTCCTGAAGCCTTCGGCACTTGCAGCCTCAATACCTGCCATACTACCATCAAGAGAACATTCAAATGGTACATTTGGAACATCCTGCTTTGATTCTGAGTCTAGTAAATTAAAGTAAAACATTATGGTTTCGTATAATGTCCCGGCAAGAAAATCGGCAGCATCCCTCCCGTTAAAGCCATCATAGATGGCACAAAAGAGCCATTCATTCTCTTCGGAACAGACAGCTTGAACCCTATCTTCACCCGCAGCTCCGCCCGCCACTTGAACTTCCACAGCATTTAGGAAACTGTCACTTCTAGTGGGAGCACTCATGGGTTGGCGTACACAGGAATCAGTTTCATGTGAATCAACCGAACTCCGTGGACTGCAACTTAAGTTCGACATAGTGCTTTGCAGTGAAGTCGATAATATATCCAACCTCGAAAGAGATGGAACCCTACGAAACGAATTAGGGGAATCCAAACCGGGAAGAATATCAGATCCTATCAGACCATTGCAGATATTGGTGTTGGCCAAGGTAGCATTAGCACTCAAGGCAGCACCGGACAAACACGAGAAACTGCGGTTCCGTGATATTTTACTTCCGGATTCGATCCCATACCGGTTACCAGTCCCGCAAGGAATACCTTCATGATTGTTGCATTGATAGCCAAAACTCACCTTGATCTCCCCATCAGAATCAGTACAATTGTCTCCTAGCATTGTTGGCTGAAACATACCATATATCTCCATCATGCAAATTTTATATGTAAAGAGAGCATAGCTTTTGTACTAACAAGATAAAGTCCATAAATATATACAAATTTCGATAAAGCAAAACTCGACTCGATAAAACCGAATTTTGAGCAGAGAGGTCAAGTTATTCACTCATACTCACCCCTATACACACACACAAAAGAGTACTAAAAGACTACCCAAGTCAACATAATCCATTGAACTTAAAACTTGAATTTTGCAAGAATTCTAAAACTCAACCAATTCAATAAACACTAAAAAACAAAACATATTGACAAATAATCAACTACACAAAAAAGGGTATAAGCAAAAACATAAACTTGACAAAAAAAAACCAAATCTTTGCCAAGAAAAACAGAGCAAAAGAAAGAAAACCCCACCTCAGTTTCAGTGTCCAAAAGAGAAGAACAAGGTCAGGGAAAGCAGAAAAGGACCATAAAATTTCAACTGTGGGTGGAAATGCAGGAAGAATAAGAGTGAAAGGTTTGAACTTTGGGGAAAAACAAAGGAGATTTAAGGGTTTAGGAGATAAAAGAGAGAGCTTTTTAATGGAGAATCTGAAGGAATGGAAGAGTGTGCAATGTGAGGGAAAAAATTGGATGGCTAGGAAACAAAAGGCCAAAGGGTGTGTGCCTGCTAAATTTGGAGGAATCTCATTTTGGTCCTTTTGTTTTCCTGTGTCAGAATCACTATTACCGGTAGTGCCGTTTCTCAGAGTCCCATTTTGAACTCTAATGCTGTCGTTTTCTTACTGTTTTCTTTTTTATTTTTAATTTTAATTTTTCCCACTTGTCTACTACCTTCCTAAATCAATCTGTAGTTGACCATGTTCTGCTATCTCTTTTCTGGTGAAATCATTGAACAAGTCCTTGTCCTTTAGTAAAGATTTCATCTTGATCCCTATACTCTTAAAATTCGAAGTATGAGTGGTGAAAGAATCTAACAATCTTTCAGCCTATTTCGCAAAAGAGATCTGAGTCTTAGGGCTGGCAACGGGTCGGATTTGGGTAGGTTGATGCTTTACCCACCTCATCATCCGTATCCCAAATCGTCACCTAACTCACCCACCACCCGCTTGATCATTGACCCAAATTCACCGCACCCATCAACCGAGGATGAGACGGGTAGATCGGATCATAAATGGGTTCTATTATTAAAATATTATAGTTAAAAATACATGTAAAATCTTACTAAAATATTTAATATTTAATACATTAAAGTCAACTATTATTAAAGTTCTAAATTTTCAATTAATCTTACATACAACAGAACCTACATAAACAAAATTTTCATTTACCAATAATAAACAAAAGCTTAAAAAAGTCTAAAGTTCAAAATATTTTTTAAAATTAATATTATATCAATGGATGGGGCGGGTGACGGATCAGATGGTGGGTTAAAAAATTTTCACCCAAACACATCACCCGTTCAATCCGCCACCCAATTCAAACGGATCAAACCCATGTTTCATCGGGTTTTCGTCCATTTAGTTGGATCGGGTGAGTCGGGTGGGCCACCATCCATGGGTAATTGCTGGCCTTAGATCTGACTACACCGACAAACAAACTACAAAAATATATCAAACTACTAAAAGGTCATCGATAACCGTAAATCAGAGTCGAGCATCGTGAGAAAACCATCGACAAACGCAAATCTACCACAAAAGTAGACGAAAGTATATACTTCTAAAAGTATAAGGACCAAAAATGTAATTTAGAATATAAGACATGGAGTCATATGGTAATTTTACCCTCTCTTTACCTTAGTTGACAAGAAGGATTGTCTGTATGTTTGATGAGGTTCAGTGGCTCTTGCCTAAACGGGAGAGACGGGTTCAATTAGGCAACTTGTCAGCTCACGTCGACAAACCAATTATTTATACACACCATTCAACTGTTATACGCGTATACACATGAGAATTCACTGTTTTGTCTTTTGTTTTTTATACCTCTAATCATATTCCAAGTCTTATAATAATATAAGTTTATTATTTTTAATCACCGGTATTCGATTCATTGGTAGACTAATTCAGATTGAATTATGTAGATGTCTAATATAGGGGTAAACCTTTTAACCCAGTTTTTTTGACAAGACACATACTTTACATGCAAATTATTCGTATTCAAATCTTGAATATAACAACATTTCTTTTCCTACTAAAATCATTCGAAGAGCTCAATCTTTTACTTTTAAAAAATAGATTATATGCAGTTTTGAAAAGGAAGAAGATCAAAAATAGCCACCAACGTTTCACTTTTTGGTCATTTTAGCCTTGTCTTTTTTTGTGTGTGTAAACAACCAACTAACGTTTTATTTTTCGTTCAAATTTCAGCCTTCTTGGATGAAAACTGTTAGTCAACTAACAATCAACGCCTGAGGTTGACATGACATGTCTGCAGGGCATGGGGAGATGACCTAGCACTGCCACGTGGCACTTTGCTGATGTGACGATTGGTTAAATATATTTTTTTTCAAAAATAAATAAATAAATTTTTAAAAATACCACGTGACAGTGCCACATTATATCACTATGCTCTGCAAACATGTCACGTCAGCATCAGGAGTTGACCGTTAATTAACTAACGATTTTCATCCAGCAAGGATAAATTTGAACGAAAAATAAAACGTTAGGTGATTGTTTGCATCAAAAAATAGAGCTAAAATGACCAAAATATAAAACGTTGAAGGCTATTTTTAACTTTTACCTTTTAAAAATTATATTTGATCACGTAATAGACAAAAGTACAAATCGATAACATGATTGTTACTTTTCATACTATTAATCTTTAATTAAAAAACTAAAACACTATTTAAGAATTAAACATGAAATTAATGGATTTGTTTCTACGATGATGTAATTTGACGGTGTTATCAATTGGACTTCAAGTTAAAATCAAAGAAAATATAGACCAATTTTCAAATGTACAAAGAGTACAAGAACTGTAATCATAATTAACCCTTTTTATGAGTTAATAATAGGATAGATTACAAATTTCATCATTCAACTTTCTTTTCACTCCTATTTTGGTCACTAAAGTTTAAAATTTTTTAATTTAATCACTAAATTTTCGGTTTATTCTTGTTTTGGCCACTTTGTCGTTACATAATTAATGGTGTCATGACTGAACATCCATATTTTAAAAATTATGAAATGACCCCACAACTTTACACAAATCCCTCTAAAAATTATAGAATTATAAGTTAATATATGGTAAAATTCAACATAATAGAGCAAATGAGATTAGCTAAGAGCACAAGATGAATCATAGGCTCTAAATTACCCCAAATTCATTCATATAATGAGAACTTTTATCATATGACATGGCATCACATTCTGGCCTCACAGATTCAGACACAAAGTGAATGGAACACTAACTGTTTAAGCCCCAATGGTGTAGGACACTTTTGTCATTCCCTTCTTGGTTCGAATTTGAGAGACCTGAAAAACCAGAGCCAAAACATATCAATGGAAGCTTTAAATACGACAACCTTTCATTTTCCTTAAAGTACCAATGTCCGGCACTCGTATGCAACAAATATTTGGAGTAAGGTTATGAGTATGATTCTCCAAATATACGGGAAAACTTCGGGGGAAAAACTAAGCATACAACTGCCGGACACATCCCTATATCTGGCACTCACTAACATTCGATTTATCCTGTCAACGCTCATCATCAGGCATGAGTGAGACTATACACATGAGTGCATAAAAAAGGAATGTTCTTATTGGGGTGCCATGAAATGATTTCAAAGTAATCATTTTCAAGTGATAATTGATGATATACCTTGATACTTATTATCTCTGAAATATCGGAAACATGGGTGCCGCCACAAGGACAACCAGGGTTGTCCCCTACCTTAATGATACGAGGATTGCTGCCCTGGAAGAGACTCAAAAACAAGGCTATCATTAGCAACATAAAAGATTCTGATTCCGAATTCTATCAGGATTTTAGTCATTTTATCGAGTGCCTGACTCCACCGATCCCCTAAGCTTTATAACTGCTATTTATAGGGGACTACAGCATAAAACATAACCTTTTCCTGACTCGTCCTTACCGGGGAAATGTAATCCGGAAGAGAACCACCACAAAGCTCAGCAGCTTCTTCGTAGGGTAATACTGCTGCATAAACCTGAAAGAAACCGGGATGAGGTTCACAAACAAATGCTCTGCAACATTACAAAAAGTCACAAGGCACATCTAAAAGATACTTACTTTCCCTCCTTTAGATATCAAGGTATTAACTTCCATCTCTATTTCCCTTTTCTTGTTTTGCAATTCGTTCGGTGGAACCGTGCCCTTATATTCAACAAATGGCCTGAACAAAAAAAACGAACTTCAGCAGAAAGATCCTCATAACAGTTCAACAGTTAATTATATGACTAACTAATGGTTTCCAACTATATGATTCTTCAAAGACCCTCCAAATGAATCGAAAAAAGTTTGAAAAGTACATAAATATACACAAGCTAGATATAAACCTGAATCTGACTCTCACACTCGAGTCTAAATAGCATATGTGTCTAGCAACACAAAAAGATATAGGAAATTAATCCAAAGCAATCATGGTAAGCTCCTTTTTAGTACTAGCAAAGCACAAAGGGTGTATATCTTTATGCACATTACATGCAATCAAGTTTGGCAATTAGTTCACAAATACTAGTCGATTGAAATCTTACGCATCCGGAAAATGATAGCCTTTCCCTGGCTCCAAATGCCCCAAACCAACATTTCTTATGCAAACATCAAGCAAATGCCCAGCTGAGTGCAGCCTGCTCAACAACCAATTGGAGGAGCTTAAACAGTAAGACAATAAGAAACAATGGAGCTTTGGCCTATGGAAACTGAACAGAAAAAAGATCTTAAACCAGCAAATCACAAGAAATTCATAATATTCTACAAACTTTTCATACTGAAAAATCAATCTAAATCAATGAAGAGAATTTCCCTCCAAATCAACTACCTAGAATTCAGCCTCCGCCTTGGCTCATCCACTTGCAAAATCACTTCTTTCCCTTTCCCTTGCTCCAATTCACTTTCCATGGTAGAATCCACAGGAACTCCATAATGAAACACCTATGAACCAAAGAGAAAAAACCCAGAATTATTCTTTAAAAACAAAAGGGGGGAAAGAAAGAAAAGTTGCAAACTTTATACAAGTGAACTTCTTAGTTCTTACAACTCCATCTTTTGATCGAACATCTTGCACGCAGAATCTGAGGTTGGAATTTGTGACACAAACGAAACCAGTGTCGGAAGGTTGACCACCACCTTGTGGATGGAAGATTGTGTTGTCTAAAATCAGAGCTTTCCTTCCATCATCGCCCTGAAAAGTGAAAACCCATCATCAATTAACATGGAAAAAAGAAACCCAGAGAGGAAATGGGATAAAGGAGTGACCTTGAAGTAGTGAACAAGTGTGGCTTTGGATTGAAGTTTGAACATTTGATCATAGTATTCAAGCTTTGTTGGGGTCGTTACTTCCATGGCAGCGCCCTTCACTGTGTTTACCGCTGAGTCAACCTCGTTTAATGTCTTGGATTCCCAAAATGAAGGGCTAAAATTAAATTTTTATATTTGATCGACCAACTGTTTGTAACAATATTGCATGATATTATGGTTATTTAGCGTTAAGATAATAAGTATTATCGAGTGTTTTAAGTCATAAGGTAATTGGTGGTTTGTTATTTTTCGAATTCCCTTGTGGTAATTTGTCGATGTACCAAGAACTCGCAGCGAAAAGAATGTTTGATACATGGAGCTTTCTGACTAAAGTTTATCTTTGCTGAAATTTTATTTAGAAGACAAAACAAATTTTATTTGAAAGAATTGTGTTTAATTTTTTTCTTTCACGCTCTTTAATCTTTTTAATATTTTTGTCTCCATGAATATTAGAGTTGTTTTCTTTCTAATTCTTCCTTTTAATTAATGAAATTCAGTTAAAATTTTTTGTTAAAAGAATCAAAGAAAAAGGCTACAATTTCACCATTTTTTTAATACTACACTTCAATAGAAACTATAAGGGTAAACTACCATCAATGTCACTTAATTATAAGCTTTATAACAAATAGTTGTAAAAGTTACAAACAGATTATTAATTAAACATATTGTTATAAACATGTCACGGTCTTACAAATATGTCATTTTTTTTTGATATAATAATATTTTTAGTCTTAAAATTTATACATTTTTATTAATTTTGTGCTAATTAAAAATGATTCAGTAAATCTAATCTTCATATTTAAAAAATTTATTAATTTAATCTTTTTTCCTAACATTGTCAAAGCAAGCAAACCCATCCTATCAAATCCAATAGTTCAATAATTGTATTTTTTTCATAAAGCAACAACAAATTGTTATTATAGCATGAAAGTAACAAAGAACCAATATAGCATTTATAGTATAAGAACAAGCAATTAAGACAATAATACCGATTAAAATGATAGATTTTTTAAGGGTAATCTTCACCAGTGGTCCCTTTCGTTTAGGGTATGTTTTATTTTGGTCACCAGAATTCAAAAAAGATTATTCTGGTCACTTACATTTAGGATCGTTTCTATTTTGGTCCCTTAGCCGTTAGTCTTCGTTACTTTAAAAAAATAGTTTATAATTTAACCCCCAAACTTTCAAAATTTTATTTTTCACCATCTTCCCCAAAAATTATAAAACTAAAACCTCATAAAATTAAATCAATGGCTATAACCCACAATTACAACTCATTCCCCCAAGATTAATCAACAGAGCAAGTGGTGATTTTTCTAATGGATCAAATAGAACTGGGGACAATAAGCTGCACAATCAAGCCACCTTTGATAAGAATGGATATGTGCATGCAATCAAGCCATCTTTTCGTTTGTCATTATTTTCGGAGAGGGGTGGTGGGGAAGGCATATTAGGGTGGTAAAATATTTTACCGATTAGTTGGATCTCTTGGAGTTCAACAAAGAAAGAGAATAAAATGTAGAATTGGTTACCTTTTCTTCATCATTATAATGAGATAAACTGCATTAGCAATAGTTCTTATACTTATATGCTACTTGGGACATAGGATCGAGGTGGTTCATTGGAACTTTCCAAGAGACATATTCTTCGATAAAAATGAAGTCTGTGTTTGATGTTTAAGCCTGTTGAACCATTTATCTGTTTTTGTAATCCATAATTTTTTTTTTCCAGAAATCCGATAATTACGATACGAACCTAAGCTTGATGTTAATTTAATTTATTTTTCTTTGTTCTCAATTCTGCATATAAACATGTCTCAATTTCTCCATTCTATTCGTTATTCGTTATATTTTTCTCTTTTAGTCTAATCAATTTCATGACCTATTCCTCCTATGCGTGACAGGTCGTTATAACAGGGAGGTTCTATTTTGTCTTGGGATTTCTATTGGAATAATATGCTCTTATATAGGAAATAGAAGGGAAGTCGAGAAATTGAGAGGAATGTTAAAGCAGACCGAGAACTTGGTTCAAGATCTTCAAAAGGAACTCGAAATGAAAGATTCTTTGACAGTGAAGGAGCTAGTCAATGTGAATTATGAATCACAAGAAACATATGACATTTCCTTTCCCGACAGGGAAACGAATTTGTCTTCCCTTGAAATTAATACGAATAATTTAACAATATTTGATGGTAAAGAATCTTATCATCAAAAGGCAGAGGAAATTAATACGAAAAATCGAAGCTGAACTCGAAGCAGAACTTGAGAGGTTGGGTCTAAACATGAATGTATAAAATTCCGAGCGCAGACTGCCCGATCTTATCGAGGTAAGCTTGTGTTTATCTTAGCATTTCCATGGAGCTCTGTTGATTAATCTTGGGGGAATGAGTTGTAGTTGTGGGTTATAGCCATTGATTTAATTTTATGGGGTTTTAGTTTTATAATTTTTGGGGAAGATGGTGAAAAATAAAATTTTGAAAGTTTGGGGGTTAAATTAGAAACTATTTTTTTTAAAGTAACGGAGACTAACGACTAAGGGACCAAAATAGAAACGATTCTAAACGTAAGTGACCAGAATAATCTTTTTTGAATTCTGGTGACCAAAATAGAACACACCCTAAACGAAAGGGACCACTGGTGAAGATTACCCCTTTTTTAATATTAAGAGTTAATTTTTTGAATTATTTCGAATTATGATCAAATTGATAAATTATATAAGTTTTGGGACTAAAAATGATATACCATGCTACATTACAAAAGAAAATGGCATGTTTGTAAGCGGGGGACTTGTTTGTAATAATATGTTAATTGAACATCATGTTTGTAACTTTTAGAGAAAAAATGCCATGTTTATTACTAAAAACATAGTTAAGTGACCTTAAATGTATTTTACCCAAACTATAATCCCAAGTAATTAGAAGAATCTAGGAGACTGCTAACAGCCGTGGCCCCCATTAAATTTTGTAATTTTTTTTTTTTTGAAAACCATTAAATTTTGTAATTAATCCCTCTACAAATCACAATATTATATAGGCTTAAGAGTGTTATAAACGCTTTAGTTTTTTTAAGAAAAAACAATTTAGCCTCAAAACTATTTTTACACTTATACTCCAAATTTTATTAATTTATCTCTGAAAGAATGTTGGCAGCTAAATCTAACAAGTTTTAAATTAATTAATGTAACATGTTGTATCACAATGTCTTTTTTAAAGTAGTTTAATTGTGACCAAGTCTTAAAATTTTGTTAAATTATAATTTAATTATGAAAATATTACTTTTGAACCTTTACAATAAAAAAATAGTTCATTTTAAAAAAAAACTGTCATATTAAAATATCAACGTCGATCTAAAATTATATTTTAATCTCGCAAAAATTTAAAATTAAAATTCAGGTAAAATACTAAAAGTATAGGGTAGTGCATGAATTTCCTATTTACAACAACTCTTCATTTGATATATAGACTAAATTACACCAACTCTTTAATTTTTTTTAATAAATGTGCATATCATAATATAGATATAAAAAGTCTTAACTATAAAATAAGTGCATAAACTATACTTTTTTGTAATAAATACTTAAAGTATTTTTTGGTTAAAATAAGTATCTAAAGTTTCATTTTTTTGCTGAAATAGGTGCCTAAAGTATTTTTTAGCTGAAATATGTGCCTAAAATTTTATTTTTGACTGAAATAAGTGCTAAAGTAAGTGTCTCAGTTGACTTTAAAACAAGCCAAAAATTAAACTTTAAACATCTATTTCAGTAAAAAGAAATATTTTAGGCACATATTAAAAACGACTTAGTTTAGCCACTTATTTTGTAGTTAACCCATATAAAAACATAACTCTCTAAATACTTTCGAAATGCAATAAAAAACCTCGAATTTAAACAATATATCTTAACAATATAAGATGACATTTTTATTTTAGATATTTAAATTCAGTTGGTGGGGAAGAATATGAATAAGAAACCCCAACTTAATATCTTGAGAGAATATTTCATTGCTTGGTTTATCAACTAATAATTATTTTTAAATATTCATGTCTTGACCAAAGACGAAATTACAGTGGATGAGAGAGGCAGTTATCCCTCAACTTTGGTGATTTAATTACATTTTAGATCAATTAATCTCTCATTCTTTTTAGAATTATATGGTTTATTATTTTTTTTAGAACTCGATCAATTAAATTAATGAAATTAAGCTTTGATCCTTATTTTATTAGTTTAATTATTTTTCAAGACATTTCAATTTTAAAATTAGTGAAATTAAACCTTAACTCCCTTAATTTTTATGGTTTAACTATTTTTAAGACCTCATTTATTTCAAAAATAACCGACTTGTCCCTTTATAGAGCAATCGTGACTTTGTCATTGGTCTTAACAATGCATAAATTAATTTTAAATTACTAACCATAAATCAAGAATATATATGATAAATATTCTATATACAGGTGGTGGAAATTAAAAGTTTCTACAAGCACCTTAGTTTTAGGGTATAAGGAGTTAGTTTAGGGTATAGGGTTTAGGTGCAGGGGTTAGAATTTATGGATAGTTGTTTCAATTTAAGGTTAACTACAAAAAAATGACATATAGCGACAGACGCTAAACTGTCGGTAAAACACCAAAACTCCGTCGGTATAGACTTCATAACCCTTTACCGACGGCCAAACGAGATATTCCGACAGATAAAATGCCGTCGGTAATATGCTTGTCAGTTTAAATCTATAGCGACGGTAACAACCGTCGGTATAGATGTTGGGACCCTATACCGACGGCGGTATCCGTCGGTATAGGTATAAACTACCCCGACAAAAAGTGTATTTATACCGACGGTTTGTCCGTCGCTATAGACTTTATCGTTACCGACGATGTATCCGTCGCTATAGCCTTCATCTTTACCGACGGTTTTGTCTGTCAGTATAGATTTAATTGGCATTTTTTATTTTTAAAATATTAACAATTTATTTTTATTTAATATTATTTTTTATTTTAAATATTAAAATTACTAGTACTATTATAACAAAATTTGACTAATTTTGTAAAGAGAAAAATATCTAATTTAATCTTCGAATAAAAAGTACGCAAAGATAATCAATAAAATATGTACGAGCATACAACAACAAAAGAAAGTACTGGACATTTGACATAGAGAGAATTATCCGAATGAGAACTGCCATTTAGCTATAATACAAGTTCAAATGCCTCGTTTAAGTTGATCTCAACTGAGATCCGAATTATCTATCACTTGAGGAACACTAATAGTTAATACAAAGAATTTTTGTTGTTCTTGCACAGTAGTACAATAAAATTAATAGACCTACCCTGATGCAAGATGCCGAGCAGCAGCTGTGGAACAGTTCATTTCATGTTCTGCATGTAGTATGAAAAAAATGTCCAGCACTCGAGCTAACCGAGGGTTGGGCTTGTAAGACCGGTTGCTCCTGAAAGTTATTAATGATTGGTGCCTGAAAGAAGAATAAAGTTTCGTACTGATCTCTCAACATAATAAAAAAAAGTGGCAAACTCAAATCCATGGAACAAAGTAAAAGTAACGAGTTCACACATGACACACCAAAGTTAAAGATATGTCCTCGTGAATAGAAGCAATTGCTTTACAGTGCAAAAGACACAAAGAGGGAAAATGAATCAAATGCACACACCTTTCCAAGAATGCAAGCTATTTGCTTGTCTCTCACTTGTTTCGACTTATAAAGATCTTGGCCCTACATTAATAGTAGATGTAAATACATGATAAATTCTGAGAATAAAATAATTCCAGAAAGTAACTTTAAGGTGCTAACTTTAAGGATTACGATTCAAGAAGAATTTTCATTACTGTAAGAATAATTATGCACTGAAGGCAATTATGTGTTCTTTATCAATACTGAGTCACTAGTCCTCTCTCACAACCTTACCCCGGCCTCTCTTGACTGAAGTTATTTCAGGTTGTTAATTGAAAATCAAAGAAAAAAGTCAAGAAGATAGTTATTTAAGGGACTCTTGCCTCCTAGTGTTTTATTAAAATTCAACAATGTTCTGCATGTAGTACTGCTTGTGTTATGATACTACACAGTAGACAGAGTACAAAGGGGCTAAATTGCCAAAGGTAGATTACTAAGCAAGATGGTCAGAGAAGCATTATGAAGCTACAGACTTCAAGAAGATTCATGAGAGTGCAAATGAAGCTGGAAAAAGGAATGTTGCAATACCGTTGCAACAATCACCTGAAGTGGCCACTATTTCTAACCAATTCTCTAAGTTGTATAGCCTGAACTAAAGCTATTGTAACATTATCGGCTCATCATTAGCATGAGATTCTTAGCTAGCATTTCAGTTAGAGTATTGATATTGCAGTATTGTAATTTTGGGGAATTAATGAAAAATAATTTTACTATCAATTCTCTCTCCATCTTACTTCTCTTTTTTCTTCTCCCTCTCCTTTTCCTTCCCTTCTTATCCACTAAGCCATAGTCCATGGCAAGATTGGTATCAAAACTGGTTATTCATCCAGTTGCTTGAAGAACTGAGGAAATAAAAAATATCTAACACGATGGAATTTAGCAAGTGGAATAAAAATAAATTGTTGAGAAGAAAGTAACAATAAAATTTTGAGCTAAGGCCCTATGTACTTCACTGCAATCCTCATCTTTCAGAAAAATACTTTATTTCCAGTTTTGTTAGTGGGTTAAAAGATGAAATTAAGATCAGGGTGAATGGCAAACTACCTAAACCCTGATCTAATAAAAAAACATCTAACACAATGGAATTTTCTGACCTCTGCCTTCAGACAAGCCAAACTACACGAAATTATCCCTTGAACTAGAATGAAGAGTGAAACACTACCTAAACCCTGATCTAATATAACATTTACCCCATACTGATAGGTTGCATAACTGCTATATAAATTGTAATGTTTCGCCTTATGTTTAGTGGTTAAAATGCTTAGTTATTAGATTTTGATTAGTGTTCTGTGTTTCAGCCAGTAGATTGAAAAATTGAATCAAAAGGAGCTTGGAGTTGACTGCTTAGCTACATTTTGGAGAAAATCAGGAATTTAAAGAGCAGAAGTACTTTTCAATGAAGCCATGGGCATGCTCTACTAAAAAGGATCGATATCTACAGCCTGAACACAATTAAAAACACAGAGATGACTGTGGAACAGTTCTAGAATTTATTCAACTAAAAAGAAAGATTGCAAGAAAATTAAACTACTAATATCAAGAGATAAAATTTCACACGGTGGCACAGGGCACAACAATATGCGTTTTATAATTACCATAAATGTTGTAACTTGTGAACAAGAAAAATAAAATACATACCAGTCGACAGCTCACACCAATGACAACAGCTTGTGAATTCACAGATTGCATTGCATCTAGCAAGCTATAAAGTAATCTTTGTTTTCCCTGCACCTCAAAAAATAGTTTAATTGTCTGATTGAAAACTTTAAAACCCAACGTTTTCCCAAAATAAAATTATTAATATCTTAACTATGGTCCACACGGACCACACCCTTAAAAAAGGAGCTTTTACATTTCATATTATGAAATAGACAAATGGAAGATCCTAACCTGAGCAAAAAAATCAAAACGGAACAAGTTTAGTTGAAGTGGAGAAGCCTGCTTTTAGCATTTGCTCTTTGAAAAACCTCATCTTGCGTGCCATCTCTCCACATCTTTTAATCTTCAAGAGAAAGAGATGTTAGCTAACAATGACCAAAAACACAATATGGGAGCAAAAAAGAAAAGGAGCAAATTGTGGGAACAAAACATAACATCACAACATTCCAATAACTATAGAAATTCAAATCCAATATAAGGGCAGTAGGGTTAGATGTTCCAAACAAACATCTATCATTTGAGATCCTAAAAAATCAGTTGAACTCTTCTAGGACTTCCTTAAACACCAGCATATGCTATAAAAAGCATGCAACAAATCATAAACCGACATTTTGGTTAGGTGCTGTTGTAGTTTTGGTTCAAGAGATGTAATATTATTTATTGCCAACACTTTCAACCAGTGAAAATTGCTACTAGTATATAATTCCCGACACTAAAGTTCCACAAAGTAGAAGAAAAGGAAAGAATGAGCAGCAACAGCATGTGTCAAAGTTCACATATCAATCACACTATTGAAAGGAAGTAAAGAAAATACCTGAGCAGCATAAGTTCGCTGAAACGGACTCTTATCCGAATTAAGCTGTAAGATATCACCAGAAAAAATAAAAGGAAAAAAAATCAGTCTTAAATCTCCACCAACTGATCCATCAAATCTTAAAAATTGAAAATAAAAACTAGCTTTTCATGAACTTTTATTTAAGAACAGTAGAAAAAGAAAGGAATCGATGGATAAAAAAAAACCCTAGCATTAGTAATCATAAAAAAAAATCGATAGGCCGATCTCTATTCCAAAGAATTTCCGGCGCATAGTTCAAGTCTACGTTTCTATGAACTTCGATCAAAGACTCAATCACAGAAAATCGAGTTCAATTCCGAAGTAGAACAAAGAACAGAGTACAGATTCCGATAGAAGCGAGCATATCAAAGAAATAGAATGAACAAGTGTTGACAAGTAAAAAAGAAAATGTACGCACGTCTTTGAATTGAAGGAGACCGAGGTCGCCGAGATAAGAGACGGTGAGGTGAGCGGACTCCACGGGGATAATGAGCTGGATCATAAAACGGAACAAGTTTAGTTGTTCGATCGGTGTACAGAGTGAGAGGCGATTCAGAGCAATTAGAGATTGTAAGTTTGGTTTGAGATGGACTGAGAGTTTGAGTGAGAGAGAAAAAAAAGGGTGAGTTTTAATAAATTAATAAAAAATATTAAAAATATATATATACCGACAGACATAACCATCCGTCAGTACATAGAACACCTATACCGACGGTAATTATAAAAACTGTCGGTATACATAATATATATACCGACAAACTAACTCAACCATCAGTATATCTTTCACCTATACCGACGGATAGATTTACCGTCGGTATAAAGTAAATCTATACCGACACACTAAATCCACTGTCGTTATAAACTATATCTTTACCGACGGTTTTTTGTCATCCGTCGGTATAACTAATGTCTACACCGACAAATATTGTAACCGTCGGTAAAAATCAAAACGTGTACCGACAATTTCTTTCTCCGTCGGTATATAGGATATATACCGACGACTTTTGTCCGTCGGTATAAATAAGCGTTGGTATATGTACATTTTTTTGTAGCGTTTAAGGTTATAATTTAGGGTTTATATGTTAAAACCTAAATCCTCACCACATTACCCTAAAAACTAAACCTTAACCTATAAACCATAAATTATAACCCTAAACCTTAAATTGAAACAACTATCCCTAAATTCTAAACCTCTACACCTAAACCATATACCCTAAACTAACTCTCTATACCCTAAAACTAAGGCGCTTGTAGAAACTTTCAGTTTCCACCGCCAATGTATAGGATATTAATATATATATATATATATATATATATATATATATATATATATATATATATATATATATATATATATGCAACATTTTAAATTTTGAAAGCTAAACTCAAGGGAGACAACCTACGTGAGGGGAACAAATTGTAATAAACAAAAGAATTTTTGCTCAAAATAGATTCAACATCTTATCTCATTCAATGGATAGAATGTTGGAATGCCCCAGAAATCTTATTTTGTTTGATTAAGTTCACTTAATTTAATATTATTTAATACACGATCGTTTTTGTTTAAATCATTAGTAAGACACATTGCACTCTCAAGGAAAAGATGTGAGTTCAAACCTTAGAGACAACATTATTGGGAGGGGCAACCACACACCCCGAACATGAACCATAAGACGTACATGCATATTATTAAAAAAAAATCCCAAACTTTAAACTCTTGATCATTAACTTACAAACTCTAGATCTTAAAAAAAATTATAAACCCTAAATTAAATAAATTTATGTACAATATTATTTTTTCGTGTGACAAATACAAAGTCGTAAAAAAATAGATTTAATCAATTGAATAGGTGGTTTAATCTTATACACTTAAATAAAAAATAAAAACAAAAACAAGTCGAAACTAATAAAAACTCATATAAAATAAAATAATATATGTACGTTGTGGTTAGAATATTTTAAAACAAGAAAGTCCAAAAGAATGTTCAGTACCAAATTTATTCCTAATTAAACATTATAATTATTCATGAACCACCAATACCATATTTTATTTTTAATTTGCACGTCTTTTATTTATTTAATAAGTTAGCTGTGTCGATACCGATGGATCTGACCAAATAACCAGTTCAAAATTATTCATGAGAAACCAAAAATTGCAAAATGTTTAATGTCCCAAATCCATCATATATTTTCAAAGTTTTCGATTCGATTCATAAACAACAAGAATTGTTATTCTATACACTGACAATAAATTTTTTTTACAACCGTTTAATTGTTAGGGTTTTAGGTTTTAATGTTTGAAAATAGATTTTATGGTTTAGAATTTAAGACCCTTAAAAGTGATACATAACAATTTTAAAAGTTCTCCTGTAGATAATTTTTTTTCACTAACAGCGCATCAATTAATTACCCCAAACAACGAACCATAAACTAATATTTTAAAAGATTATATGGATCAAACTTGTGACTAATATCAACAAAAAAAATCAATATAAATTTCATTTTCGCTCTACATCATAAAGCTATTATGATTGTCATGATTTTAGTTTATTTTTTCATACTTATCATTGAAAAAGTATTCGAAACATAATTTAATATATGGATTATACGATTATACGAAGGATCTCAAGATTTTGGATTATTAAGAAATGTAATAAAAATATTGTTGAGTTTCAAAACATGGGAAGCAGTTTCATTTTTTGTTTATATATATATATATATATATATATATATATATATAGAAAACAGATGATGCCTTTTGGGACAAAATACAATAAACAATGCACATAAAATGATTAAGGCTGTTTAATTTAAAAATTCAGAAAATGAAGGAAACATTGATCATAACTAGATGCGAATAAAATTCGACTCGACACGAAAAAATTTAACTTGAATTGTAACTTTATGAAGTCAAGCTGAATTGAAAAATTTTAAATAAAATTTGAGTTATAAAATGAGATTTTTGTGACTCCACCCTCCCCCTCGCCATGTGCTAACACACCCTGTGGCCTTGGTGAAGTGACCCTCTCCTAGGTCCGAGTGGGGCCTAGGTGTGCAGGCGTTGGGGCCAAGCGGATGGCACAACGTCTCCTTAGGGTGCTGTTTTAGGGACGGTTTGGGGCCTGAGGGTCCCATATCGCGCCCTGTCCGGAACTCAGGGGTTGGCTCCTAGCATTTGCTAGGCCCTGCGGGATGCGATTTGGATCGGCGTGTTGCCTGTTGGATCATTGAGACGATGCTTCCGAGTAAAGACTGTGGAAATCAAATCAAATAAGGCTGACTCGACTGGGATGTGTTCCTTTTCGAGTGCCGCACGACATGCAAGCTGGGACGGCATGTCCGTGACACGGGAATTCTTAGCTACCTCCAAATTATCCAATTTTATAATGAATACACTATCATTTTCATTAACAAGAACAAGTCTTTCAAGCCAAAAAAACAAGTCTTAGCTACCTCCACGAAATTGTTATAAATAGGGCCGAATTGAACAGCTTCCACCATCAGCACAAAAAACAACACCTCAATCAAACCAAAAATGTCAGCTCCGATCACATTCATTTTCTCAGTCCTTCTTCTTCACCTCCTTTCCGCCTCCCTGACCTCCGCCGACGATGGAAGTTGGCAACTCCTACAAAAAAGCATCGGCATCTCAGCCATGCACATGCAGCTCCTTAGGAACGATCGTGTGGTTATGTTCGATAGAACCGATTTCGGGCCATCCAATTTGTCACTGCCCGGAGGGAAGTGCCGTAACGATCCAACCGACACGGCGCTCCAAGTGGATTGCACGGCTCATTCGGTCGAGTACGATGTTTTCGCCAATAAATTTAGGGCTCTCACGGTCCAAACCGATGTTTGGTGCTCTTCAGGCAGCATCATGGCAGATGGTAACCTGGTCCAAACCGGTGGTTTCAACGACGGCGAACGTCGGGTCAGGGTGTTCAGCCCGTGCAGGACATGCGATTGGAATGAAATACCAAATGGATTGGCGGCTAAAAGATGGTATGCCACTAACCATTTATTGCCCGATGGAAGACAAATCATTATCGGTGGTCGAGGACAGTTTAACTATGAGTTCGTCCCTAAAAACATTGTCGCTAATAAGATCAATTTGCCTTTCTTGTCGGAAACGAATGAAAGAGGAGTCGAGAACAATCTCTACCCTTTTGTTTTCCTCAACGTCGATGGAAACTTATTCATTTTCGCCAACAATCGAGCTATCTTGTTCGATTACGTCAACAGTAAAGTCGTCAGAACATATCCCACAATCCCCGGCGGCGAGCCTCGAAGCTACCCGAGCACCGGGTCTGCCGTTTTGCTTCCGTTGAAGAACTTGAAAGCTGCAGCCATTCAAGCTGAAGTTCTGGTTTGTGGTGGTGCTCCTAAAGGAGCTTACCTCAATTCTTTAAAAGGTGTTTTCATGAAAGCCTTGGATACATGCGCACGGATCACTATAACCGACCCGAATCCACAATGGGTCATGGAGACTATGCCTTTGGCTAGAGTCATGGGTGATATGATATTGCTTCCGAATGGTAACGTCTTGCTCATCAACGGCGCAGGGTCCGGGTCAGCAGGATGGGAACAGGGTCGAGACCCGGTTTTAACTCCAGTCTTGTATCGACCTGACAACGGTATCGGCTCACGATTCGAGACACAAAACCCGACAACCATCCCTCGTATGTACCATTCCACGGCGGCATTACTTCGTGACGGTAGAGTTTTAGTCGGCGGAAGCAATCCTCATGCGTTTTACAACTTTACCGGCGTACTTTTCCCTAGTGAACTAAGCTTAGAAGCATTCTCTCCGGCTTACCTAGATGCTAAATTCGACAACTTGCGGCCGAGAATCATTGCTCCTAAGTCGATGTCAGGGATCAGGTACCGAAAGAAATACACAATTCAAGTGGTGATTCCTAGTGGCGAAGTGGATGAAAACTCTGTGTCGGTAACAATGTTTGCACCGGCTTTCAACACACATTCCTTCTCGATGAATCAAAGGTTACTTGTTCTTGGGAATGACAAAGTGACGGCTTTGGGGAACTCAACGTACAACGTTGAGGCCACGACGCCACGGTCGGGAAATCTTGCGCCGTCGGGATTTTATCTTCTGTTTGTGGTTCATCAAGACATTCCAAGTCAAGGTATTTGGGTCAGGTTGTGGTAAAATAAAACATTTGTCTCATTCCATGGATTGAATGTTGGAACGTCCAAAAGTCTTATTTTATTTCATTAAGTTTATTTTCTATGTTATTCATTATGTAAAATAATTAATATTGTTTGAGTTTTATTGTGTTATATAAATGTATAAATTTTCAATTCAAATTATATTCTAGTTCAAGTCTATTTTTAATGTTGTAATTTTGCAGCTGATTGGCTTGCAAAAAAACAAGAAAAAGAAAACTTTTTACTAAGAACAGATTTTATATTATTCTCCAAGAGTTGAAAAGCCTCTTGTAATACTGTTTTGCTTTATGTTATTTATTAGCTTTGCTCAATTAATAAATTGTAACAGCTAGGTCATTGTGTCGTTAAATCACAAATGATAATCTGACGGGAAATATTTTAATCATAAAAATTTATGTATTTCAAAAAGATACAATCAAGCCACCGAATTAATCGATTATAACAATCAAGTTGTGTGCAATACAAAATCTAGTCGTTTGCGGTGTCCGATGAACCCCGTGATAAGAGTTATGTTATCTTTTCACTCGATTCATCATATTAGATTATCGAAAATCTCTCTCAAAAGCCATGAAACTTCTTGAGTCTCGATCTATGACGTCCACAATCAAATAACCTCTATTAGGGCTGGGCGTTTGACCGAGTCGAGTCGAGTCAATTTTTTTGAATTATTCGAGTTTGCAAGTCCTATTTTACAATTCAAACCTTATTTGAAATTTTTTCGAATCGAGCCGAGTTTATGAAATTCGAGTCGAGTTTTTCGAGTTTCTGTACAAATTTAATTGTAATTATTTATAATTGTAACACCCTGAAATCCGGTCTAGTCAGAATTGGGTTCCAGTGATCAGAAATTTCTACATTGATGAAGTCTAAATATTGTATCGGCTAGTTAATTATTGATATCAGACCCTAATTAAGTTAAAATATTGTCATCGGATTCTATTGAATAGTATCGAACCCAATTTAGTGACTATATTAAAGAAAATACAAGTTGAGGAGCAAAACTATAGTATGATGAGAGTTGATGGACTAATCTTGCGATTAGCCCCTCCTCAGTTAAATTTAGCCTACGCGGGATAGTATGAGAGCTTAAGTATATTGAAAAATAAAGGAAACAAGGAATTAAAAAAGCTTACCCGAGAGTTCCCTAAGCAAACACCTTCATCTTCGTTATCTTATTCCTTCAAGTACACACCTCTATTGGAGAGAGTTTTGAGCTTCACTTTTTCTTCGTTTTATCGATATTGAATCGTTGCTATAGATCGAGTAAGCTATATTCCTCAATCGGTTATTGAATTCCATGGATATATCAAGCTTAATCTTAAGCTAGGGTTTTGACTATCCATGGATATTTCATCGTTGTTGTTTATATAGAAATCGAATACCGATTTTGATATCGTTGTATTGATTTTGATATCATAATATCGATTCTAATAGTCTCCTATTGATTTACTAGCTCAAGAACTGAAGAAAGATGTTTCACTGTCTCCATCGAAAGCTAGAAGCAAGGGTATTGTTATCCGAGAGCCTTGAAAGCTTCGGATTGTCAAGGTGAGTGTAGTCGGAGTCTCGAGATTAGGCGAAAAGTCTTCTCGAATCTTTATTTGATGATTTAGATTATATCGCTAATATTGTCATTGAAAAAATTGCATTGGATGGTTAGTCGGACACCTTGGTAAGTGTCGGTAAGTTTTTCATTGAACATCGGTCATAGTTATTGGTATCGTTAATGAGCATTGTCATTGTATAGATATTGTTATTGAAACATTGCTAAGAAATCATTGATTATTGTTATTGGCATCGAACCATGAAACATTGATTATAAGACATATTGACTATCGATAATACTGAAATCATTGGACATCGAAATACTCATTGATTATTGAAATGGATATGAACATTGGAACCTTGGATTTGAATAGACATTAGATACAATTGGCATGCCATTGAATTCATGAGCTCAGTGTACGAGTGGACTACGGTCCTAAGGCTATAGCTTATATTGATATGACGAGGCGTATGAATTCACGTATCCATTATCTTGATTCAATCCAAGGATTATATATGTATTGATACTTGACATATTATTGTTCATGTTGCTTATGACTACCTCACTAGGCAATGTATGCCTAACGTTTCTCATCTCATGCATTTCGGGTTGAAAGATCATGTGTCGGAGGATCAGATTAGCAAGGCAAGATGACAAGTCGTCGTTTAACCGGTCAAAATGAATAAATTAATTAACCTCTTTCAACAATAAATAAAATAAAGAAATTAAGTAGTATAAGGAAAGAGGGTCGATCCACAGGGAGATTAGTCGAAATTCTTGACTTAAATTTTGTCGGATTTGAATTCCCAAGAATATCTGCAAAACAAGGAAATAAAAGGGGGGTGATCTGATATTGAGTGAAGTAATAAGATAAAATGCAAGAATTAAAAATAATAAGAAAAATCAAGTATGTGAAATTAGCCTCGAGCTAGCCTTGTCAATTCCTTCGATCATTGAAATAGATTTTTACTCCGGGGATCATGTCGGTTACAGTCTGCGAGGCCCAACCCGTCGCAACTTGCTTCTCTCTCGAGTAACCAATCCTCCCAAGACTATCTTCGAAGGTTGATTCTTAAACAAATTAGCCACGTCTATCGCCGTTAAAGTGTTTAGTTTTGAAAGCAGGAAAAGCCCGACTCAGAAATTGTCTTAAAAAGAATCGCTTCTGATTTTATCTTTCCTTAGCGGACCGCCGCTAAGAGTGTTCACAGGAAGTCGAAATTGCCACAGGCCGATCCTTCCTCCCAACTATGTCTTTAAACGATTCCATATCAACGAGCTCTTTTTGATTTGAAAAACGATTAAAAACTTTAGTAAGGCCGATTGCCAAACTATCTAAACAGAAAGATAAAAATGTATTCCCGGAGGAATTTAGGCAATGTTCAATTCTCACGATTAGAATTGATTTGGCTAACTCTTGGCTCAAGAAATTTAGCTAAGCATGATATTAATTATCATACTTAACTTAATTTTAGAAAAACAATTAAATAACATAAAAAATGAAAACAAGAAATTAAAGGAAAATGAACTTGAATTAAAACTAAAAAAGTGTTTACAAAGATAAAAACTAAAAATGATTGATGGATGGATGGATGATCTAAGCCTTTACCAAGGGTGGTATTTATAGGCTTAGATTTACAAGGATAAAGTGATGAAATAATTTAAAATAATAAATAAAAGATAAAACAATTCAAATGTTTTGAAATTTAAATGCAGGAATCTAATCGGATAAGCTGATAACATCTTCCAGAACGTTCCAGAAGCTTCTAGAAGTCGCCACATCACTGCCACGTCACTGCCACGTCAGACGCGTCGTGCCCGGTGTCGTGCCCATAATGCCAGTCATGACAGAATTATAATAAAAACTGCAGAAATGCCTCATTT
The DNA here is from genome assembly GCA_958450335.1 of Hibiscus tridactylites. Classification (NCBI taxonomy): domain Eukaryota; kingdom Viridiplantae; phylum Streptophyta; class Magnoliopsida; order Malvales; family Malvaceae; genus Hibiscus; species Hibiscus tridactylites. The sequence continues at coordinate 73,512,962 of OY288289.1, read as the reverse complement.
TCACTGCTATTTCCAGAATTGGGTCCCTGCACAAAATGTAACAAAAACAACATGTATTAAGCAGCAAGAAGTCCCAATAGCTAGAAAAATAACAAATGAAATGTCATATTTGAGCACTCATCAAATTCCCCCTCACTTGTCTCATACTTGTCCTCAAGTATGTCCGAATTAGCATAAACCCAATAATGCATTTTTCAAGCCATTACAAGCATCAAACATAATCATAAGAGTTCTAGCACGAAAGGAGGTTCATGAAAGAAACATAATTAAAACCAAATAGATACAAGCAAAGAGCAGCCCTTGTCCCTTTCAATTACCTATCAAGTATTAATCAAATTCTAACCTAGTCTTAATCCTCACCAAGGTACACTCAAGAGCACTCAAAGTGTTTATAGGTAAAAGTGAAGCAGAAACACTCAAAGTCAATCATGAATAAAAGTTTCCATATGCTTGTAACAAGTTCAATTCTCCACTACTTTAATAGAATCGAGGTGCAAAAATCATTAGGTCTTTGTTCAAGGTGTAATGTGGATTTAGAAAAAAGGATAGAAAGATGGAAAGAAAAGGCAAAAGAAGATGATCAATGCAAGATATTTCAAACATTCGCAGTGAAGACATTAAAAAGGAGCTAAAAATGGGCAAGCAAAACACACATTTTTTTTCTTTTCTTCTTTTCGAAACTGTTTTTTTATTCTTTTTTTTTCTTTTCTCTTTTTTTTTCGAAGCAATTGCTTCCTTTATTCTGTTTTTTTTCTTTTTTTTTCATTTCGAAGAATCATGCCCTTTATTCGAATTGCAGCTCCTTATTTGCCTAGTAATATAGTTTCTAGCATTTGATCAATCAAAAAGTGGTTAAGCCAAGGAAATGGGGTGTAAGGCTAACAAAGTTTCACTAGGCGATGAGAAAGGGTAAATTAAAACGAAAAGGAAAGGAAAAGGTTTAAAGCCTAATGCCTAAATCATTTTAAAACACCTCGTTCTTATTGTAGCCTCGAATTGTAAGCAAGCCACAAGTTCTAGATTCCTAAAATTCAAGATGACATTCTCAAGCAAAATAAATGAGCATAATATGAAGAATGCATGCTCAAGGCTCAAAGTCTCACAAAATTGGGCTAATTTTGATTAAGCTAGGCGAGAAATCTAATCAACACAATCAAGAGTAATTAAAAGATAATGCCAAGCTGCAGATTACCCATATCATTTAATTATCAAAATGCTCCAATTCAATCATTCCTAAGCACTAGAACAATTACAATATGCAAGATAACATGTAATGGCAAGAAAAGTTCAACTCAAGTTTAATCATAATCAAACACATTATCAAACAAGAATAGGACAAGTGGTAATTTATTACCCTCCCCCTCACTTAAGTGAATTGCCCCAATTCATAAAAATTAAGGAAATAAAAAGATAATAAAGGCAAAAGATACTCCCCGTGAGTGATGAAATTGAGTCGATGGGAATGATGCACTATGAGTGGCTCGGATCAGCGGCGGCAGAGGGCTTTGAACGGAGCTGCCGGATGTGCGAAAGAGGGTGCAACGAAGGGTGGTTCAGCATTTTTGTTGGGCACCCGTTGAATAGTTGCTGGTCGTCGGCCACCACGGTAGGGAGGAGGAATGGGGACTAATCGGAATCACTGGGCACCTCCACGAAGGCCGCCGATGTGGTGAATTATCATCATCCTTCGAGAACAAAGTGTGGGCAGAGGCTCATCCCGACCTTGGTGTCGTGTGCGGACCATTGGTGGTGTTGGGGTTATGGGTGGGCTCGGTTTTGTGGGGGGAAGAAGGGGTGCGATTTTTGGTGGTGATGAAGTGAAAAAGATGTTTAAGGGTGGCTTGGTGAGATTTTGCGGCTGGGTGTGTGATGTTAGGGTTTGGCGTTGTGGGAAAGAAAGAAAGGGAAGGGAAAAAGGGAAAATCAGGAAAAATTGGACGATATGCCAAGGGGGAAGGGGATGGCTAAAATGCACCGCAGACCATGGGTTTTGCTAACGTGCACCGTTTAATGAAACGGTGCACTCCAATGCTTATGGTCGAAATGTGCTGCTGTGAAGGGCGTGGCTTGGCTTGCTGTGTGCGAAAAGAAACCTGCAGAGGGAAAGGAAAATTTATTAAGGCAACGAAAGAAAATGAAAAATAAAGAAGCATAAATTAAATAAGAAAAAAGGAAGTAAAAATTGACGAAAAATAAATCAATGGGTTGCCTCCCATTTAGCGCTTTGTTTAACGTCGTTTAGCTCGACGACCTTTGCTAAATTTTCGGCTCTTCAAAATAAAGGTCTTCAAACAATCGATAATGTCCATCGCTCGTCGTTTTAACGTCTTCCTTCATCTTTCTTTTTGTGCGCAAAACAACAACTCTACCTCCTTCCCAAGACAACTTACTCAAGATGATGTTTGGCAAAGTTTGGTTGTCGCCTAAAAATATATAATCAAACCATTCCAACCTTGGCTTTGGTTCCTGCAAAATTGATGGAAAATGTTTAGTTCGAATTGGAATTAATCGAAAATCAGAAAGGGAAGAAAGATTTGAAATGATTTCGCCTTTGTTTTTATCGTCGAGATCTGCGAATTCCCTACAAAATTCATAACACATATCAGTGTCGATCAAATCATTAGCTAACGGATCTATAATATCAACGAAATTTAAACTTGCGACCGAATCAGGATACTTCATAGCTTTATACATATCAAATTTAACTACTTCCCCATCAAATTCCATAGTTAAGATGCCGTCGCGGACACCGATCTTTGTATGCGCGGTTGATAGGAAAGGTCGGCCAAGCAAGATTTCGGATCCGTTGTTGCTGCGATCATTTTCCATGTCAATTATATAAAAATCAGCAGGGAAAATAAGATTTTTTACCTGTACCAACACGTTTTCTAGTACTCCCTCGGGGTAGATAACTGAACGATCAGCTAGTTGAACCGTCACTCGCGTTTCCTTCAAAGGTTCAGTCGAAATTTTGTTGTAGACGCTTAACGGCATGACGTTGATAGACGCGCCTAAATCGCACATCGCTCTTTTTATCCCAACATTCCCAATTTTACAAGGAATTGCAAACATACCTTGATCCTTGTACTTTGGCGGCAGTGGTCTTTGAAGAATAGCTGAAACGTTCTCACCAAGGTTAACTTTTTCATTCCCAGACAATCGCCTTCGGTTTGTGCATAGCTCTTTCAAAAATTTTGCGTACTTAGGGACCTTCCGAATAACATCCAAAAGTGGAATGTTGATTTCCACCTTTTTGAATATATCCAAGATTTCCTTCTCTTCCTCCTTTTTATCTCGTTTCGCCAATCTACCTGGAAAAGGAGGAATAGGTTCGTAAGTAGAAACAAAAATATTGGATTTAGAGTTACCTGCAATGGGTGGAGACTTTTCGTTCTGGTCCTTTGTAGAGCTGCCTTGCTCGTCGGATTTTTGCTCATCTTCCTTGGGCGGTTTAGGCGTTATCACCGTTCCACTACGCAAAGTTATCGCACTAACGTTTTCCCTTGGGTTGGTTTCGGTTTGGGATGGTAACTTTCCCTGGGATTCTATACGGCTAACGGCTTGAGCTAGTTGGCTTATTTGCTTGTCGATTTGTTGGAGGTGGGATTGTGTTTGGGTTTGGAATTTTTCCTGCGAAACTGCCAATCTCTCAACAATAGACTCAAGCGATGACTTTTGGGGTGCTTGGTTTTGGTAGGGAGGTTGTTGCCTAGGTTGGTAATTCGGGTTCTGATTACCGTAGCTCAAGTTTGGGTGATCTCTCCAACCGGGATTGTATGTATTGCTATGTGGGTTATAAGGTCTTTGGGGAGGTCCGGGAAAATTGTTTAAGGCGTTGACTTGGGCATTAGTCGTTTCCCTCAATATTGGGTATAGATCAGTGGCGTGATCGTGCATAGTACAAATCCCACATGCCTTAGCAACTCCTATTTCTCCTGAAACAAGTGAATGCACAATATTAGTCAAATTATCAATCTTATTTTCTAATGTAATTGTGCTTACTGAATGAACCCGTCGACTGGGTTCACTTGCAGAACCAAATTGTTGTGAATTCGCAGCCATTGTGGAGATTAATGTTCTTGTTGCAGTAGGAGTCATGTTGACGAGTGCGTCGCCGCTTGCCGCATCTACCATTTTTTTGTCCATCGGTAACATTCCTTCGTATAGATACTGAAGGAGTGTCTGCTCGGATAAGCCATGTTGCGGACAGCTTGCACATAGCTTCTTGAACCTTTCCCAATAATCATATAAGGATTCGTCGTGCATTTGTTGGATACTCAAGATGCTTCGCCTAAGTTCAGTCGCTTTTGCTGCAGGGAAATACCTGTCAAGGAAAACACGAGAAAGATCAGCCCATGTATTAATAGAATTCGGAGGTAAATAAAATAACCATTCTTTAGCCATTCCGGCTAAAGAAAAAGGAAATGCCCTTAGTTTTATTTGGTCCTCCGAGACCCCTTGTGGTTTCATGCTGCTGCACACCATATGAAATTCGGCTAGATGCTTGTGTGGGCTTTCAGTAGGTAAACCGTTAAAGGTAGGGAGTAGATGAATTAATCCCGTTTTGAGCTGAAAGGGAGTGTCGCCTTGAGGAAAAGCGATGCAAAGGGGTTGTTGCACAGTAGGAGCTGCGTTCAGCTCTCGAATCGTTTGTTCCGCCATCGGTTCTGGTTCCTGTGTAGGTTCTTCGATTGGTGTAGATTCGGAGGTGGATTCTTGTTCGGGTCGTCGTGTGCTTTGTTGTTTCTTTCGTCGAAGTGTTTCGCCGTGAGTTCTACGAGCGCTTGCTTCGATTTCCGGGTTGTATGGAGCCAAAGTACCCGGATTCTTCCTGGTCATAAATAAAACAAAAATCAGTCAAAAATTGCCGAAAATAAATCTCCCCGGCAACGGCGCCAATTTTGACAAGTCGTCGTTTAACCGGTCAAAATGAATAAATTAATTAACCTCTTTCAACAATAAATAAAATAAAGAAATTAAGTAGTATAAGGAAAGAGGGTCGATCCACAGGGAGATTAGTCGAAATTCTTGACTTAAATTTTGTCGGATTTGAATTCCCAAGAATATCTGCAAAACAAGGAAATAAAAGGGGGGGTGATCTGATATTGAGTGAAGTAATAAGATAAAATGCAAGAATTAAAAATAATAAGAAAAATCAAGTATGTGAAATTAGCCTCGAGCTAGCCTTGTCAATTCCTTCGATCATTGAAATAGATTTTTACTCCGGGGATCATGTCGGTTACAGTCTGCGAGGCCCAACCCGTCGCAACTTGCTTCTCTCTCGAGTAACCAATCCTCCCAAGACTATCTTCGAAGGTTGATTCTTAAACAAATTAGCCACGTCTATCGTCGTTAAAGTGTTTAGTTTTGAAAGCAGGAAAAGCCCGACTCAGAAATTGTCTTAAAAAGAATCGCTTCTGATTTTATCTTTCCTTAGCGGACCGCCGCTAAGAGTGTTCACAGGAAGTCGAAATTGCCACAGGCCGATCCTTCCTCCCAACTATGTCTTTAAACGATTCCATATCAACGAGCTCTTTTTGATTTGAAAAACGATTAAAAACTTTAGTAAGGCCGATTGCCAAACTATCTAAACAGAAAGATAAAAATGTATTCCCGGAGGAATTTAGGCAATGTTCAATTCTCACGATTAGAATTGATTTGGCTAACTCTTGGCTCAAGAAATTTAGCTAAGCATGATATTAATTATCATACTTAACTTAATTTTAGAAAAACAATTAAATAACATAAAAAATGAAAACAAGAAATTAAAGGAAAATGAACTTGAATTAAAACTAAAAAAGTGTTTACAAAGATAAAAACTAAAAATGATTGATGGATGGATGGATGATCTAAGCCTTTACCAAGGGTGGTATTTATAGGCTTAGATTTACAAGGATAAAGTGATGAAATAATTTAAAATAATAAATAAAAGATAAAACAATTCAAATGTTTTGAAATTTAAATGCAAGAATCTAATCGGATAAGCTGATAACATCTTCCAGAACGTTCCAGAAGCTTCTAGAAGTCGCCACATCACTGCCACGTCACTGCCACGTCAGACGCGTCGTGCCCGGTGTCGTGCCCATAATGCCAGTCATGACAGAATTATAATAAAAACTGCAGAAATGCCTCATTTTCACTGCTATTTCCAGAATTGGGTCCCTGCACAAAATGTAACGAAAACAACATGTATTAAGCAGCAAGAAGTCCCAATAGCTAAAAAAATAACAAATGAAATATGTCATATTTGAGCACTCATCACAAGACAAGTCACTACAAACCTTCAAGTAATGTATTTTGATCTTATGAACTCCTAAAAAGGTGGCAAAGTAGTTGAACTAGTCATTTATGCCTATTTTGATGTGTTTGTGAGATGCCTATGATGTAATATGGTTAGTGGCCCTAAATGGCCTTTTTGGTTGGTTTAATATGGCATAAAAATGCATACTTAGCTCAAAAAGGTAAAATCATAGTAAATGCATTTGTATGGTCATAGAATTTTACATGCTAGTAGTTTATACCATTGAAATATTGTGGGTAAAGTTTCGTTCTATTTGGACATTGTTCGATAGGTCAAATTGAATGAAAACTAGCAAAAATCTGTCATTACAGGTCAGGCCGTATCGAAACGGGTGATGGCGTTTCGACACGGGTAAGCACAGTTTGGTCTGAGGAATAAGGAGTATCGGAACGGTTTATGACCGTTTCTAAACATTTTGTCTCTGAAATTCTTCGTTTCACTACGAGTTTATAGCTTATCGAAACGGGTCAAAGTCAAAGGAAGTCAACCCGTTTCGATACAGGGCATACCCATATCGATACGATCTAAAGGGTAAATTCAACATGAGTTTACCATCGTTCACCCGTTTTGAAACAGCCCTAGGGTGTTTCGATATGGAGTTAGTTAAATTAGTTAAAGACTACTAATCAGATTACCAATTTCACAGTTTGGTCACCGAATGTTGTAAGGCTAAATTGAATGAGATAATGATCTCCTAATTGCATGAAATTTTGCAGGTAGAATGTTAATAGAGGGAATTTCATTTTGGTAAAATCAACTGCATTGAAGGACCCCTGGTTTGTCGAAATTACAAATTAGTTCCTAAAACTCGTAATAGTTGCGATTTAGCACATGAATGATTAATCATTGCTTATATGGGTAAAATGGTTTGAATGATTTGTTTATGACGATTCGTTGTATGATATGGTTGAAAATTTTAATAATAAAATGAAATTTTATTACACCGATTTCTGCATTGATCATCGGTTTCACCTTCCGACCTGGTTCTCAACCAAACCGGGAAGGGGTGTTACAATAATGTTATAATACATATTGATTCCAATTTAAACGGCTTTCTATATCCATATATGATATACATACATATTTTCCCCATATTTTCACATGTGATGGACATAATATATCAGGCATAATTGACAGATTCGACTCGAACTTAAAAATTGATCAACTAATTACCAAAAATTTTGAGTTATTCGAATTTCCGTTTTATAACTCGAACTTTATTTGAAAAATTTTCTAGTCGAGTCGAGTTTATGAAATTACAAGTCGGGTCAATATGAGTCGGTTATTTTTGCGTCGAGTTGAATAATTTGATTTTTTAGAGTCGAGTCAAGTTTTGGCCACCCCTATCCTCTAACTCAAGATATATTCTTCCTCTCTCCAATGTTACCCCTTCATTTTTTTGGATCGTCAAATGGAGTATCGTGATTTTCAAGAAGCTCAAAACCCAAATCATCTATTTGTAACAAAATTAATTGAGCGATTCAATTGTAACTTTTTGAAATATGGTGTGACTCATTTGCAAACTTAAAAACAATAGAGTAACTTCTGTAATTTATCCAACAAAAAATTAATTAAAATATTTTCTAATGGCACCTTTCAACGCCCGTTTAAGACATCATGAAACAATGATCTGATTGTTACAATCGATTAATTGAGTAATTCAATTGTGACTTTATGAAAAGCAGTGATCCATTTGTAAACTACCAGATAATAGAGTACTTATGGTGCAATTTATCCAAATTTCAAAAGATAACATGTTCATTAATTTGTGCATTATATGACTTAAATCCGGTTGGAAGCGAAGAATATCAAAACCATATTAAGAAAGCAAAACTTATATGTTGAGAGAATATTTTTTGGGTTGGTTTGTCACCTAAAAAATTCTTTGTTTTAAATATTTAGGTTGACAAAATTAATTAATCTTAAATTATTATTCACAAATCATGAATATACATATACAAACGTATATAGAGAGTCAAACTCTTATCTCATTCGATGGATAGAATGTTGGAATGTCAAAACGTCTGATTTTGTTTGATTAAGAATACTTAATAAATTATTCATTAAATATAATTATTAATATTATTCCGTTCATATTATTTTTCATGTTTAAATCACTCCATTTCAAATTTTATTAAAAATTATTTTAGTGTAAGTCTAAATATATTTCAATCATCAATCTGATGTTATTTTATAATGCTTATTTTTTTTTGAAATTGAATCCACTAATTTTATTAGACGAGGAAATATCTGAAATTACAATGAAAGTTTACCGCTGAGTAAACAAACACTTAAATCCATACACAAACCCAGAAAATCAAATTAGTGGCTCTAGATCATAAGAGGACCCTACAAGGAACATGTAAGAACCTAATCCAAAGACTCGAAACAAAAGATGAATACAAATATCCCCAAATCGACGATGATGGGTAAAACCATCAACAAACAACATTGACAAATGTATTTTATAGTGAACGTACGTTGATAATAAGGTCATTACCACAACTCAATCGCGAATAAACGGTAGATGTAATCACGTATCCAAATCTGATTCAAGGGCCTGAGACAGGGAGATCAACAACATAATGAAAGGAGCGCCATCTTGATTAGTTATGACGACGTAAGATCCAACCCTGATAGAAAATAAATAACAGAAAAGCGTGCCAAGAGACAGAAAAGCGTGCTAAGAAGCAGAAAAACATATTAAACGGTAGAGGAAAACATGTCATAAAAACATATTTATTAAATTAAAAGACTGAAAATTAAAAAATAAAACAAACAAATAAAAGTGAGTGACCGACGGTTGACAAACAACCCTAAAGATGTTGCCTCCGCCAACCTAAGTTTAACCAAAATAAAAGAACCACGTTAGAGAAAAAAAAGAAAAGCTAAGTCTGCCAAAGAAGAGCCACACCAACCAGTTATATAATGCTTAATTTTAACTATAGTTATTTGAAGTTATACCATATTTACTTGTCGGTATGATTGTATACAGTACCGGAGCTAAGATTTCTATATAGTGGGGTCAGAGTGAGGTGTGAAATCTGAAAAAATTTCTATAGCACTATAAAAGGTATTGATGACCTTATATCCTAACAAATCAAGTAAGGTCAATTCTTATATTTCATATGAAAATTTTGAATTTTTTATACTTTATAATAGGTTTAAAAAAAATTTAGTAGGGTCAATTGCACCCTAAAAGTCCTATATACATGCAACTGTAATTGCGATTTCAAAAATAAAAATATATTAACTAATTATATTTGATATTAGTCGAGTTAACAAACTTGTATCAAAAGATGGGTTCATCAGCGCCACCTTACAAATGTGGAAAGGGTAAGGCGACATTTAGCGTTGTCAGAGGAGTGTGTTGTTTGCCGAAAGAATTCCGAGAATTTGGATCATGTCCTTCGACATTGTCCGATAGCGGTTGAGCTATGGATGCGCGTGATTGACTCCGGCCAGCAAGGCGTGTTCTTCCAAGGTTCTTTTGAGGATTGGATGCTACGCAACCTTGTCGAGAGCAGTACCAAGGTATCGACGAGCGTATCTTGGAGTGTTAGATTTTCGGTGTATTGCTGGTTGCTCTAAAAAACACGATACAACATGGTCTTAGACGAGAGCTTTGTGTTACGGGAGGACATATTGTGCCGAGGAGATCACTTGGTGGAAGAGTGTGGTCGAGCATTTTCACCAACGCGACAAGAGGAGACAAGCCAATCTTGTCCTTTAGTGCATGGTCGGTACCGGCGTCGGGTTGGGTTAAGCTCAACATTGATGCTGCGGTAAACACGAAGGATAATCGGACAACAATTGGTGGAGTGATTCGGGATGAGACGAGTGAGTGGCTCTTCGGTTTTTCTAGGCATATGGGTAGATGTTCAGTTCTTCTAGCGAAATTATCGGCGCTGCATGATGGCTTGCTCTATGCATGGACGATGTGCTATAGATGTGTAGAAGTTGAAACGGATTGTAAGGAGATCACGAGGATTATTGGCGGTAAATCGGCTACTTTGGCCGGTAGTGCGCTGGTTGAGGATATTAGGGAGTTGATCTGTCGTGATTGGCGAGTTATGATCAATCATGTCAAGCGAGAGAGTAATTGTGTTGCCGACAAACTTGCGTCCTTGAGTCGGGATGGGGGCCTTGCTGCGTCGACTTACTTAGAGCCTCCTCTACTTGTGATGGCGTTGGTTGCCGCGGATCGTGGCCCGTGCTTGCGAGGGGATTTGGAGGTGGAAGTCGAGCAACACTTAGGCAATGGTGCTGAGACTCGGTGGCATGTTGATCCCGGTGGTTAAAGGAGTTGCTTGTGTCACTTGTTCCATGGTGCTTAGAGCCATGGCTATGGTAGTTTTGTGATTAGGCTTATGTAGACGAGGTTTTTCTCGCGTTGTTCTTTGTATTACTATTCCGATAGATACTCTTTTCCCCATTTAAGTTTAGGGGGATTTTTAACGAGGCCTATAAGTATACCCACCTCCTTTCTATAAAAAAAGATGGGTTTGAATTTCTAAAAAAAAAATGGGTTTGAATATTGTATTTTTCAAATACTTTCTTATGCACGTCTTTAACAATAAAGAGTTAATGATTGAAACTTGATCATGAACCATGAATACGGAGTATATATTTTAAACTTAAATAATATAATTTCAAATTTCCCAATCATTTTTATTAAAAGAAAATTATCAATCATTGAAATTGATGTAAACCTAACTTCAAACAAAGGTATTAGCAGTAATAATCCAAAATCGAATTAGTCAACTTTAAAATAAATAAATAAACCATGAATACGGTTTTGTAATACATTAAATAATTGTGATTTTTTTGAATTGAATCTTGTATTTAATGAAGGCTCTTAAATGACCCTTAATTTATGCATGTATTCTTTTTTTTTTTGATCAAAGGAAACTTGCATTAATTAAACCATAAGAGGCAAAAGCCAAAACAAACAAACCGAGAAAGGAAAAAAACCGACCTAAACAAGGAAAGGAAGTTGATGTTCGAACAAAGAACAACTTCCTTCCACCTACACCCTAAAAGGAACACATCAGGCACGCAGGCCACAACCACAAACCTAACAGTAAAGGTCCAAGACAAAGAACAAAGACAACGTCGCGACTCAGGCGACCATAAACAACGGCGATCGGGGACACAAGCCCAACAAGAAACCGTAAAAAACAACGCTACCGACTTGCGCAAAGTGGTTTGCGTTTTCAATATCAACCTTGCTAGACTCCATCGGCAAGGAACAAAACTAGTTCGCCTCCACCAACTGTTGTTGACAGTCCGTCGTCGATACCGGAGAGCTCTATCCAGAGACATGCTTCCTACCAATATTGGTTGGTCCTTTTCACGGCAAGCAGCAACGAACAACATCAGTGAGCTTAACGGTCGAACCAAAGAACCTTGCTCCGTCTGGCACTGATTGATCCAAACACCAAAATAAAAACTAAAACCCGTAAAAACCATAGATAAAGACCCTGGACAAGGACCCACAACCTCCATGTGGCCAAACCAAGGGGAAGGACGAGAGCTTCCCGCTATCAGACAGTCCTTCCTCCTGAGTGAAGCGGGATTCGAAGCGATCATTCGGGAGGCGGATAGCTCTCACCGGAGCTATCCGCGAAAAGCTTGGCAAAAACTTCAAACATAGTTATTAGAAATGAGATAACAAGTGGGCCCCCAGAGCCAATGAAATTCCAATTCCACGTGGTTTTGACTTTGAGAGACAAAATGCCACCCTTAGATAGCTGGCTAACCCAAAAATGGAAGTGACGTGCGCCATAAAACCAAATCTTGATTTGCCAACCAAGGTGTTTCCTATCAGCTCCATTGCAAGCCAGCTGTGAACCTCGTACAACACAAAAGTCAGCCTCTGAAAAGCATTCGGACACCATCGCAAAAGACCAAAACGCCCTTATCCCCATTCTCTTCCTCCCAAGCGAAACAAAGAAAGTAGTCGGCGTTGGCTCCGTATCATCACCGGCAAGAAAAACCAGACCACTCCGGCGTCCGCCAAAATTTCCAGTCTCAGTAGTTTCATCTTCACCACCGCTAACCAGGCCGTTCAGGGAGCAGTCAAGCCACCCGATGATCCATACTCTTCTGTCGAAAAGGGGTCCGTCTACCTTGGACTTTCCGGCGGACGCGGCGGAAAGCTTAACCTTGTCGGCCTTTTTCGTTACCATCTTCCCCGCACCAGGTGCAGCCTTGGGCATTCTGGCAGTCACGGCGCAAAGCTTAAGCTTTCCGTCTTTTTTTGTTCCCGCCTTCCGCGCACCAGATCCATATCCCCTGAGAGCACTCCGCAAACGGCGGAGGGGTTGGCTGAACGTTTGAAACCGTGGTGACCTAAGGCCCGAAAGGATTCGACGAAAAACACCCCCGCCGTCCCAGAAAAACTCAACCCCGATGGTACGACGGAAACCACCAAACCAGAGCGCGTCTTTACGATCCCGGCACCGATATGCAGACTCCGGGGAAGACAAAGCATCCGCCGGCTCGCTGCGATCAACTGACGGGGGTGAGACCGAACCACCTCCTAGTTTGAGCCATCGACGTTCAAGGCTGGGAATTTGAGGGAGAGCGCGTGCAGACGCGTACAAACCAAACATTTTTTGGCACCACTCTAATTTATGCATGTATTCATAGGTTAGAAAAAGCCTTTATTTAATAGGATCTTTAACTTTAGGGAATTAATATTTTTTGGTAAATTTGGGATTTAATATTTTAAATCTTATGTATTTATATTAGAATGTTTTAAACCCTAAGCTCTTAAATGACCCTTAACCTATGCATGTATTCATAGGTTAGAAAAAGCCTTTATTTAATAGGATATTCAACTTTAGGGAATTAATATTTTTTTTGGTAAATTTGGGATTTAATATTTTAAATCTTATGTATTTATATTAGAATGTTTTAAACCCTAAGCTCTTAAATGACCCTTAATCTATGCATGTATTCACATGTTAGAAAAAGCCTTTATTTAAGGATTAATATCCTATACACTGGCGGTGGAAATTTTTTATTTGCACAAGCGCCTCAATTATAAGGTTTAGGGTTAGGGTTTAGAGCTTAGAGTTTAGGGGTTTTAGTGTAAAGGTTTAGAATTTAGGGTTCATGTTTAGAATTTATAATTTAGGGTTTAGGGTTTAGGGTTAGGGTTTAGTTTTAGGGTAATATGGGTAGGGATTTAGGTTTTAACCTATAAACCCTAAAATTTAACCCTAAACCCAAAATTCTATCAACAATCCATAAATTCAAAATTACTACACTTATACCCCTAAATTTTAAACCCTAAACGGAGTCCCTAACCCCTAAAATTAAGACGCTTGTGTAAAAAAGTTTCCACATGCGCTTGTGTATAGAACAATTACCCTTTATTTAATAGGATCTTTAACTTTAGGGATTTAATATTTTTTTGGTAAATTTGGGATTTAATATTTTAAATCTTATGTATTTATATTAGAATGTTTTAAACCCTAAGCTCTTAGGTTTCTACCGGTGTTTCTTATTAGATTGGTGTAAACTTTCAGTGTTTTGATTTCTGATTTGTGCTTGGCTACAGACTGTAAACTAAACATGGAGTTTGCTCCGAGTTGCAAGGTATTTAACTCTATTTTTTTTTGCAGTAATTTTGAGTTGTTCAAAATTTAAGATTCTTTTCAAATTCAAACATGTCGCAGGTAGTGAAGCGAATTGGTGCTACTCATGTCCCTGGTCACAAATTAGTTTGTTCGTTTAGAAACATGGGGCCGATCGACCAAGATTTGCTGATCGAAGTGCTTTGGCGTTTGCCGCCTAAGATTTTGATGCAATGCTGCTGTGTTTGTAAACCCTGGTACGTCTTGATCCATCGTTATTGTGTATCCCGAATCACTCCCTTCCCTCCCTTCTTGGGATGTGACGTACGCATTAAGGCTTCTTCGACCGATCTCCTTATCGGTCGAGTGGTAATCCCCGAGTCCGGGGAAGATGTTGATGTTTGGCCTCCCGTGTTTAACATTCATGATCCCACTGTTTGCGGTCCGGGCAATGGATTCAGTCCTGATGCGACACATTTGCTTGACTCCCAAGATGGTTTGATGCTCTTCCAACATCCCTCCGAGGAGAAGTATGTTTTGTGGAATCCAAACACGAGTCAGTTTCTCCTCGTCCCTCGTCCACGCAATCCTGGGACTTTCGTTGCTCTTGCAGTAGAGATTCGGCATTGGAAACCAGACAGGGAGATGGATTTGTTTAAGATTGTTAGCTTCCCCAAAGAGAGAGGGACTTTTTGGAAGACTCTAGACGTTTTCTATTCACGTAATTTCACATGGTTTGAACACAAGGTAAACTACATCAACAACTCCAACCGCGGCCTAGTTGATTATACTACTTACGGCAAGGACTATCACTCAATTGATATATGTCCCTACGGTTTAGATAAAAGAAGCGTTTACTTGCACGGAAAGATATTCATATTATGTTATCCTCACAACCTATGTTGGTTTGCGATCGGAGACAATAGCGTCGATTTTGATTTTCATTCTGTTGATCTTCCGGACAGAGTTCCTACTAAGAACAAGAGAATGGGATGTATTGGTTCTTATGGAGGAAACATTCGGTATGCACAGATCAAAGCTCTATGTTCAGTGAAAATTTGGGTGTTTAATGTCGACACTTGTGAATGGACCGAGAATATGTATCGTGTTGCGCTCACGAAATTGATTAAACATCCTCAATTAGTTCATTTGAGAACCGTGTTATTCCCAGCAATGAGAAGAAAATTAAAGCTTTTGGCTTTGCAACCTGAATCGGATGATGGTGTTATCATATGGACTCCAAATCTCATCTTCTGTTATTATTTAAAGTCCGGTGATTTGATTTCGTTACGGTGCTCGAATGTCTTGAATGGTGCACTCAATCGTAAACTGACGGATATCTTTCCTTTTACTCGATGCCTGGCCTCTTTAGCGTTTGAGGGACAAGGGATTGCTATTCTCGATTGAGGCTTAATTAGAACAAAAGGTAGCCTTTTGTCACGGACCGTTCGTCGTGACACGCAGGACCGCGCGAGATGCTTGCTGGTTGTGCTTAATGTAGGATGTGTGGGATAGCATTAAGGGTGTAGTACGTGCCGTACAGCCGTCTAGTCCTCGGACTGGCGCGTTGGTAGGCACCACACTGGTCGGGAGCTGTCCCTGCTTCCCTGATGAGTCCATGGGAGGACGAAACCAGTGAGCATCGGAGATGGAAAAGGCTTAGCCCTTGGCTGGTAATAGCCCTGGGTTGCCGCACGGGTAGACGTCCCTGCGCCAAGACTCTGACCCCGTGACAAAGTGGTATCAGAGCCAGAGTGTGTGCTAGCTGTGAGTTTGCCAAGCGCCCCAATGCTGCGTAAGCGAGTCAATCCGTGGACGAGCGCGTGTAGCTCGCACTCCGACTGTAGGGGTGTTCGCAAGCGGGTCAACCGGACGAGCGTGTGTAGCTCGCACTCCAAACCGTGAAGGGGTGTCCGCGAGTGGGTCCTCTAAAAAGAGATGAGATGAGGACGGGTAGGCAGGAAGCCATAGCGAAAGTTCGCCAAGCACTCGTAGCCAAATGTGTCGTAGCCTCAAGTGAAGAGGGCGAGCAGGCAGGGAATTGCACACTAGATCCGGGCCAATCAAAAGAGGGAAAGAGCTTTCTCCCCATGCACGAGGGCGTGCATGAATCGGGTGGGGGAGAATGTCACGGACCGTTCGTCGTGACACGCGGGACCGCGCGAGATGCTTGCTGGTTGTGCTTAATGTAGGATGTGTGGGATAGCATTAAGGGTGTAGTACGTGCCGTACAGCCGTCTAGTCCTCGGACTGGCGCGTTGGTAGGCACCACACTGGTCGGGAGCTGTCCCCGCTTCCCTGATGAGTCCATGGGAGGACGAAACCAGTGAGCATCGGAGATGGAAAAGGCTTAGCCCTTGACTGGTAATAGCCCTGGGTTGCCGCACGGGTAGACGTCCCTGCGCCAAGACTCTGACCCCGTGACACTTTTCTTTCTTTTACTTATCTTTCACCAGCTTTAGTACAATTGCTCCTCACATTAGTGAAGAGATTTGAAATTATGTTTATGTTTGTTTATTTAAAATTATGTGTGTTTTCGTTTAATATGTGTTAACATTAAGGATGTAATCGAGACGAGCCCGAATATTAATGATCGATTCAATATTTTGAGTTTGATATCCGACTCGAACACTATGTAAATGTAATAATATAAAATATCTAGAATATGTTTGAATGAAAATATTAATAAGGCTCTTGAGTGGATTGAGTCGAATATATGACGTTCAAATTTGGCTAGATTGATAGTTCGAGCTTGACTTGATTATTATTGAATAGTTTGCAATTACTAGTGTCTCACTTGCACCCTTAGTGAACACGAAGCAAACATGTTCACTTAAACAAATATGTTTGTTAATATTAAATATTCATATTCATGAATACGTCTAAGAAAAATTATAATAGTAAATTTTTTTTCATGAATAACAAATAATTTTTGGACAATAAATTAACTGACAGAGAAGGAAGTCACAATAACAATTTTTAATGACCAAGTCTCGAGCTTAAAGAGATATGATTTTCCTTGTTAATCCTAAATAAAGAAATATTCGTTTAAATATATTTTGGACAAACAACTTTTTTATACATTTAGGGATCATATTTTAAATTATATTTGAATCCGTAATTTTCTCCATTAAAACCCTACGTAATCAATTAGGTACCGATTAGCAACGATTACTTCATCCATGGTGACATCTAGCTTCCCGAACATTATGTTTTCCTTTATGGAAGTCCCAAACAATCCATGCTCTTGGCTAACGAGCACCATTTTACCTCTGATCCATTTCAATTGTTTGTAGTGTTCTTACATCGACATCGTCGATTTTCACCGCTCCATCGTTCACGTCGTAGAACTGTTGCAGCAATGCAATGACGGTTGATTTTCCGCTTCTGCTTGCAGCAACGAGGGCCGCGGTTTTGCCTGTTTCGACCTTGAGCTTGAAATGACCGAATCGGGGCGTGAAGGGTACACGAAAGCGACATTGTCGAACTCTATATCTCCCCAGATTGTGGGGAGCATGTGGTGAAACTTACCCCAACTAAAAAAAGTAATTAAAATGTTTTATAATGTTACCTTTTAATATCCATTGAGATTAAATGACACAATAATTTGATTGTGATATTGATTAATTGAACGACTAGGTTGTGACTTTATGAAATATGATGACCTATTTATAAACAAACTAATAATAAAGTGACTAGTGGTGCAATTTACCCAAATTACAAACATGTTTATTAATTTGTGCACTATTTTGACTTAAATCCAGTTGGTAGTGAAGAATATGAAAACCCTATTAAGAAAGTAAAATTAATATGTTGAGAGAATATTTCTTGGGTTTGTTTTATCATCTAAATTATTCTCTGTTTTAAATATTTAGGTTGACAAAAATAATTATTTTAAATTATTATTGATAAATCATGAATATATATATATATATAGAGAGAGAGAGAGAGAGTCAAACTCTTATCTCATTCAATGGATATTGGATAGAATGTTGGAATGTCCAAAAGCTTTATTTTGTTTGATTAAGAATACCTAATAAATTGTTCATTATATATATAATAATTAATATTACTTGAGTTGCAATACCTAAAATATTATATGTAGGTTTAAATATATTTCGATCATCAACAAGGATGTACCGAGGGGGCGGTCACCCCCTCTAAAATTTTAAAATTCCTATACGAGTTATAATTTTTTTACAATTTTTTTATATATTTTCTATTAAAAATCTATTTTCTCCCCTCCTAAACTTTTATAAGTTTGTCCCCTTAAAATTTTATAGGTTTGCCCCTTAACTTAAAATCTTGCGTCCGTCTCTGATCATCAATCCAGTCTTGCTTTGTAATGCTTAATTTTGATGATAATTATTCGAGTTTATATCATTTGTACTTGTCGTTATAATTATATTTGTAACTTTAAAAACAAAATCATATTTACTACTTGTATTCGATATCAGTCGGAATTAACAAATTTGTACCCATGCCATAATAATGTCATCTTTTATGTATTAAAAAATAAATTATTAGTTTGTCTAGTTGGTTGAGACACTAAATCATTTGAATAATGTTAGAGATTCAAATATAGCGTTGTGAATGAAATAAATTTGAATAAAATTGTACTACATGATCCATATTAGTAAACCTAGTGATTATATAAAAGAAATGTTAGTTGATTATTTTAAAACAAGAAAAATACAAAAAAAAAACATTGAGGTACAAATATTCCCCGACGTCTAATATATCATTCATGAACATGAATACTGTATTTTCAAATACTTTAATAATAAAGAGTTAATTATTTATATTTGTTCATGAACCACGAGTACTGCTATATTTTAAATTCGTTCGTTTTTAACTTAAAAATAAAATAATATTTAAAATTAATTTAAACTTGAAATTATATAAATTTCAAACACCAATCATTCAAATGATGTAAACCTAACATCAAACAAAGATAATAGCCATGATAATCCAAAATCGAAGTAGTCAACCGTTAAATAAATAAACTATCATTTCCATTAACAAGAACAAGCCCCCCAAGCATTATAAATAGGACCAAATTGAACAGCTTTGATCGTCAGCACAAAAATCCAACACCTCAATCAAAGCAAAAATGTCTGCCCCGACCTTCATTTTCTCAGTTCTTCTTCTTCTTCACCTCCTCTTTGTCTCCCCGGCCTCCGCCGCCGATGGCAGCTGGACTCTCCTACAAAAAAGCATCGGCATCTCAGCCATGCACATGCAGCTCCTTAGAAACGACCGTGTGATTATGTTCGATAGAACCGATTTCGGGCCATCGAATTTGTCGCTGCCAGGAGGGAAGTGCCTTAACGATCCAACCGGCACGGCACTCCAAGTAGATTGCACGGCTCACTCGGTTGAGTACGATGTTTTCGCCAATAAATTCAGGGCTCTCACGGTCCAAACTAATGTTTGGTGCTCATCAGGCGCCATCATGGCAGACGGTGACCTGGTCCAAACCGGTGGTTTCAACGACGGCGAACTCCGGGTCAGGGTGTTCAGCCCGTGCATGACTTGCGATTGGAATGAAATACCAAATGGATTGGCGGCTAAAAGATGGTATGCCACTAACCATTTATTGCCCGATGGAAGACAAATCATTATCGGTGGTCGAGGACAGTTTAACTATGAGTTCGTCCCCAAAAACCTTGTCGCTAATAAGATCAATCTGCCTTTCTTGTCGGAAACGAATGACAGAGGAGTCGAGAACAATCTCTACCCTTTTGTTTTCCTTAACGTCGATGGAAACTTGTTTATTTTCGCCAACAATCGAGCTATCTTGTTCGATTACGTCAACAGTAAAGTCGTCAGAACATATCCCACAATCCCCGGCGGCGAGCCTCGAAGCTATCCGAGCACCGGGTCTGCCGTTTTGCTTCCGTTGAAGAACTTGAAAGCTGCAGCCATTCAAGCTGAAGTTCTGGTTTGTGGTGGTGCTCCTAAAGGAGCTTACCTCAATTCTTTAAAAGGTGTTTTCATGAAAGCCTTGGATACATGCGCACGGATCACTATAACCGACCCGAATCCACAATGGGTCATGGAGACTATGCCTTTGGCTAGAGTCATGGGTGATATGATATTGCTTCCGAATGGTAACGTCTTGCTCATCAACGGCGCAGGGTCCGGGTCAGCAGGATGGGAACAGGGTCGAGACCCGGTTTTAACTCCAGTCTTGTATCGACCTGACAACGGTATTGGCTCACGGTTCGAAGTTCAAAACCCGACCACCATTCCTCGAATGTACCATTCCACGGCCGCATTACTTCGTGATGGTAGAGTTTTAGTCGGAGGAAGCAATCCTCACGCGTTTTACAACTTCACCGGCGTACTTTTTCCTACGGAACTAAGCTTAGAAGCATTCTCTCCGGCTTACTTGGACGCTCAATTCGACAATTTACGACCGACTATCATTTCTCCTAAGTCCATGTCGGAAATCAGATACAGGAAAAAATATACGATCCAAGTGGTGATTCCTGGTGGCAAAGTGGATGAAAACTCAGTGTCGGTAACAATGTTTGCACCAGCTTTTAACACACATTCGTTTTCGATGAATCAAAGGTTACTTGTTCTTGGGAATGATAAAGTGACGGCTTTGGGGAACTCAACGTATAACGTTGATGCTACGACGCCACGGTCCGGAAATCTTGCACCGTCGGGGTTTTATCTTTTGTTTGTGGCTCATCAAGGCATTCCCAGTCAAGGTATTTGGGTTAGGTTGTGGTAATGAAACTAAAACATTTGTCTCATTCCATGGATTGAATGTTGGAACGTCCAAAAGTCTTATTTTGTTTGATTAATTTTACTTGCTATGTTATCCATTATGTAAAGTACAATATTGTTCGGGTTTTATTGTGTAAGATACGTTGTATGAATTTTCAATTCAGATTATATTTTATTTTAAGTTTATTATGTATGAATTTTGTCTATGTCTATTTAGATCATGGTTCAGATATATTTTGATTATCAATTTTGTGATAAACTCAATTTTATTTGTTGGGTCAATTAAAAGTCAACTTATTAATAATCATTTAAAAATTCTAAGTAGATAATAATAATAATAATAATAATAATAATAGTAATAATAATAATAATAATAATAATAATAATAATAATAATAATAAAATATAAGGGTAAATTACATCACAAGCCACTCAATTATAAATAACTTTACAAATGGTCAAAGAATTTCAAAAAGTAACATCGAGTCACTCAATTAATTGAATGTAACAATCTGATAACTATATCTTTAAATCGTAAACAATAATCTAATGTGTGATATTTTAATCATGAAAATTTCACGTATTTAAAAAGTTACAAGAGAGTCACTTTATTAGTCGATTATAACAATCAAGTCATGTGCAATATAAAATCTAGTTGTTTATGGTGGCCAATAAACCCCCAAAATTTCTGATAAGATTCACGGTTTTCATTCGATTCTTCTGATTACATTCCCAAAAATCTCTCTCAAAAGCCACAAATCACCAAAATGTTAAAACTTCTTGAACCTCAATCTATGTCATCGACCGTCGGATGACCTCTGTATCAAGATATGCTTTTCCTCTCACCAATGTTAGCCCCTACACCATAACGATCGTTGAATGAAGTCTATAATCTAAAAATCCCCAAAACTCAAATCATCCAATTGTAGCAAAATTAATTGAGTGACTCAATTGTAGCGTTTTGAAATACGGTGACTCATTTGTAAACTTACAAAGAATATAGTGACATGTTTTGTAATTTATCCAACAAAAAATTAATTAAAAATGTTTTATAATGATACCTTTTAACACCCAGGTTAAACGACACAATGATTTGATTGTTACAAACAATTAATTGAACGATTAGACTGTGACTTTATGAAACAGGATGACCTATTTATAAACTAACTAATAATAATTTGACTTGTAGTGTGATTTAGCCAAAGTACAAAAGATAACGGTCTTGTTCGGCAGTTAGCGGATAGCTGATGACTGATTAAATTAGCTGATTTGACTAGCGAATTGTATTAGTTGATTGTATAAAAGTGTTTGTAAAACTTTTTTTTGCTCGGCAAAAATTATTTTATTATAGATAAGAAATATTACAGACCCCCGAGACCTAGTTGTGTGCCTCGTTAAAAACCTCCCTAAACCTAATCGGAAGAAAAGAGTACAACACAACTAGGTAAATATGAAAAAACATAACATATCCAACTCGCCTCAAACACCAATCAACAAAATACAGAAATCGATGAGCTATCAAAATCAACACGACCTAAGAAAACACCATTACTAACACCTAACAAAATTGACACTCCTCCAAACCCAAGATCGATTCTCATATACACCCAAACAATAAAGAGGACTAAAAGAAGTAGCGATAACTACCAAGAATTTGCCACCAACCAAAGCACCCTTTAGGAACATGTGAGATCTGTGTAATACATAAAAAGCGAACCAAACCTATCAATTCAACAATAAACGACCATGTAACACCCGGGTTTAGGGGTTAGGTGAAAATAATATTTTAATATTATTTTGGGCTCGGTTTTATAAATAAAATGATCCTTTAAAATTGCGGGTTTCAAAATAAACGATTTGAGTGGGACCAAAATGATTTAGACTCAAAATTGAAGAGCTACTTTAAAAACAAGGATAGCCATTCATTAATGGCCTTTTGGGTAATTTACCCATCATCAAATTTAAACCCCCTTTTCCTAACATCTTTCCACTATTCATCCTCTTCTTCATTTTTCCCCCAACATGAAAGAGAGCTCTTCTCCTCTTGTTACTATTTCATTCAAAAAGCTTCTCCATTTCAACTCAAAATTGAAAGGTAATGGTATTTTTGACTTCCCCTCATCTTCCTCTCCATAAAAGTACTCTTTATTTTCATTTCCATGAAAGTTTGAGAAAATGTCATTTTGGAAAGTTTGGATTAAAGATGAAAGCTTTATGTTGTAAAACCAAATGTTTTGATTTAATATATTTAGTTATGATGTATAGAGGTCAAATGGTATGACATATGCGAATTTCAAATGATTTTGGGAAATTTTCGGAATTGGGTTTCAAAGAGGTTTTTGGAGGGTTTTAAAGTGGTTTTTGGGGTTGTTTAATGTTGGATTTTGAGGGCTGGTGCTAGTATGATATATGAGGGTAGCTTTGGGTGTGTTTGGTGGTTGTTTGGACGCTTGAAATGGAAGATTTCAGTGGGTTATAGAGGCTGCTCGGAAATTCTGTTTTGGGTTGATTTTGAGTGTTGGATGCTTGATAATGTTAATATGGGTTAGTTCTGATGATGAGTTATTGATTTCGAATGTTTTATTTGTGTTTGAGATTGATTAGAATCGAGTTTGGGCATCGGTGAAGCATCGGAAGTAAGTCCGGGAAGTTGAAGGTGGTTGCTTGCTTGGTCTTTGAGCTTAGAAGCTTAGGTGAGTGGTTAATTGTTTTAAATGGTTTTAAAATGGTTGGTTCGAGTATATGGACTAGGTTGGGCTTGGTAGACCCACCTAGAGTTAGGATTAGGGTGGTAGCCTAATCCTAAGCTTGATCTAGAGCCTTTGGGTGAACTCATTTATGTGGTTGTGTATGTTTCGTATGAAATGTGATATGAATGCTTATGTATATTGTGTTATACATGTGAGATGAGACATGATTTGTGATGCTTGAGACATGCATGATGATGGTTGTTGATGAGTACGTGCTAAGCACGGAATTGGTTGAAACGAGTAATGTGAAATGAGTATAATGTTGGCACTAGTATACTTGAATACAAATGATCGATCATTAGGATGTTAGTGTGTACACATGAGTCAAAAGTCGCGCGTGGCCTTGGTGGCGTTGAGTCACCAAGGAGGAGTACGGGTTCGCCCGGAAATTATATTTAAATATAGTCGGTGATGAGTGGAATCCCATCGACGGGGCGTGAGGATGAGTGGAATCCCCTCCGCGAGACCGGTGATGAGTGAAATCCCACCGTGAGGTAATGTGGTTGTTGGATGTGAGTTCCAACATGTCTATCCGCGTATTCGGGTCATAGCTAGGTGCCAATGTTGTTTGGTATGTGTATCAATGTGTTGAGGTTTATGATCTTTAATGGGATGCTTGAATATGATTATATGTAATGTGGATTTGAGCTTATGATCATGGCCTTTATATTGTCTATTGCTCATGCATCTTTACCTTGTGGCTTTTGTGGATCCTTGGTAAATTTGTGTTTACCTTGGCTAGATCGTGCTCGGACCCTGCAATGTTGAGGTTTGTTTTTAGAGCTTACCCTCACTAAGCATCTTTGCTTACGCTCTCTTTGTTCAACATTGCAGATCCTTAGTTCGTGGGTTGCTTGCGCAAGGGGAGGGCCTCCAAGTGTGGTTGTTGGCTTGAGTACATCAAGTATGACTTTTAAATGTTGAACATGTAATAGTTTAAGCAATGGGACATGTGTCTTTTGATGGATGATTGTTGGTTGCTTAGGAGCTTGTTTAGACTCCATGCTATCTTGTTTTTGTATGGCTTGTGATGTCATGTTTGAATTGTAATCCATGCCTAAATTGCTTATTATGAATGTTAGCTATGTGTCTCTTGAGGTTGCCTTCATGTTTGAATGTTGAAGTATGAACTTTGAATGCTTGAATGCCATATTGGGTCTATTGCATGATTTCCTTGATGTTTATACATGTTGGGTGCTTGTATGGCTATAAAGTGGTATGTAAATGTTGTAAGAATGTTTGGTTGGGGCTAGGGAAGTCTTAATTTGCATTTAGACTCGAGTCTTGAACGTTTTGCTGAGTTTGGGAGGTTTTGCAGTGTAGGGGTATCGATACGGTTTGTACGGTATCGATACCACCTTCTTGTTCTAGGCCTTTCGTTTCGATACGCGGGGAGACGTATCGATACCATTTTGGACACTGGAGCTACTGTCCAACTTGGTATCGATACCGGTCTCAGGCGTATCGATACCATTTTGGTCACTGAAGTCACTGTCCAACTTGGTATCGATACCGGTCTTTGGTGTATCGGTACGGCCATCTTAGCGTTGACCGTGAGAAGTCAACCGTTGGGGAGGGTATCGATACACTCCTTGGGTGTATCGATACGGTCTCTACGGGTTGACTTTGACCAGTTGACTTGGTCAAGGGGGTACCGATACACCCCTTAAGGGTATCGATACCGCCTGTAGTATAAGTATAAAATTGGGCTGTAACATGTTAGTTTGAGTTCGTTTGTTTGTTTCGTGAATGTTGTTCCGCTGTACGATCACATAGGATTAAATACTCATCTAGACAAGATTTAAAATGAAAAAAAATAGGGTTGCTAACCGAGGGGGAATTCCTTAGGGGGTTTTCACTCGGTTTAACCCGTGTGGCCCACTCGGACCGGTCATTCGGCCAGACCGGGACGAGGGGGTTACACTTGTTGGTATCAGAGCCTAAGGTTACCGAGACCTTGGGCAGGTAAGTGAGGTAAGTTCAAGTTTTTGATTGATATGCACGGTGTTTGCTTGCCTTGAAAGAATGGTTGCTTGTTTGACAAGTATGATTGATTGTTTATTCGAAAGTATGTGTGTGTGAGTCCCATTGCTACTATTACATTGGAAAAATGATTTTTAAGTGAGGGGACGTACTTGAACACTTGGAAGCCTTGCCTTGCTAACCCAGCTTGTATGTTTTGTTGTTGTGGCTGTAGTTGATATCTGTGAGAGCGATGTCTAGACCGAGGGTGGTTCGTCAGGAACCACGGGTTGCGGCTCCTGTTGAGCCGGCAGTTGGTGCGGAGGCTCACCTTGAAGGGCCGGTGGCCGCGGGAGTTGGCGCTCCTCCACCACCTCCACCACCACCACCTCCTCTACCTGGAGTTAGGGGCGAGGATGGAGCCGGAGGAGATGGACCTCAAGGTGGCCAAGGAGACCAAGGTCCAGCTGGAATTGACATGACTCCGCTAGTGCAAGCGATAGCGGGAGCATTCCAGGCCGCAGTTGCGGGAGCTCAGGCTGCAGCTCAGCCTAGGTGTGATGATGCCAGTCTACCTTTGGAGAGGCTCCGTAGCTTGGGGGCCGAGGAGTTTAGGGGATCTACTCCGGAGAGATTGGAGTTATGGTTGGAGAAGACAGTTCGTATCTTGGCTCAGATGGGTTGTGCGGGCGCACGTAGGTTGGGATGTGTGATCTCGTTGCTTCAGGGTGATGCCTACACCTGGTGGGTCACCATTACTACCGGGATTCCAGAGACAGAGATTGACTGGGAATTCTTTGAGTCTGCTTTCAGGAAAAGGTACTTGGGACCAAGGTACCTAGATGAGAAGAAGCGAGAGTTCATGGCTCTTACTCAGGGAGATGCTTCTGTGACTGATTATGAGATTCGCTTTGTTCGATTGAGTCAGTATGCCCCAAAGTTAGTTCCTACTGAAGTGGAACACTGTAACCGATTCCGCTACGGATTGAATGAAGAGGTCAAGAGGTACACGTTGGCTTCTGACTACTCAGACTTTGATGTATTGGTCGCGAGGGCCAAGGATTTGGAGTATAGTTTGGGTTCGGCCAAACGATCTGGTGGTTCTAGTTCTGGTAAGAGGCATAACCACTTTGATAGTAGAGATGCTAAGAGGCACAGAGGTGGCAGACATTAGTTTGGCCATAGACGTGGCGGTGGCCACCATGGTAGGGGCCATCAGGGCCATAGAGGAGGAGGGCGTTTGCCCGAGTGTACCCGTTGTGGGAGACAGCACGCTGGTGAGTGTTGGGGTAATTTCCATGCTTGTTGGAACTGTGGTTCGAGGGACCACTTTAGGAGGGATTGTCCGCATCAGGCAGCTCAGGCACCGAACATTGCTCAGGCTCCTGCGAGAGCGAACGATTTTCAGAGAGGCCGTGGGCGCGGTCGTGGCTACTTCCAGCCTAGGGCTGATGCACTTAGGGTAGATGCTCAGAGGAACCTTGCTCATGTTGTGGCAGTGCAGCCAGAGGCGGGAGGACCAGCGAGAGTTTATGCTCAGAGAGAGGCCGGGAACGACACTGATGTGATAGCAGGTAATTTCGAGTTACAGTCCATGTCTTTGCTTTCTTTGGTTGATTCGGGTTCTACGCATTCCTACATTTTGAGTGAGCATGCACAGAAGTTAGATATCCCTGTTGAGATCTTAGACGTAGGTATACATGTTACTAGTTCTTTTGGTGAGACAGTTGTGGTTAGACGTACGTATAGGAGGTGTCCACTGAAGATTCAGGGTCATGTGTTCTCAGTTGATATGATGGAACTTCCTTTCTATGGTTTTGATATTATTCTAGGTATGGACTGGTTGGTTGAGCACCGGGCTAGTGTGGATTTTGAGACAAAGAGAATTTCTTTGAAGCTTTCTGATGACTACGAGGTAGTAGTAGTAGGCGAGAACATTAAGTTCTTGTCTAATGTGGTATCAGCTTTAGAGGCTCATAGGTTGATGGACTCTGGATGTGGGGCTTATTTAGCTTATGTTATGAATCCAGATATGAGTGAAGCTAGACCGAAAGATATCAGAACAGTGTGTGACTTTCCAGATGTGTTTCCTGAAGAGTTGTCGGGTTTGCCTCATGACAGAGATGTTGAGTTTGTGATTGAGACAGTTTCAGGATCGAATCCAGTTTCGATAGCTCCGTATCGTATGGCTCCGAAAGATTTGAAAGAATTGAAGAGTCAGTTACAAGAATTATTAGACTGTGGTTTCATTAGACCTAGTAGTTCTCCGTGGGGTGCTCCAGTGTTGTTTGTGAAAAAGAAAGATGGTAGCATGCGCATGTGTATTGACTATAGACAGTTGAATCAGTTGACTATGAAGAACAAGTATATGTTGCCTCGTATAGATGATTTGTTTGATCAGTTGAGAGGTGCTTCAGTGTTCTCGAAGATAGATTTGAGATCCGGGTACTATAAGTTAAAGGTAAAAGAGTGTGATGTTCCGAAGACAGCTTTTAGGACTAGATATGGTCACTATGAGTTTCTTGTGATGCCATTTGGGCTCACGAATGCACCAGCAGCATTCATGGACATGATGAACAGAATTTTTAGAGACTATCTAGACCGTTTTGTAGTTGTCTTCATTGATGACATACTTGTGTACTCGAAGACAGAAGAAGAGCATGATGAACACTTGAGATTTGTTTTACAGAGATTGTTGAGCAATCAGTTGTATGCGAAGCTTAGTAAATGTGAGTTCTGGATTCGATAGGTTGTATTTCTTGGCCATGTTGTTTCGGCCGAAGGCATCCGAGTTGATCCATCGAAGATTGAGGCTATTGTTGAGTGGAAACAACCTAAGTCCGTGACCGAGATTAGGAGCTTCCTAGGATTAGCCGGTTACTATAGAAGATTTGTTGATGGTTTCTCTAGGGTAGCTGCTTCTTTGACTAAATTGTTGCAAAAAGGAGTTAAGTTTGAATGGTCAGATGCAAGACAGAAGGCCTTTGAGAAATTGAAAGAAGCTTTGACAAATGCTCCAATGTTAGTGCAACTTGTTTCAGGTAAGGAGTTTGTAATTTACAGTGATGCTTCCTACGTAGGCCTAGGATGTGTTTTGATGCAAGATAGGAGAGTTGTTGCTTATGCTTCCAGACAGTTGAAGATTCATGAGAAGAACTATCTTACTCATGATATAGAGCTAGCCGCAGTTGTGTTTGCATTGAAGATTTGGCGTCATTACTTGTATGGTGAGAAGTGTATTGTCTACACCGATCACAAGAGCTTGAAGTATCTGATGACACAGAAAGAGTTGAACTTGAGACAGAGAAGGTGGTTAGAGTTGCTAAAAGATTATGATTTGACCATTGAGTACCATCCGGGTAAAGCAAATGTAATAGCCGATGCTTTGAGTAGAAAAGTGGTCGTTGAGCTGAGAGCTATGTTTGCTAGATTGAGTGTGTCCGATGATGGTGGTTTGATCACCGAGTTGCAAGTGAAGCCTTCTTTGATTCAGTTGATTAGAGAGAAGCAGTTGCAAGATGCGAGCTTAGTTCCTCATGTTCAGGACATAGCCGAAGGAAGACCGACTGAGTATAGTTTCAGTGGTGAGAGCTTGTTGTGCTTTAGAGATAGAATTGTTGTACCAGAAGATGTTGAGTTGAGACGTCAGATTCTGAGTGAAGCACATTCGAGTCCCTTTTCTATGCATCCGAGTAGTACCAAAATGTACCGAGATTTGAAGAATGATTACTTCTGGGTTGGTTTGAAGAGAGATGTAGCTGAGTATGTGAGTCGTTGTATGGTTTGTCAGAGAGTGAAGGCAGAACATCAGGTTCCTTCAGGTTTGCTACAGCCTTTGAAGATTCTAGAATGGAAATGGGAGAGGATCATCATGGATTTTGTGTCGGGGTTGCCTTTGTCTCCTTCGAAGAAGAACTCTGTTTGGGTGATTGTTGATAGGTTCACTAAGTGTGCTCACTTCTTAGCAGTGAACACTACGGATTCCTTAGACAAGTTGGCAAACTTGTACATCCGTGAGATTGTGAGACTTCATGGAGTTCCGAAGTCTATTGTTTCAGATAGGGATCCTAGATTTACTTCGAGGTTCTGGGGTTGCTTGCATAGTGCTTTAGGTGGCCGGTTGCATTTCAGCATATCTTATCATCCTCAGTTCGATGGGCAGTCAGAGCGAGTGATACAGATTCTTGAGGATATGCTTCGTTGTTGTGTGATTGATTTTCAGGGTTCTTGGGAGAAGCACTTACCGTTGGTTGAGTTTGCTTACAACAACAGTTATCAGTCTAGCATTCAGATGGCACCTTATGAGGCTTTGTATGGTAGACGATGTAGGACTCCGATTTGTTGGGCTGAGACAGGTCAGAGATTGTTACCTATGCTAGACTTGCTTAAGGGAACTACCGAAAAAGTGAAGTTGATTTGTGACCGTCTGAAAGCAGCTTCCGATCGTCAGAAGTCTTATGCAGATTTGAAGAGGAAAGAGATTGAGTACTCAGTGGGTGAGAAAGTATTTCTGAAAGTATCTCCGTGGAAGAAGGTAAAGAGATTTGGCCGGAAGGGTAAGTTGAGTCCGAGGTTCATTGGTCCGTATGAGATAGTTGAGCGGATTGGACCTGTAGCTTATCGTTTGAGGTTACCTTCTGAGTTAGAAAAGATCCATGATGTCTTTCATGTGTCTATGCTTAGGAGGTATAGATCGGATCCTTCTCATGTGATGCCCGTTGAGGAGATTGAGTTAAATCCGGATTTGTCCTATAATGAAGAACCCATTGAGATACTTGCTTCTGATAGCAAGGTGTTGCGTGGCAAGACCATAGAGTTGGTCAAGGTGTTGTGGAGACATAGAAGTGTGGAAGAGGCCACGTGGGAGAGGAAAGCGGATATGGTTGAGCAGTTTCCGTATTTGTTTCCACCAGGTAATTTCGGGGATGAAATTCCTTAAGTAGGGGAGAGTTGTAACACCCGGGTTTAGGGGTTAGGTGAAAATAATATTTTAATATTATTTTGGGCTCGGTTTTATAAATAAAATGATCCTTTAAAATTGCGGGTTTCAAAATAAACGATTTGAGTGGGACCAAAATGATTTAGACTCAAAATTGAAGAGCTACTTTAAAAACAAGGATAGCCATTCATTAATGGCATTTTGGGTAATTTACCCATCATCAAATTTAAACCCCCTTTTCCTAACATCTTTCCACTATTCATCCTCTTCTTCATTTTTCCCCCAACGTGAAAGAGATCTCTTCTCCTCTTGTTACTATTTCATTCAAAAAGCTTCTCTATTTCAACTTCAAATTGAAAGGTAATGGTATTTTTGACTTCCCCTCATCTTCATCTCCATAAAAGTACTCTTTATTTTCATTTCCATGAAAGTTTGAGAAAATGTCATTTTGGAAAGTTTGGATTAAAGATGAAAGCTTTATGTTGTAAAACCAAATGTTTTGATTTAATATGTTTAGTTATGATGTATAGAGGTCAAATGGTATGACATATGTGAATTTCAAATGATTTTGGGAAATTTTCGGAATTGGGTTTCAAAGAGGTTTTTGGAGGGTTTTAAAGTGGTTTTTGGGGTTGTTTAATGTTGGATTTTGAGGGCTGGTGCTAGTATGATATATGAGGGTAGCTTTGGGTGTGTTTGGTGGTTGTTTGGACGCTTGAAATGGAAGATTTCAGTGGGTTATAGGGGCTGCTCGGAAATTCTGTTTTGGGGTTGATTTTGAGTGTTGGATGCTTGATAATGTTAATCCGGGTTAGTTCCGATAATGAGTTATTGATTTCGAATGTTTTGTTTGTGTTTGAGATTGATTAGAATCGAGTTTGGGCATCGGTGAAGCATCGGAAGTAAGTCCGGGAAGTTGAAGGTGGTTGCTTGCTTGGTCTTTGAGCTTAGAAGCTTAGGTGAGTGGTTAATTGTTTTAAATGGTTTTAAAATGGTTGGTTCGAGTATATGGACTAGGTTGGGCTTGGTAGACCCACCTAGAGTTAGGATTAGGGTGGTAGCCTAATCCTAAGCTTGATCTAAAGCCTTTGGGTGAACTCATTTATGTGGTTGTGTATGTTTCGTATGAAATGTGATATGAATGCTTATGTATATTGTGTTATACATGTGAGATGAGACATGACTTGTGATGCTTGAGACATGCATGATGATGGTTGTTGATGAGTACATGCTAAGCACGGAATTGGTTGAAACGAGTAATGTGAAATGAGTATAATGTTGGCACTAGTATACTTGAATACAAATGATCGATCATTAGGATGTTAGTGTGTACACACGAGTCAAAAGTCGCGTGTGGCCTTGGTGGCGTTGAGTCACCAAGGAGGAGTACGGGTTCGCCCGGAAATTGTATTTAAATATAGTCGGTGATGAGTGGAATCCCATCGACGGGGCGTGAGGATGAGTGGAATCCCCTCCGCGAGACCGGTGATGAGTGAAATCCCACCGTGAGGTAATGTGGTTGTTGGATGTGAGTTCCAACATGTCTATCCGCGTATTCGGGTCATAGCTAGGTGCCAATGTTGTTTGGTATGTGTATCAATGTGTTGAGGTTTATGATCTTTAATGGGATGCTTGAATATGATTACATGTAATGTGGATTTGAGCTTATGATCATGGCCTTTATATTGTCTATTGCTCATGCATCTTTACCTTGTGGCTTTTGTGGATCCTTGGTAAATTTGTGTTTACCTTGGCTAGATCGTGCTCGGACCCTGCAATGTTGAGGTTTGTTTTTAGAGCTTACCCTCACTAAGCATCTTTGCTTACGCTCTCTTTGTTCAACATTGCAGATCCTTAGTTCGTGGGTTGCTTGCGCAAGGGGAGGGCCTCCAAGTGTGGTTGTTGGCTTGAGTACATCAAGTATGACTTTTAAATGTTGAACATGTAATAGTTTAAGCAATGGGACATGTGTCTTTTGATGGATGATTGTTGGTTGCTTAGGAGCTTGTTTAGACTCCATGCTATCTTGTTTTTGTATGGCTTGTGATGTCATGTTTGAATTGTAATCCATGCCTAAATTGCTTATTATGAATGTTAGCTATGTGTCTCTTGAGGTTGCCTTCATGTTTGAATGTTGAAGTATGAACTTTGAATGCTTGAATGCCATATTGGGTCTATTGCATGATTTCCTTGATGTTTATACATGTTGGGTGCTTGTATGGCTATAAAGTGGTATGTAAATGTTGTAAGAATGTTTGGTTGGGGCTAGGGAAGTCTTAATTTGCATTTAGACTCGAGTCTTGAACGTTTTGCTGAGTTTGGGAGGTTTTGCAGTGTAGGGGTATCGATACGGTTTGTACGGTATCGATACCACCTTCTTGTTCTAGGCCTTTCGTTTCGATACGCGGGGAGACGTATCGATACCATTTTGGACACTGGAGCTACTGTCCAACTTGGTATCGATACCGGTCTCAGGCGTATCGATACCATTTTGGTCACTGAAGTCACTGTCCAACTTGGTATCGATACCGGTCTTTGGTGTATCGGTACGGCCATCTTAGCGTTGACCGTGAGAAGTCAACCGTTGGGGAGGGTATCGATACACTCCTTGGGTGTATCGATACGGTCTCTACGGGTTGACTTTAACCAGTTGACTTGGTCAAGGGGGTACCGATACACCCCTTAAGGGTATCGATACCGCCTGTAGTATAAGTATAAAATTGGGCTGTAACATGTTAGTTTGAGTTCGTTTGTTTGTTTCGTGAATGTTGTTCCGCTGTACGATCACATAGGATTAAATACTCATCTAGACAAGATTTAAAATGAAAAAAAATAGGGTTGCTAACCGAGGGGGAATTCCTTAGGGGGTTTTCACTCGGTTTAACCCGTGTGGCCCACTCGGACCGGTCATTCGGCCAGACCGGGACGAGGGGGTTACACTTGTTGGTATCAGAGCCTAAGGTTACCGAGACCTTGGGCAGGTAAGTGAGGTAAGTTCAAGTTTTTGATTGATATGCACGGTGTTTGCTTGCCTTGAAAGAATGGTTGCTTGTTTGACAAGTATGATTGATTGTTTATTCGAAAGTATGTGTGTGTGAGTCCCATTGCTACTATTACATTGGAAAAATGATTTTTAAGTGAGGGGACGTACTTGAACACTTGGAAGCCTTGCCTTGCTAACCCAGCTTGTATGTTTTGTTGTTGTGGCTGTAGTTGATATCTGTGAGAGCGATGTCTAGACCGAGGGTGGTTCGTCAGGAACCACGGGTTGCGGCTCCTGTTGAGCCGGCAGTTGGTGCGGAGGCTCACCTTGAAGGGCCGGTGGCCGCGGGAGTTGGCGCTCCTCCACCACCTCCACCACCACCACCTCCTCTACCTGGAGTTAGGGGCGAGGATGGAGCCGGAGGAGATGGACCTCAAGGTGGCCAAGGAGACCAAGGTCCAGCTGGAATTGACATGACTCCGCTAGTGCAAGCGATAGCGGGAGCATTCCAGGCCGCAGTTGCGGGAGCTCAGGCTGCAGCTCAGCCTAGGTGTGATGATGCCAGTCTACCTTTGGAGAGGCTCCGTAGCTTGGGGGCCGAGGAGTTTAGGGGATCTACTCCGGAGAGATTGGAGTTATGGTTGGAGAAGACAGTTCGTATCTTGGCTCAGATGGGTTGTGCGGGCGCACGTAGGTTGGGATGTGTGATCTCGTTGCTTCAGGGTGATGCCTACACCTGGTGGGTCACCATTACTACCGGGATTCCAGAGACAGAGATTGACTGG
The DNA here is from genome assembly GCA_958450335.1 of Hibiscus tridactylites. Classification (NCBI taxonomy): domain Eukaryota; kingdom Viridiplantae; phylum Streptophyta; class Magnoliopsida; order Malvales; family Malvaceae; genus Hibiscus; species Hibiscus tridactylites. Next base: position 73,478,916 of record OY288289.1, on the reverse strand, counting down.
GAATTCTTTGAGTCTGCTTTCAGGAAAAGGTACTTGGGACCAAGGTACCTAGATGAGAAGAAGCGAGAGTTCATGGCTCTTACTCAGGGAGATGCTTCTGTGACTGATTATGAGATTCGCTTTGTTCGATTGAGTCAGTATGCCCCAAAGTTAGTTCCTACTGAAGTGGAACACTGTAACCGATTCCGCTACGGATTGAATGAAGAGGTCAAGAGGTACACGTTGGCTTCTGACTACTCAGACTTTGATGTATTGGTCGCGAGGGCCAAGGATTTGGAGTATAGTTTGGGTTCGGCCAAACGATCTGGTGGTTCTAGTTCTGGTAAGAGGCATAACCACTTTGATAGTAGAGATGCTAAGAGGCACAGAGGTGGCAGACATTAGTTTGGCCATAGACGTGGCGGTGGCCACCATGGTAGGGGCCATCAGGGCCATAGAGGAGGAGGGCGTTTGCCCGAGTGTACCCGTTGTGGGAGACAGCACGCTGGTGAGTGTTGGGGTAATTTCCATGCTTGTTGGAACTGTGGTTCGAGGGACCACTTTAGGAGGGATTGTCCGCATCAGGCAGCTCAGGCACCGAACATTGCTCAGGCTCCTGCGAGAGCGAACGATTTTCAGAGAGGCCGTGGGCGCGGTCGTGGCTACTTCCAGCCTAGGGCTGATGCACTTAGGGTAGATGCTCAGAGGAACCTTGCTCATGTTGTGGCAGTGCAGCCAGAGGCGGGAGGACCAGCGAGAGTTTATGCTCAGAGAGAGGCCGGGAACGACACTGATGTGATAGCAGGTAATTTCGAGTTACAGTCCATGTCTTTGCTTTCTTTGGTTGATTCGGGTTCTACGCATTCCTACATTTTGAGTGAGCATGCACAGAAGTTAGATATCCCTGTTGAGATCTTAGACGTAGGTATACATGTTACTAGTTCTTTTGGTGAGACAGTTGTGGTTAGACGTACGTATAGGAGGTGTCCACTGAAGATTCAGGGTCATGTGTTCTCAGTTGATATGATGGAACTTCCTTTCTATGGTTTTGATATTATTCTAGGTATGGACTGGTTGGTTGAGCACCGGGCTAGTGTGGATTTTGAGACAAAGAGAATTTCTTTGAAGCTTTCTGATGACTACGAGGTAGTAGTAGTAGGCGAGAACATTAAGTTCTTGTCTAATGTGGTATCAGCTTTAGAGGCTCATAGGTTGATGGACTCTGGATGTGGGGCTTATTTAGCTTATGTTATGAATCCAGATATGAGTGAAGCTAGACCGAAAGATATCAGAACAGTGTGTGACTTTCCAGATGTGTTTCCTGAAGAGTTGTCGGGTTTGCCTCATGACAGAGATGTTGAGTTTGTGATTGAGACAGTTTCAGGATCGAATCCAGTTTCGATAGCTCCGTATCGTATGGCTCCGAAAGATTTGAAAGAATTGAAGAGTCAGTTACAAGAATTATTAGACTGTGGTTTCATTAGACCTAGTAGTTCTCCGTGGGGTGCTCCAGTGTTGTTTGTGAAAAAGAAAGATGGTAGCATGCGCATGTGTATTGACTATAGACAGTTGAATCAGTTGACTATGAAGAACAAGTATCTGTTGCCTCGTATAGATGATTTGTTTGATCAGTTGAGAGGTGCTTCAGTGTTCTCGAAGATAGATTTGAGATCCGGGTACTATAAGTTAAAGGTAAAAGAGTGTGATGTTCCGAAGACAGCTTTTAGGACTAGATATGGTCACTATGAGTTTCTTGTGATGCCATTTGGGCTCACGAATGCACCAGCAGCATTCATGGACATGATGAACAGAATTTTTAGAGACTATCTAGACCGTTTTGTAGTTGTCTTCATTGATGACATACTTGTGTACTCGAAGACAGAAGAAGAGCATGATGAACACTTGAGATTTGTTTTACAGAGATTGTTGAGCAATCAGTTGTATGCGAAGCTTAGTAAATGTGAGTTCTGGATTCGATAGGTTGTATTTCTTGGCCATGTTGTTTCGGCCGAAGGCATCCGAGTTGATCCATCGAAGATTGAGGCTATTGTTGAGTGGAAACAACCTAAGTCCGTGACCGAGATTAGGAGCTTCCTAGGATTAGCCGGTTACTATAGAAGATTTGTTGATGGTTTCTCTAGGGTAGCTGCTTCTTTGACTAAATTGTTGCAAAAAGGAGTTAAGTTTGAATGGTCAGATGCAAGACAGAAGGCCTTTGAGAAATTGAAAGAAGCTTTGACAAATGCTCCAATGTTAGTGCAACTTGTTTCAGGTAAGGAGTTTGTAATTTACAGTGATGCTTCCTACGTAGGCCTAGGATGTGTTTTGATGCAAGATAGGAGAGTTGTTGCTTATGCTTCCAGACAGTTGAAGATTCATGAGAAGAACTATCTTACTCATGATATAGAGCTAGCCGCAGTTGTGTTTGCATTGAAGATTTGGCGTCATTACTTGTATGGTGAGAAGTGTATTGTCTACACCGATCACAAGAGCTTGAAGTATCTGATGACACAGAAAGAGTTGAACTTGAGACAGAGAAGGTGGTTAGAGTTGCTAAAAGATTATGATTTGACCATTGAGTACCATCCGGGTAAAGCAAATGTAATAGCCGATGCTTTGAGTAGAAAAGTGGTCGTTGAGCTGAGAGCTATGTTTGCTAGATTGAGTGTGTCCGATGATGGTGGTTTGATCACCGAGTTGCAAGTGAAGCCTTCTTTGATTCAGTTGATTAGAGAGAAGCAGTTGCAAGATGCGAGCTTAGTTCCTCATGTTCAGGACATAGCCGAAGGAAGACCGACTGAGTATAGTTTCAGTGGTGAGAGCTTGTTGTGCTTTAGAGATAGAATTGTTGTACCAGAAGATGTTGAGTTGAGACGTCAGATTCTGAGTGAAGCACATTCGAGTCCCTTTTCTATGCATCCGAGTAGTACCAAAATGTACCGAGATTTGAAGAATGATTACTTCTGGGTTGGTTTGAAGAGAGATGTAGCTGAGTATGTGAGTCGTTGTATGGTTTGTCAGAGAGTGAAGGCAGAACATCAGGTTCCTTCAGGTTTGCTACAGCCTTTGAAGATTCTAGAATGGAAATGGGAGAGGATCATCATGGATTTTGTGTCGGGGTTGCCTTTGTCTCCTTCGAAGAAGAACTCTGTTTGGGTGATTGTTGATAGGTTCACTAAGTGTGCTCACTTCTTAGCAGTGAACACTACGGATTCCTTAGACAAGTTGGCAAACTTGTACATCCGTGAGATTGTGAGACTTCATGGAGTTCCGAAGTCTATTGTTTCAGATAGGGATCCTAGATTTACTTCGAGGTTCTGGGGTTGCTTGCATAGTGCTTTAGGTGGCCGGTTGCATTTCAGCATATCTTATCATCCTCAGTTCGATGGGCAGTCAGAGCGAGTGATACAGATTCTTGAGGATATGCTTCGTTGTTGTGTGATTGATTTTCAGGGTTCTTGGGAGAAGCACTTACCGTTGGTTGAGTTTGCTTACAACAACAGTTATCAGTCTAGCATTCAGATGGCACCTTATGAGGCTTTGTATGGTAGACGATGTAGGACTCCGATTTGTTGGGCTGAGACAGGTCAGAGATTGTTACCTATGCTAGACTTGCTTAAGGGAACTACCGAAAAAGTGAAGTTGATTTGTGACCGTCTGAAAGCAGCTTCCGATCGTCAGAAGTCTTATGCAGATTTGAAGAGGAAAGAGATTGAGTACTCAGTGGGTGAGAAAGTATTTCTGAAAGTATCTCCGTGGAAGAAGGTAAAGAGATTTGGCCGGAAGGGTAAGTTGAGTCCGAGGTTCATTGGTCCGTATGAGATAGTTGAGCGGATTGGACCTGTAGCTTATCGTTTGAGGTTACCTTCTGAGTTAGAAAAGATCCATGATGTCTTTCATGTGTCTATGCTTAGGAGGTATAGATCGGATCCTTCTCATGTGATGCCCGTTGAGGAGATTGAGTTAAATCCGGATTTGTCCTATAATGAAGAACCCATTGAGATACTTGCTTCTGATAGCAAGGTGTTGCGTGGCAAGACCATAGAGTTGGTCAAGGTGTTGTGGAGACATAGAAGTGTGGAAGAGGCCACGTGGGAGAGGAAAGCGGATATGGTTGAGCAGTTTCCGTATTTGTTTCCACCAGGTAATTTCGGGGATGAAATTCCTTAAGTAGGGGAGAGTTGTAACACCCGGGTTTAGGGGTTAGGTGAAAATAATATTTTAATATTATTTTGGGCTCGGTTTTATAAATAAAATGATCCTTTAAAATTGCGGGTTTCAAAATAAACGATTTGAGTGGGACCAAAATGATTTAGACTCAAAATTGAAGAGCTACTTTAAAAACAAGGATAGCCATTCATTAATGGCATTTTGGGTAATTTACCCATCATCAAATTTAAACCCCCTTTTCCTAACATCTTTCCACTATTCATCCTCTTCTTCATTTTTCCCCCAACGTGAAAGAGATCTCTTCTCCTCTTGTTACTATTTCATTCAAAAAGCTTCTCTATTTCAACTTCAAATTGAAAGGTAATGGTATTTTTGACTTCCCCTCATCTTCATCTCCATAAAAGTACTCTTTATTTTCATTTCCATGAAAGTTTGAGAAAATGTCATTTTGGAAAGTTTGGATTAAAGATGAAAGCTTTATGTTGTAAAACCAAATGTTTTGATTTAATATGTTTAGTTATGATGTATAGAGGTCAAATGGTATGACATATGTGAATTTCAAATGATTTTGGGAAATTTTCGGAATTGGGTTTCAAAGAGGTTTTTGGAGGGTTTTAAAGTGGTTTTTGGGGTTGTTTAATGTTGGATTTTGAGGGCTGGTGCTAGTATGATATATGAGGGTAGCTTTGGGTGTGTTTGGTGGTTGTTTGGACGCTTGAAATGGAAGATTTCAGTGGGTTATAGGGGCTGCTCGGAAATTCTGTTTTGGGGTTGATTTTGAGTGTTGGATGCTTGATAATGTTAATCCGGGTTAGTTCCGATAATGAGTTATTGATTTCGAATGTTTTGTTTGTGTTTGAGATTGATTAGAATCGAGTTTGGGCATCGGTGAAGCATCGGAAGTAAGTCCGGGAAGTTGAAGGTGGTTGCTTGCTTGGTCTTTGAGCTTAGAAGCTTAGGTGAGTGGTTAATTGTTTTAAATGGTTTTAAAATGGTTGGTTCGAGTATATGGACTAGGTTGGGCTTGGTAGACCCACCTAGAGTTAGGATTAGGGTGGTAGCCTAATCCTAAGCTTGATCTAAAGCCTTTGGGTGAACTCATTTATGTGGTTGTGTATGTTTCGTATGAAATGTGATATGAATGCTTATGTATATTGTGTTATACATGTGAGATGAGACATGACTTGTGATGCTTGAGACATGCATGATGATGGTTGTTGATGAGTACATGCTAAGCACGGAATTGGTTGAAACGAGTAATGTGAAATGAGTATAATGTTGGCACTAGTATACTTGAATACAAATGATCGATCATTAGGATGTTAGTGTGTACACACGAGTCAAAAGTCGCGTGTGGCCTTGGTGGCGTTGAGTCACCAAGGAGGAGTACGGGTTCGCCCGGAAATTGTATTTAAATATAGTCGGTGATGAGTGGAATCCCATCGACGGGGCGTGAGGATGAGTGGAATCCCCTCCGCGAGACCGGTGATGAGTGAAATCCCACCGTGAGGTAATGTGGTTGTTGGATGTGAGTTCCAACATGTCTATCCGCGTATTCGGGTCATAGCTAGGTGCCAATGTTGTTTGGTATGTGTATCAATGTGTTGAGGTTTATGATCTTTAATGGGATGCTTGAATATGATTACATGTAATGTGGATTTGAGCTTATGATCATGGCCTTTATATTGTCTATTGCTCATGCATCTTTACCTTGTGGCTTTTGTGGATCCTTGGTAAATTTGTGTTTACCTTGGCTAGATCGTGCTCGGACCCTGCAATGTTGAGGTTTGTTTTTAGAGCTTACCCTCACTAAGCATCTTTGCTTACGCTCTCTTTGTTCAACATTGCAGATCCTTAGTTCGTGGGTTGCTTGCGCAAGGGGAGGGCCTCCAAGTGTGGTTGTTGGCTTGAGTACATCAAGTATGACTTTTAAATGTTGAACATGTAATAGTTTAAGCAATGGGACATGTGTCTTTTGATGGATGATTGTTGGTTGCTTAGGAGCTTGTTTAGACTCCATGCTATCTTGTTTTTGTATGGCTTGTGATGCCATGTTTGAATTGTAATCCATGCCTAAATTGCTTATTATGAATGTTAGCTATGTGTCTCTTGAGGTTGCCTTCATGTTTGAATGTTGAAGTATGAACTTTGAATGCTTGAATGCCATATTGGGTCTATTGCATGATTTCCTTGATGTTTATACATGTTGGGTGCTTGTATGGCTATAAAGTGGTATGTAAATGTTGTAAGAATGTTTGGTTGGGGCTAGGGAAGTCTTAATTTGCATTTAGACTCGAGTCTTGAACGTTTTGCTGAGTTTGGGAGGTTTTGCAGTGCAGAGTTATCGATACGGTTGGTACGGTATCGATACCACCTTCTTGTTCTAGGCCTTTCGTTTCGATACGCGGGGAGACGTATCGATACCATTTTGGACACTGGAGCTACTGTCCAACTTGGTATCGATACCGGTCTCAGGCGTATCGATACCATTTTGGTCACTGAAGTCATTGTCCAACTTGGTATCGATACCGGTCTTTGGCGTATTGGTACGACCATCTTAGCGTTGACCGTGGGAAGTCAACCGTTGGGGAGGGTATCGATACACTCCTTGGGTGTATCGATACGGCCTCTACAGGTTGACTTTGACCAGTTGACTTGGTCAAGGGGGTACCGATACACCCCTTAAGGGTATCGATACCGCCTGTAGTATAAGTATAAAATTGGGCTGTAACATGTTAGTTTGAGTTCGTTTGTTTTTTTCGTGAATGTTGTTCCGCTGTACGATCACATAGGATTAAATACTCATCTAGACAAGATTTAAAATGGAAAAAAAATAGGGTTGCTAACCGAGGGGGAATTCCTTAGGGGGTTTTCACTCGGTTTTCCCCGTGTGGCCCACTCGGACCGGTCATTCGGCCAGACCGGGACGAGGGGGTTACAGACCACCCCAACTCCAAAGCCTCACACCTCGAATAATCATCACCGCCTCTACAAAGCCAAACTCCAAAAGCAAAAAATAGCACAACAACAAGAAGGGTGCAAGAAAATTAAATCCAAAACATCATAAAACAGTAGCCATCAAACCCACGCCACGCAACAAGTTCTCTCAATCTTACATCCATATGTGAACATATTTGCAGGCGATATTCTCTGGACCAGTTGAAAAGCTCTGCCCCGACTTTGCTGAACTGATGGCTATACACACTGCGCTAAAAGTATATTTGGAAGTTGAGTTAAAAGGGCAATCTGCTTTGATGGTAGAATCAGATTCACAAGTGGTCCTCAACTGGATTGCAAACCCTATGTCAAGACCATGAAAATGGTGGGATATCTTCGATGAAATTGATGGCATAAAGCGAGAGATTACAAAGGTGAAATTTATGTATATACTGCGTGAGCAGAACAGTATGGCAGATCACTTGGCGAAAATTGGAACCACTAGACCGTTGTTATTCAAAGCATAGTGGTGAGTTAGGTATTGATTCTTGTTTTGTATTTGAACAGATTTGTTTGCTGGCGTTAAGTAAAAAGTTCGTGTAATAGAAACCAAATTGGATCATACTCTTTTCCTCCATTAGAATTAGGGAGGTTTTTAACGAGGCGTCCAATTTTGGTCTTTAATAAAATAAAATAAATTGATTGTTGAGCAAAAAATGTGAACATCAAGCCCGTCAAAACTCTAAAACTGAAGAAATGATCCCCATGCCATGCAAAAAGATCAACCAAAACAAGATACAACCCAACTGGAAGGAAATGCTATCAAAACAACTCTCCTACTGCGAAACATCCCAACAATCTTTGCAGAAATAACCCTCCACAAACACCCAATCTCGTGGGAAGACGGCTCACACAACTAAGATAGTTTATATCATGACTAACAAATTAAAAGCCTTGCAAAAACAGCTCAAAGAAAAATCATTGCTACACTCGTACCTCCATCAAGAGAACCACCTTTAGCGAATCTAGAGAACCATTGCTACCCTTTTGCCTAGCCACACAATAAAATAAAAAATATGACATTCCTCAATCATACACCCCAGCATCCTTACGACACCTCCAGTGAAGCAGTCAGCTCTTTAACTCTAGCTCTTCCAAACGAACCAACTTATCAACGACTCTTCATTTCCTATAATTGTCATAGCAAGTTTTTTCCCTAAAGTGAGCATTTTGCGCGCGTTACGAGTAAAAATTTGCTTCTGTTATATGTCACAATTGGTGGGAGGCGACCCGTTAACTTCACTCTTCCCGTTTCTGTTCCGTGTTCGTTTATTTCTTTTTAAAGCTTGATCGCATTTTTCCTATCTAAATCATTAAGGGCTTTGTCTTGAAGATCGAATAAAGATATGTACTTATTGCCAAACTTTCGACGAGGTTCTTCCTACATTTCAGGGAACATATCCCTGGGTGACACACAATTAGTCGTTGGAGCCGAGATAAACCATTTAGGGTTATTAGCTTTATAAACTTTACTGGCCCATGTCTCATGCGCAACATCAGTCTCATCTTGACATCCAACTCTTTCGATTTCTAGTCCCATAAGGTTGACTTCCTCCAAGGCCCGATCCATACAACCATCGAGTGGAGAGTCTCCTTCAACAAACCTAGACTGTTGATCCATTGATGTCTCCCTTACCGGCGAGGAATCACTTTGAGAGTGATAACTGGTTGTCTCTTCAACCAAGATATCAGTCGCTTTATAACCGGGTAAGGCTTCATTTGAGTTGCAGTTCTCAAGTCCACAAATCTCCAAATTAAGAAACGAGCCACCTTGATTCACTGAAAGCTTCAACCCAGGTTCAAGAACCTTTTCACCACTTGACCCCTCCACTCTCACACCCTCCACATGCTCTCTTGCTAATGACTCGAGAGAGTCGAACTGCTCAACACACCTTTGAACTTTCTCATGAAAAGCAGCCGAAACTTTATGATTAGCTCGAGAACTGCCCACCATCTCATCACTAATTAAAACACTGACAGAGATCCCCTCTTGGTCCAGCTATACCTCGGGGACGTCAAGAGATAAATTGGGAGTCCCCAAATCTTGAGACCCTAGCTTATTTCTTACAGCTGTTACCCCACCTGCCTCCACATCAGCACAAGCTATCTGACCTGCTTCAAACAACGAATCCACTCCCACATTCTCAGCTGAGGATGCAGAAAATTAATTGATAGCTTATAACTATTTGATTATTTGAACAAACAAAATGACATATAAGAACATGATTATATTCAGTACTTGTTTGAATAGTTTATTAGTTACCAAGATTTCGTATTTATTAATATTAATTAGATTATAAAAATTATTATTTTTCAATATAACATTATTAAGCATATAATCTATATATTAAGCTATAATTTATATAATTGTTTTCTAATACAATTTGATTCATTATTAAAATTAAATGAGAATAGAAAATGTTAAATTTAGGTTATTTTGATATTATTTGTAATTTTACGTGTAAAAGAGACAAATAGTCATTATAACTCTTATGTGAAACCTCTAATTTCAAAAAACTCCTATTAGTCGTTTTCAATTTGAGAGGTTTCACTCTAATTCACTATTACAATCCTTTATTTACCAAATGTATAAAGTAACAAAACGTTGTTTACCAAACAGTACCAACATAATTTGTGCACTATTTTGACTTAAATCATGTTGGTAGTGAAGAATATCAAAACCCTATTAAGAAATCAAAACTAATATGTTGAGAGAATATTTCTTGGGCTTGTTTTATCACCTAAATTATTCTCTGTTTTAAATATTTAGGTTGACAAAAATAATTAATTTTAAATTATTATTCATAAATCATGAATACACATACACGTATATAGACAGAGTCAAACTCTTATCTCATTCAATGGATAGAATGTTGGAATGTCCAAAAGCCTTGTTTTGTTTGATTAAGAATACTTAATAAATTGTTCATTATATATAATAATTAATATTATTCGAGTTATAGTTCGTAAAATATTATAGGTAAGTTCTTTGTTCATATTATATTCATGTTTAAATCATACCATTTGTGAATCTTAGTCTAAGTTCAAATATATTTGTAATAATGTTGCTATCTTTTATGTATTAAAAATAAAAAAACAAATATCAGTTGGTCTAGTGTGATGAGACGTTAAATTATTTTAAATAATATCATATATTCAAATCTAACGTTGTTAACGAAATAAATTGAAATAGAATAATACTACCTAATCCATATTAGTAAACCTAGTGATTATTTTAAAAAAATGTCTTTTTAATTGGAATGTTTGTTGATTATTTTAAAACAAGAAAAATACCAAAGAATATCAAGGTTTAAATATTCCTAGGGACGGCAAATTATTCGATTCGACCCGACCAAATTGAATTTTTAGTCTTGAATTTTGAGATTAGAACGGAAAATATCAAATTGGGATAAGACAGATTCGAATATATACTAAAAATTCTCTGCTCCACAACGTTCACATCCCTAATTATCAGACATCTAATATATTATTCATGACCATGAATACCGTATTTTCAAATACTTTCATATGCACGTCTTTAACAATAAAGAGTAAATTATTTAAATTTGTTCGTGAACCTTGAATACTACTCCATATTTTAAACTTAAACATAATATAAAATTTAAAAATAATTTAATTATAAAGTTTCAAAATTATCAATCATTTTTATTAAAAGAAAATTGGCAATCATTCAAATGATGTAAACCTAACTTCAAACAAAGATATTAGCAAATCATAATCCAAAACCAAAGTAGTCAACTTTAAAATAAATAAACTATCATTTCCATCAACAAGAACAATCCCCCCAAGCCTCCACGAAGCATTATAAATAGGACCAAATTCAACATCTTCGATCATCACCACAAAAAACCAATACCCTAAATCAAAGCAAAAATGTCTGCCCCGACCTTCATTTTCTCATTTCTTCTTCTTCTTCAGCTCCTCTTTGCCTCACTGACCTCCGCCGCCGATGGCAGTTGGCAACTTCTACAAAAAAGCATCGGAATCTCAGCCATGCACATGCAGCTCCTTAGAAACGACCGTGTGGTTATGTTCGATAGAACCGATTTCGGGCCATCGAATTTGTTGCTGCCTGGAGGCAAGTGCCGTAACGATCCAACGGACTCGGCGCTCCAAGTAGATTGCACGGCTCATTCAGTCGAGTACGATGTTTTTGCCAATAAATTCAGGGCTCTCACAGTCCAAACCGATGTTTGGTGCTCTTCAGGCAGCATCATGGCAGACGGTAACCTAGTCCAAACTGGTGGTTTCAACGATGGCGAACGTCGGGTCAGGGTGTTCAGCCCGTGCAGGACATGCGATTGGAATGAAATACCAAACGGATTGGCGGCAAAAAGATGGTACGCCACTAACCATTTATTGCCCGATGGAAGACAAATCATTATCGGTGGTCGAGGACAGTTTAACTATGAGTTCGTCCCTAAAAACCTTGTCGCTAATAATATCAATCTGCCTTTCTTGTCGGAAACCAATGACAGAGGAGTCGAGAACAATCTCTACCCTTTTGTTTTCCTCAACGTCGACGGAAACTTATTCATTTTCGCCAACAATCGAGCTATCTTGTTCGATTATGTCAACAATCAAGTTGTCAGAACGTATCCCACAATCCCCGGCGGCGAGCCTCGAAGCTACCCGAGCACCGGGTCTGCCGTTTTGCTTCCGTTGAAGAACTTGAAATCTGCAGCCATTCAAGCTGAAGTTCTGGTTTGTGGTGGTGCTCCTAAAGGAGCTTACCTCAATTCTTTAAAAGGTGTTTTCATGAAAGCCTTGGATACATGTGCACGGATCACTATAACCGACCCGAATCCACAATGGATCATGGAGACTATGCCTTTGGCTAGAGTCATGGGTGATATGATATTGCTTCCGAACGGCAACGTCTTGCTCATCAACGGCGCAGGGTCCGGATCAGCAGGATGGGAACAGGGTCGAGACCCGGTTTTGACTCCGGTCTTGTATCGACCTGACAACGGTATCGGCTCACGATTCGAGACACAAAACCCGACAACGACCCCTCGGATGTACCATTCCACGGCAGCATTACTTCGTGACGGTAGAGTTTTAGTTGGAGGAAGCAATCCTCACGCATTTTACAACTTCACCGGCGTACTTTTCCCCACCGAACTAAGCTTAGAAGCATTCTCTCCGGCTTACTTGGACGCTAAATTCGACGATTTACGACCGAAGATCATTGCTCCTAAGTCGATGTCGGGGATCAGATACAGGAAGAAATACACAATCCAAGTGGTGATTCCTGGCAAAGTCGACGAAAACTCAATTTCAGTAACAATGTTTGCACCGGCTTTCAACACACATTCATTCTCCATGAATCAAAGGTTGCTTGTTCTTGGGAATGACAAAGTGACGGCTTTGGGGAACTCAACGTACAACGTTGAGGCCACGACGCCACGGTCGGGAAATCTTGCGCCGTCGGGATTTTATCTTTTGTTCGTGGTCCATCAAGACATTCCAAGTCGAGGCATTTGGGTCAGATTGTGGTAAACTAAAATGGAAAGGTAAAAAGAAAACATTCATTCAGATTTCTAAAATAAGGTTTTTGATTTTCGTAAAGAGTTGTTTGATGGGTTTCAATTGTTAAACAAAAAAATGTTCGTGTTTTGTATGTTTGTAAAGGTTTGATAATTTTATGTGTACATTTCTTGCATTGTTTGAGATATAAAATATTGAGATAATTGCACCATACATCTTTAAACTATGACCTTAATTCTAAACCGATTTTTAGGCTTTTAAATGTAATGATTTCATCCCCAAACTATGGCTCTTATTCTAAATTGGTCCTCAAATTTTTGAATACTCAAGTTTCTTCCCAAACTATGATCCTCGTTTTAAATTGGTCATCATGCTTTTAAACATTTCAATTTCATCCTTAATTATAAATCATGTCAAGTCGTATTATTACTTAATAAACATTAGTGTTCACATGACAATTAAGAATTTTTATAACGATTTTATATACATGAGTTATATTTAGCATCTATTCAAGTTCAAATTGAAGAAACTTAAATTTGATAACAATTTGTCTAAGTGAACATGTTTGCTTCGTGTTCACTAAGGGTGCAAGTGAGACACTAGTAATTGCAAACTATTCAAGTTCAAATTGAAGAAACTTAAATTTGATTCAATAATAATTAAGCGAAGCTCGAGCTATCAATCGAGCCAAATTTGAACGCCATATACCCGACTCAATCCACTCAAGAGCCTTATTAAGATTTTCATTCAAACATATTTTAGATATTTTATATTATTACATTACATAGTGTTCGAGTCGGATATCAAACTCAAAATACTGAATCGATTATTAATATTCGGGCTCGGCTCGATTACATTCTTAATTTAACACATATTAAACGAAAACGCGCATAATTTTAAATAAACAAACTTAAACATAATTTCAAATCTCTTCACTAATGTGAGGAGCAATTGTACTAAAGCTGGTGAAAGATAAGTAAAAGAAAGAAAAGGCTACCTTTTGTTCTAATTAAGCCTCAATCGAGAATAGCAATCCCCTGTCCCTCAAACGCTAAAGAGGCCAGGCATCGAGTAAAAGGAAAGATATCGGTCAGTTTACGATCGAGTGCACCATTCAAGACATTCGAGCACCGTAACGAAACCAAATCACCGGACTTTAAATAATAACAGAAGATGAGATTTGGAGTCCACTTGGATCGGGTATTTCTTCCTGTATCTGATCCCCGACATCGATTTAGGAGCAATGATCTTCGGTCGTAAATTGTCGAATTTAGCATCTAGGTAAGCCGGAGAGAATGCTTCTAAGCTTAGTTCGGTGGGGAAAAGTACGCCGGTAAAGTTGTAAAACGCATGAGGATTGCTTCCTCCAACTAAAACTCTACCGTCACGAAGTAATGCCGCCGTGGAATGGTACATACGAGGGATGGTTGTCGGGTTTTGTGTCTCGAATCGTGAGCCGATACCGTTGTCAGGTCGATACAAGACCGGAGTCAAAACCGGGTCTCGACCCTGTTCCCATCCTGCTGATCCGGACCCTGCGCCGTTGATGAGCAAGACGTTGCCGTCCGGAAGCAATATCATGTCACCCATGACTCTAGCCAAAGGCATAGTCTCCATGACCCATTGTGGATTCGGGTCGGTTATAGTGATCCGTGCACATGTATCCAAGGCTTTCATGAAAACACCTTTTAAAGAATTGAGGTAAGCTCCTTTAGGAGCACCACCACAAACCAGAACTTCAGCTTGAATGGCTGCAGATTTCAAGTTCTTCAACGGAAGCAAAACGGCAGACCCGGTGCTCGGATAGCTTCGAGGGTCACCACCGGGGATTGTAGGATAAGTTCTGACAACTTGATTGTTGACATAATCGAACAAGATAGCTCGATTGTTGGCGAAAATGAATAGGTTTCCATCAACGTTGAGGAAAACAAAAGGGTAGAGATTGTTCTCGACTCCTCTCTCATTGGTTTCCGACAAGAAAGGCAGATTGATATTATTAGCGACAAGGTTTTTAGGGACGAACTCATAGTTAAACTGTCCTCGACCACCGATAATGATTTGTCTTCCATCGGGTAATAAATGGTTAGTGGCATACCATCTTTTTGCAGCCAATCCATTTGGTATTTCATTCCAATCGCATGTCCTGCACGGGCTGAACACCCTGACCCGACGTTCGCCGTCGTTGAAACCACCGGTTTGGACCAGGTTACCATCTGCCATGATGCTGCCTGATGAGCACCAAACGTCGGTTTGGACCGTGAGAGCCCTGAATTTATTGGCAAAAAAATCGTACTCGACCGAGTGAGCCGTGCAATCCACTTGGAGCGCCGTGTCGGTTGGATCGTTACGGCACTTCCCTCCGGGCAGTGACAAATTCGATGGCCCGAAATCGGTTCTATCGAACATAACCACACGGTCATTTCTAAGGAGCTGCATGTGCATGGCTGAGATGCCAATGCTTTTTTGTAGGAGTTGCCAACTTCCATCGGCGGCGGAGGTCAGGGAGGCGGAAAGGAGGTGAAGGAGAAGGACTGAGAACATGATTGTGATCGGAGCTGACATTTTTGGCTTGATTGAGGTGTTGGTTTTTTGTCCTGATGGTCGAAGCTGTTGTGTTTGGTCCTATTTATAATGCTTCGTAAAGGAAGAGTGGTTGACCACTTTGATTTTGGATTATTATGAAAGTTGTAAGGTTTGAAATTTGGCTAACTAGTTTTTTTTTTTATTAAAGACGTGCGTATTAATTAATTAGAATATATTATTAAGTTTCATCAATAATTAAAATGTTGGGGGAACATTTGTACCTAATATCTTTTTGGATTTTCTTGTTTCAAAATATATTTAATACTAAAATAAGTGTTAAAAATTTTTCTTGAATAGTTTCAAGATTATTATAAGATATATGTTCATATTTTTTATTGTATGTATGTTCGTTTTATGGTCCACGTTCGGGGTATAAAGTTGCCGCTCATAATAATGTTGTCTCTAAAGTTTAAATGTGTGTATTCTCGAAGTGCAATGTGCCTTATCAATGCACCTAACACTTGTTGGTTATATTCATACTTTTTAAGCCCTTGATAAGACACAAACCTTGCAAATAAAGTTGTTTGAACACAGATCATTTTAGATGAATATCATCATCTTTTTTATTTGGATTACTCATTGAATTCAAAAAAAGCGTTAAAATTATATCTCTTCAAATGTTTAAAATTTTATTCCATTATCACTTTAAAATTTTTTATGTAACAAACATTAAAATTTATGTTAATTAAAATTTGACACGCGATTTAATTTTTAAAAGAAAATATTAATAAGATATATTCTTTTATAAAAAAAACTTAAATTTGACATGGCCTGGTGGTCAGAGCACGCTCATCTGTTCTACTTCATTCTCTTTACGTTTCGGGTTCAAAATCTCTCAGGAGTGTTGCCTTCACCTAAATTTTCCTCTTCCCCTCTAGATAGAAGTAGAATACGATTTAAAGAAAACACTATAAATACGAATATTTTTTTCATATTAATTTATTAAGTAATATCCATCAAACAAAATAAGACTTTTGGACATTCCAACATTCTATGCATGAATGAGATAAGACTTTGACTATATATATATATATTCATGATTGGTGAATAATAATTTAAAATTAATTATATATGCTTGTCAACTGAAATATTTAAAAGATAGAATTTGTAGGTGATAAACCAACCAAAGAGGTATATTCTCTCAAGATATTAAGTTGTGATTTTTTGTAATAAACTTTTGATATTATCTGACTTCGATTCGAATTTAATCCTTTAATATTAAAAACATTATCTTATATCATGAATGTCAAATTAGTTCTGATGAATTGAGTAACGGATGTTGCAAAACTAATGAATGTCAAATTATTATACGTTTTGATTTATTTGGATAGGTAATCCATGTAGTTGCAAGAAACTATAATCATATAAAATTTAGGTTCAATTTAATTTGTTCTAAGTTCGAATATTATGATCTATTATTATTTTTCATTCTATTACATAATTTTATCGTGTGAACTGTCACCAATCTCCAACCTAGTTGAAGGGTGGCAATTGTGTGAGGAATAATCGAAAACTGTGAAAATTCGAACCGACGGGTATGGAAAATAACTGAAATCTTCACACACGGGGACGGGAAGAGTTTTATCACCGAAGCTCAAATGTGAATGGGTACGAGAATTGCTATATTCAAACCTTACCCATATAAATCACCGTGGGATTCTCGAAAAACATCCACATAGATCCCAATATTTTACAAAGTTTGATGGGCATAAGGGTAATTTGCCCATTTTCAATAAAAATCAAACCACCCATAAGTATGACATGCTGGAGTAAGTTTGGAAATTCTATATAAAATTTCATAAAAATAATTTGAAAGTGGTGTATGCATCGTTGTAAACGTGTTTCAGTTTAGTACTGTTTAAAATATACGATGATCGATTTTGATATGTATTTAAAAAAAATAAAAATATCTGAATAGAACCATCTTCCTCATCATCATCCACTTCTTCTTCCTCCTCCTCCTCATCTCCAGATGCTTCCTCTTCATCATCTTCCTCACTATTTTCTGTGTTTGTGTCGGGTGTGTCGGGATAATCAACCTGAAACTCATCATCTTCTTACTCGACAACAACAATCTCAACCTCAAACTCTTCCTCAGCTTCATCATTCTCCTCCTCCTCCTCACTGCTAGCTTCATCATTCTCCTCCTCATTCGTGTCCAGATAATCCAAATCCCCTAGATCATCATCATCTTCCTCTTCGTCTACTACAACAATCTCCTCTTGGACATCATCATCTTCTTCCTCTTGATCTACTACAACAATCTTCTCCTAAACATCATCATCTTCCTCCTCCTCAGTGTCTGGATGATCCTAATCCCCTATATAATCCTCATCCTCATCTTAGTCTACTATAGCATTCTCCATTTGGACATCCTCTTCCTCCACGGGAGCATGAGAGAGGTCCAGTGGGTCACCAACAACAACAGGATCATCCTCCACGGGAGCAGCAGGGACGTCCATTAGGGCAACAACAACAACAGGAACATCCTCCACGGGAGCAGCAGGGATATCAACTGGGGAAACAACAACAACAGGAACGTCCTCCTCCTCGGGAGCAGCAGGGAGATCTAGTGGGCCACCAGCAACAAGAACATCCTTCTTGAGAGCAGCAGGGAGGTCCACTGGGGGATCAGCAACAACATCCTCTTCCACTGGAGCAACAGGGGGTCCAGAAGACGAATCCTCTTAGAGGGGCCAGCTCCTTCATTAGATTCAACACTTTTACGTTTTTCCATTCCTAATTATAGAAAGAAAAAAGAAAATTCTAGTAAACGTGATAAGACCAAGATTCCAAGCAAATTAGCGATAATGCTTCCAAGATTCATAAATACCTAATCATTATAGGTTAAATTATAAATAATAGCTAAAATTCAGCTCACATTCTTAAATCTAAACATGGTGAGAGAACGAAGAAGGGAAACATGTGACTGATAACGTTTATCGCAGTTGCGGACATAACGAATGTTATTGCGATCACTGCAAGTGTCGCGGTGTGAATTATTTTAAAATTTACACATCTTATTGTAAAATATAAAATTATAAATATAAATATAGACAAACGACTAAGTCAGCCTAAATTCTCACTCGGGAATATCAAATTATTTTAAGGCATTAAGAACGTTGAATCGTTCTAAGCGAAAGCAAACTATAGAGAAGACAACTCAAGAACGACACAGAAAATTTTAGAGTGAATGCCTTGATTATTCAGAAGATGAATAATACAAATGAGGTGAGGAAGGCCTCTATTTATAATTGAGTTCCCATACATCTGACGGTCTCTAATGATTTACATCGATGACAATGATCGAAGCCCACCAACCACAATGGAATATTCCCTAGAATATATCTCTTATCTAAGGAAACAAATCCTATGTTTACATGGAAAGTTTACATAGGTCAAAGTGGTTGTCTTTTAGAATCCTCCACATATCGGGCTAAGTCTAGTGGTCTCTTTAGGCCCAAAATCTTCGTTGGAACCTCTTCAGCAATCATGCGTGCATGTGACTCGGACTAGAAATGGCGGTCCGTGACAATATGGTCAAGTATTGTTCACTTTGATTATAGAGTTAAAGACTTAAAGAGTTTAACGGTTTCGTACCAAGTCTCACAAATATAAGCCGTCTTTATTATATTAAGAGGTACATACATATAAATAAATGGTGTAGAATGAAATAAATTTTCCTGGAGTAGTATCATAAACAACTACAAATGGTTCTTTTAACTCAAAATATAATTATTCAAAAAAAACTCAAAATATAAATATTTTTATAAAACAAATGTATTTTAATTAGTTAATAATTTCTATTATAATTAATATAATTTTTCCATAAAAATAATATAATTAACTTAAAGTATGATTTAAAATAAAGACATAATAACCAAATAGGTGCTCAAACTATTTTTTGTTCTAAATATATGCCTAAAGTTTCATTTCGATCATTTTAAGTATCTAATTGTTAAAAACGTTTGCCGATTAGAATGTGATATATGACATGTTTTAATATATATTCTACTAATGTTTCAAATTAGTCGATTTGGGTAGTGGTCGTTGGTTACAACTTCAATGGTGACTTTTAAAGCAAGGTTCAAATCCTAGGGATGGATACCAAAAATTGTTTTTTTTTTTAATTTTAGAGACTAGTTTAGAATAAGAGTCATAGTTTGAAGACTTCTTGTGCAATTAACTCTAAAACATCTAGAAATCAAGTTTTAAAAAATCAAATTTAGGGACTAACTATTATTTATCTCAACTTTGACGATAGTGTAAATAGGGTTGACTAACCGAAAAGAATGGATAGTACGTGTATTTCTTTAGCCCAAACTTTTCAAGTCCATTGAGGCCCAAATAGTTCTCAAAATACAGTTCATGTTCGATATTTGTTTTAATCTTCCCCACCATCTCAGTATGAAACTTGATAGTTTTACTCTATGTTGCACGAATATGAATACAAGTACAAGGACGAATACGGGGACGAGAAACGATAATTTTTAAAATTACAAGGTACGAGTACAATAGGGGTACAACAAATGTAAAAAAATCAATACATATAATCATAAAAAACATTAAAATTCATACTAAATTAGAAAATCTAATGATTTTCATGAATTAAAATGAAGTCCAAGTTAAATTCTCATTAGTTGTGGGGTCTATCCTTCAATTAAAATCTAATGATTTTGTGATTCCTTTAAAAAGATATTAACAAAGAAATTATAATTTTCTATCTATTTTTTTAAATATAGACTTGTTGCACTTAATTTTTTTTTCAAAATTTTTATTAGAAAAATACTTTAAATCAAATAATATTTTAAAGTTGTGAAATTAGTTTATTAAAATTAAAAATACTTTATATCCTAATTTTGCGTTTGCTATTTCCGTTTTTTGTCAACCACTTCCTTTCAGTTTAACATAAACAAAACGATGTAGTTTTAGAGTTCTATGAAAACTTTGTCGTAAGGGTTAAAACCACATTCGCAGCTGTTGTTTCTTATTCATTCTTCTTCATTGACTATTATTTCTTCAAGTAGTGGAGAAATTAGTGTCGGTTTCCAAGATACATTTAATAATAAAATTAACGTTTACCATTTAAATGTAATAAATGTACAATATAATATAAATACTAATTATAATATTCAAGTAGTGAAGAAATTAGTGTCGTTTTTCAAGATGCATTTAATTCTTCCCTTTTCTTTTTAGTTTTTCTAGGTAGTGTAGTTTCGGTTTTCAAGACCCAGTTAATTTATTCCCGTTAGTGTTTGTATTTTGCCTTGAATCAAGACCCTTGATGGATATATTATTTTTAACAATAAAATTAACTTTTACCATTTAAACACTAAAAATGTCTTTATACTTCTTCTTTTTTTACTTTCTAGAATCTTTCTCCTTTTTTCCCTTTCTTTTTCATCTTTGCAACTTTATCGCATCGCTTTCATACAACCGAAGGATCATTTGGATCTGGTGGACGACGCTTGGATCACCGATAGTAGCAGGAAATACCAGTTGAAATCGTCTTTTGAAGATTATCTATTTTTTCTTTTTCCGAGAAAATATCTATATTTTTTCTCTGTTGATCGTTAACGGGATAATAACGGGAATAGTAGTTTGTTATCGCCGCAATCAGACGCAATTCGCCGTTTTGGTGTGAATATGATTCCCATGGTATTTTCGGCAATATCAGTTTTGGACGGCGGCAATACCGCTATATAACGGCCGCAATCGAGATTGCAGACTATTTTTTAAAATCATGATTTGGTGCTTAATCAATCTGTAATTCTGAGGTCAGTCAAAGATGGATTGTATTTTAACTCTTATATTTGAAAATGCCTTTTTGTTAT
Source organism: Hibiscus tridactylites (assembly GCA_958450335.1). NCBI lineage: Eukaryota > Viridiplantae > Streptophyta > Magnoliopsida > Malvales > Malvaceae > Hibiscus > Hibiscus tridactylites. The sequence continues at coordinate 73,457,842 of OY288289.1, read as the reverse complement.
TTTCAAGCTAATGATTTATTGCGAATTCAGTTTGAGCAACTTCACAAGAATTAAATAAGTGAAGACCATGAATTTAAATCTCGGTTGCAGTCGCGTTTTTTATCGTGCCGTGGTATTCGCGATTGCGGACATAACAGATCGAGACTATTGCGGTCATAAAAAGTTAAAGTATTTTTCAGTTAGAGTGTTTTCCAACACGTATTATAAAACTTAATAATTATAATTATAATCATAAAAAGTTACTTTTAACGAGTTTAAAGTGTTTTTCAACCCTTATAAACTTAGATTACTGAAATTCTAATAGCTCCTTAAGCACTACAATAAGTGCATTACTATATGATCTCAATTCCTAGTTAGAAAGGCAACGACTCACTTCCAATAGCTCCTTAAGCACTACGATAATGTGCATAATTTATTTTTTATAGACTATTTTTTAAGAGTAATTATTTCATGCACAAGCGTTTGTGAAACTTTGTTTATATAAACGTCTTGATTTTAGGGTTTAAGGACTTTGTTTAGGGTTTAGGAGTTTAAGTGTAGTAGTTTTGAATTTGGGATGTTGATAGAATTTTATATTTAGGGTTAAAATTTAGGATTTATAGGTTAAAACCTAAATCCTTAACCATGTTACCCTAAAACCCAAACTCTAACCCTAACCCGTAAATTCTAACCATAAACTTTAAATTTTAACCATGAACCTAAATTCTAAACCCCTAAAATAAAACTCTTGTACTCTAAACCTTAAACTAAAACCTTAAACCCTAAAATTAAGACAATTATAGTAACAAAAAATTTTCACCGCATGTGCATGGGATAATAATCATTTCTTTAAATGCATGCACTATTCTTACGCTCCAATTTTTGTTCTTCTACGAAGAATTGAGATTAGGAGGGCCATTTGACCCATATTAGATGGGATTCGACCTGATTTTATAGGGTTGGGTATTTTAAAGAAAATTTCGAGTTTGTGTTTAATTTTTGGGATAAAGTTGGGTCGAGTTCGGGTTTGGTTTTAAGGTGAAAAATACCCAACCCGACCTGACCCAAAATAATAGTTTGATTTTATTATAAAGATTTAAGTATAATTGCTACAATATTCCTCTCTATATATACATTTCAATTATCTCCCTATTTTGTCTAATAAAAATGGAATAATTTTTATAGTGCTCCCTTTTATTTGTATTTTTTTAATTAGCTCTCTATTTTATCGAATAATAATGAAAAGTGATAGTATTTTATTTATATCGGGTCGGGTCGGGTTTAAGTTTTTACTCTAAAATTCAAGTTCAGATTGAGTGGTACATCATAAAATGTCGGGTTTAGATAAATGTGTTAGATTTTCGGGTTAAGTGTAGATCGACCAAAAATCCGACTCGACCTAACTTATGGCCATCTCTAATTGAGATTAATAATGTATAATATTTTAGGGTTCTAAGATGTTAAAATTGTATCTTTCCGTTGTCTAAAATGAGAATTAATTGTACTTTTACTAAATTACCACAAGATCATTTGTTGAGTTGATTTTTTCTCTTTAATTAACTTGACATAATCAATTTAAGCCAAATATACATATTCAAAAAAAAATAGTGCCTATTCAAAATAATAATAATAATAGTAGTAGTGTCATACAGTTATATAATTAAGGGTTAAATAATATTTTGTCCCTTGAAGTTCTATTTCTTTATTACTTTGGTACTTAAAGTGTAACACCCGTGTTTTGAGATTAGGAGTTAGTCGGGTTCGTAGGTCCGAATCGGTAAAATTAATTTTAATCAATATGGCCTAGGTTTGACCTAATTGAAATTTAAAATAAAAAGGAGGGATCACTTTGGTGATTTAACCCAAATATTTTAAAAAGGAAGACAACTTTTTAAAATTAAAGGAACAAAAAAAGAGAGGCATCATCTTTGTCTTCCCCATCTTCCCAACGTGAAAAGGCTCTTAAACCCCTCCCCTTACCCTAAACACTATTCCATTGATTTCTTCTTCAACCCAATGTCATTTTTCAAAGGTAATTGTATTTTCCCACTCTACTCTTCATTCTCTATCTTTACATGGTTATAGATTTTGAAACTATCATCTTTTGGAGTTTTAGGGTTTAATGAAAGTTTGAGTTTTTATTGAGTTCTTCAATTCGTTTTGAAATGTTAAGTTGGGTTTTAGTTTATTCACCTTGAAATACACCTAATATGTTAAAATGAATGAGTTTGGGTGAAAACCCGAAATGGGTCTTTGTGGCCATGATTAAAGTGTCTAAAACTTAGTTTTTGGTGAGTTTTAGGATTGATTTGAGGGGCTGATAGTTTAAGTAATGGATGTGTTTTTTATTGGCTAGAAGCAAGAGGAGACGTTGGAGAGGCAACGAGATCGAATTCGGGCTTGTAGGAGGCTTGCTTTGGTTGCTAAGGAAGGGTGGTGAGTGACTTTAAATATGTTTTAAAGATTGGTTCAAGTGTGTGTAGTGTATGTGTGGAATGTGCTTGGTAGGCCTTTCCTATGCGAGAGTTAAATTGGTAACTTAACTCCTTGAATTTTATTATGCTATTCATGTCATTGCCTACTTGTTATTGTGAAGTGTAGATTGGTTGTATATGTATGCCTTGTTATGTATATATAATGAGTTGGAGACATGTATGGTGGATATGTGATGTGGTAAATGAAATTGGCACTAATTAACTTACCGGGTGTAAATGATCGATCATTAGGATTAGTGTGCACACAAATTGAGTCAAAACGTACGTGGCCTTGATGGCGTTGAGTCATCAAGGAGGAGTACGATGATGTAACATTCCACCGGAAATTTAATTATATTCTACGGGATGATGAGTGTAATCCCATCCGTAGGGCATGTGGTGATGAGTGGAATCCCGCCCATGCAAGGTCCGGTGATGAGTGTAATCCCACCGAGGTAATGTGATTGTTGAGATTAAATCCGCACATCCGGGTAAACTAATAGGGGCCAATTGAACTTGTTCTTATAATTGTGATGTATGATGTCGATATATGATGTTTGAGCTTAGTATGATGTGAGATGCCATATTATGACTCTTGAAAGACTAGCTAGGTCTACTTGTTGATTTACCTATGTATGTTGTATGTGAGATTAAGGGATTTCATGCTTGAACCCTGCATTGTTGATGTTTTCAATTTTAGAACATCCTCACTAAGCTTCTAGCTTACGCTCTCATTTTCAACAATGCAGATATTTAGCGTGGTGTTAGCTCGGAGCAAGGCGATAAGGGGCTTTCCAAATTTTTGTTGCTCAAGTACGGTTGAACAATTATGTAGTAGTTTAGCAATGTGGCAAGAGTGTGTTTTGTATGAGCTACGTATGACTCATATATGTGTTGATGTTGATGAATTAACTTTGATTGTAAACATGTTATGTCCTGCCAAATGCTTGTGTGGTGATATGCCTCATGGATGTCTAAGTTGCTTTTGAATAACATGTAAACTTTTGAGATAAATTGTGCCTTTTGGCTCTTAATGTCTTCAAGCATGCCTTATATGAAGTGTTGCCCCTATGTGTAATGTGGTCTTTGCGTAATTGCCATGATTCGATGTTTCACCGTGTCTTGTGTGTTTGAGCATGTTTAATATAAGATCCATGCCTCTAGTTCATGTATGCTTGTGCTGAGTGCCTTTAGGGTCGTTTAGGACCTTTAGAATTGTTGAGAAATGCCTAAGTCTGGCTTTTGAGGGTTGCAGACAGCCCGTGTTTCGAAACGAGCTGGGCCGTTTCAGAACGGGTAAGACTTCAGGGACCCCGTATCGGAACGCGTTTCGATGCGGTTTGGCCACTGTGAGCCCCCGTTCCGATACGGGTTTTGGAATATTTTGGCTACTGGAAATCTGAGAAATTGCCGAGATGAAAGCGTTTCGAAACGGGTCTAAGGGTTTCGAAACGGTCAAAATCTCGTTGACCACGAGAAGTTGACCGTTGAGGGTGTTTCAGAACGGTTAACCTCCGTTTCGATACGACCTCCTCGTATGGCTTGAGGCAGTTGACCTGGTCAAGGGCGTTTCGATACGCCTCAATAGTGTTTCGAAACGGCCTGTATAATGGATTAAAATTGGGCTGTTTTAAATGTTGTTTTGGGTTCAGATGTTGTTTTCCGCATTTTATTCCGCTGTTATGATCGCATAGGACTTAAATGTGCCATTAGAGAAGATAAGATTAAAAGAAAAAAAATTAGGGTTGCTAACCGAGGGGGAACCCTACGGGTTTCGCTTCGGTTTTCCCCGTGTGGCCTACTCGGACCGGTCATCCGGCCAGACCGGGACGAAGGGGTTACATAAAAAAAAAATTTCACTTTGACCTTTGAACTTTTCAACTGAGATGCACGTTATATCAATCAATTTTTTCATTACAAAAAATTCATGTAGTATTCTAAGAAGGTGTCGCGTATCACATAATATATGTTGAATTCTAAAAAGTTTAAAAAAAATCCTAAATGATTCACACTTTTTTAATAAAATGAGATTTTTTTGTTTTTAAAGTTTTTTTTCCAACTTTTTATTGAAGTTTTCAATTTAACATATATTTTTCGCATGCCACATTCCTAGAGTGTCTATTTTTTAACAAAAAACTGGGTTGGTTAACATACATCAATGTCAGAAAGATTAAGGTTAAACTGAAAAAGAAAAGAATTACAAGTACTAAAATGATAATAAAACTTAACTTCGGAATCAAAATATCATTAACCCCATATTAACAGCATATAAATTCACCAGATACAAATGTGAAATTCATGGAATATAATTATATATATAATGTTATTCACAGGTACTAGGTGGTCAAAAATACCCGACCCGATTGATTCGACCCGAAAACCCGATGATCCGAACTTAAAATGTCGGGTAATTTTTAAAAATAAATTACCTGACCGGGTCGAGTACCCGACCTGACAAATTTACCGGGACACGGGCCGGGACATGGGCCGGAAGTTTTCCCTTACCGGGTACCCGACCCGACCTTGTAAAAATTAATATATATTTAAAATTATATTTTTATTTTATGTTTCTTAATATTTTCACTCTAAAATTAAGTTTAAATCCCTACATTTTTTTTATGTTTGTATTATATTCTTTTAAGTTTTAAGTTTAATTTTTTTATAAATATTTTTGTGTTTAACATGTGATTTTTTTTTTAATTTTAGAATAAAAAAAATAAAAAAATAGGAATCGGGTACCCGAATCCCGGGTATTCAAATATAATGGGCCGGGACACGGGCCGCTTAATAAGGTACTCGGATGAACCGAGTACCCGACAATGCCCACCCCTAACAGGTACATCCAAATTTCAATTAAATGTCAATTATGCAAAGATATTCTAAATATTTATTTTTTAGCCACCAACATTAAATATTCACACAGAACATATATCATATCGTCTTTAATAGGGGTGTAAATGAACCGAGCTTGAACGAACAAGATTATGTTTGTGCTTGTTTGTTTATTTTTAAAGGTGTTCATGTTTGGTTCGTGTTCGTTTAAATTTTTAATGTTGTGTTCGTGTTCGTTTATTTATTTTTGAAGGTGTTCTTGTTCGTTTGTTTAGTGTTCACGAACGTGTTCGCGAAGATGTTCGTTTATATATTAAAAAATGTTAACTAAATTAACAATAAATGAATAAATAAATAAATAAAACAAAAGCAACAAAATAAAACTTACATTTCAACATGAACTTATATAGCATACTTAGCAACACAACAAAAAGTAGTATTTAGATACATCCACAAGTATTTTCATCCTATAAAAGAGCCTATAAACGAGCTTATAAACGAGCTTGTTCGTGAACATAAACGAACCGAACACACATCTGTTCGTGTTCGTTCGTTTATTAAACACACATAAAAATTTTGTTCACACTCGTTTATTTAGCTTAATAAACGAACGGTTCATCAAACGCTCTATTCATTTACACCCCTAGTCTTTAATCAGTTGCATCTTGCATGGATCCAACTTCCAAGAGTGCTCTACACTTGAATTTTAAGTTTCATAATTTAATGTAAAAAATTGGGCTGAAAAGGGATTAAATTGTAAACGTTTGAAGAGTATAAGGACTGATGGCAGAATTAAACTAAGAATAAAACAGCCTTTTTGTTCTGTCTCCATACCATAATAGATCAGCTTAAAGCTACTGTCTTTGTTGTTTCTCTCACTAGGTGGCGGCTCTCTAAACCTTTACCCTCACACTCCCTCTCTAAGTTCTATTCCTTTCTTTGACAAAAACCCTAATTCGGAAATAAATTTGATAGCTTTCTATTCCCATTCTTTGTTTTTGTATATTTAAAGTATTGGTATAATGGAGGCTTCAGCTGGGCTAAAACCCAAACGCTCGGACTTCACTTTGGCGGCACTTTCCCAACTGTCTTCTTCACCGGTTTCGTCCTCGTCTGCGCCACTGGTTGCTCGGTTCTGTGCTGATCGTGGAGTTGCAGAGCTTCGATTTTGCCAAGATTCAAACTTTATCGATGGCTTCGATTTCAATCTCGGAACCTCTCGGGTAAGAGAAACAGAGAGCTGTTTGGTTCTCGAGAAAATGGGAATGTGCTGCCAGGGTTAAGAAAGGGGTGATAAATATTGGGTAGATTTTTGTTTATTCTCTTAACAAAGAAAAAATATGAACTTTTTTTTGGTTTAGCGATGGACTATGTTGTTTTTTTCTCTGGCATTGAAGATGTGCACATGATTATGAAATTTCCCCCTTTTTGATATTGAATTTGTTTCAAAATGACTATACTTCTGTATATTGGCTGTTTATTAAGCACAGTGGAGTGAAATTAGTGTTTTGATTATTGAAATTTACAACTTTTGAAGTATAACTGTTAGTCAGTCATAGCTACGAAGAGTGTAATATGGTTGAGATTTGTTCTTTATTTTATTGTTTTCAGCTCTTCAAGTTGGGACCTGTTCAATGGCTTTGCATTTCCGAAAGTTCTGATAGCAACAAAGAGGTAATAGTGCCATTTCAACTTTCGCCTTATGTTCTTGAAGTCGAAAACAATGGAAGGAATGCATATGTTTCAATGTTGCTATTTCTTTTGAAGCAGAAATCGTATTCACGGGGAGTCACGATCCATTTTAAAACTGAGGAGGAGAGTAGGGACTTCCATTCTGCATTTGAGCAATGGCAGAATGTAGATGTCACTCAAGGTTCTAATTTTCGAGAAGTATCCTTCAAATAAAAATTGACTGCTATATAGGCTTTTATTTGATCCTTATTATTTTTTTACTTCTCATACAGGAACAGATTTACCAAATGGAACCATTTCTGATGTTAGGAGCAAGTTTGATAATAAAATCGAATCATCTTCTGCTAAAATGTATTTCCACTATTATGGACAGTTGCTACACCAGCAAAATATGTTACAGGATTATGTGAGGACAGGTTATATCACGGAGCTATGTTTCAATGCTTCCTTTTATTTTATATTAAAAGTTCACTTTGAATTTTGTAGACAATGTTAACAACATATGTACTGCCTTGGGATTCTATGCCATATGTATCATCAACATGCAAAAAAAAAAAAAAATTCAAACCATAACTTTAACTATAGGTTGATAATTTCATATGCTGATCATTATTTGACTGTTTTTTATTTTCTCTAGGAACCTATTATGCTGCTGTAATTGAGAATCGTGCAGATTTTACGGGTAGGGTGGTGGTTGATGTTGGTGCTGGTAGTGGTATTTTGTCGTTATTCGCTGCACAGGTAATCTCAACCTTTTGGTCCATTTTGACCTCATATTTGCTATTACTTTTCCTGTGGTTTGTAGATTGATGACCAAATTCCTTTTATTTTCCCCATCAGGCTGGTGCAAAGCATGTTTATGCTGTTGAAGCTTCTGAAATGGCAGATTACGCTCGAAAACTTATTGCTGGGAATCCCACCTTAGGGCAGCGGATTACTGTATGTGCTTGTCCTTTCATTTTGTTGCTATTCTCTGCTGTTTTCAGACTGATCTGTTTTCTTCTTTGCTCGGTTATAAAATGTCATGTAAAATATAGGTAATCAAAGGTAAAGTTGAGGAAGTTGAGTTGCCCGAGAAAGCAGATATTCTGATCTCTGAACCAATGGGTATGTTGGTGTGCAAGGCTTTGCTTTTGTCATTATGTTTATGATGGAAATCTCATGACACCGATGCTTCACTATTCTTGCTTCCATGCTTTATTGCACAGAGATGACCTTTTTTCAGTCAAAACATAAAAATGCTTTGAAGATGTGATGGAATTATTTTGTGTATATCGCTACATAGTTTTCATTGAAGCAAAGATTCTTTAATTATATTTTTTACTTGCAGGCACCTTGTTAGTTAATGAGAGAATGTTGGAATCCTATATAATTGCAAGAGATCGGTTTCTTGTGCCCAAGGGGAAAATGTTTCCTTCAATAGGAAGGTAAAAGCTACACCATGGAATCATCATGTTTCTCAAGTAATAAAAAAATGTTCTCTTATTTGCAGATAAAATTATTCCCATGCTTTTAGGACTTTCGCTTTAAATAAAGATTTGAATTTTACTGCCTTGCTCTGTGATCTTACTTTACCATTTTTTAAGGAATTATCATGCTAAAACTGGTTAAAGCCATTTTATGATTGTTGTCAATTGTCATGCCTTCATCCTATGGTACCTCTTGGTTATTAATTTTAATGTTTTTATATGCTACTTTCCCCCCTTTTGTCTTAGGGATATGTTGTCTTCGTGTTGTTAATTTCATCGATTTATGTTTTGATCATCAGCTGTAAAATGCTTAGTTTTTTTCCTTGGGTTAGCCTCATGATATCTTAATCTTGTAGGATACATATGGCACCTTTCAGTGATGAATATTTATTTGTTGAAATTGCAAATAAGGTATGTACTTGACATTATGTTGCTGTATTATCTGCCTTTTTTACATTCCTATGTGACATTATTCGTCTTTGAAGAAAGTTGATCTAAGACATCTCATGACTTGTTCACGTGAATGTTTTCTTCCTCCGGTCTCATTAAGAGAATTACTTAGAAAGATATTGTTTGTTGTTGTATGATCCATGTCAGATATTTCCAAGAGCATTGTATTTTTCTTTAAAAACAAAGCAACCTTGTCGGTTTCACAAATTTTGGTAGCTGTTTAAAGAAAAATACAAAAGTGAAATATACTTAGGTTTCCAATCTTTGAATTATTATCTGAAGACCTTCCCTTGTTAACAGTGTTAATAAACCGTATGCTTATGGTTTGCAACCAGAAACTCCGTTGCAACGTTTTATTTATGTATGCTTAGTAATGCTTGCTTTCGCATGTCAACCCTGGTGTTTTCATTTCAATGTGCATGTCATAAACTGAAATATGGCTAGATTTGCTATCAATTTTCTGGTACTTTTCCATCTAATGTTGTATTATATCTACTTTTTCTGTCCCTCCCCCTAACCCGGAAAAAATTGCAGGCTCTTTTCTGGCAGCAACAAAACTACTATGGTGTTGATCTCACACCGTTATATGGATCCGCATTCCAGGGATACTTCTCTCAGGTTTGTTTTATACACAATCCACAAGGTTTAGGTGTTTCTCAATACTTGCCTATAAATTTTCTTCAGCAGTTGTCGTACTGGTCTTCCTTCACATTTATTTTGGTTATTACATTGACATTGCATTCTGTTTCATCCAAATTTTAATGGAATGCCTTTTGTTTTCGTATCAGCCTGTGGTGGATGCTTTTGATCCAAGAGTATTGGTGTCTCCTCCAATGTGCCACGTAATTGACTTCAATGAAGTAAAGGTACGAGCAAGTCATTGACTCGTGCCTCTTATTAAACTATTTAACTCTTCTAGTAAATTCCATGGTGGATTCCTTGAATCAAAGTTCTGTATAGCATTTGTTTTCCATGTTACAATTTTCCTAGACAAGGCTGCCTTGCATCATATACCATTGTTTTGTAGGTTGAATTTAATACCCATGGGATACCGGACCATGTTTCTGAATCATGCGATGTTTTTAACTTAATCAAAGTTGTTCGGTTTAGGCTTCCTTTTTCTGAATACGGGACTTTGTTAGATGGTTATTAGTTAAACGTGTAGTCATCATGATGTTTATCTTTTCTCAGGAAGAGAACTTGTATGAAATAGATATTCCATTGAAATTCATAGCATCTGTGGGGACTAGAGTGCACGGGTTAGCCTGCTGGTTTGATGTCCTGTTTAATGGGAGGTAATATTTTCAGATTTTGCATTTTCATCAGTTTACGGTTTCATTCAATCTTACTTCCGTCGAAATGCTTTACCAACAGCTCAGTGCAAAGATGGCTTACCACTGCCCCTGGAGCTCCTACAACCCACTGGTACCAGATACGATGTGTTCTTTCTCAGCCAATTTACGTAATGGCTGGGCAAGAAATTACAGGCCGACTTCACATGATTGCCCATAACGCTCAAAGTTATACCATATATTTAACATTGTCAGGTTGGTTTCGAGCTTGGTTTCTGTGTTTCTAATCTGCGGTTTTGTTTTTCTTACAAACTACATATCAACTCTTATAGCTAAAATGTGGGGCCCCGGGGCCGAACAAGGAGGAATTCTTCAGACCTCATCGTGCAAACTCGACCTCAAGGAGCCTTATTACAGAATGTCACAACCCCAACCCTACACAATGGCACAAGACCAGCAACCACATCAGCTACTGCAGGCTCAGGTATCAACTTATTATCCATTCATCTAAGATTAATGGTTTTCAGGCGTGCATCGCATGCAACTCGAACATTGCAGTTCTGAAACGAATCAACCGATAATAATTGTTTTGCATTCTAACAGGATATACAGATCCACGCCGAGGACTTGGAGGAACCTGAGTTGCTGCAGCAGCAGCCATTAGAAAATTCAGGAGCTCAGCTCCAATAAGTGCTTTTTATCCCTGTAAAGTAGAATCTGACATGATTCATTATTCCTATTATTGTTTGAGTGGCTGTTTGGGATCTTGTATGACCTTTTTTTATCATAATTTGACCATTTTAATAATCAAATCATCTTCATTTTGGAGGTAAATGTGCCCTAATCAAAGCCTATTTGAGTAAATTTTGAGAAATAAGTTGCTCAACACCATTGAATAAATAGTTTCTATTTCATTGAAGTTTCAGCTCAGAACACAATACTGAGTTGCTAAAATAAATTTAAATTGCTAAACTAAACAAAATCTAGCACCATTAAAGTTCTAAGTTTGCTCCCACTATAATGGAAATGCTAATATGCATAACTTTTAAAATCAGAGCCAGGATAGGCCATCCGAATGATGGAGGCTGCAATTGGAATAAGAGAAACCAGAGCTATATGCAATTGGTCCGAGCTGCTTGTTTTGATACTGATTTGTCCACTCCGCTTGTTGTTCAATCCGACACGAACCGCCATCGAAGAACTACGTCCGATAGAGAACTGTGACTGTAAGTTGGCCATTAGACCCAGATCTTGCTTCCATTTCACCATAGACAATCCGAATGAGGTCTGATTTTGCTCAATGGGAAAATCCTCATGCTTTAGCTGGATTTTGATGTTAGCTCCATATGCCGTATTGCCTTGGGATCTCATAGCCCCTGCACTTCCGGCCAGAAGCAAGTGTTTCCCTACCGCAATCTGATCCTCGATCTTAAGTCCAGTAGCCACATTTTCACCTAGGAAAGTAACTGATAAACCAGCAGTCGTTCGGTTTGTTTCAAAATTTCTGAATTTTGTTTCACCCCTGAAGATGTAAGCAAGCTGTTTTCCGACAGTTTGGATGTCGAATCCCGCCATTGTTGATCTATTCTCTCCATGTTTTGCACAGACTGAGGAATCCAAATGGATGTTGAATTCTCTTTTATCCTTTGTGATTTGAACAGCAAATGCACCAGGCAAATAACCAGCTATAGCAATACTTCTTTCAAGGCTAACACGTCGTACCCGATATCATGATCCCAAGCCTGTGGATCCAAAACTGGCCTAATGAGAAGCTGCGAAGAACAATCCAGAAACCGGTACCGGTAAGTGGGGTTGTCTCCGTCAAACGAAGGAGGGAGGACCATGTCAGGCAAAGGGACCTGTATAGTAGCTGGATCACCTTCTTCCATGTTTCCATCATCTCCGACATAACCATTATTAACAGCTGCAGCATGAGTGAGAGTTACAATGGCATTTTGCCATATTGATGAACCAAGAGAATCAGTGAGAGACTTTAGTAATAGAACATCAGTAAGATCTTTGTCATGCGCGTCTAAACGATCTACATAGAGAACAACATCGGGTGGGAACTTCCTTACGAACCTCTTCATTGATGCTAATAGTTTGCGATTAGTAGCTTCTTCTGTCACAGGTGACCGAAGACCAGGTGTATCAAAGATTCTCATCTTAGCTCCATCAACTGTTCCAACAATCTCCTTCACAGCTGTTGTTGCTGGTTGAAAAGCATCAATTCTGGATTTTTGCTCGCACAAAATGGAATTAACGCTTGCACTCTTTCCCACTCCAGTTTTTCCAAGAACCAAAATGTTCAAAGAAAAGTCCAAGTCATCTTTACCTTCCGCTTCAAGCTGCATCGCCGCTCTCTTTGCCGACTCAAGGGTGAATTCTTGACTGAAAAGACTACCCGAGGCAAGGGCCAGCCGGTACAGCACCTGTGCCACCATTGGATCAGCGTGAGAATGACCTAGTCTCTGCACAAGTCTCAAGAACTTCACTCTTATTAGTTGCAACTTCTCAAACCTCCGCTTATCTTCATCACTTATCTTGTCCTTCGATGCACTGTCAACCGTATTCGATGGTGGAGCAACTTTTGAAGAATGCAACGAAGAACCTGAATGAGCAGGGTGGTCAAGAGGAAATACTCTGGAGCCATCACGAGAAGTGATTGTGAGGCCAACACCATCTGATTCGCCACCTGCTGCAGCTTTCAAAAGAGCAGCCAATGCAGCAGAACTGAGCAGTTCTGTTGCTTCATATTCCCTCTCAGCTTCAGCTTCTTCATCTGAGTCTACCACAATCTGATGACTCGCCGTCTCTAACTGATCTTCCGAATCTACCTCATTCACTACCTGTTTGGTTGTTTCAGAGCTCCCAAAAATCAGCTCCACAACATCATCATCAGAAAGGAAACCTTTCTCCGCAACAAGCTTAGCTATATCTTCTTCTCCTGGTTTAACACTCTGGTCTAGAATTGATACTGGATCTGAAACTTCAACGGAGTCAATATCACTCGATTCTTTCACATCAGGCACCACAACCTTGTCAACAGATTCCATCATAACAGAACCATTTTCCTCTATCCCATGACCGTTTCCATACTTTGATTGGACCGTCTCCACACACAGATTTTCCGGTACAATGCTTGTATCAGCAGAAGGCTTAACATCCTCATCTAATTTGGAAATTTCAACCAATACATCTTTTTGGCTCCATTCCAAACTAGGCTCCTTATCTTCACCTCCAAAATCCTCCAAACCACCCTTTTCAACCTCCGAGTTAACCAAAGGTTGAGAATCATGATTGGGATCATTGATCATCATAACAGAACCATTTTCCTCCATCTCGCAACCATCACCATGCTTCGATTTGACCCTCTCCTCACCCGGATTTTCTGTTGCAATGCTTGTATCAGCAGAAGGCTTAACATCCTCATCCAATATGGAAATTTCACCCAATACATCTTTTTGGCTCCCTTCTAAACCAGACCCCTTATCTTCACCTACACAATCCTCCAACCCACCGTTCTCAACCTCGGAGTTAACCGCAATAGACGAGTCATATTGGTTAACCAAAGGCTCCTCTTCTTCAACCCCCAAAGCTACCTTTATTCTAGGTGAACTTTCAACACTACCAGGAACCTTAACCACACCAGAAAACCCACCATCTTCAACTTCGGCCACCATTTCCTCCTCACTCGACATTTCATCAAACACTTCATCATCCATTGACAACTGAGCAATAGGAACAACAACAACCTGGTTTGCCTTAGAACCATCAACCAATCCAACATCCTCGTCCACCATTGAATTATTCTCTAAGCTCTCCAAATCCCCATCATCATCATCATCTTTGTTAGCCACATAAAGTTTGTAACTTTGACTAACCCCACCATTATTCTCACCTCCCAATGAAGTTTGTAACATCGAAAAACCCTCACTTTCTTCAGACAACCCCAACTCACTGTTGTTCTCATCAAAACCATTGAAACTACTAGCACCACCAACGGTGCTTGCTGTCTCAAGACCGTTGGAATCATATTCAGAATCGGAATCAACAGTTAAAGGAGCTCGGATGAGTAAAGAACCTGTTGGGGTATCATTTGTTGAAGGAACAGAGACATTGGATGGCTTTGAGTCCATGGAATTGAGCTCTTGTTTATTTTTTTGAGAAAAACAACGGTTGCCAAAGAGATATGAGTTGAGAAAAAATAAGAACAAAAAATTAGGAGCCTTTTATTTGTGTTTTGTTTGTTCTTGGATTGCGGTATACTACTGATATAACTATGATTTTGTTTTGTCCGGATGATATAACCCACATACTAAATTTCTATACTTTTCTCATGAAAATAAACTAGTTAGAGATTTAAAATTATGAAAATTTTAGGGTTAAACCTTATTTAGGGTTAGTCGATTTTTTCATTGTCGTAGCATCAATCTTGATCTGATTGTACCTTTGTGATAATGTGATGCTTGTGTAGCGATTATCATAACATTCAAAATTGACACCCGAATCCGAGAAATGATCATCTGCAGGTGAATTCCTAATGTAAAAAATCAATGGAATCCGGTCGAGTTCCATTAATTGAAGAAGAAATAACAGAAAATGTGTTATTCCACATTACAGAAAGGGTGAAAATAAAGTGGATGAAACAAGTTAATGGCCAAATCATGTAAAGACATCATTTACATGAACTATGAACCCTAGCTTTCTACCACAACCTGGTAAGCTGCTGCTGAAGTAAAAACTTTTACTCTTAACCCTAACTATGAAGAGATAACCTTGATCATGGACTGAGCCTGAATGGGTGACAAGCTAGTCAGGCAAAAGTTTTGCCACGCCGCCTCTGGATTCTCGTCTTCATTTTCTGTAAATGCCTTGTATACCGAAAACACAATGCTCCTTGCTGCTTCTCTGGCCTCAGGGAGTCTATCGTTCAGCAAGTCTGCAGCCATTTGAAGCAGAGTAATGAATCCGAACTCTTTCATTTCTTCCACACCCTGCGATTGATAACCATATGTAATTATAATGTCCAAAGAGTGAGACAATGTGTAAAACACATTCATGAAATGTTCATTACCATCTTGGAAACAGAGTTCGAAATGGAAACGGCAGCTTTGGCTCTGATTCTAAGGTTGCGATGGTTGACATATCCGCTAAGCTTCTTAAGCAGAGGCAAAGGAGCAATGGAATTAGCCATTCCTTTCAACGACCTATCTGCTTCCTCGCATACAAATTTCTTGTCTTGAGAAGCTTTCAGTAACAATTGCAGTATCTGTAAACCAAACCATAAATTTAACACGCCATCTTAACACCGCAAAACAGGAAATTAGAGACCTCAAAAAGGGGTACTCACCAACTGATCAAATGCACCAGAATCAGTGAAATCAAGCAGTTTTTCACCAAATGCATTGAAGATATCCGAAGCAGCCATAATCGAAGTCTTGCAAAGGGCACTTCTTGGGTTACTCATTGCCTTAACTACTACCGTTATTACCTTCTCTCTGGCATAATCACAAACACTTTATCAGCATAAAAAACCCCACCACCAAAACCGTTAAAAAATTGAGAATCTTACAAGATTGGAAGTAGTAGTGCGGAGTGATATAAAGAGAAACGCCTCGCGTCATTCAACGACCCGCAAACCTTAACCCAATCCTTTGAATCTAACCCTTCAACTAAGCCCTGAAATTTTATACAAAAAAAATTACAATCAGAAACAGGAATCAAAAACAGAGTTTTACATTTAGTATTGTGGAAATGGGAATTACTTGGATTTTGGATTCTGGGTCTTGAAAAGGCTTGAGATCCTCGGAAGATATGTAATCAATGGAGGCCTCTGCAGATGGTGGTAAAGGAGCCTTGTTTTCGTCATTAACAACACCGAAATCGGATTGTTTTTTCTGGGTTTGAATTGGAATCGACACTTTGGCTTGTTTTTTGGGTCTTTCTGGAGTGGTCGGGAGTGCATTACCAATGGGTCTCAACGCCATTTTTGCTATGAAATCTGAAAGCAGAGTTTAGTTTTGTTTTGCTGTGAATTTGAGACGAACTTAAAAAGGGATGAGATTGAATGTGGTTAAGGAAGAACGTTTCACAATTTAAATATTTGAAGGAAATGGAAAAGAGACGTTGGAATTTCCTTTATTTTTTTCAAAAAATTCATAACGGTCGAATTATAAAAAATGGAAATATACTCTATTTCCATTAATGACAGGACACGTGGCATGGGTTTAAATCTTTTTCTTTTAAACTGAATTATCAAGGCTTAATAGTAATCTATTTTTCGGGCCAAATTGGTACCCAAAGTTTCATTCTGTGACTCATTTAAGGTTTATCGTTAATTTTTTTCGTTAAAGGACATGTGTCATCTCATGAAAATTCTAAATATTATATTAAAATAAATAAAATTAATAAAACAAAATAAAAATATATCCTGAAATTTTCAAATATTCTCAAAATAGTCACCAAATCCCTAAACCCCCAAATTCGACCACTACTGGCGGTGTTGGTCACATTGCGGACAACGGAATGAAGCGCCCTCTCTTTTTCGAACAACTCGCACGTTGTTCGCCGTTCTTCCGGCCGTTGTTCGTCGCGAATCGTTTGAAAGAACCATTCGATATATTCGGCGATTCACACGATGTCGGTTCATTTCCGGCGGCAGGGTGGTGGGAAAAATGGTCATAATGGTCCAACGACCGATATGGTGGGAGGCAGCGTGGCAATCAGCGTCGGAATTGACCCAAATCGGAATTTAAGTTTTGGGGAGTTAGGGATTTTGGAATTTGGGGTTGTTTTGTGAAATATTTAGAACTTAAAGGATTTCTTAAAATTAAGTAACCTTTATTTATTTTAATATAATTTTTAGAATTTTTAGGAGATGACACATGTCCTTTAACGGTGGAAATTAACGGCGAACTTTAAATGAGTCACAGAATAAAACTTTAGGTCCCAATTTGGCCCGAAAAATAATTTAGGCACCTAACTTGAAAAAAGACATAATTTGGGCACCTATTTGACGGTTAAGCCAATTATTAAAATATTAAGGCTTAACTACAAAATAATAGGTGTCTAAATTATGTCTCTTTTTTTTGTGATAGGTGCCTAAAGTGTTTTTTGGAAATATCTTTTAAATAAAACTAAGAGTTCGAATCATTGTAGGGTTGGGAAGATTGTCCACATAATGAACTTCTATACTATCTAATTTGAATTAATCAACTAATAAGTTAGATACAGATGATTATACAAAAAAAAATTAACATTTTGTCCTTCATTGATATGATATCAATACTTTGAGGCCTTAATCAGAATATTTTGAAAATCGAAGACCAATTTAAAATTTGAGATATTGTTTAGAAACACATACTGCAATTAAACTTACATAAAATGATGTTTCATAAACTAAATTTAGCCCATTGTGCTCCTCTGCCTAAAGTAAGATTCAATAGATATTCAAATGTGAGCATTTGCAATGCCTTTGTGTATGCCTCAAAGTGCAAAACTGTAAAATAATCAAAATATATAAGTGGCCTGTCTTCACTAGCTGCTGTTTTTGTTTGTCTGCAGAGGGAATCTGTCTTCTTAATCCTCCATGATGAATTAGAAACGACCTCGGCGAGAGAGCACCTATATCGATTCGTATCAGTATAATGTCACCAAGAATCTTGTACTATAAAAACAACGAATATATGTGTATATGCAGTCCCCGGAATGAGAAAAATGTCAAAGAAAAAGTTTCAACAAGATTGGTTTTCATAGCTACTTTTATCGTTCACCATGTTCATCGGATTGAAAATTTACTACAGATCAGATCCTATATGCAGCTAGTGGCCTATATTTGAAATCCAGGGAACCGTATTGCATCAGTATAGAACTCGTTTTTAGACGTTCATAAGAAATTATATGCATAAAACTCTCCTTCAGACGACTACTCTACACGAAACTAAATGCAATCATATAGCTTAGATAACCATATGGAACACTTAATAAGATGAGGAAATACCTTTGCTTAAGCTCGTGCTCATCAATAGAAGTGGGTTACTAGTAATGTTGTCCAGGCCCACCATATTGCTTCACCGGCAACATGGAGTAAGATCGCCTCATTGTGCATTAATTGATCTCTCCAACACCGAACCAGAATATGTTACCAATATTTTGAAGCATGTTGAGACTTTGCCGTTTCCTTCAAGACAGCCCCCACGATAGCTGCCTGCTCGAGACATTCGGCTTTGTGCAATGCATCTAGAAGAACAATGCAGGTTTTGGTATGAATGTTACAACCTTTCCTTCGAGTTTCTTCAAAGAGTTTATATGCATCCATTGCCCTATTCGCATTGCTTAACCCTTCTATGATGGCATTATAGCATGCAGAATCCGGTATACCCCCATTTGCCTTGAACCTCTGAAAGAGTCCATGAGCTTCTTCAACATTACCGGAGATCATGGTGGTGTAAGTGATGGTGTTCGGTTTTAACTGTTGCTTTTCCATCTCTTGCCAAAACACAAAGGCCTTATTGAATTTTCTGGTTCTGCAAAGACCGTTTATGAGAATGCTATAAGTAATGTGGTTGGGAACACAGTTCAATTCTTTCATAGACTTGAAGCAGACAAGGGCTTCATCAACCTCTTCCGCTTTAACCAGAGCATCGAGCAAACAATTCCATGTGTATACATTAGGTGTCAAACCCTTCTGCATCAGTTCTTCCAAGATTAGATATGCTTCGTCTATTCTCCCGACTTTCCCGAACCCATCAATAAGACTACTATAGATAACCAAATTCAACTCTATGCCCTGTGCTTTTGCTTCTTCGAAGAGCATGTATGCTTCATCAAGCCTATCAATCTTAGCAAGACCATCAACGACGGAACCATAGGTTACAACAGTGGGTTGGTGACCTTTTGACTTCATTTCCTCTAGCAGCTGATAGGCTTTGTTAACCTTACCCGACTTACAGAATCCATCAATCACGGTGTTGTAAGCACGGGTGTCCAATACACAGCCTTGCTCCTTCATCGCATGAAACAATTGATAGGTTTCATGCGCAAAACCTGCTTTCACAAGGCAATGTATCAGAACAGAATAGCTTCGCACATCAGGAACGAATCCTCGAGCCTTTATTTCCTCAAACAAAGCCCTACCCTTCTCAAATTCTCCAGCTTTGAAAACACAATCCATGTAAGTATTTAGGAGCATAAGATCGGGAGTGCAGCCCGTACGCAGCATTTCTTTGTATATCTTATGACCATCCTCCTTCCTGCCACATTTGAAGAAGTTCCTGATGAGGGATGTATATACAACGGCATTCGGGATCTTATCGGAATCCAGCATCTTCTCATAAAGTCTGTAGGCATCATTTACTCTGCCATGCTTACCTAAGCCATCTATAAGGGAGCAAAACGTAACCTCGTTAGGGCAGCAAACTTTATGATCCATTCCTTCAAATATAGAAATAGCCTCATCGAGTTTTTGTGCTTTACATAGTCGATCAATCATTATGTTTACAGTGCTAACATTGGGATACAAACCAGCTTCTTTCATGGCATCCCGAATCCTCCAAGCATCCTCAAGATTTCCTTCCTTACAAAGCATTTCTACGAGAATGTTATAAGTTGGAAGGTTGGGCACAGCATCTTTCTTCATCTCCTCGAAGACTCTCAATGCCTCCTGCACTTTCCCCTTCTTCCCGAGGCAAGTAAGAATGCAGTTATACGAGATCACACTCGGAATGGACCCCTTCGCCTTTTGTCTTTCTAGTAAACTGTATGCTTCATCAAACTTTCCTGCCGAGCCATAACCCATGATCATGGTGTTATACGCATAAGCACAGGGGACCTTTCGATCCTGCTCCATCAGCTCAAATAATTCCACAGCTTCTTGCAGCCTATTGGCTTTGCATAAAACACCGATCATGCTCGTGAAAGTCACATCGTCGGGCACTAGACCTTGTGCTTTCATCTCGTGAAAGAATTTCCATGCTATATCCACCTTACCTACCTTACCAAAGCAGTCTATGCAGACATTATAAAGAACAACATCGGCTTCAAAAGAGTTGCTCTTCATCTCATCCAACAGAGAAAGAGCAGCATCAACCTGACCTTCCTTGGCAAACACACGAATAAGTGTAGTAAACAAATGGACACTAACTTCATAACCTAGTTCCTGCATCTGATGAAACAAAGTAAGCATAAGATCGGATTCAAACACAGCGGATAAAGCACCGATCAGAGTGGTATAAGCCGAAAAAGCCGGTCGGAATTTGAACTTCCGCATCGTCTGTATAATATCAAAAGCTTCTCTTAACTTTTGGGACCTGACACAACTAACTACCAACTCGATGCAGGCATTGTTCGACAGGCCAAATCCTGCAACACTCATTTCTCCAAGAACCTGTTCCAGGCAATCGAACTTTTTATTCCGAGCCATCACCATGAGAAGCGAATTGTAAGCTTCCGGACAATGTGCTTGGTCGGTTCTCCTCTCGGTCCATCGAAAATAGTCTATTGCTAGATTAACATCCTTCAACTTCCTCAAAACCCCAATGACCAAACCGGATTGAGGCTTCTCGTTGAGCGAAGACAAAGCATTTTCGATGGCCGGTCCCCATGGACCACTCTCTAAGATGCAACACACATCATCTACTTCATTCTTTACACCTTGAATTCTACTTGTGTTTTCTTGAATACTATTAACCTTACCCTCAAAAGCAACAGATTTCTTATACCATTCGGATGAAGGCGTATCGGAGAACGAAGATAGGTTCTTGCAAGCACTGAAAATATGAGAACAATTCGTACGAACACGAAGAATTATTCCTGCAGCCCTCGAGAAAAGATGAAATTAGCAAATTTGGGATTTAAAATCACATGAAAATGGCAGGGAAAAAAAACAAATAAATAGAAAACCCAAGACAGAAACTTCATTTGTTTTTATACTGTTAAGCTTAAAGATCCAAAATTTCTAGAGGCTGAAAATTTTACCTGGATTTCTGAAGACCATCTTCATGTATACATTTGAAATCTCAAATCAAAAGTTGAGAAATAAATTAAAATTTTGAAGGAATTAATCAAAAAGAGAATTGAAGAATTTAGGGTTTATGAAGGGTTTATACGAACAAGAAAGTGAGGTAAGAGAGATTCTTCAATTTTTCATAATGCACCGTTTTATATAAACATCTCTGAATTCTGGTCTGGACTCAAAATATAGCCCATTCACTTAATTCGATTTATAATCAACAACTTAATCATAAAATAATAGAAATAAGGGTAAACTACACTGCTAGTCACCGAACTTTTAGGGTGCTTTCAATAAGGTCACTGAACTTTTAAAATTTTCATTACAGTCACCCAACTTTTAATTCGCTTTTAATAAGGTCACTGCCGTCAACCACCGTTAAAAAAGCTGACATGGCATGTTAAATTTAAGGTTAAAATACACTATTAGTCACTGAACTTTTAAGAGACTTTCAATATGGTCACCGAACTTTTAAAATTTTCATTACTCTCACTCAACTTTTAATTCGCTTTCATTACCGTTAAAAAAGTTGATGTGACATGTTAAGTTTAAAAATAAACTTTTTCTCACCCTATTTTATCTCCATGTCCTATTTTCTTCCATCCAAACATGTCTATCTTTTAGATACATTAATATTTTCCTTTGAACTCCTCATTATCTAGTGCACGACTCAGTAAATGTCGGGCCTAAAGCATAAAGAGAATTTTTATGAGCAAACTTTTAGTTATTTTTTTTTATCATTCCATCATCGGATGTCTCCCAATATTTTTCTTGTTCTCACACATGTCGCATGCATGTCTAGATACATTAATAATTTCCTTGATGTGTTACTAGAGAAGTAACGACCTTCACTAAAAAAATTACAATTTAATTCATATGGAAGAAAGAGACATGTTTGGATCAAAGAAAATAAGAGATGATAAAAAAATATGGTTGGAAAACGTTTATTTTTAAACTTAACGTGCCACATCAGTTTTTTTAACGGTAATAAAAGCGAATTAAAAGTTGAGTGATAGTAATGAAAGTTTTAAAAGTTTGGTGACCATATTGAAAGCCTCTTAAAAGTTCAGTGACTAATAGTGTATTTTAACCTTAAATTTAACATGCCACGTCAGCTTTTTTAACGGTGGTTGACGGCAGTGACCTTATTGAAAGCGAATTAAAAGTTGGGTGACTGTAATGAAAGTTTTAAAAGTTCGGTGACCTTATTGAAAGCACCCTAAAAGTTTAGTGACTACTAGTGTAGTTTACCCTAGAAATAAATAAGAATATTTTTCCATTAACTCGGAAAATATGTATTTTTAATAATAACACTCCCGGATATTGAGATTTATATAGGATTAATATCATATACACAGACCGTGGAAACTGAAAGTTTTCACAAGCGCCTTAGTTTTAAGGTATAGGGAGTTAGTTTAGGTATAGGGGTTTAGGTGTATTGGTTTAGAATTTAAGGATAGTTGATTCAATTTAGAGTTTAAGGTTACAATTTAGGGTTTATAGGTTAGGGTTTAGCTTTAGAGTAATATGGCGAGGATTTAAGTTTTAACCTATAAACCCTAAATTATAACCTAAACCTTAAATTAAAACAACAATCCTAAACTTCTAACCCCTACACTTAAACCCCTAAATCCTATACCTTAAATTAACTCCTTATACCTTAAAACTAAGGCGCTTGTAGAAACTTTCAGTTTTCACCGGTTATGTATAAAATATTTATCCATTTATATAATGTATGAAAAATTTAAATCTCGACTTTTGAATCCTTTCAAAAGTGCTATACTTAAATCCGAAATGTGATCTTTGGAGATGATCATGCCTCATGGGTCGAGCCGGTTTTTTAACCTATCTAAAAATTTAAAGTTTCCGCTTGAATCTAATTCAACGTTTGATAATGTTCCATTCGACCCAAATTCAATCTAAATTTTAGAATAAAAACTCGACTACAACTAGATTTGACACAAATAATTTTTTTTATTCAGCAAAATTGGAAGATAATTGAAAAAAAATATAGGCAAAGAAGGGGACATTATGAGAACTCTCATTTTTATTTGACAAAATAAAAGGACAAATGAAAAAATAGAGAGACAAGGGCATTATAACAATTATCCTTATATATTTAAAATACAATTTTACTATTATATCGGATCGAATCAGATAAACTCGAACATAACCCAATCTTATCCCTTACAAAAATCAATCAAACCCAAAACCTAAATTTTCAAAATAAGATCTTGATGTATAAAGTCAAATCAAAATCCATCAAGTCTGAATCAAATGACCATCCCCGATCGCTACATAGGTCTGTCTGAATCAAATGACCATCCCGATCGCTACATAGATCAGATTCGAGATCGATCATATTGTAACACTTTGTCACGATCGAAGCAGAAAGGGCGAATCGCTCGGAATTAGGGCTCGAAATAGGCAAAAAGGGGGAAACAAGAGACGGTGGCGTTTTGGGCTTAAAGGAAGACAGAGTAAACGACAGCGTTTTGACTCCTGCGTTTAATGAGGAAACGGTGCCGTGTGGTCTAACAGACTCCAAGGATGCACGTGAGCCGCCAAAGATGCCTGCAGACCGTTAGAGAAATTCTCGGAACAGTGGACACTTGTCTTTATTTTATTTGTGCTTGTGTGTGCAACTGATTTATATTACAGCTGAGTAGGATGAATAATTTTATGCTTTTCTGATGTAAAAACACTGCTATTCTCTGAAATCTACTCTCCTCCTTTTCTGAAATCTCCCTTCTTTCATATTTTCTGATTTCTTTGTGGCGTGAGCCACCACATTTGGTATCTAGAGCCTGTCCTGATCCCTGCAAACCTGGGTAAAAACAAGAAAACCTGTCAAATGGCACCCTCCAATGAACCCTCGGATATCCATAATACCCTTACTACCATCCAAAACAGACTACTTGAGCTGGAGACTGGAGAAAAAGAGCCTAAATGGTGGACTAAAAACAAGGAAACATCAGATTCGAGGATTACCACTCTTGAATCTCGCATGGACGTGACTCAGGGATATTTGGAGAGAATCCTGGAAGCTGTGCAGAGGCAAGAAATAGCAACACCTGTCACAAACAAAGGCCAGCATGAAAACACCAGTAAGTCTTCTCCTGTGATAACCATTTTAGATGAAAAGACAAGATTTTCTTACAAACCTACTGAACCTGGAGTCATATCAACACCTCCTGGAACCCAGTCACACCCTTCTCAATAACTCAAAATGAAAATGGAAGAACCCAACCCTGAAACCACACCTGTCATGGAAAACCAAACCTTCATAAACCTGAACAATACGAAAGGCAACTCCTTTAAACCTAAACTTGACTTTCCTATGTTCAATGGAATTAACCCAAGAAGTTGGATTAAGAAATGTCAAAATTATTTTACCCTACTGGAAATCCCTGAGGAACAGAAAATGGACCTGGTTGCAATGCATTTAGAGGGTAAAGCTGAGACTTGGTTTGATGGTTATATCCTGCAGAAACATAGACTCTTTTGGCATGAATTCACAGCTGACTTGTGTCACAGGTTCTGTGATAAAGCTTACACTGATGTGGTTGAAGAATTTTGTAGAACTAATGTTTTGATATAATAATTGAAAAATGTTTTGGACTGATTTAAAAAGTATTTAAAACATTTCCAAAGTCCAAACAACTTGAAATAATATTTAAGGAATTTTTCATAAAGGTTTTTCATGTTTTCAAAGGCCAATTTTAACAAAACTGACCAAGTGTTTCGAAACACCTTAGGGCGTTTCGAAACAGGTGCCTCCAGTGGCCAAAACGTTTCGATACTTGTAACGAAACGGGGCCAGCGTTTCGAAACAGGCTAGGCCGTTTCGATACGCCCACGTGGCACTGACCACAACGGTCATAAACCCCAACGGCTCTTTCCCAACTAACTTTTAAACGCAGGTCGTTTCGATACGGGCTTATAGCGTTCCGATACGCGTTCCGAAACGGCAAGGGGGTGTTCCGAAACGGGTACCCTGACAGACTGCAACGGCTCTTTCTATATTGAGGGTGTTTCGAAACGGCTTCGAGCGTTTCGAAACGGGGAGCTGCAGAACTGCATTTATGGAGGGAATTAAAGGCTCCAACGACTCTATTTCAACCCCAACGGTCCTAAACGGCTAGAAACTCAATTGGGAGTATAAAAGGGACCTCCAAGCATCAAGAGAAGGCTAATGCTCATATTGTCAAACATCAAATGATCAAGAAATTGTCTTAGCACTTAAATTGTCATTTCTTGTATAGACAAACACTAGTGAGCCAAAATTGTCAAATTTGCTCAAGTGTTTTAGGATTTGGGTGAGTGCTTCATTGTGCAAACAAACACCTATTAGAGGGTTTAAGTTTGCTTTATTTATCTCTTTGTAAAAGAGGGTTTTGATCAAGACTTTGGGTAGAAGCTTGATCGGTTGTAAGGGTTTCCTCCTAATCCTAGAAAAGGGGACGAATCAATTAGTGGATTGATTGTGAAATCCTTAGTGGGAAGCTAAGGTAGTGGATGTAGGTGCTTGTTAGAAGGCCGAACCACTATAAATCATTGTGTCTTTAATCTTTCTAGCTTCCACAACCCTTCCACCCAAATATCCACCTCTCCACCACTTGGTGAGCTAAATTGGTTGATCGAATCGAGCTCCACACAACTCAACAATTGGTATCAGAGCTTGGCTCAATCGGTGAGGATTAACATCCTATTGAGAAGATCCGGCAAGCTCGGTCACTTTTTCATCAACCGGCTCAATGGCACAATCAATCGACAAATCGCCTTTCTTTGACGGAGCTCACTATGCCCATTGGAAGACAAAGATGAAGTTCTTCATCAAATCAAAAGATTACAAGCTATGGGATGTAGTTGAAGATGGCCCGTTCGTGCCTAAAAGAAGTAAAGCGGAGTGGAGTGCCGACGATCGCAAGAAGATGGAGCTTAATTGCAAAGCCTTGCACATCTTGTTTTGTGCTTTTGGCCCAACCATCTATGAGAAGATGTCTTCTTGTGAGAGTGCCAAGGAGGTATGGGACAAGCTTGAAGTCACATACGAGGGGACAAATGAAGTCAAGGAGACCAAGATTGGGCTCCTAACCTTGGAGTATGAGAACTTCAAAATGGATCCGGAAGAGAACATCGAGAAGATGTTTGTAGGTTCTCCACCATCACAAATGGTCTTAAAGGCTATGGAGAAGCCATCCCGGAGGAGAAGCTTGTTCGAAAGCTCATCTACTCACTTCCCGAGTCGTGGGACTCAAAGAGGACCGCCATCATCGAAGCCAAAAATTTGAAGACTTTGAAGCTTGATGAACTCATGGGGTCTCTCCTTACTCATCAAATTATGAAGAAGAACAAAGAGGATGAGAAGAAGAGGGAAGAAATTAGAGCTATGGGAGAAAAGAAAATCAAAGGGCTTGGCATCAATGCTAGTGCCATGGCTCTCAAATCCTCCACTTGCCATCATGTCTACACAAGTGAAGAGGAGGATGAAGATGAAGAGATAGTTCATCTCTTCAAGAAGTGTGCCCCGTTCATGAAGAAAGCTTTGAGAGAGCTTGAACGAGAACCCAAGAGAAAGGAGAGGGCAAGCACTTCAAGCCATAAGAAAAAGGCACATGTGGCTACTTGGAGTGATGAGGACTCCACCGATGATGAACAAGCCAACCTTTGCCTTATGGCCATCGAAGAAGATTCAAGGGTAACTTCTAATTCATCTACTTCATGTTCTTATTCTTTTGATGAATTACAAGATGCCTATGATGATTTGGTTTTAGATTTTAAAAGCCACATTTTGAAAAACAATAAATTGATTTCAAAGTTAAAAATTCAAAATGATTTGCTTTCTAAAACCAAACTTGAACTTGAAGCAAAACTTGAAGAGTTTGAATTAAAATGTTTTGATTTACAAAAATTGCTTCAAAATGTTCAAGAAGAAAAGGATTTGATTTCCAAAGAGCTTGAAAAGAAAAACAATTTTGGAAAATCAAATTTTTATGTTAGACAATCTAGTGCCCCTAGATTTATTAAAGGAAAATATTTTAGAAGTGTTTGGGTCCCAAAAGGACTAACCACTTCAATTAAAAAGGATAACATTGAAAAATGGATTCCTAAGGGGACTAAAATTTGTGCTACTAACGTCTATGGATCCAAAGCAATTTGGATACCAAAAATTACTTGATTGTCTATTGTAGGTGTGATGGAGATGTTCAACAAGTCAAACATTGAGGGGGAGCTCCATGCACACAAGGAAGAACACTTGAAGAAGGAAGGCTTCACATCCTCCCTTGGGTTCAAGTGTTGGTAAAATTTCTAGTTGTTTTGATTTTATTAGTCTTATTTTTATTTAATTCAACTAGATGATCATATATGTTGTGACTAACATTTCAATGATGCCTTGAGTAAGGGGGAGCCATTTTAAAACCAAATTCTTGCTTTTGTCATTTTTTTTACCTCTATTGTTATTTTTAAACTCAATGTTTTAAATCTTTTTGATATAACAAAAAGGGGGAGAAATGGTTTGAAAAAATTGAATTTTCAAATGAATAAGGGTGAGCTTTATTTGAATTAAAATTTTAATCTCTTATTCACATTTTTAAAGTTAAAGGGGGAGAATTCCAAACAATTTTTCAAGTGGTTTTATTATATCAAAAAGGGGGAGATTGTAGAACTAATGTTTTGATATAATAATTGAAAAATGTTTTGGACTGATTTAAAAAGTATTTAAAACATTTCCAAAGTCCAAACAACTTGAAATAATATTTAAGGAATTTTTCATAAAGGTTTTCCATGTTTTCAAAGGCCAATTTTAACAAAACTGACCAAGTGTTTCGAAACACCTTAGGGCGTTTCGAAACAGGTGCCTCCAGTGGCCAAAACATTTCGATACTTGTATCGAAACGGGGCCAGCGTTTCGAAACAGGCTAGGCCGTTTCGATACGCCCACGTGGCACTGACCACAACGGTCATAAACCCCAACGGCTCTTTCCCAACTAACTTATAAATGCAAGTCGTTTCGATACGGGCTTATAGCGTTCCGATACGCGTTCCGAAACGGCAAGGGGGTGTTCCGAAACGGGTACCCTGACAGACTGCAACGGCTCTTTCTATATTGAGGGTGTTTCGAAACGGCTTCGAGCGTTTCGAAACGGGGAGCTGTAGAACTGCATTTATGGAGGGAATTAAAGGCTCCAACGACTCTATTTCAACCCCAACGGTCCTAAACGGCTAGAAACTCAATTGGGAGTATAAAAGGGACCTCCAAGCATCAAGAGAAGGCTAATGCTCATATTGTCAAACATCAAATGATCAAGAAATTGTCTTAGCACTTAAATTGTCATTTCTTGTATAGACAAACACTAGTGAGCCAAAATTGTCAAATTTGCTCAAGTGTTTTAGGATTTGGGTGAGTGCTTCATTGTGCAAACAAACACCTATTAGAGGGTTTAAGTTTGCTTTATTTATCTCTTTGTAAAAGAGGGTTTTGATCAAGGCTTTGGGTAGAAGCTTGATCGGTTGTAAGGGTTTCCTCCTAATCCTAGAAAAGGGGACGAATCAATTAGTGGATTGATTGTGAAATCCTTAGTGGGAAGCTAAGGTAGTGGATGTAGGTGCTTGTTAGAAGGCCGAACCACTATAAATCATTGTGTCTTTAATCTTTCTAGCTTCCACAACCCTTCCACCCAAATATCCACCTCTCCACCACTTGGTGAGCTAAATTGGTTGATCGAATCGAGCTCCACACAACTCAACAATTGGTATCAGAGCTTGGCTCAATCGGTGAGGATTAACATCCTATTGAGAAGATCCGGCAAGCTCGATCACTTTTTCATCAACCGGCTCAATGGCACAATCAATCGACAAATCGCCTTTCTTTGACGGAGCTCACTATGCCCATTGGAAGACAAAGATGAAGTTCTTCATCAAATCAAAAGATTACAAGCTATGAGATGTAGTTGAAGATGGCCCGTTCGTGCCTAAAAGAAGTAAAGCGGAGTGGAGTGCCGACGATCGCAAGAAGATGGAGCTTAATTGCAAAACCTTGCACATCTTGTTTTGTGCTTTTGGCCCAACCATCTATGAGAAGATGTCTTCTTGTGAGAGTGCCAAGGTGGTATGGGACAAGCTTGAAGTCACATACGAGGGGACAAATGAAGTCAAGGAGACCAAGATTGGGCTTCTAACCTTGGAGTATGAGAACTTCAAAATGGATCCGGAAGAGAACATCGAGAAGATGTTTGATAGGTTCTCCACCATCACAAATGGTCTTAAAGGCTATGGAGAAGCCATCCCGGAGGAGAAGCTTGTTCGAAAGCTAATCTACTCACTTCCCGAGTCGTGGGACTCAAAGAGGACCGCCATCATCGAAGCCAAAAATTTGAAGACTTTGAAGCTTGATGAACTCATGGGGTCTCTCTTTACTCATCAAATTATGAAGAAGAACAAAGAGGATGAGAAGAAGAGGGAAGAAATTAGAGCTATGGGAGAAAAAAAAATCAAAGGGCTTGGCATCAATGCTAGTGCCATGGCTCTCAAATCCTCCACTTGCCATCATGTCTACACAAGTGAAGAGGAGGATGAAAATGAAGAGATAGTTCATCTCTTCAAGAAGTGTGCCCCGTTCATGAAGAAAGCTTTGAGAGAGCTTGAACGAGAACCCACGAGAAAGGAGAGGGCAAGCACTTCAAGCCATAAGAAAAAGGCACATGTGGCTACTTGGAGTGATGAGGACTCCACCGATGATGAACAAGCCAACCTTTGCCTTATGGCCATCGAAGAAGATTCAAGGGTAACTTCTAATTCATCTACTTCATGTTCTTATTCTTTTGATGAATTACAAGATGCCTATGATGATTTGGTTTTAGATTTTAAAAGCCACATTTTGAAAAACAATAAATTGATTTCAAAGTTAAAAATTCAAAATGATTTGCTTTCTAAAACCAAACTTGAACTTGAAGCAAAACTTGAAGAGTTTGAATTAAAATGTTTTGATTTACAAAAATTGCTTCAAAATGTTCAAGAAGAAAAGGATTTGATTTCCAAAGAGCTTGAAAAGAAAAACAATTTTGGAAAATCAAATTTTTATGTTAGTCAATCTAGTGCCCCTAGATTTATTAAAGGAAAATGTTTTAGAAGTGTTTGGGTCCCAAAAGGACTAACCACTTCAATTAAAAAGGATGACATTGAAAAATGGATTCCTAAGGGGACTAAAATTTGTGCTACTAACGTCTATGGATCCAAAGCAATTTGGATACCAAAAATTACTTGATTGTCTATTGTAGGTGTGATGGAGATGTTCAACAAGTCAAACATTGAGGGGGAGCTCCATGCACACAAGGAAGAACACTTGAAGAAGGAAGGCTTCACATCCTCCCTTGGGTTCAAGTGTTGGTAAAATTTCTAGTTGTTTTGATTTTATTAGTCTTATTTTTATTTAATTCAACTAGATGATCATATATGTTGTGACTAACATTTCAATGATGCCTTGAGTAAGGGGGAGCCATTTTAAAACCAAATTCTTGCTTTTGTCATTTTTTTTACCTCTATTGTTATTTTTAAACTCAATGTTTTAAATCTTTTTGATATAACAAAAAGGGAGAGAAATGGTTTGAAAAAATTGAATTTTCAAATGAATAAGGGTGAGCTTTATTTGAATTAAAATTTTAATCTCTTATTCACATTTTTAAAGTTAAAGGGGGAGAATTCCAAACAATTTTTCAAGTGGTTTTATTATATCAAAAAGGGGGAGATTGTAGAACTAATGTTTTGATATAATAATTGAAAAATGTTTTGGACTGATTTAAAAAGTATTTAAAACATTTCCAAAGTCCAAACAACTTGAAATAATATTTAAGGAATTTTTCATAAAGGTTTTTCATGTTTTCAAAGGCCAATTTTAACAAAACTGACCAAGTGTTTCGAAACACCTTAGGGCGTTTCGAAACAGGTGCCTCCAGTGGCCAAAACATTTCGATACTTGTATCGAAACGGGGCCAGCGTTTCGAAACAGGCTAGGCCGTTTCGATACGCCCACGTGGCACTGACCACAACGGTCATAAACCCCAACGGCTCTTTCCCAACTAACTTTTAAACGCAGGTCGTTTCGATACGGGCTTATAGCGTTCCGATACGCGTTCCGAAACGGCAAGGGGGTGTTCCGAAACGGGTACCCTGACAGACTGCAACGGCTCTTTCTATATTGAGGGTGTTTCGAAACGGCTTCGAGCGTTTCGAAACGGGGAGCTGCAGAACTGCATTTATGGAGGGAATTAAAGGCTCCAACGACTCTATTTCAACCCCAACGGTCCTAAACGGCTAGAAACTCAATTGGGAGTATAAAAGGGACCTCCAAGCATCAAGAGAAGGCTAATGCTCATATTGTCAAACATCAAATGATCAAGAAATTGTCTTAGCACTTAAATTGTCATTTCTTGTATAGACAAACACTAGTGAGCCAAAATTGTCAAATTTGCTCAAGTGTTTTAGGATTTGGGTGAGTGCTTCATTGTGCAAACAAACACCTATTAGAGGGTTTAAGTTTGCTTTATTTATCTCTTTGTAAAAGAGGGTTTTGATCAAGGCTTTGGGTAGAAGCTTGATCGGTTGTAAGGGTTTCCTCCTAATCCTAGAAAAGGGGACGAATCAATTAGTGGATTGATTGTGAAATCCTTAGTGGGAAGCTAAGGTAGTGGATGTAGGTGCTTGTTAGAAGGCCGAACCACTATAAATCATTGTGTCTTTAATCTTTCTAGCTTCCACAACCCTTCCACCCAAATATCCACCTCTCCACCACTTGGTGAGCTAAATTGGTTGATCGAATCGAGCTCCACACAACTCAACAATTGGTATCAGAGCTTGGCTCAATCGGTGAGGATTAACATCCTATTGAGAAGATCCGGCAAGCTCGATCACTTTTTCATCAACCGGCTCAATGGCACAATCAATCGACAAATCGCCTTTCTTTGACGGAGCTCACTATCCCCATTGGAAGACAAAGATGAAGTTCTTCATCAAATCAAAAGATTACAAGCTATGAGATGTAGTTGAAGATGGCCCGTTCGTGCCTAAAAGAAGTAAAGCGGAGTGGAGTGCCGACGATCGCAAGAAGATGGAGCTTAATTGCAAAACCTTGCACATCTTGTTTTGTGCTTTTGGCCCAACCATCTATGAGAAGATGTCTTCTTGTGAGAGTGCCAAGGTGGTATGGGACAAGCTTGAAGTCACATACGAGGGGACAAATGAAGTTAAGGAGACCAAGATTGGGCTTCTAACCTTGGAGTATGAGAACTTCAAAATGGATCCGGAAGAGAACATCGAGAAGATGTTTGATAGGTTCTCCACCATCACAAATGGTCTTAAAGGCTATGGAGAAGCCATCCCGGAGGAGAAGCTTGTTCGAAAGCTCATCTACTCACTTCCCGAGTCGTGGGACTCAAAGAGGACCGCCATCATCGAAGCCAAAAATTTGAAGACTTTGAAGCTTGATGAACTCATGGGGTCTCTCCTTACTCATCAAATTATGAAGAAGAACAAAGAGGATGAGAAGAAGAGGGAAGAAATTAGAGCTATGGGAGAAAAAAAAATCAAAGGGCTTGGCATCAATGCTAGTGCCATGGCTCTCAAATCCTCCACTTGCCATCATGTCTACACAAGTGAAGAGGAGGATGAAGATGAAGAGATAGTTCATCTCTTCAAAAAGTGTGCCCCGTTCATGAAGAAAGCTTTGAGAGAGCTTGAACGAGAACCCACGAGAAAGGAGAGGGCAAGCACTTCAAGCCATAAGAAAAAGGCACATGTGGCTACTTGGAGTGATGAGGACTCCACCGATGATGAACAAGCCAACCTTTGCCTTATGGCCATCGAAGAAGATTCAAGGGTAACTTCTAATTCATCTACTTCATGTTCTTATTCTTTTGATGAATTACAAGATGCCTATGATGATTTGGTTTTAGATTTTAAAAGCCACATTTTGAAAAACAATAAATTGATTTCAAAGTTAAAAATTCAAAATGATTTGCTTTCTAAAACCAAACTTGAACTTGAAGCAAAACTTGAAGAGTTTGAATTAAAATGTTTTGATTTACAAAAATTGCTTCAAAATGTTCAAGAAGAAAAGGATTTGATTTCCAAAGAGCTTGAAAAGAAAAACAATTTTGGAAAATCAAATTTTTATGTTAGACAATCTAGTGCCCCTAGATTTATTAAAGGAAAATGTTTTAGAAGTGTTTGGGTCCCAAAAGGACTAACCACTTCAATTAAAAAGGATGACATTGAAAAATGGATTCCTAAGGGGACTAAAATTTGTGCTACTAACGTCTATGGATCCAAAGCAATTTGGATACCAAAAATTACTTGATTGTCTATTGTAGGTGTGATGGAGATGTTCAACAAGTCAAACATTGAGGGGGAGCTCCATGCACACAAGGAAGAACACTTGAAGAAGGAAGGCTTCACATCCTCCCTTGGGTTCAAGTGTTGGTAAAATTTCTAGTTGTTTTGATTTTATTAGTCTTATTTTTATTTAATTCAACTAGATGATCATATATGTTGTGACTAACATTTCAATGATGCCTTGAGTAAGGGGGAGCCATTTTAAAACCAAATTCTTGCTTTTGTCATTTTTTTACCTCTATTGTTATTTTTAAACTCAATGTTTTAAATCTTTTTGATATAACAAAAAGGGGGAGAAATTGTTTGAAAAAATTGAATTTTCAAATGAATAAGGGGGAGCTTTATTTGAATTAAAATTTTAATCTCTTATTCACATTTTTAAAGTTAAAGGGGGAGAATTCCAAACAATTTTTCAAGTGGTTTTATTATATCAAAAAGGGGGAGATTGTAGAACTAATGTTTTGATATAATAATTGAAAAATGTTTTGGACTGATTTAAAAAGTATTTAAAACATTTCCAAAGTCCAAACAACTTGAAATAATATTTAAGGAATTTTTCATAAAGGTTTTTCATGTTTTCAAAGGCCAATTTTAACAAAACTGACCAAGTGTTTCAAAACACCTTAGGGCGTTTCGAAACAGGTGCCTCCAGTGGCCAAAACGTTTCGATACTTGTATCGAAATGGGGCCAGCGTTTCGAAACAGGCTAGGCCGTTTCGATACGCCCACGTGGCACTGACCACAACGGTCATAAACCCCAACGGCTCTTTCCCAACTAACTTTTAAATGCAGGTCGTTTCGATACGGGCTTATAGCGTTCCGATACGCGTTCCGAAACGGCAAGGGGGTGTTCCGAAACGGGTACCCTGACAGACTGCAACGGCTCTTTCTATATTGAGGGTGTTTCGAAACGGCTTCGAGCGTTTCGAAACGGGGAGCTGCAGAACTGCATTTATGGAGGGAATTAAAGGCTCCAACGACTCTATTTCAACCCCAACGGTCCTAAACGGCTAGAAACTCAATTGGGAGTATAAAAGGGACCTCCAAGCATCAAGAGAAGGCTAATGCTCATATTGTCAAACATCAAATGATCAAGAAATTGTCTTAGCACTTAAATTGTCATTTCTTGTATAGACAAACACTAGTGAGCCAAAATTGTCAAATTTGCTCAAGTGTTTTAGGATTTGGGTGAGTGCTTCATTGTGCAAACAAACACCTATTAGAGGGTTTAAGTTTGCTTTATTTATCTCTTTGTAAAAGAGGGTTTTGATCAAGGCTTTGGGTAGAAGCTTGATCGGTTGTAAGGGTTTCCTCCTAATCCTAGAAAAGGGGACGAATCAATTAGTGGATTGATTGTGAAATCCTTAGTGGGAAGCTAAGGTAGTGGATGTAGGTGCTTGTTAGAAGGTCGAACCACTATAAATCATTGTGTCTTTAATCTTTCTAGCTTCCACAACCCTTCCACCCAAATATCCACCTCTCCACCACTTGGTGAGCTAAATTGGTTGATCGAATCGAGCTCCACACAACTCAACAAATTTAATAAGCTTAACGAAAAATCTTCTGTTGAAGATTACCATGAAAGATATGAAGAACTTAAGCCCTACCTCATTCAGCAGAACCCTACCTTGGGGGAAGCATATTTTGTGTCCAGTTTTTTGAGTGGATTGAAAGAGGAACTTAGGCACCGAGTCAAGGTCCACCAACCTGGTTCCCTAACTGAGGCCTACAGATTGGCTAAGCTTTATGAACTTTCACTAGAAATAGACTCCAGAAAAACAAAAGCCAAAACCTACACCTATGCTACTCAAACACCAACCCAAAAAACCTGGAACCCTTCTCCTACCTCTCCTACAAGACCCACCCTTCAAAACCAGAACAAACAAGCACTTTTGGATTACAGAAGGGCAAACAACCTTTGTTTTAAATGTGGTGAGAAATTTTCCCCTGGACATCAGTGTAAGGTGAAACAATTCAATTCCATGGAGGAGGATGAATTCCAAGGAATGGGGGAAGAAGAACTTCAGATGGTGGAAGCACAGAACAAGGTAGAACAGTGCAACCCTGAGGAGTTGGAAATCTCCATCCATGCTCTCACTGGGAATGTGGGGCACAGTACATTGAGGATTCAGGGGACTATAAAAGGCAGGCCTGTGAGCATCCTTATTGACAGTGGGAGTACTCACAGTTTCATCAACCCTGGCTGGGCTAAAGAAGTGGTTGAACTCCTTAACACCAACCCCTTAGTGATCACTGTGGCCAATGGTGAGAAACTATTCAGCAGTGCCAAGGTGAAACAGTTGACTTGGCAAATGCAGGGGCACTATTTTATGCATGACTTCAGAGTATTAACTATGGGAGGTAGTGACATGGTGCTGGGGGTGGACTGGATGAGAGCTTATAGTCCTGTCAGTTTGAATTTTAAGCAGATGACTATGAGCTTCAAGAAAGGGGATGAGTTCATCACTCTACAAGCAGGGAGTAAAACTGCTAAGTTCCAATTAATTTCTGGTGAGAAATTGAGCAAGATGACTGAAAAAGACATTGAATTAGCATGAGAGATCTACTTTCTGGAGTCAGTGGAAGCAAACTTAGACCCTAGCCCTGAATTGCAGCCTATATTAGCAGAGTTTGATGATGTCTTTCAAGAACCCAGAGGAATGCCTCCTGAAAGGTTTCAGGATCATGCTATCACTCTTAAGGAAGAGACTCAACCAATTAATCTAAGGCCCTATAGATTTCCCCATCTTCAGAAAAATGAAGTAGAAAGACAGATTGCTGAAATGTTATCCAACTCAGTGATTCAGACTAGCAAGAGCCCCTTTGCATCCCCATGTGTGCTTGTCAAGAAGAAAGATGACTCTTGGAGACTCTGTGTGGATTATAGGCAATTAAATGCTGCAACCATCAAAAACAAGTTCCCTATCCCTGTGGTGGAAGACTTGTTGGATGAGCTTTCTGGGGCCAAATTTTTTTCCAAAATTGATCTCAGATCTGGCTATTGGCAAATTCGAATGCGTGAAGAGGACATCTGTAAAACTGCCTTCAGAACCCACCATGGCCACTTCGAATTCAGAGTGATGCCTTTTGGCCTCACAAATGCTCCAGCAACATTTCAGGCCCTCGTGAACTCTATCTTTGCAGACTTTCTACGCAAATTTGTCTTGGTATTTTTTGATGATATATTAATCTACAGTGCTACAATGTCTGATCATTGCTTACACTTGCAGTTAGTCCTTTCTCTCCTCAGGTCACACAGGTTATACGCTCGGAAGAAGAAATGTTTCTTTGGCCTTCCTCAGATTGATTATCTAGGCTACACTATCTCAGCCCAAGAGGTTTCCACTGATACCTCTAAGATTGAAGTTATGCAGCAATGGCCAGTTCCTAAATCACTCAAAGCTTTGAGGGGATTCTTGGGCCTCACATGGTATTATCGAAGGTTTATACGGAACTATGGTTCTATCAGCAGGCCCCTAACCCAGTTATTGAAGAAGGATTCTTTTATTTGGTCAGTAGAGGCTGAAACTGCTTTTCAGGAACTCAAGCAAGCTATGTGCAAGGCTCTAGTGCTTGCACTTCCTGATTTTTCTAAGACCTTCTACCTAGAGACAGATGCTAGCTCTAGAGGGGTGGGTGTTGTTCTCTCACAAGATGGGCGTCCTGTTGCATTCCTCAGCAAAGCTTTGGGCCCCAAGCACATTGATCTCTCCATCTATGAAAGGGAATACATTGCCATCCTATTGGCAGTCACTAAATGGAGGCACTACTTGGAAGGCCAACCCTTTGTCATCAAAACTGATCATGAAGCACTCAAACATCTTCTTGATCAAAAGATAACCACCACTATCCAAAAAAGGGGTCTCACTAAACTCCTTGGCCTAGACTACACAATACAGTATAGAAAAGGGAGGCAGAATGTTGTAGCTAATGCTCTCTCTAGACAAGACCCTCAACTTTTCCAAATGTCTGCTACCTTCCTTACTCCATTTTGGGTTACTGACATTGAGGCTTCCTATGTACAGGATGTGTTTGCTAAAGACAAGATCACTAAGGCTGCTATTCATCAACAGCTCCCTGAGAAGTGGACTTACACTAAGGGCATTCTCAGATATAAGCAAAAGGTCTATGTGGGCTCTACGGGTGACTTAAGGACCAAACTACTCTCTCAGCTACATGATTCCCCTATTGGTGGACATTCAGGCATCCAAGCAACATACTGCAGACTTAAATTATGCTTCTACTGGCCTGGTATGAAAAAGCAGGTAAAAGACTATGTCCTAGGTTGTGATGTCTGTCAGAGAACCAAGGATGAGCATGTTTTGAAACCTGGCTTACTCCATCCTATTCTTATCCCTTCTCAAGCATGGGAAACAATCTCCATGGATTTTATTGAAGGCCTTCCTAGATCCAAGAAGTTCAACTCTATCCTGGTTATCATTGATAAGTTCACCAAGTATGGACATTTCTTGGCTCTGTCCCACCCCTTCTCAGCCACTGATGTTGCATCCATCTACCTAGACCATGTTTTTAAATTGCATGGCAGTCCTAAGGTTATCATTTCTGATCGAGACAAGATCTTTACGAGCCTTTTCTGGAAAGAGCTCATGAAGAAGTTGGGAACTGTCACTCATCTCAGCTCTGCCTATCACCCTGAATCGGATGGCCAAACCGAGCGTTTGAACCAGTGCTTAGAGCAGTATTTAAGGTCACTCTGTTTCTTAAAACCTCAATCCTGGGCAAACTGGTTACCACAGGCTGAGTTGTGGTATAACACCAGTTTTCATACTGCTATAGGATTGACACCCTTGGAGGCACTCTACGGGTATCAACCTAACCAACTAAATTGGTCTGAGGACTCTACAGTACACAGTGTCAATGAGCTTATTAACAGCAGAGAGCATACAAGACAGATTCTAAAAGACAACCTTAACAGAGCCCAGGCAAGAATGAAATTCTATGCAGATAAACACAGGTCTGAGAGAACATTTGAGGTTGGGGATGACGTTTACCTGAAGCTACAACCTTATCGGCAGTCCTCAATTGCCCTCCGGAAGAACTTAAAGCTTGCTGCCCGATTTTATGGTCCCTACAAAATCAAACGAAAGTTAGGCTCCGTCGCATACGAACTAATCCTCCCCCCCTCGGCCCGCATACACCCCGTATTTCATGTAAGCTTACTGAAGAAGAAGATAGGCAACGCAGTGCAACCCTCTATTGATCTTCCGGACGTCCACGACGATGGCCAACTGAAAATATACCCTCTTCACACTCTCGACAAACGAATGGTCAAGCGCAATAACACTGCCATCACTCAACTACTGATCCAATGGGCAAATATGGGACCGAAAAATGCCACTTGGGAGGACTTCTCTGTTCTTCAATCTCAATTTCCGAACTTCGATCCTTGGGGACAAGGATCCTCTGGTGCGGACGGTATTGTCACGATCGAAGCAGAAAGGGCGAATCGCTCGGAATTAGGGCTCGAAATGGGCAAAAAGGGGAAAACAAGAGACGGTGGCGTTTTGGGCTTAAAGGAAGACAGAGTAAACGACAGCGTTTTGACTCCTGTGTTTAATGAGGAAACGGTGCCGTGTGGTCTAACAGACTCCAAGGATGCACGTGAGCCGCCAAAGATGCCTGCAGACCATTAGAGAAATTCTCGGAACAGTGGACACTTGTCTTTATTTTATTTGTGCTTGTGTGTGCAGCTGATTTATATTACAGCTGAGTAGGATGAATAATTTTATGCTTTTCTGATGTAAAAACACTGCTATTCTCTGAAATCTACTCTCCTCCTTTTCTGAAATCTCCCTTCTTTCATATTTTCTGATTTCTTTGTGGCGTGAGCCACCACACACTTTTGGAATTGGACTTGGGCACCTATAGATATCAAGCTTGGTTATATTCTTCTCACATTTTTCTCCTTGAAATGATTTTATAGAAACAATTCTCGTCGCCCGTAAACAACAAAGAAGGCCATAAAGCCAATGTCAAACTGAACAAGAAAACATCAGATTCATTTAAACAGATACATTTTTTGACAAATTCAATGACCATACAAGTACGCACTAGAATCCTCGTTGCAATCGTGTTAGCAGGTAAACACGTACGAAGCAGTAACATCGATACCTGCAAGACACGGCTGAGGTTTATGCGATGCTGAATTTCTTCTCCCCAAGACCTTGAAGCGGCTGAATGCATGTGAGACGGGATTGGATGCAGTAAAGCAAGAGAACAAACAGCCGCCTTAACGAGGAACTCTCTTCCGACTCAGTATCTCTTGCTCTTTCAATCGATGCTGGAACCTGGCAAGGCGAGACTGAAGGCTGACCAGACCAGCAGCCTTGCGTGAAAGCACAAAGTTTAGCTGGGTCACATAATTGTCAATCAGGCTGCCTGGTTGGTCCACTTCTGCCAAAAGCTTCATTTCCTGTAATGTACGTGCTCCGTCACGTAAGTTCTAAAATAAAAAATATTTGACCGCTAATCAAGTGCAAGTTTACTTACTTCACGAACGATTTCCATTGTATCCTCGATTTCTTTTCGGTGAGCAGCAATTAGAGCCTCTTCCTCCTGTAACAAAACCAGAAGTATACAAAGAATGAAGTAAATCCAGAAAGGAACACCTAATAGGCTAATAGGATAACAACAATAACCACACTGATGGCTTGCCTCGAGTATTGCATTGATATTCTCATCAGGAGGCTTGGGATCATATTGTCTATGTCCAGCACTATTTGAGTTGTTATAAGTAACAGCATTCGCCTGCCTAGAGTTTGTACTCGACAAATCAGATCGCTCACCATCTTTCTTAGCCAAGTTCCCCACAATCTTATCAGATTTTTCTTCTCTAGTAACTTTTCTGCGAGGCGGTGACAGCTTCTGCACTCTCTCTTCCGTATCAGCTGAATTTTGAGAATTTGATGAATAAACCCTTTTTGTAGAACCACCATAGGAATTATTCACTTCGAATCTATCCCTATCCGTTGGGGCAGAAGATAGTCCGCTTTTCTCCCTCCCATTGAAAGGGTAACTAGACGAAAAAGTTGAGGGTTGTTTGTCAAAGTCAACAGTATAAACATCTTTTTCTACAACCCTTCGATTTGAATCAACTTTTGCTTCATGTTGTTGCTCATAAACAACTTCTACATCTGCAGTAGTTGGAGGAGAAGATGCTGAAGTAGCATCCTTACTATTTGGTGGTAAAGAAGTACCAGCCTGATCTTTTTTAGGATTACCGCTTTTCGAAAGACTTTTAACCCTGGTCATTCGAATAACAATAATCATTATTTACAAATGGAAAAAAACAATGTAATGCCACAAAGGAAGTTCTTTTTGTAGAGGCTCATTATGTAAACAAACATACCTATCAGCATATCTCAGAGTATTGAGTGTGTGTTCACATGAACCTGCATTCGGAGAAATACATGAGATCATAACAGTCCTCGAGTTTCCAACAAAAGAGTCACGGAGCACTTCAGTGAGTTTGCTCCCACGAAATGGTA
The DNA here is from genome assembly GCA_958450335.1 of Hibiscus tridactylites. Taxonomy (NCBI): domain Eukaryota; kingdom Viridiplantae; phylum Streptophyta; class Magnoliopsida; order Malvales; family Malvaceae; genus Hibiscus; species Hibiscus tridactylites. The sequence goes on along the minus strand of OY288289.1, from coordinate 73,416,745 downwards.
TATGGATCTGATCATTGTCCAGGGCACGAATGCACTCCTTAAGAGCCAAAAGGCTCTTATTAATTTCTGCACCCTCAATCCTGGCAAGAATTGAAATTAGTGATATTCAGAACAAGCTAAAAACAAACCTGGTAAGGAGGAAAAAAAACCGTATGTAGGCCTTGGGAATGGTTTCTCCGCACTTTTTGCCCTTGCTTATCTAATGTACCTAGTTTGCCGGTCATTGTCAGTTGTGTCTGCACCTCTTTCACTGCCAGCAAGATCAATAAAAGAAATCTTTCCCACAACCTTCCCACTTTTAGATTCATTCCCGTCATTGTTCCGCTTTGACTCCTTAATCTCAGGGTGTTTCTTGATGGCAAGTTGTAAAATAGCATGTGACCTTGAAGACTCCTCGTTTGCACCGGTAGATCCCGTGCTTCTAGCAGCATTTCCTCTCTCAATGTAGTCCTTGACAATTTGCACGTCTGACACCTCAAATTCTTGCAGTCCAACGATACATACTTGTTGTCTACCATCTTCTCTCATGCAAAGTTTCCTATAGAGAAACTTTATCATTCAGTGATCTAATAGTTATTAATACACGTATGCATCCACATGGATACATAAATGTGTTACTGACATGATAGAAGGTCAAACCAGCAGACACTTCAAAGTTACGAGACATCATAAGCAATCAAGTATGTCTGGAAAAATGATTAAAAAAACAAACATAAATAAGCAAGGAAAGAAGGAAATACTTTCTATCACCCAAAAGATCAAAGAGCTTTCCACCATATATCTCAAAAAAGCTAAGCCACAATTTAAATCTCTGACTGCGATAAACTGGCTGATGCAAGAATCTAATAAGGTCTTGGGCAGCTCTGAGAGGTAATGGCTGCATTGTGAACGTCTTACCACTACCTGAAATAAAAAATATATATGCCATGAACTGGAATTAGCAACAATACCAAGAAACTGCAAAACTATATATCGGAAACATCAAACAAGAAGGAAAAAAAAAACTAATGAAATGAGAAAATGACTGTCACGTCTTAGGTTAAAGTGATTTCTTTAGTTTAGAATGGAGCTTTCTTCTTTTTACTAGGAATTGTTCTTTTTAGCACTAGTTCTCTCATCAATCTTGAAATTCCAAATCCCAATCATATGCATCAACTTTCTAGTAATAATTCTAAATCTCCTAAATAGTGTCCATTTTGTTTAAAATATCATGTACATATTTAACCCAAAAAAATTACAGTTCCCTCTCAAATCTAATTTCTTTCAACTCTTTGAATTTGGGGGCTAGCAATGTTTCTAAACCAAAACAGCCATTCCTGGTAAGGAGTAAGGGAAAATGAGTATATGTCAAATGATGGAATATAACATATAAACAATGCAAAAAAGAAGTTTACACGGTTTATAGCCAAAAAGAATTCACCTAGAGGCTAGAAGTGCTAAGAACTAATTATGAATCAAAAACTACCACTTCAATCTTCAGGTGAGAACTATATTTAGAAGAAACTGAAAGGGATAGATGCCTGGACACTATCCAAGATGCATGTAAGCTTTTGATATTGAAAAAAAACTTCCTTATAACAATAACAAAGCTTCAAGCATGCAAAAATTTGAATATAACAAATATAGCACATGCGCCATTCAAGGGGGGAAATTCAGAAACTGTACGCACCTGTTTGCCCATACGCAAAACAAGTGGCTTTTGTTCGCTGAAAAATTATGGGAATAATTGGCTCAACAGTAACACGATAAACCTGTTGAAGCAAACACGAGGAAAAATCAATCATTTGCTCTAACAAAACACTAAACAAAGAGAAGGCAAAGTTTGGCCATAATATACTCAATGTTATTCAGGAATAATGTTTAGATAGCAACAAAGCATTACTTTTTTTTACTAAGTTTACCTCGTCATTAGTAACATACTCATCCAGAACAGCATCAAAACAGAACTCATGCTTCTCTACATATGCCGTCAAGTCCACCTTTCACATAACAACCAAAGCAGATATAAGGTTGAGAAGAAATGATATATCAAACAAGCACCAATATTTCCAAAATATTCATCTCAAGAACACATAGTAACATCACAATAACTTCTGTGAATAAGAGACAAACCTTTAGCTTGGGTTCATGGACCGTTAAAGCATTCTCATTCACAGTTACTACATCATCCTCCTTCCGAGAAATCTCCTTCTTGTTTAATGGTCTTTTACGTACCTTATACCACAGGCAAGACAAAAATTAAGCTTCACCAGGAAATTTAGAAAGTGAGGTGTATAAAGCTGTGCTATGAAAATGCATACATACATGCATCAATTGTGTTCAGCCCATATAATATAAAACACAATGGCAGGGTAACATACCACGACTTTAATCTTTGCAACATTATTTTCCCTTGAACTGATTTCTTTTTCATTGACAGTGAATGATGAAGCAGAGGCATCTGCATTGCTTTGCTCTTTCTGCTGCCAGTTGGATGTCACATTAAATTCGTTTTCAGATGCTTTGTTCACACCAGGCACGAATGGTGATGGCTCAAAAGGTTCTTGGATAACATGCTGCCAAAAAAAAACAAATCAAAATTTATTTTCAGATGGAAAAGAAACATACTAAGCACCTATGTAGAACTCAAATTGAAGTAATTTTCTACTGAAATTAGAAAATATCAGAACCGAATAACATCGAGAAACAAAAAACATCCTAAAATTTTTCCTGAAGTAAAGAATATAAAGTATAAACTTCAAGCAATCAATCAATGCTCCCCGGCAAAGTAATGTTCAGAGCACTGTAACCATACCTCAGAGAGAAGCTCTGTATCATCGATAGCATGAAGATCCAAAAGTCCAGCTCCAAAATCCCCCCTGAACTCTGGAGAATAGAACCCATCAGATGTAGCCTGCCCTCCTGAACTTTGGGCACTTGGTGTGTATGGCTCCAAACCAGATTCGCTGTTAAAATTGAGGTTCCTCATTAATTTGAAGAGCCGCTGCTTCTCTTCTGCAGATTCTGCCCCATAACCCTTCATGAATGTAATAGTAACTTCTCATTACCCTACTCATCAATACTAAATTAACTTTTTTCTCAACTTAATGTAAACAAAAAGGAACAGATAAGCATTTCATCAATTAGGCGTGGAATATAAATAGAAAAAGGGACAAGTAACCAGGAGAAGAACAGTGTACAAACTTCATTTACATTTTCCTTAATTAAAACGTGATAGCCGCCAGTATTTTCATTTTTCACCAGTTCATCAAAAATGACAATTAAAGTAAATTTAAAGCAGTTAAAAATACATCAACCTAACTCAAATTGCATGCCTCGGAATCAAGCAATGAACAGAGAATCACAGAAACAACAGAAACATAGACAAGTAAATACACGCTGTAATTAAAAGCAAAACGTTGGTACCTGCATGAGGAGATTGGGAAGGAGGCGTTGGTCGATGCCTGTAGAAGCCAAGGGAGATGCCAGATGCTGCAATCCAGCAGACTGCAACCACCGTGCCATAACAGCATCACCGGCATCACTGTTTAAGGAACCGCCACCGCCAGCGTTATCGTAAAACGCTGTCGCCGCAGCATTGCTTTGCTGCATCTGGCCGCCGATGTGGCGCTGCGATCGTCTTTGAGGAGCCAATTTTTAAAATCAGTTTACCAACACTACCATAAGAGGGGGAAAAACAAAACAAAATTTCAGAAACAATAAAAACAGCAATAGCAATGTAAAGAAACTAAGATATAACTAAAAATTACTTACAAGATGGAGAAAATTCAAATTTTCAAAGAACATGAAAGCGGATTTCCACAAATTGTTAACTCTATCCTAGAAAGAGAAAAAGTCACTCAAATTGAAGCATTAAAATTGTATAAAATAAAGAATAAAACAAATAAATAAGTAAATAAAATTACCAGATAAAGTGGAAATAAAATGAAGACGGCCGACGGCAATTGAAGATCTACGATCGGATCTGAAAGATAAATCAAATTATAAAAGCAAAAAATCAATGTTGAATTTGATTTGATTTTGAAAGAATTCGATGAGAACTAAGAGCAAATAGAGGGAAAATTAAGTAAAATGAAAAATGCAAGTAAAATGATATTTAATATATATATATATATCACTTATAATCCTTATAATAATATATGATATACGAAAATGTAATAATTATTTATTAAATTAAATTACGAAAGTTATTAAATATTTTATACACAGTCGGTTGTCTTTGTTTAAATTATACGTTACTTACCAGAATTAATCAAGTAAATTAAAATAATAAATATTTTAAATTTAGAGATCAAATAATAATAAATTTTTTAATTTTTTTTTATCATCCAATTATATATATATATATATATATATAAATATTGTTGGTTGGATCGTAAGGTGGACCCAAGTAAAAAAGAAGAAGATATTTTCCAATTTGCTAACTTCTGCTAGCTTGCAATACACTTCTTTTTTAAACAAAACTTTGCTTTAACTTAAAACTTATCTATTAACTTAAAACTTTGCCATTAGCTCTTTTAAGTAACGTTAGAGATTAATATTTTATACTCTGAATTATTTTATTTAAATTAATTAATTAATGAGATAAATATTATTATTTATATATACCAATTATTTTTTAGTTCAGTGAGAATATATTTTATTTATCTTTATTAAGTAGTGTAAGAAGTTTAAATTCTAACATTGTAAATAGAATAAGGTTAGAAGTTCGAGTTAAAGTATAATTTTTTTTTATCAAATTAGCTAAGGATGTTGGAAGCAGGGACGGACGTAGGACTTTAGGTTAGGGGGCGAACCTATAAATTTCTAGAGGGCGAAAATAATTTTCATTAGAAAATACATAAAAAATTCTTTAAAAAAATTAAGTCGTATAGAAATTTTAAATTTTTTGAGGGACGACCACCCCGCCAGCCTCTCGGTCCATCCCTGGTTGGAAGCACTTTTATATGGCAGCATGTCATTAATCTAATCAATCAATAATTGAGGCTTTTGTCTTAATGTTTTTGTATGTTTTAATCCTTACCTATCAACTTAATCATCTCCCTAATTAGATTTGTTTTGTTTGACCTTTTTAGGTAATTAGGGCAAATCTAAAACATCCTTACTTATCAAATTTTTAGGGAAAGAGGATTGTTACAAAAGATGCCAACGTATATTCCATTTTTAATTATGTAATGAATTTTAGGATGATTTAGGAAAATTTTAATTTTTTTAATATATCAAGTAATTATGCATTAAAAAATCAAGGGTAAATTACACAAATCATCACTAAATTTTACTTTCAAACTTATTTTGATCACTAGAGTTTCAAAACGTTCAATTTACTCATTGAAGTTTAGATATTGGATGATTTTAGTCACTGAAGCTTAAACATTGAATATTTTTTGTCACTCCACTATTCACCGTTGTTATTGTTCGGTACCAAATTTCACCAATCGCTTTGTCTCACCCCAAGCCCGAATTCGACCTTCATTTCGTCGAAAAGTGCCCCAAAGTCCATAAATCAAGCAAAAATCTTCCAGCGCCTCTCTCGTTGATCTCCCTCCTCCACCACCATCGGGTGGAGCTCATTTCTCAATATATTATTTTTTTTGTGCCGATGAAGCTTTCCATCATTCGAATCTTGGAGAAGTTCCTCAGTTCACCGGTAAATGAACGTTGTCAAAAAATTTAATGGAAAAGTGACTAAAAACGTTCAATGTCTAAACTCCAGTAAGTAAATTAAATGTTTTGAAACTTCAATGACCAAAATAGGTTTGAAAGTAAAGTTCAGTGATAATTTACGTAATTTACCCAAAAATCAATTGAGTTGAACTCAATAAGTGGTCCAGTGGAAAAGCGGATGGTGTTCATCTTAAGAGACCCGGGTTCAATCATTTTGTATGTAAGGTGTGTGCAATGTCAAAGAATTAAGAATATATATGAACATATATTACCTTAAAATTGTGTTTAGTTCAATTATTATGACACTTAAACAATATACATGAGGATATGAGATTGAACATGCTCAATATCTTAAAATACCAATTGAAATGGGAAAATTGATAGCCTAATTAAGATGAGTTAATGGTAATGAGTAACACTAATTATGGAACACTAATGAAAAGAAAAAATCTATTTTAACTAATTCAGAAACCGAGTCCATGGCCGCAACAACCTCAACTCCGAACTCATTATATACACTGCATTTATCTGCAGAACAACAAGGTTAACTAGAACAAAACAAAACACACCAAATTTAAGATTTTTTCTTTCAGTTTTCAAAGGTTGTAATAAAGATGGGTGCGGCTAAACAAGTCATGTTCATATTGTGTTGTTTAAATCTGACTCGAAACCCGGCCGTTACGCGATGCTACTTGAGCAACATGTAAGAATGGTACATGAATCTATGGTTCATATTGTGTTGTTTAAGCCGTACATGAGTTTGACCTAACTCGACTCGTAGATAGTTGAATATCATTGGCATTTGAATTTTATAATTCAATGGTACTTAATGAACGTATTCCCGGTGTATTTTCCGGCTTCGAATCTCCTGACGTTTTAAACGAAACTTCAAATTATACTGATGATGGAGATCGATTTAAAGAAGGCAGCCGCAAAGATTACCGAGAAAGTGAAGGAGATATGCAAGAACAAATCAGTAATTATGGTTCATTTTCAACAATTTTTGTTTCTATTTATCGAATATATTGAGATGATTATAAAATCTTAATTAATGTTTCGTTTTCGAATTATTTTATTTCGAAAACATTGTACAGGTAAATGTTGAAGTAATGGAAGGTGATCCAAGAAATGTACTGTGTGAAGCTGTTGACAAACACCAGGCAACGGTACTTGTAGTAGGAAGCCATGGATATGGTCTTGTGCAAAGGTACGGTCCGCTCCATCGGTCCGTGAATACGTAACTCGAACTCGAATCTGTGACGGGTCGGATCGAATCGTGACATTGTGTCGGATACTTTTCGGGTTTTTTGTAACTTGTTTGAGTATGGGACATGCAGGGCTGTTTTGGGCAGCGTAAGTGATTACTGTGCTCACCATGAAGAAGCCCAAGACCTAGGAGTAAGCTGCAAATCAAGGCCAAGATCTGTTACATTTTAATTAAATTCCTGCAAATCTTAGACAAAAAATCTAAATAAAAATGATAAAATATTTGTTACGTTGGAATATGAATTTATATTTAAGTATATAACGAGTGTTTTCAGTGGAAAATAGTTCGATGTTATTATAGTAGACCCAATTTCAATAAGCTTTGACTATAAGGTGTGTGTTATAAAAAGTTAAGAAAAAAAATAAACATATACTACCTTGCAATCACCTAAGTAAGATTATTAAAAAATTAATACGAATATCCTTCGAATTACAGGTAAGGGAGAGGAAGTTTAGATAGTTTAGACATTATATCAAATTATATGTTAAAAAACTAATACTAACAATTCTATTTTTCATCCTCAAATTATTGTTTATGTCGCATCATGTTATTACATAATACATATTAGTGTTTACATTACAATTAATAATTTTATAACGATTTTATTAACACGAGAAATTATTAGTATATATTGATAATTTACGGATGAAATCATAACACTCAAAAGTTTGGGGATAAACCTAGAATGATAGTCATAGTTTGAAAATAAAATTAAAATGTTCAAATATTTGGATGTTAATTTAGAATGAGAGTTATAGTTTGGGTGTCACAAAAGTTTTATAACAATTTTATTAACATGAGATATGATTAGTATATATTGATAATTTGGGGACGAAATCATAACTATTCGAAAGTTTCAAGATTAATTTAAAATGATGATTATAGTTTGAGAATGAAATCGAAAATAAAAATTTATTATTCATCTTATTTAATACATAAAGAAGACGAGCACGTGCCCACGTGCCTATGTAATGAAGTCAGCCAAAGGGGGTAGAACTGTAGAAGCAGACTCAATAAAACGACAAGGAAAATAGTTGAGACTTGAGACTGAGCAATCCTGCACCGCCGTACCAACCACCGTGTCACCGCCGAGACAACCACCGCAACCACTGTTATTTATTAATCAACAGTTGTTCAAAAGAAGAAAAAAATACATATAGTTAAACATAAAAACGAGATTTCCATTTTTAAATGACAAAATTGCCCCCCTGATAGCTCGTGATAAGTACATATACACTCTTTATCACTTGGTTATTCACGTAAAATCACAATAAAAAAGCACAACAAAAAATTCTACGTAACCTCTATTTATAGTGTAACTATTAATCGCCGGCGGCGGCACTTCTGATCACCAGAATCCGATCATCGACGGCGTCGAATCAATGAATAACACACAAAAGCCTCTGAACCGTGACGTTGAAACTGTCAATCATCGGAATCATCGCCACCGCCGAAGATGGAAACGCGATAGTAAAGCAAGATCAAGACGAGGAGAAGAAAGAGTCCGACGCCGACAGGGGAGCCACTGGCACGGTGGATGGTGTCTGGTTCGCCGGTGGAGAATACGGTGGAGACGAATGAGCCGCGATCGGAGGAGAGAAACTGGATTGCGAGGAGGAGGATGATGGGCAAGAGGAGAAGACCGAGTGGAGTCAATAGCTCGGAAATGGCTTCGGTTATGGCTTCGCCTTGGTCACCGGTTAGGAACGGAGCTAACACCACGATAAATACGACCACGGCTAGTATAACGCCGTGGGGTGCGCCGCCGCCTTGTCGTTCTTGCAACATTGTCGTCGTCGTCGTCGTAAAGGGAGTTTAAAGGGAAATAGAGGGGACAAGTTTATACAATTACCAATTGATTTTGTTTTTAACTTATGAGAAATCAAAAGAAAGATGAGGGTTGTTCAACCGTTCATAACTATTTATATTATAATATATAAGCTTAATAGTTAAATAAGTACTAAAATTATTATTTTTCTTCTAAATCGGTGTTTTAAATTATATTTTGAGCCAAATAAGTGTCTAGCGTTTCATTCCGTAATTCATTTAGAGTTCGGTTGTGAGGGACGTTAATTTTTTCTATTATCTAATCAAAATCGAACACGTCACAATATTAAACATTTTCTGAATTTTATTTTTTTAAAAATAGAATTTTTAAATATCCTAAAATTTTTAAATAATTCTAAAATAGTCCTCAAATCCCTAAACCTCCAAAATTCGACCACTCCCACCAGCGTTGGTCGCGTTTTCGATGACGAAATGAAGCGTCCTCCCCTCGCCGAACGACCCACATATTGTTCATCGTCTGTTATGTCGCCGTTCGTTACGAATCATTTGAATGAACCATTCGATGATTTCGATGTTTTGCATGACGTCGATTGATTTCCGATGACGAGGTGGAGTAAATGGTCGTGATGGTCCGACGGCGTGACAATCGGCGGCGAAATCAAGTCAAATCAGGATTTGAGTTTTAGGTGTTAGTGATTTTAAAATTTGGGACTATTTTGTGAAATTTAAAGTTATTTTATTTTATTTATTTTTATTTATTTTTAAATATAATTTTTAAAATTTAAGAACATGACACGTATTAGATAACGAAAATTAACAGTGAAAATTAACAGACAATAACAACAGGGCATCTATTTAAGTAACATTGAAAATGTTTGACACCTATTTAGCCCAATATAACAAAGGGTATAGTTTGGACACTTATATAAAAAAGGGTATAGTTTAGGCACTTATTAACCGTTAAGCCTAATATAACATTATATTCTAATGTAAAATAACATTTCACAATATTTCGAATTTTCGATGTGAGATTAATCATTATTGTAACTATTTTTTTAATAGTCAAAAAAGTAATATAAGTATATTTCTTGGGTCGGTTCATAATTCAAGCAAAAAATGGTATGGAAAGATGGGTAAAAAGTAAAGTATTTTCTCTTGCCTATTTAAAAGGAAAGACTTAATTGAGTAGTATTTGTTTATTGGGTAAAAGCATACAAATGCTAAAATGTTCTTTTTAGTCACTAAAGTTTTTAAAATTATAAAATAATCATTAAATTTGTTAAATTGTTACAAAATAGTCACTGTATTATAAAATAATGATAAATTTTAATAAGTTTAAGGAATATTTTGTAATGATTCAGTGAATTTTAATGATCATTTATGACTTTCAAAATTTCAGTGACTAAAAAAATTATTTTAATATACTTTAATGACTATTTGTGTACTTTATCCTTGTTTATTTTGCGAAAACAACGAATGCAATCGCATATCAGAAATTTGGTATATAATTCATGCATATCAATGATTTAAAGTACTTTGCAATTAGGGTGTTATGATTATGTTGTTATCTTTTCATACTTATTGATATTTAACGAATTCAAATTTAAATTTCAGTATCTGTAACTCATTTCTTTATTTTCGAACTACGATTTCTTTTTGGCAAAATGACAAAAGATGCCACCAACGTTTGCATATTTTGTCATTTGGCCCCTTATTCTTTTTTTTTTGTCCAAATATGCCCCTAATGTTTGCTTGTTTTGTCATTTGACCCCCTATTCTTTCTTTTGCTCCAAATATGCCCCAAACGTTTCATTCATAGTCCAATTATGCTCATGTTGGATGTAAACTGTCTATCAACTAACGGTCAACGGCTTATAAAAAAAATTTGACGCGGCATCAACAGATCTTAATACGTGATAAGTCTAGTCATCATCAACTGTTGAACGTCAATTAACTGATAGTTTCCATCTAACGAGGGCATATTTGGACCAAATTGAAACATTGGGGGCATATTTGGACTACGAATGAAACGTTGGGGGCATATTTAGACCGAAAGAAAGAATATGGGGCCAAATGACAAAACAAACAAACGTTGAGGGCATATTTAGACCCAAAAAAAGAATAAGGGCCAAATGACAAAACATGCAAATGTTAGGGGCATCTTTTGTCATTTTGCCTTTCTTTTTTATACCGAAAAATGATTTCCAAATAGCAAGTTGGACAATTTGGTACACAAAGTAAATTGAATATCCAAGGGGGGCATAGGGATTGCAGAGTAAATAAAGAAATGGTTTTGCAGTTAGACTGAATCCCACACCACATGCTGCAATAGGAACCATTTTTCTTCTTCTGATTCTTATGCTTTGTTCTTATACAATAAGTTGGGAAAAAGGTTTTTTAATTTTCTGATTAATTATTTCTATGATTACATTAATATTTTAAGTCAGATCACACCCCATGGACTGACATATTTGAGCATTGGATCTGAGACACAATCCTTAAGTATCTCTTATACTAACATGTCATGGATAAATGCACTATGGTGTTTAAAGTCGAGTTCGATTAACTGTTTGTAAATTATTTCAGTTGATCGATAAATTTATATTATTTAATTTTTTGATTTTAAACTAAACAGACTATTAATTGATCGATTAATCAAAATATTCAGCTCAGTTCAGAAAAATGGGGTTTTGTATTATTTTATTAAAATATTAAATTTAATAATTTCTCGATTGTGGTAAAAGTGCAAAAACAATTAAAAAGTTAAAAATCGTAAGTTTACACATAACCGAACTCAAAACCAAAAAGTCTTCAAAGAATTAGAGGGCATCAGAATCTCTAGACTATAAGATATTCTAATGCATACAATTTACAAATATGTAGACAAATGATCAGATCGGTTAATCGATTTCGCCCAAAACTGTGAACCATAATCGTATCAAAACCAAAATTTTCGATTCAAATAACCAAAATTTCAAATCAATTTTTCGAGTTTTAGATTCAATTTCGATTTGTCGAATTTTCCGTCCAAGCACAATTAGTTCAATCAACATGCTTTAAATTACTATGGAACTCAAGAAAATATGGCCAAGTACAATTAGTTCAATCAACGTGATAAACAAAGTATATAATTATAATCAGGATAAATCATTATACAGTATAATCAAATATACTAATCATTTTTTGTTCTCTCGTATTCTCTTAGGTCATGGGTTCTAGACTTACTAGAAATATTCTCTTCCTTCCCCCTAGAGTCTCCCTTCCCTTCCCTTCTAGCTAAGATTAAGATTATGATTAGATTTAAGATTTGTCAAAAAAAATAACTGATAACTTAATTATACAAAAGGCTACATGAAATATTTTTAGTACATAAAAAGCCTACATATAATAGAACTTAAATTCGTCACAGTGGAAAAGCGGATAATGTTTATCCTAGAGACCGAATTCAATCACTTTGTCTGCAAGGTATATATATTGTCAAAATATTAAGAATATGTATAAACATATACTACCTTGTAATCACTATACACACATAAACTTACACTTAACCAGACTCAAACCCGAATACTCGATATCCAATTGCCAGTCGAACTAAACAAGATTAAAGCATATGTGGGCTTCAACAATAAAAAAACAACCCAAAATGGTCGTAGCTAAGGCCCGGAATATAAACCCAATCATGGTTCCCATTCCATATCTTAAAATGGAAAACATGTGAATTCTTAGCAAAAGCTTGTGTGTTTGATATATATAGGTGTGGAAATTATAGGTTTCTATAGATTACTTTATGTGTATTTTATTTGATTAAAAATGGAAAAAGGTATGGTGTGTTTTTGCCCCAATTAGACTCCATGGTAAGATATTAGGATTGCATGTGATTCCGATCCAACGTTGACAGAAACAAACGCCCATGTATTTTCTGGTATATTCGAGCCCGTGACAGACAACGGTCCAATCCATCTGTACACAGGGGCCCACCATTGATTCCATTCCACAGTACTTCGTTTCGTAAGACATTTACATAGGTTCGGCAAACTGTTCGTCAACCGTTCGGCGGAAAATTTATTTAGGTTTGTTTATTTATTAAATGAGCGAACATAAACAAGATTTTTTGTTCGTTTAATTAAATGAACGAACACAAACAAGGGATTTGTTCGTTCATTTATGTTCGTGAACGTTCGGTAATCTGCAGGGACGGAGCCAGGATTGAATTATGAGGGGGCAAGATGTTTAACTTTGGAATGAACAAGATTTTAAAAAGTAACTAAAGCATAAAAAATTAAAGAAGATATGATTTAATTTTACTAATTTTAAAGTTAAAAGATCTTAAAAGTAATTAAACCATAAAAATTTAGGGTCAATGCTTAAGTTAATTAATTTTAAAACTAATAAGGTCCTAAAAACAAATTATACCATTTAATTTTGGGAGGGGCAAGGACTTAATTGAAATAGTTCCAAAACTATCAATGGCCTAAAATGTAATTAGACCATCAAAGTTGAGGGGGGCAATTGCCCCTCCCACCCTCAACATAAATCTGTCATTGGTAATCTGTTCATTTATGTTCGTTGGTTTATGTTCGTTTATGTTCGTTTGTTTATGTTTATTTAAGTTTATTCACATATGTCTAGGGGTGTTCATTGTTCGGTTAAACCGAACCAAAATAAAATTGGTTAATCTATTAGATAATTTTAGGTTTCAGTTAATGATTAAGAATTTTTTCAAATTTCAATTATCGATTAATTTGGTTTAAAATCGGTTAATTAACTGAATTAATCGAACTAACCCAAAGTATTACATATTTAACACATTATATATGTTTATTTGTATTCGTTTATCATTTAAATGAACGAACATGAACGAACACGAACAAGCTACATTCATTAATGAACGAACACGAACAAGAAATTTTTTGTTCGTTTATGTTCGTCTTCGTTCAATTGTTCGGTTAAAGTTAAACGAACAAACATAAACAAACCTTCGTCCGTGTTCGTTCGATTCATTTACAGTCCTATTTACATATATCCACACACACACACAATTGATTATTTGGTCTTAGTTTTAGGGTTTAAGTACTTAGTTTAGGATGTACGATTTAAGGCTTTATGTGTAGGAGTTTAGAATTTAGAGATAATGGTTAAATTTTAAGATTTATAGGTTAAAACTTAAATTCTCACCGTATTACTCTGAAAAACTAAACTCTAACTTCTAGATCATAAATTTTAACCCTAGATCCTAAATTCTATATCCATACACATATACCCCTAAACCCTTACAACCTAAATTAATCCCCTAAACCTAATGCGCATGTGGAAACTAAATCTTCCCATGCAATGAATATAAATCTTCTCTCTCTATATATATGATTTCCATGAGTTCATTTTAAGTATATTTATCGATTAAGTCTAGTTTGATTATCGTCGTTGTTGTTATAATATTTGAGAGATTATGAATTTGAATATGTTTAAATATAAGAGTTGGTAATTAACGAGTTTGGACTTTGGAGTTAGGAATAGTTTATATATTATAATATGTATTATGTATATATAAAAATGTATACTTAAAGCACGAACCAACTTATTTCAGTGGTTAAGGAAACAATTATTGTTCTTATAGGCCATGAGTTCAAGCACCAACAGCTGCAGCAGGGTAACTGAGCATGCATTGTTAATTAACAATGAACGCTAAATTCTAAACCCTTAAATTTTAAACTCCAAACCCAAAATAAATCGGCTTGTGAAAACTTTTTTCCAACAGTTGTATATCAAATAATTACACATATATTATACGAAAACACTTTGATACATAAGATGTATGACTTGTTAAATATAATATTTAATTTACACCGTTTGTGTATCAAAATATTCAGTATTATATCAGATCTATTTTTGATTCAACCGGTCTTATTCGGTTTGTAGGGTTGTATAAGTAAACGAGTGATTGTCATTGTTTCAATGTCACATTGACACACAATGTTCATCTATCCTTTGATGCTCAAGTTGTCACTCTCATGACAGCTTCATAAATACCATCAAAATTGGCCTCCATCAAACCAGACAAAACTAGGGATAATGCCCTATGAAATGAATTACCATGTTACCTCAATTGGTTCACACCCGGTTTTTTCTAACGTGAGGTGCCTTAAAATGAGGCGCAACTGAAATTTTTATAAAAATTGTAAGAATTTTAGTATCAAATTTTTGGTATATACCGAATTTCTTACAAAAAGTGTAAGAATTACAGTATATACCGAAATTCTTACCCTTTCGAAAATTTTAAACTTTTTGTAAGAAATTCAGTATACACTGAAACTCTTATACTTTTTTGTAAGAAATTCGATATATACTGAAAAAATCGATATCCAAATTCTTATAATTTTTATAAAAGTTTTGGTTGCGCCTCACCGCCTATAACTTCCCTTCACATCCACAAGTAAACTTGGCCAAATTTCTTTTTTTATGCCAACATTAATTGAAGCTAAATGATTTCATAATTCCATTATTTTGAAGGACAAAAGGGAAATGGTTTGACTGATCAGAATTGGGGGATAGTCCCAATGTTTTGCTGTGAAAAAAAAAACAATCTTCTGAGAAGTCAATATCTACTATCTGTAGTCTGCAATTCAATGACAAAAGCAAAGGGTTAAAAAGTAAATTTACATTCGTGTTTATTCGAGTCCGAACAACATAGTTTCGAGGTTAAATTCATGTAAGTAACTAAAAAGTTAGCATGTTGTTAATGTCTGAATTGTAAAGGCATAAAGGGGGTTGAAATAATTAAGAACTCGTTGGTAATAACATGTTAATAATGCAGGAAGAATCTTCTCCCGTGAGAAGATGCATATACATATATGTATATAAATAACATAGTTCAAATGTGGTATAGAAATAATGCTGGTGGAGGAAAGGTATGATCAAATCTAGGGTGTTTTTTTCTCTCAAATTTTGTCCAACTAGGGATAGGTATTTTACCCGGATCCGACGAGTTCCGACTCGACCCGAACCGATTGGGTCGGATTTTTTAATGAAAAAATTGGGTTCGGGTCGGATTTTTGTTAGTGATAAACTCGGGTCGGGTTTGGGTTTAGGGTAGAAAATATCCGGCCTGACCCGACCCGAAACTAATAGTGTAAAAATACACCTCTTTTTATATATTTTTTATAATTAAGTCATTAAAATTGAATTTTTATTTATAATATAGTCCTTTAAATTATAATTTTTTTACAATTAAGTCTCTTAAAATTATTTTTTTACAATTATGTCCCTAAAATTAATTTATTTTATATAAGTCATGTCGGGCCGATTTTTTAGAAAATATGTTCGGGTCGGGTGCGGGTTTAGGGTGTTTATTTTCGGGTCGGGTCCAGGTGGGTCAAAAACCCGACCCGTGCCCATCCCTATGTCCAACTTTATCTTTTTTTGTTGTTGTCCTTTCGGTTTTCAATGCTTCGCCCTGGCCAATTCAAACTAACCCGCGTCGCACACCTACTTTAGTGGGTGAGTCTCTCAACGGTAATTTTTTTACATATACAACGCCTTGAACTCGAGAACAATTTAAACGATACCAAACTGCTTACCAATTGGACTTACATGTTGGTTCAACTCTATCTATTTTTAAAATGAGTCATGGACAGCTATACCTAAGCTTAATCATCGTCACTTAGGTTCTCTATTCGTACAAGTACAACTAGAACACAATGCATTATTAAACTCTTAAGAATCCAATCAATTCCAAAATGCAATAATTAATGTATGATTAGGCCTAATTATTTTTTCTGTGTAGTAAACAATAAAGCATGATGACTAAACAGAAGTGAAAAACATGCGAAAAAAACAGAGGATGAACTGCCACAAACAAATGTATGTTTTGTTTTCTTGTTTGTTTTTCTCTATCTTCCCCTTCTTGCAAGGAAGCAACGGTCAATCCTTTGTCTGTAGCAACAATGGCGGGACCATCATGAATGTGCTGGAAAATTTTGGCTGAAATCGTCACGGGATGTATGTATGTATGTATGCATGTATGTATTATGTATTATGTATATCTCTTCTATATCATATTTCTTACATTTTCTGTCCCCCCTTTCCATTTTTATCTTCCTGTAGTGAACTAAGAAAATGTCTGAAAATTCCATGGCTCCTCCTCCTTCGCCTTCTTTCTTAGTTCCGGATAGACCGCCGGACGTCGAATCGATGAGGGTAGTCGTGAATTCCATCAACCGGTATGTTTCCGGGTTGGTGACCGATGTCCGGGAGTGGGATTCAGTGAGGTTGAAATGCAGCTCCAGGTTGAATTTCCAGAAGCAGGAGTTTTTCGAGTTCGCCGAGCAGGCGGTCCTTTCGAATCTTTATTGGGGTATCGATGGCATCGAGGCTGCGTTGCAAGCCGATTCGGGGGAAGATAGAGTGAATCAGCTGAAGGAATCAGAGAAAATGCTTCAGGTTCCGGCGTTGCTTGACGAACAAGGAACCACTGCAGGGGTCCCTAATGAGTATTTGGTTTGTTGCTCTTACTTTTACCTGTCGGTAATTAAGAGTCTGCAGAATGATCAATTGCAGGCTGCTTTGCATTATCTCCAAGCATTGCAGGTCTCGCCGATGCTTGTTCGAACCGAATTTGCCTCGGAAGAACTCTGCGAAAGCCTTTTCCTTTCAGGGAACGATTCCGATAGACGAGAAATAGGTGGAATTCGAAGACTGAAATCGGTTTCTAGCACTGGCTCTGCTTGGGGAAACCTTACGGAATCGACGAGGCAGATGGCGAGGAGATACAAGCATTGGTTAATGTATTATCGGGTCATGTTATATGGGAAGACAACTCAACTACAAAATGAATGCCATGATATTCTGTCACCCGTATACGAATCAATGAATTTCGGGTAAGTTCTCTTCGATATACTTTATAACACGATAATCATGTCGGAGCATGTCTCGGTCATAGACGTAGTCCGGATTCAATCAGATTATTCTAGCAGTGTACTTAGCAGTAGAAGTTGCCTGTTGCCTGGAAACATGGAATGGATAACATGAATATCCATCAATTAGTCATCCTTGTTACTCTTTTTCCGTTTAAAATAGAGTCGAAAACGCAGCATCGGATCGGATTATGTTAAAACTATAGTGTTCCTTTACACATTTCATTAATAATCTGTTAATGTATGAGCAGTCATGAGATTGCCAGCAGCACAGAATCCTCAAAGCCACCTGAGCACCGATATAGACCGCAGACTAATTTTAAGGTATGCCACTGTCCCTTTGTTATCGGAATTAGAATCGGTATCGGAATAGTGTTTACTGAATTTCGTTTGCTTTATATGGCAAAAACTGATACAGTTCGATAAGGTTCATCCACTTGATCATCAAGAAGATGTAACTAAAAGCATCATATCATACGAAACTCGGGCATCCATACACGATAATGAAGATCAAGTTCGTAGTACAGCTATAAAGGACTCGGGACACATTCAAAGGCTACAACTGCACAGAATGCAGCTAAACCGAAACGAAAGTATTAAATGCCTGCAGGATGTCCTGGATGAATCCCAATCTGATACAGAGGATTTCGAGGATGAATACGATTCGGAGGTGATATTTCAAACACATATAATCACTGCAGACTATATGCATACTCTTTGTTTATCTGTTTCCTATGTTTTTCTGGTCCGCTTTTCCTTACGGTCTCGATAGAGTTCCAGAATCACATGATATCTAACTAACCTCTTCCCGAATCAGGAGAGCGTGGAGGACAGCACCGGCATGTTTAACACGGCGAGAATAGATTCGAATGACCGGAAACAAGCTAGCTATGATCAGTTCGGTAGACATACACAGCTATGTCACATTTATTTTCAATGCTAAGCCTAAACTAAATGAATATTTTTTCTTATATCTTCCGTTCAACTCTGCTTACCTATACAGGAAGTTCGATCCTTGTAACGGCGTATCAGACCAAGAGTACGAAGCAATACTGTTTCCTCGAGTTTCCAAGAATCTAACACATAAAGATGTCATCAATGAAGCAAACATTAGTAAATATTTCCCGGAGAGATTGTTCAGAACCATCAGTGACTTAAATTTATCCATGCTAGAAATCGGGGACACGAAAATAAACACACTGCAGGTCGAAGAGGCACAGAGTCAATTCGAGCTAGAACAAGTCCAGCTCTTTGAACACATAGCACCGACATATCGAAGGAGCAAAAGCATGATTCACATGAAGCAAGAGAGGACTGCTGCAAGGGAAAAGGTGGATTCACGTAGCCGGGGAAAAGATTCGAAGAGTGAGTTGGTGGAAATAATTGAGAATGCAGTTTCAAAACTATGTTTCCCGGACCGATTAGAGAAGTCCGGGAAAGATTATGCAGTTGAAATCACATCTATATACAGAATGTTGAACAATAAACAAGGTGTGAAGTACACAATGTTAAAGGATGTGCTTCTGGAGCAACTGCTGATAGCTGTTTCGACTTCCGAAGAGGAAACAGTGATAAGGGCATCGGTTTCGGTCCTAACGACCATTGTGTCAGCCAATATATCGGTCCTAGACGATATCAAGAAGAAGGGTTTACGGTTAAGTGATCTAGCACGGGCACTAAAATGTAACGTGCATGAGGCAGCTACTCTTATATACTTAATAAAGCCATCTGCTGCAGAAATAAAGACATTAGAGCTCTTACCGACGCTCGTGGACGTCATTTGCACCTCGAACAGTTCGAGATGTAGGCCATCAAAATCACTTACACTTACACCTCCCGCGGCATCATTGATGATGATCAAAGTACTGGTGACTGCATTCGACAATGCTACAAATAACACACACTTAGCAGCAATCAATTCGCCTCGTGTCCTATCCCGATTCCTCGATGTTGCTAGGAGTCATAGCTTGGAAGAACATATTTCTTTGGCTACAATTCTTGTGAAGTGCATGCAGTTTGATGGACAGTGCAGAAAATATATATCCCAAGCTATTGCAGTGGCTCCATTTATCCATTTGTTACAAAGTAATGAGGACCGAGCCGTGTTCATCGCACTTGAATTTTTTCACGAAGTCCTTCGGATTCCACGGTATGAGCAATTACTTCAACAATTTAATATGTAATCCAAAAACTTATGTAAAACTGAATTGAAGACATGAATTTATATTGTTCAGGTCATCAGCCATTAGCCTATTGCAGCAGATACAGAAAGAAGGCGGCGTCAATATCATGGACGTATTAATGGATTGTCTTCGCTGCTTCCGATCCGACTATCAAATTCTAGCAGCAAATTTATTGCTTCAATTAGACACACTGGTAACCTTATTGTCCAAGAAAGTAGATCATGTACCGAACATGTTTGATCCGAAATAGGACTAATTATAAAGCATACTTTCGAACATGTTTGATCCGAAATAGGACTAATTATACATACCTTTACACATCTTATGGCTCAACATGCAGGAAAACTCGAACGGTAAAAGTGTTTTCCGAGAGGAAGCTATGCAGGTCCTTTTTCAGTCCATAGCATCGGAAGACAGCACGTCGCAGCTATTGTCAGCGTTCATTCTGTCAAATATTGGTGGGACTTATTCTTGGACAGGGGAATCATGTACTGTAGCATGGCTGGTGAAAAAGGCTGGTTTAACGTCTTTGAATCATCGGAACATGATACGAAACTGCGATTGGTTGGATCCGAGCCTGCTGGTAAGATGCTAAAAGTATAATGCAGTTTAGCACACAAGTACACAACTGTTATATTTAGATGTCAAACAATGTTTAAATTTGAAGACTGATTTTAAACTTACAGGACCCGGGAACCGATTCATGGTGCAGCAAGATTGCAAGAAGCATCAATGAGTTCGGTAAACCGGCATTTGTCGCTTTAGAAAAGGGACTAAAGAGTCAGATAAAGAGGGTTGCTCGAGAGTCCCTCATGACCATCGCCTGGCTCGGTTGCGAAATTTCCAAAAGTTCGAACAGCCTTAGATATTCGGCATGTGAGATCTTACTTGGTGAAGTTGAGAAATTTTTGCATCCAGGAATGGACCTGGAAGAAAGACTTCTAGCATGCTTATGCATCTATAATTATGCTTCTGGAAAAGGTAATCTCCTTACAACCAATATGCACACTATTCCGATCCATGGTACCTCCGAAACATGAAAATTCGGACCGAACATTTCGAGCCATGTTAGCTAAATAAATTCACTACAAAACTTTTTATCAATATGCAGGGATGAAGAAACTGATTCATCTCTCGGAGGGTGTACGGGAGTCACTCCGGAGATTTTCGAATGTAATCTGGATGGCAGATGAACTACATAGAGTAGCTGACTTCTACCTGCCTAATAAATCGGTTAGTGTTCTTGGGGAAATCTTAAGGCATAATATGCAGTGAAATGAGACTATATCGAGTAACATAATGTCTTGTTTCAATGACAAGAACAGCGTATTTCGTGCGTTCATACGCAAATCGTAGAGGCAACTCACAAATACAGTGGAGCTGTACATGCCCTGATTTACTACAAGGGACTGCTTTTCAGTGGATACTCTGATGGTTCAATTAAGGTATGGCCACCAACTTAACTACAAAGTGCAACAAACGGGTTCCGAAATGTCGTATGAGAGACCTTTTCGGAGGCAATGGACTAATCCCACTGCCTGCAACAACAACTGGGAGACACATTTGCTAATGAATCTCCAAAACTTGGTTGATTGAATAGGTTTGGGACATCAAAAGGCAATCAGCCACGCTCGTGTGGGACGTGAAGGAGCACAGGGACGCCGTGACATGCTTTTCACTCTTTGAACCAGGAGAGACCCTTTTAAGTGGATCTTCCGATAAGACTATCCGAGTAAGTTAAAGCCGGTTTGTTCTTATAGTCGACGTTTCACACTCGAACTCAGGTACGAGTGTCATAGCATCAGTGTCTAATCTAACACGGACACAGGTGTGGCAAATGGTCCAAAACAAATTGGAATGCATTGAAGTTATAGCCACAAAAGAACCGGTTCTAAAGCTAGAGACATATGGTCAAATGATATTTGTGATCACTCAAGGCCACCATCTTAAGGTAAAAAATGACAAATTCAATAAGATCATCAATCATATATATATATATATATATATATATACACGCGCGCACGCACACATACATATAACACTATTTTACGAGACATGATTCTTCTTTCAGGTTTTTGATTCATCAAGAACAGTCAACAGTATCTGCAAAACCAAAAGTGTTAAGTGCATGAAGGTGGTTCAAGGAAGAATCTACGCAGGCTGCGCCGATTCGAGCATTCAGGTTCGATAAAAACAGTCCTCAATTTACGAAACGATCGAAAACCCAACGTAACATACATGACAAATGACTCTTTCCAGGAGATTTCCTTAACAAGTAGCCATCAGAGGGAGATCAAAGCACCTGTAAAGAAATGGAGAATGCAAAGCAAGCCCATCAATTCAATCACCATTTATAGAGACTGGCTTTATTGTTCAACTTCAACGGTCGAAGGCTCGAATATTAGGGTAAAAATCTCAAATACTTTCATGTATTAAAAACATGTTACAGTGAAATTCAAAAGCTTGGAATATGATTTGATAATGGCATATGGTTTTCAGGAATGGAGAAGAAACTCTGATCCTCAAATGTCATTAAAACCAGAGAAAAGAACAAATATATTAGCAATGGAAGTAGTGGAGGACTTCATATACTTAAACTGCAGCTCATCAGCTAACAGTCTTCAGGTAACCAAATTTCATTTCTTTCTATGTTACATTTCATTTTAACTAATGTACATGCCACCAATGTTACTCGTATTCGAACACGGAAGATATTCGATACTTACACTCGAGTCCGGGTACTGATGTTTGAGCAGATATGGTTGAGAGGAACACAACAGAAAGTGGGGAGAATATCAGCAGGCAGCAAAATAACAAGCCTTGTCACTGCAAACGACATGGTTCTGTGTGGGACAGAGTCTGGGTTTATCAAGGCATGGATCCCTCTGTAAACTGAGAATTGTGACATCAAAAAGCTTAGAAAATGATGATATAATGTTTTAAGAAAAATTATACTTAGTTATATATGTATAATAATTACACTTAGTTTTAAGATAGATTTTCAATGCTTCTAAAAGGATGTAATTTGTGTATAGTTTTGTTATATATGTATAATAATTACACTTAGTTAAATAATAATGCCATTGTTTTATATCACATGTTGAGATCAAATAATTTCATTATAGATATAATGTTTTAAGAAAAATTATGTTGGGTAAACTTAGTTTATACAATCTTGTTTAAGGTTTAGACGTTCATTCATTTCGGGTTTAGAAGTTTAAGTTGTAAGATTTATAATTTGGATAAATATTTTATACACACGTACCCACGGTGGAAACTTTAGTTTCCACAAGCGCCTTAGTTTTAGGGTATATGGAGTTAGTTTAGGGTATATGGTTTAGGGGTTTAGGTGTAGGGGTTAGAATTTAGGGATAATTGTTTCAATTTAAGGTTTAAGGTTATAATTTAGGGTTTATAGGTTAAAACCTAAATCCTCATCATATTACCTTAAAAACTAAACCCTAGCCTATAAACCCTAAATTATAACCCTAAATTTTAAATTAAAACAACTATCCCTAAATTCTAAACCCCTACACCTAAACCCCTAAACTTTATACCATAAACTAACTCCATGTACCCTAAAACTAAGGCGCTTGTGGAAACTTTCAGTTTCCACCGCCAGTATATAGATATTAATCCTTAAAATTTAAGGTCTAAATTTAGAATTTAGAGTTCATAATTACCTAAACCTTAATTTCTAAATTTTACACCCTAAACCTTAAATCTAAAATATCAAGTTAAAATTTTAAACCCTAAACTAAATAAAATTGTGTGAACTAAAATTTACCTAATTTATCAAATGATTTTCTTTATATACATATGAAAACCTCTTGTACATTTTTGTTTTACGATTTATTTTCAATATACTGACGGTGAAAACTAAAAGTTTGCAACAAGCGTCTTAATTTTGGAGATTATAGTTGAAATTTATTGTTTAAAGGTTATAGTTTAAGTTTCTTTTTGTTGCCATCCCGATTCCCAAGCTTTGCCCTAACTAATCCGGATCAACTTGCGTCACACACCTGACTTTGATGGGTGAGTCTCTCGGGAATTTTCTGCATATACACAAGACCTCGAACTCGAGACCTACTTAGGGATGGCCAACCCATACCCAATGGGTTCCGACCCGACCCGATCCTATAAGGTCGAGTTTTTTAAAGAAAATTTTGGGTTCAATTTTAGTTCGGGTCTGGTTTTTTTAGGATGAGGTCGGGTAGTGTCGAGTTTGAGTTTAAGGTGAAAAATACCCTACCCGACTCAGGATAATAGTTTAATTTTATTATCAATATTTATGTACAATTACTACAATACCCCTTTCTTTATATATATATTTCAACTATCTCCATATTTTGTCTAATAAAAGTAGAATAATTATTATAGTGCTCCCTCTCTATTTCTATTTTTACAATTAGCTCCTTATTTTTATCCAATAATAATGAAAATTGGTAATTTTTTTATTTATGTCGGGCCGGGTTAAGGTTTTTACTCTAGAATTCGGGTTCGAGTTCAGATCGGGTGAAACAACATAAAATATCGGATCGGGTCAGGTTTGGACGAAAGTGTTAAATTTTTTAGTCGGGTGCGGATTAACCAAAGACCCGACCCGACCCATTGCCTTCCCTAGACCTGCTTAAGCTTAAGCAATACAAAGCTGCTTATTACTTGGACTAATTGATTTTCTTTTTATGGACGAGACAAAATTGATTTTGTATTTCCCTTTTAAATCAAAATTATGAATGTTGTGGCCTTGTGAAAAATTTATCAAATTTTTTTTCAAACTCTCTTAATTGTATTAATGTTAAAATGTGTTTGATTTATATTATTAATCTTATTATCTCTTAAAATCTATTAATTGACTGATCCGTGAAAAATATATTTTGTATGAATTCGAATACCGACAATGTAATTATCTCTATCCCTTTGTAAAGAATGCATATGCATGCAGGATAATTTCTTGGGGAATAAGGAATTGAAGTCCAAATGGGAATAAAAACAGAAAGATCCGATCTTTTCTCTTATTTACGTGCCTTTTTAAATTTACCTTGCATATTCTCTCCTTATAAATACCTTTCAGAAACATTGTAATACACAAAGTCAAAACCTTAAACCCTAAACAAATATATAATCTCAAGCCACAAGGCTGATCATCCTTGCAGTCAAAGGTATTTATACTTTTTTATATGTTTTTTATTAGTAATTTCAGCTTTCTACTTGCTTGAGTTCTTACCTTTTTTTGTTCTTTTATTAATTTTCCAAATTATGATGACAGATGGTGAAATATGATCCGGATAGTGATAGAATCTTGTACGAATTCATAGACTATGATAAGAAGGATGCATTCGTTCGAAGGATTCGCAGTGAAGCTCAATCGGTCGGCGGTTACGACGTGTATCAATCACTCATGTTATCACACATTGTGCGTTGGATCATTGTAGAAAGCTCAGATAATTGTGCAGCTGCTCTATTAGAGGGACATACAGGTCTCAAACTAGACATTAATGCTGTTATTCCCGATGTTGGTGTCGCCCCGCTGCATCTTTCCTCAGACGATCCGGAATTAGTTGACTTGTTTCTTCGTTACGGAGCTCGAACGGACATCAGATGTATGGGACGTCTACCTCTAGACTGTGCTATTGAGAACATAAGGTATTGGTTTCGAACATTTTCCTGTAGAGCTTGCTGAACATTATAGAAGCAAGATCGGAAAGTAGTAGTACTAATTCGATTCTCGTTATATATATGCATGTTTGTTTCTAATTGCAGCGACCGATTTGAATTCTTTAGCCGGTTTACGCCTACAAGTATCTACAAGACAATTGTTTTTCTGTGCGAACTACAACTGGTCAGGAATTATCTGTGAACTCTGTTCTTATAGCGTTAATATAGATATTTCTTGGACTCCAAGTATCATTATTAATAGTTTTTATGTCTTTTGTGAATACCAGGAACGGGAATTTGAGTGTGTTAGATTGTTATTTAGGGCCACGAAAGAGGTTGAGAAAGAAATATATCGTTATGCGAAGGACGGGAAACTTATTGAGATAGCTGCCTTATTAATGGTGGCTCCAAAAGAAGTTACATCGCCGACTCTTTTCAAAGGTTTTTGTGATCCTGCTTTGAATGGGAGCATGTCCCTTCGCCAATTGGTCTTATCGGAGATTGTATCACTAATGGCTTCACAAATAACATTAGTTTCTACTAGTGAGGAGGTGCATGATGAGCTGAACAACAAGTTGGAAACAATGATATCTATGTTACATTTGATTGAAGTTTTTGAAAGGATTGGCGATAAGATCGAGCTAT
The DNA here is from genome assembly GCA_958450335.1 of Hibiscus tridactylites. NCBI lineage: Eukaryota > Viridiplantae > Streptophyta > Magnoliopsida > Malvales > Malvaceae > Hibiscus > Hibiscus tridactylites. The sequence goes on along the minus strand of OY288289.1, from coordinate 73,390,631 downwards.
ACCGTCGGTACCTATCGAAGAGGGTGTGCTCTTTACAATGCTTCTATTTGCCTTCTAAAGTGGCATGATAGCTTGTGTGGTTAAAAAGATTATGTGTAGCTCTGTCTTTTTTTCAAGACTTTAATTTAATGGTAGTGGTTTAATTTACAGTATCAGGAGACTTTATTGGCTGCACACATTGCATGCTTGCTTATCGGCGAAGGGTTTTCCGAATATAAAGACTTGGAATTGAAAAGGTTTCAAATTTTGCTCCTTTCATATGGCCTATGATGTTTTGCTTGCATTTATCACATATTTAGAAATTGAAAAGTTTTCCTTTTGGTTCCTTGTTTTGGCTGGTTGTGATATGATCCAAGAGATGATGTACGAGATTCAAGTGTTTCGATTGTGTCCGGAGTCAATTACTACATTTCGGAAATATTAGGTAAATGATTTAGTTGTTTTTCGTTCCGTTACTGCTTAGATTGTAAAGCAAATATCATGCTTTTGATGTAGGATGGAGATTATATGAAGGCATACAGTTGGAGAGTGGGACTGCAAATATTTACAAACAACATGAAGTAGTTGCCAACATAAGAAAAGAAATGGTATTCTGCTGAAAAATGTGTTGTTTAAAGTGGGTAAATGGTGTCTAGTCTTATTACACGATCCGACCAAGCTGATTATGTGCTTTGTGATCTTATAAAACACGAAGCAGATTCCTCGGTTGTCCAACCAGCCACAGACTTTGGAGGCCATTCCTATACTCAGAGAATCTCTTGAAAAACTATGGTAAAAGTTAATTTACCCTGTCAATTTCCAATTGGCACATACATCGCTTTCGTGTTACTGTTATCGTTTAAGTTACCTTTCGTGTACCTTGTGCAGTTATCATCCTTATTTGAATGATTGGACTCCCAAAAAATCGATTTTCAAGCTAATTTGTATATTATGCCTACCGGAGCTGGTTTGTTCGTTTTATTTGTTTACCCCATTCTGCTCTTTTTTCGGTTTTACTTCTATGCAATTGTGTATTGCAATTTCACTTTGATTTTATCAGAAAGAGTCCTTGGAGAGCATCCGGATGGTTGCATGCAAAACCGAGTGGATTGAGACCATTGGTTGTGATTTGGCGAGGCACGGGAAGCTCATCGAACTGGCTTCACTATTAATGGTGGCTCCAGAAAAGTTGACTTCACCGGGAAGCAATGATTTACGTTCAAATGCCATTCACCGATGCATAACGAGTGATCTCCAAGCTATGCTTGATGCAGAGGTTAGATTAATCGGTAGAAGCAATTGTCACGAAATAGTTGAGAAATGTAAGGATGAGAAGGAAATGAAGTTGGCTACACTCCTCCTGCTGGAAAGTTTTGAGAGGTCTGGCGGTTCTATTAACCGATATCTTCAGTCAGACGCATATAATGTACGTATCTGGTGTTTAGAATTCTAGCTGTTCTTATGAGCTTCACTCATTTTTATGTATCATGTTACATAATATTATTGTAGGATGGTACGGGATCGAGATTAGAAACCGCAAGAGAAATTCAGCACTTGCTTGAGAAAGAAGGCTTTGCTCTGAAGCACAAAGACACTGATTTGAATGATATAAAATGGTATGGTTCTCAGCATTCTAGTCATGTGGTCCACACAAGTTGTCGAACATCGTCTTATTCGGTTATCTATCGGTACAAAATACCAAGCGCGACAATATGTCTGTTTATGTGACACCTCTCATTTGATTGCACTAGTTTCTCACCCACATTGGATCCAGTTGATTACACTAGTTTGCCATCACCATTGCGGCCTCGTCATTTTTCCGTTGCAGAGGTGATTACAACCGGACCTACACAAAGGCCAAACCCTCAACAAATACATTCTCCCACGGTCCGGTTGCCGAACTCTCTATTCCTTAATTATCCATTTGATAGATATAGAATTCTAGTCTTCCTATTTGAGACTAGTTGTGATAATCCATTATGTTCTTTTCTTTTTTTAATTATGACTACAGACGAAAGAATATTATCGCGGTTATGATTGCATCATTCGGAATTTCATAGAGTATGATATCAAGCATGCATTCGTTCGATGGATTCACTATCAAGCCCAATCAGTTGGCGGTTACGATGTGTATCGATCACTCATGTTATCAGACATTGTGAATACAATCACTTCAGAAAGCGCGGTTAAGTGTGCAACCGCTCTATTACAAGGAGAGACAGGTCTCAAACTAGATATTAATGCTGCTGATCCTTTTATTTATTCCGGTAAACTGCATTATTCATCAAACGGACCAGAAATGATCGACTTGCTTCTTCGCTGCGGAGCTGAAACGGACTACAGACGTAGGGGCGTTCTACCTCTAGACTCTGTTCTTGGGGACATAAGGTATTGGTTTGGAACATTTTCCTACTTGATGAATGCTCATTCCTAAAGAGCTTGCTCTTTTCCTGTATTAATAATTCGATTTTTGTCATATAACATATATATGCATGTCCGTTTCTTTTGCAGCAAGCAACCTCCATTCATCGGCTGGTCTAAAAGACAATCTCTCTACATGACGTTGGTCTTTTGTCAATGCGAGACAAAGATCTTAGAGTGCGCCAGGTTGCTTTTTAAGGCCACGAAAGAGGTTGAGAAAGAAATTTATCGTTACGTGAAGGACGGGAAACTTATTGAGATAGCTGCCTTATTGACGGTAGCTCGAGAAGAAGTTACATCGCCGTCTCTTTTCAAAGGCTTATGTGATTCTTCTTTGAACGGGAGCATGTCCCTTCGCCAATTGGTCTTATCAGAGATTGCATCACTAATGGCTTCACAAATAGCATTAGTTTCTACTAGTGAGAAGGTGCATGATGAGCGGAACAATAAGTTGGAAACAATGATGTCTATGTTACGCTTGATTGAAGTTTCAGAAAGGGTCGGCGATAAAACTGAGCTGTATCGCCGGTACCTAACTAAGGTGTGCTCTTTGCAATGCTTGTATATTATGTCTCGGTCTGTCTTTTTTTCTTGACTAAACATAGTCTTTTGATTTACAGTTGAACAAGGAAGAATTGGCTGCACATATGGCATGCTTGCTTATCAAGGAAGGATTTGCCGAATATAAAGACTTCGAATTGAAAAGGTTTCGAATTTTTCTAGTATTAATCACATATTTAGATAATAAAAAAAGGCTAATTTAACTGGTTGTGATATGATTCATGTGATGATAGACCAGTTTCATGTGAGAGAGTGACACAATTCCATAAGGAGTTTTTGGAATTATTAGGTACAACAAAGATTTACAAACAACATGATGAGGACACCATGGTAAGAAAAAAAAGGTGTTATGTTGATTAATGTGTTGTTTTACTACAAGATCAGACCAAGCTGATTATGTGCTCTGTGATCTTATAAAACACAAAGCCGAGAATTCCTCGGTTATCAAGCCGTCCACCGACTTTGGAGGCCATCCCAATACTCAGTAATGAGGATGATGCTAAGGGTTCTTTTCCACTCAGAATATCTCTTGAAAAACTATGGTAAAGTTTCCAATTGCCATATGCATCGCTTTCGTGTTACTATGCTCTTGAATTGTTGTTTTTCTTCCAGTTGATTTACTTACTATTATCGTTTAAGTTACTTTTTGTATTACTCTTGCAGTTATCATCCTTATTTGAATGATTGGACTCCCGAAAAATCCATTTTCAAGCTTGTTTGTATATTATGCCTACCACAGCTGGTTTGTTTGTTTGTTTTTTGCTTTCCTCGTTCTGCTCTTTTTAATGTTTTTATTTTAAGCAGTTGTGTACTTCATTTTCATTTTCAGAAAGAATCCTTGGAGAGAATCAGGTTGGATGCATGCAAAATCGAGATCGAGACAATTGGTTGCAATTTGGCAAGGCAGGGCAGGCTCGTCGAACTGGCTGCACTGCTAATGGTGGCTCCGGATAAGTTGATCGTTGCCAAATCACCGGGAACCAATGATTTAAGTTCAAGTGTCATTCACCGATGCATAATGAGTGATCTCCAGGCATCGATTGATGCGGAGGTCAGACTCATGGGTAGAAGCAACCGTCGCAAGTTAGTTGAGAAATGTAAGGATGAGAAGGAAATGAAGTTGTCTGCACTCCTGCTGCTGGAAGTTTTCGAGAGGGCCGCCGATTCTATAAACCGATATCTTCAATCCGACACATATAAGGTACGTATCACGGTATCAGTTGTCGATTGATGTTTTAAGTGTTTAGAATGCTAGCTGTTTCTTATGCACTTCAGTCCTTGTTATGTATCCTATTCTGGTTTCACACACCAAACATATGATATTATTGTAGGACGGTACGAGGTCTAGATTGGAAATCGTTCGAGAAATTCAGAACCTGCTTGAGAAAGCCGGATTTTCTATGAAGCACAAAGACACTGATTTAAATGATATAAAACGGTATGGCTCTCGTCATTCCTGATCATGCAGTCGTCGCAAGTTGTCGACATTGTAGTATTTCGTTATCTGTCAGTACAAAATATCATTGCCTATGTTTATGTAACACTTACCATTTGATTGCACTAGTTTCTCACCTACATTGGATCCAATTGATCAAACTAGTTTGCCATTGGCATCGAGGCCTCACGAGTTTTCCGTTGCAGAGGTGAGTAACAATTCGTGTTTTTCTGCATATTTTTCCTTGATCCGTATGTTCGATTAGTAACTTAAACATGTGGATTTCTCAATCTACTGGAATTCTGTATATCCTGCATTGATTTGTTGTTAAGAAAAAGCATGTTTTCGACACGCAAAGAGGGCTTCCAAGAACACCATCGGTTCAAGGCTCGGTCGGAGGATCAAGACCGTTTCACACAATGGTGCATGGGAATTCAAATTGCGGTGGCCCTCGGGTTTCGACACCTAAATCGAAGGCTTTGAAGCCTAGGATGCAAAACATTTCAGGGAAGAGCATAGGGTGGTTTGTATCTCTAGGGGTAGACATCACCAAGGTGATGAAACGCGTATGATATCTGTTCTCTTGACATGAATTGTTTATTTATTTTACTAATTCTTTAAACCGTCTAATCCATGTTCGATTCAACGTCCTCATGTATGTTGTATCGGCATCGATACCGACATTAAATATACTTGTCAAAACAACTGTGAATAAAAGATATGTTATATCATAAGGGGCCAAAACCACATAGTTTAAAAAAACAAGACAGCAAGGTTGGTTCCATTACAGCAACAAGTCCAACAACAACTACAGAGGCTGTTGTTGATGCTGCTGCTGCAAAGGTTTCGAGGTCCAGATCCGTTGGCTGCGGTAGCCGGAGCTTCTCCGGTGATTTCTTCGGAAGAATCTCGACGGTTTCGGGGATTGCACTCTGAAAGAACATGTCAAATGTGGTGCCATTTTTGCTAGTCCAATGAGAGCTTTCACTAAGCCTTGTTCGAACAAGAACAACAACAACACAACTCCAAATCTGTCTGCAATCCCTTCATTGTTAGCTGTTACAAGCTAGAAACTTTCGATTACTCGAACTCCGGTGCGAGTGTCGGATAACGAACAATGGGAAGCCTCTTGATACAACATTACATTTTTTCTGTTTTTTTTTAATGTCTGCAAATAATTTGTATTGTTTAATGATATGTATGTAGTTTTTTTAATGTTGTGTAACAAGTTTTCACATGCAAACACATGTTTGTTGATCTTAGACACATTGTAGAGAGATCTATTACAGAACATATGTATTGTCTAGTATTAAAATGAGTATGTTTTAATTCAATTAGCATTGTTATTGTTCCCTTATCGAAACTCAATTTATAAACTTTAAAATTTATTTAATTTTACATTAAAACTAAGTTTTTAATATAAACAAAAAAATTACTATTCGAATTAATTTTTGATTTATTTAGACCTTTTTCTCTTGTGGGGGAAAAAGGGGGAAATAATATCTTGGAGGCAAGATTGACTAAGGCTCTATTTGCCGTTGAAGTCCCCAACTTAGGTTTGGGGGCAAACGGGCATTTTTCAAAAGTTAGAAAATGTAGCTGCTCCGGAACGAGTGTTTGGCGTATAAATAGGCTGATAAACGGGTGTTTGAAACTAAATTGGTGAGTGTTTGGAGTTACTATTGCTAGTGAACGACCGTTGACCACCGCAACTGCAACCAAAAACAAAGCCTAAGTGCAGGATTGCAAGGAGACATGGACACTGTTATTAAACCACAACATTGGTTTTGTGGACCATATTAGAAATTTAAAACTCTTCACCTAAGGGTAAAAGTATCATACAGGTCCTTGTATTATAGTGTGTATTATGTTTTGGTCCTCCTAAGTTAGAAAAACTTGAACAGTTACATTTAACACGATCGGATTACATCTTACTTTACGGTTAGGGATGGACTGAGGGGTGCTGGAGGGGGCAGTCGCATCTCTAGAAATTTCAAACTTCCTTAGAGATTAAGTTTTTTCTTTATATTTTCTTTGTATTTTCTATTAATGATCTATGTTCGCACCTTTAAAATTTATATTATTGTGAGGGGAAGACGAAACAACTCATCATTTTCTGCGAATATCGTTGCTCAAACTCAGATCATCGAAGAAAATAAATCATTTCATGTTATTGAGATCGCTTTTCAGATTCAAGATTCGAATCACTATGATGTTCACACATTTATTTTTATAAAAAGTGTAACAGTCGAAGGAGACATGATAAAAGTTGGTTTGTGGATTAGGGTACATAGGAATAGAAATCTTCTGCTCATTTTCAGTGTCTTCATTTACGCTTCTACATTATTTTCTCTCATTTATAATTTCATCAATTTAGCCCTCGAATCTTCGATTGAATTGTATCAATCTCACCCTTTGACTGTCGATGACCGACAAAATTGTTAAATTATACACATATGGTCGCTATTTGTTTCCACGTCAGTCGTTATCGTCAAATGTTTTTTCATATGAATTATAGTGAGTCACTTTTGATGACGTAATCGTACGAATTAAGAGTTTTATAACTAATTATTTATTTTAAAATTACATTTTAAATGAATCATGTCAATTGTACTACCGCATCATTAAAAGTATTAAATTAATACGTCACTGTCTTTTTGGTAGATATTAATTCATGAAATAAAATGACATACAACAATGATGACTCAGACGTTGTTAATTATTTAACGATGAAGTATATGACATTGCAAAGGATGACCGATAATAATAATTTTACTAGTTAAGGACATTCAAAGGACATAATTACTGTAATTCAAGAGTTTGAGAATTAAATTAATGTAATTTAAAATGAGGGACAACATAGTTAATTTTAAAAGAGTACAACGACTAAAATAATACAATTAAAAATGATGGACCAAATTATTGATTTTAAATTACTATAAAATAAAATTACCACTTAAACCTTATTCTTGTAAAAAAAATAGTACTCCTACTTTTTTTTCAAAAGATAACTTTATTTCAATCAAGGAGGAATACACAGAGTCTCAAGAGACTTAGGGTCCCACAAAGTATGGCCCTTACAATCTTTAGCAAATTTGGCTAACCGAACGGCTGCCTGATTACAAAAGCGAGGAACGAAAGAAAAACAACAAGAATTGAAAGCTCTTGTTGTTACGTATGTCCTCTTCCACGGCCGTTGTGGCCCACTCAGAGAGGGAATTCTCCAAAAGTCTGTTAATAACAGCTTTACAATCAGCCTCGATGATAATGTTGTCAAAACCGTACATCAAAGCCAGCGATACTCCCAGCCTGATTGTCAAAGCTTTCGCCACTGTAGCGGAGGGAGCTGAGAACGATTCGGACACTCATTTAATGATGCAGCCAGAGTTGTCTCTCGCTAAGGCTGCAACAGAAACTTCCCCTGTTTGCGGATCAAATGCCGCATCACAGTTTATCTTGACTCGGCCCGGAGCTGGTGGTGTCCAATGCTTCGATTCCTGGTTAGACTGAGGTTTTTCTTAATGAGAGAGATAAGTAGCGTGATGAAATTCGCTGAAGGCTCGTTCCGCCCGCAACCAAACCTCCCAAGGAAGATCTTTTTGACCCTCGAAGACCCAGGAATTTCTTGACTTCCAAATAGACCAGATGAGGAAAGCAATAAGAGCACAACCGTCCTCGAAGTTGCCAAGTTTCCGGAAGTCATTTATCTTGCTCCACCATTTCGGAAATCCAAGAAAACCAAGGGAGGACGAAGAGTAACTAAAGCCAGAGGCCTTCCAAACTCCCTGTGCAAATGCGCAGAAAAATAGGGTATGCTCAATCGATTCTCCTCTCTTTCTGCATCGCGGGCAACAGTCAGAATTTTGAAAGTTTCCATGCATTCGAGAAGTCAAGGTTCCTTTAGTTGGACAATGTTATGACACAATTTCCACAGGAAGGATCTGATTTTTGTTGGCACCCCTAAATCCCAAATAGAATGCCAGAAACCCTTCTTGGCACACGGGTCTTCACTGGCCAAAGGGAACGTCCTAATCGAGGTAGAAGCCTCGATAAATCGGTACCCAGATCGGGCAGAGTATTCTCCATTCTTCGTACCAGCCCAAATGAAAGAATCATGAATCTGTGGCCCTCCAATCGGGATACTGAGGATTGCTTTGGCTTCGTTCGCATTAAACAGTTGTTGAATCTTATCATTGTTCCAGGAACGCCCGTCTGAATTCATGAGGCTGCTTACCGAAGGGGAAGGAGAATTTTGAGGCATTGGAGTGGAGATTCAAAACTTTGGTAGCTTTGGGACCCAGGTGTCCTTCCATGTCGCAATGAACTTACCATTCCCAACTCTCGAGAGGCCTCCTTCTTTCAAAATCTTTACTCCTTCCCTAATTTCGCTCCAAGCCCATGAAGGATTAGAGCATTTAGGAGCTTCGAAAATATTTCCGTTTGGGAAGTATACCCCTAAGAATCTGAGCGAGGAGGGACTCCGGGTTCTTAATTACCTTCCATGCAATCTTCGTTACAAGCGCTTTGTTAAACATTCTCAAAATTCTGAATCCCATCCCACCTTGATCCTTTGGTCGGCACAGATCTACCCTAAAAAAATAGTACTTATTAACAAATATATAATTTTTTAAGATATTAACAAATCTATAATAAAAGTACCTATAATGTATTTTTTTTATCAAGACCTATAATGTATTTTACCTTAATCTTTAAAAATAATTTAATAAATTTGAATTTGAAATAAAATAAACTTAAAGTATACATGATCCAAATCCCATAATGATTGGATCTGAAAATTTCTAATCTCAAACTCGAATTCCTAATGATTTAAACACACAACAACACAAAATAATCCAAACCCAAAAATGACCTCTGAAGAAGCCAAAAGAAGCATCAATGGAGCTCCTCCGATGATGAAACCGACAACCGATGACCGGAAGCTTTCTCCGGCGGTCACTGCCGACTCTACCACTTCACCACCACCACCCAAGAATGTCATCATCAAAAGCGCCGACATGAAAGACGAACTGCAAAAAGAAGCCGTCAATATAGCCATCTCCGTTAGTTCTCTGTTACTCCCACCTTCCAAAGTTTCCATTTTTACTCGATTCCATGTCATTTTTATTCGATTTCGTTTCTGGGTTTTGTTCATTTGTTCTAGATTTGATAGAAATTGATGTAAAGTTGTATTCTTCTGGGTTTTTGATTAGGCATTTGAGAAGAACAGCGTAGAGAAAGATGTGGCTGAGAATATAAAGAGGGAATTCGATAAGAAACATGGACCCACTTGGCATTGCATCGTTGGTCGCAATTTTGGTAACCCAATTTTCCATCCAAATTTGATCTCAAAACTTCAATTTTCATTATAAAGTGTTTTAGTTGAAATAAGAGCAGATCTAGGCTTTATTGATATATAATTTCAATGCATGTTGGCCTTTCATAAATGGTGTAGATGTTGGATACTTAGAGACTGGAATTCGATTGTTGTGGATACTTGGATTGATTGCTTTTGATGAAAAGGAAAAATTCCATCTTTATGTATCGAATTTTATCTGGTTTTTCGACTAATGGATTAGTAACCTTTATGTTCAATCGAGTATTTCAGCTATAGTGATTCGACTTTGAACAAATTCTTAATGCTAATCCAAACACAGTTCGCGCTTCACACCGTAGTTGTAGTTTGTTAATGTATTTCGTTATCGTACGTACTGAATTTCCTTGAGAGGGTTTCTTATTGGTGTGAATTCACACGTCTATTGTTCGTACTTGGATTTCTTTAGGTCAGCAATGTTATACCTCCAATGACCGTGTTACTGAATCGTAGTTGTAGTTTGTTAATGTATTTCGTTATCGTACGTACTGAATTTCCTTGAGAGGGTTTCTTATTGGTGTGAATTCACACGTCTATTGGTCGTACTTGGATTTCTTTAGGTCAGCAATGTTATACCTCCAATGGCCGTGTTACTGAATCTATTTAGTATCGATGGCATTAAGGTTCAACCTCTATTGCATATCTAATGTAATATGTGTTTTTTCTATCGAATACAAAAGTTGTTAGATCTTGGAACTTTCGGCTTTTGGAAGCCTTGGGCTGAAAACTTAGTTCATGTTTGAGAAAGAGAGGGGAAGGGGATTCGTCGGATGGATTAGTGCTTCATCCCTTTGAATAACCAAAGGCCACTAGATCGCCGTGGGTAACAAAAGAATAAAAAAAGTTTGAGCCCTTAAAATGGAACCGTAAAAGGGAAACTCATTCATCTAAATTGATTTGTCTTCTTACTTCTATGAAGTTTGCATGCTTTCGGTCTGTGGCTACACCTTTCTGGTTCTTTAACCACTTATTTACTTGCGGTATTGATCCGATACTCGTTAGACATTACTAAATAAACAGATTCTATTAGTGAAATGTATATTGCATATGTATTAGAAAATTTCCAAGTAAGCTTTGCTCAATTGATATCAGTAAAATTTACATTAGCATTTACCCTCTTCATCACATTCTTTTACGTCTGCGTGTTTCTCTGGTTGATAAATCAAAATACTATAATTTTTTGAAAGAAACAGATTTATTAGCTCTCGAAATCACCTAATGCTGTTCTCTACAGACTACGGTCTTGGGGTTGCATTGGTAGTTTAACCAAGTTTCTCGCTTGAGCACAACGCTCTGCTCGTTCCAGATTTTGTGGCATACATTGGACATTTGTAATCCACGGTGCCGGTTCTGTAATGGTGGTCACAACCCAGATGATCTGCCAATTACTACAAGTGCATTTGCAGTTGTGTTCTTTATATGTATATTATAAAGGGTGTTTAAATTTTGAGATTCCGTTCCATTAACATTCTTTCCGTGGATTTTGTGCAGGCTCGTACGTAACTCACGAGACAAACCACTTTGTTTATTTCTACTTAGATCAGAAAGCAGTCTTGCTCTTCAAATCTGGTTAAACCATGCTGTTACGTCGACGAAAAGAGTGGTGGTCGTGATAATCGCGAGATAAAGAAGGCTTTTTACTTATCCTGGTTCCGGTTACCAACTGTATGTATGTGAATCCGCTGTCGTAGAGTTCTTGAGCCTAACTTGTACATTTCATCACATCTTAAATTGGGTTTGAACCATGGTTGTCAAATCTAGTCTTTCGCGTACCGGTTTCTTCGGCCGTGCTCTCGTTAACTACATTCCATTATAGTTTCCTGTTTACTAAAGCGATCGATTCATGCATGGCAGTCTAAGCTCGATTCATTTCGAACTGTGAAACTAAAAAGTTTCAAGACATGAACACATTCGGTAGGTTTAAGTTCGCAAGTGTCTGGTTCGAATGGCCTGTTTATCCAGCCAGTAGGAGAGATTTTCGCCGATAACGTTTTCGGAAAATTCTGGCCAGTTTCACAACAGATGTTATTGATATGGTACGTAACTTAATTAGAACATTTTGGAGTTCAACAAAAACCTGGTTTTTAAATAAGTTTATGATATTAGTTTTTTTTAATAAAAAAATCCCATATTTGAACAAAAAAAACAAAAGAAAATTATGAACATCAATGGCAGCAAGCATTTTGTTATGGGGACCCTAAACATTGTTTCTCTGAAAGTACTAATTCTCCATTCTCTTCACAATAAAACATTTTTGGAACATTGTCCTTTTGGAACACAACAAAGCATACCCCACTTTTGTGTCCCAATAAAAACTAGTATTAACTTTTATTATTAGTATTTTTAATAGAACTCTTTTTTGCTTAATATGAAATTAAATAATGTGATTAAATGTAAAAAAAATAATTTGATACATATATTATGTAACTTTAGTTTACATAGAGCCTGTTAATTTTAGGGTTTAGAGTTTTTATTTATAATTTAAGGATGTAAGTATAGGATTATAGTTAATGTTAATTTTTAGGGTTTAACTTGTTAGAATTAAGTATTTAGATTTTAAAGTTTAAACTAAAAAAAGTATATTGTATTTTGTTCATTTCAATTAGACTTCAACTCGAATCCATTTAACTTAAACCTCAAATGAACTTAAACATAAGATAATTCAAACACGAAACGACTCGAATTTAAACTAACAAAAACTCAATACAATTCAACTCAAAATCTTTGAAAAACTCAAACCTAAATAAACTCCTACTCCAAAAGACTTGGAAATTTTAAAAATTGAACTTTGAAGATTAACTAAATACTCTCAAATGCCCTTAACCACCACAACATTCCCACTTACCATAAAGGAAAGAACCCAGAAAAACATTGGTTTTTAGAGTTCTCGGCTGCTCATTTCACCACTCAACAAGCAAAGCCACCGCCACCGTTTACGGCAGCTTTACGGCGGCGGCGGCGAGAGGTTGAAGAAGAAGAAGAAGACGACGACGATGAAGTCGAAGAAGATTCAACGTTAGCAAAAGAACAGCACTTATCTTTCTTCAAACTCTCTTCTTCGTCCATGAAAATCTGCCTGCACCTACACTCCTCACTGCAAAAACCCTTATCCCCTCTACAAAAAACAACAAAACACCATGAAAATCCATGCAAAAACACGACCAAAACACAGTGTGAAAAGGAACAAGAACAAAGAACTCACTTGTACATGTAGATGTCTTTCCCAGGCAAGAGTTTCTGTCTGCAGAGGAAGCAGTGTTGAAGAAAAGCTGGGGCTGGGTAACTTAACTGAGAAGCTTTGGTGTTGATGAACATGGTTGTTTTGTTGATAACTTGTGGGGTGGGTTTTTCTCTGCTTTGATTCTCCAGCACTACACTTAATCCCACCATTTTTTCATTATCTTGAGCTTGATGGAGATGAAATCATATATACATATACATATATATATGGAGGAGAAAGAGGGTTTTGGCCATTACAGCTGCTATAAGGAGGAGAGAGCAGAGCAGTAAAGCAAGGACGATGAGTGTAGGCCAATCGATTTGACTTGTACTGCTTTTTAACTGCCACGTACCCCCTTTCTCTCTCTCTCTCTAACTTAGTTTCCATTTCATTTTCTTTTCTTTTTTTCATCTTGTTTTGTTTGTTTCTGCATTTTGTCGGTTATTACTTTGATCAAAGATGGTAAATGAGTCGAGATAGATAACGAGTTACTCGAGCTCAATTCGATTAAAGTTTGATTCAATTGAACTCGAACTTGGCTTGAGTTCTTGACGAGTTGAGTTACTTGATACCAGACTCGAAAAGCTCACGAGCTACTCGAAAATATAATATACTGATTTTTTATTTTTTATAAATTAAAATATAAATTCTTAAACTTAAAACCCTAAACATAAGTATTAAACCCTAAAATCTAAATTCTACATTCTGAACCCAACAACCAAACAGCTAAACCCTAAACTAACACCATGAACTTTAAAATTAACAAGCTTGAGTTTGCACAACTTGTGTATCTAAGTTTTTTTCTTCATAGGACTTTAAATGAGACGTGATGGATGAAGAGTTACTCGAGTCTAATGCGGTCAAAGATCGATCAACACTTGACTCGATTGGGCTCGAATCAAGCTCGAACTCGACTCGAGTTCTAAACGAGCCGAGTCGAGCTCAGATTTCTCAGGCTCGTTAGAAATTACTCAAGCTCGAACTCGACTCGAAATCTTAACGAGCCGAGCCGAGCTTAGCACTACTCGAGCTCGACTCGGCTCGTTTACACCCCTACCAGCAAGTGTGGGATGTATTGCCATATTGGTAAGACACATTAACGCTAGTTCAAATTTTGGAGATGTTGTTGGGAGTGGCAGCCTCGCACTCAAAATATGATCCTAAAACGAACGTGTATATTATTAAAAAAATGATAATATTAACCACGATAAGAGATATTCATGTATATTAAATGAACATGTTGTATGGTTTAGGGTTAAAGTTAAGAGTTTATGATTTATGATGTTAGAGTTAGGATTATATTTTATATTGTATAGTTTAAATATTAAGAGTTGTGTATATTATTCTACACATTGTATATCAAAAAACATAACTCTAATAATTTATGATGTTAGAGTTAAGGATTTAGATATTCATGTGCGCTTTGTCAAGAAGTTAAGAAAAAATATGAACATATATTACCATATAATCACATCAGTATATTCAAAAAGTATTTCTTAAAATTTATAATGTAATTCGTTGGTTATCATTTAATTGGATTTTTAATCATAAAATTTTACCTATTTTTAAAAATAGTATGATTCAAATAAAAAAATCGAATATAAATTTATTAAAAAATTGATTTGTTAATTGGTACCTTTGGCTCAAAGGGTTTGATGTACGAACGTGTGCGTATGTTGTTTTAGTGCAAGAATTTATTACAAGTAAATCAAACCTTAATCCATTTATTACAGATAAATCTAACCTAAATCCAAAACCTTTTTTTCAACGAAGGGGAAAATGTACAATCATACAATTGACGTTCCGGAGGTAAATGTCGTAATTTGAACTCATACAAAATTAGATAATATAAACATTATTGACTACTCAGCCAATTTTAAATACAAATATGGTACATCTAAGTCGTAACAATCAAAATTAATCAATATAAAAATCTAATTCGGTATGTTTTTTTTAAATCAATCAAGCATATTTTTATTTTTTTTAATATTCTTAATACAATCTCGTGATAGTATCTATTTTTTTTTTATTAAAAGGGAGAAATACCATGACGAGCCTCATTAAAAACCTCCCTAATCCTAAATGGAGGAAAAGAGTACTCGCCATAGCATTACATCAATAACAAGTCATAGAAAACAAGAAACATTAACCCAACATCGGTAAATCATCATGTAGCAACCTTAACACCGCATCCGGTGGGGAACCAAAGTACGTCGCTTCATATCCATGCCACGGCCCTAACTTAGCCAATGTATCAGCAACATGGTTAGCCTCCCGACAAACATGACAAAACTCAATCATCTGGAAGTGAGGAATAAGATCCCGTATAGCACACACCATCGTTGAAGGACCACTCCTAGCATTATCCTTACCCAACGTACGCAAAGCGTCCAAACAATCCGACTCCACAATAATCTTGTCAATATTGCAACGCACCGCATATAATAAACCTTCATAAATCGCCTAATATTCCGCCTCTATAGCGCGACATCGACCAATGAACTTCGTGAAGCCACCACCCCACATTCCCTTGCTGTCGCGTATCCCCGCCACACGAAGCCAAGGAAGAGGCACTGTCGCATGCACCATCTACATTCAACTTCCAAATCCCTTGGGACGGCGGCAACCACCGTCGTGAAACCTGGCTTTTCGGCGGACCATTCTCTCACAGAACCCGAGCGCTCGACAAGGCCCTTAGGGTCTCTTGAACCAGCCTCCTGCTGGCCGCAATAATCCCCTCCGGTGTGCGGTATTCGCTGCGGAAAATCGCATGGTTACGAGCCGTCCACAGCTTCCACAACACGGCCCAAACATTAAATCTCATCGCTCCATACCACCCCACGTAGCAGCAGCGTCCAGCCTCAAGTTCGCCAGCACCCACTCCGGAATCGATCCACTACAGAATCGACCTATATGCGCCGTCGGAATCAGCTCTCTCCACACCGATTGAGCTATCGGGCAGCGACGGAAAATATGTTCAATATCTTCCTCACTTGCCCCACACATAGAACACATCGCCTCTTCCGTCATGTGACGACGAACACGCTCGCAATTGGTTAACAATCGCCCCTTGCAAACCAACCAAAGAAAGCACTTAATACATTGAAGACCTTGGAATTTTTTTAACGCACGCCACACATCATGCCGTGAAGTCGAATCATACGATTGATTTACCTCATACGCGGATTTAACCGTAAAAGCTAAATTATCCGCCCATCTCCATCCCGGTGAATCAGCTAATCCGCCCTCCACTGGACCTCGAACGGCCATAATTTGATCGATCACCTCTTTCTCAAAGTAATGTTGAAATTGGCCGATATCCCATCTTCCATCATTCGACCACATCTCTTTAAGGGGTAAAAAATCATCCGGAATCGTTTCCGGTTCCTTTGCGACTAAACCAAGTGGACCAACCTCACGTATCCAATAATCGCGCCAAAAATCAATGGATACACCATCACCAATTCGTCAAATAACTCCTTTCCGAACCTCTTGCCATATTGTCGATATATCGCGCCATAAATGGGAACCATTACTTCGGCTAATGGACTCTGGTATAATCTCCCTACACTTATATTTTGCTCGCAAGAAACGCACCCAAAGCTGTCCCCTCTTCGCAATCAAATTAAACCCAATCTTCATCAAGAAAGCATCATTTTGATCATGTAGTTTCTTGAAACCTAGCCCACCGAATTCAGTCGGTTTACATAATTCAGTCCAGTTAACCAAATGCACACCTTTTCGATCCGCACAATTACCCCAGATAAAATTGCGAATCAACTTCTCAATTTCCTCACACACCCCTATAGGTAGTTTTGTTGACTGCATCGCATAATATGGAATAGACGATAAAACCGCCTTAGCAAGCGTTATTCTCCCAGCAAAGGATAAATATTTCGCCTTCCATCCTGATAACCTATCGCGCACCTTCTGAACAAGGTAGGAATAAGTAGCTCTAGTAACCCGACGATGCAGCATTGGGACTCCAAGATAACGCCCAAGATCAGAAACTTCAGAAAAACCAAGCACCCTACTCAAGTCGTACCTGATATCAGCCGGCACATTCCGTGAGAAAAAAATACTCGATTTCTGAACATTCACTTTGAGCCCCGAAAATTTACAGAACTCAATCAAAACATCCCGGATTTCATCTAACTGATCCATAGATGCTTCTACAAACAACACCATATCATCCGCAAACATAAGGTGGGATATAACGGGACTATGCCGCGAGGTACTAAAACCTTTCCAACAGCCCGAAGCTACGCACTGATTAATTGCCTGGCTAAGTCTCTCCATACAAAGCACAAATAAATACGGGGAGATAGGATCACCTTGTCGTATTCCTCTCGAAGGCGAAAATGCATCCGTCAAAGACCCATTCCAGCTAATCTGCGTCGAAACGCTGGAAACACACTGCAAGATCACATCGCATAACAGCTCAGGAAGACCAACATCATGTAATGTATCAGCAATAAAGCCCCACTCCAGTCATTCATAAGCCTTCTCTAAATCAATTTTTAGCGCCATCCAACCCCTCCGTCCAGATTTCCTATTCATAGAATGTACAATCTCCTGAGCGATTATAATATTATCAGATATCGCACGCCCAGGCACAAAGCTTGTCTGGCTTTCCGAAATCCAATATGATAGAAAAGGTTTGATTCGATTAACTATCACCTTAGTAATCACTTTGTAAATCACAGTGCAGAGGCTGATAGGCCTGAATTGACTCATTGTTTCAGGCGAAGCAACCTTAAGAATCAGTACCATAATTGTTCGATTCACTTCCACCGGGAACGGTCCCCCAGAAAAAATGTTCCTAATGCACCGACAAACACTATCCCCCACAACATCCCAATTGCGTTGATAGAAAGCCGCGTGTAAACCATCAATACCCGGGGCCTTCCAGGGATCCATGTCAAAGATAGCCGCTCGAATTTCCATATCCGTAACATGGCCGCCTAACGTACGCAAAACATTATCGCCAACTCTAGGGAATAAGCCACGAATATGGTACCTTCCCTGGCAACTCGTATCGGCCGTGAAAAGTTTCCTGTAAAACTCAATCGCTTCAGCCTGCAACATCTTCTGGTCCGTGATCCAAAACCCCGTGCTTGATTTCAACCCCCCAATCATATTAACTCTCCGGCGTGCCATAGTCGAAGCATGAAAGAAGCGCGTATTCTTATCGCCCGAAAGAATCCATTGGCTACGCGATTTCTAGAACCACAAGGACTCCTCATGCTCCAGAATAACATCAAGCTCATTGCGCAATTGACTCCGTAGATCAATCAAGAAAGCTGAATGCGTACGCTGCAGTGATTTTTCAATACCCCGAAGTCTAGCCAGAAGCCTTTTTTTCTTCTTCTCAATATGCCCGAAAACATCCATGTTCCACCGCTTAACCGCAACCTGGAAATTCATCGCATTATCAACCACAGAAGATTCACCATTCCAAATAGATTCAAGGAGACTTCGAAACTCAGGGTGGTCCTGTCGGGCCGCTAAAAACCGAAATGACCGTTCCACAGTCGAAGTCAAAACACCTGTGGGTTTAAGTAGAAGAGGGCAATGATCGCTGCCAATACGATCCAAGTAGAACACAATCGACAACGGATACTCCCCAAACCAAGCATAATTCGCCAAGCAACGGTCCAAACGCTAATACAGATTACCCCTACTCCAAGTAAAAGCATCTCCTTTATAATCAATTTCAGTCAACTCTGCAGTATCGATAAAATCCTGGAAAAGAGAGCTAGTACCCAAAGCCTCACTCGAACCACCACACCGCTCCTCCTTACGAAGGATTGCGTTAAAATCACCCCCAAGGATCCATGGATTTCCCAAACCCGGACTAAGATTCAACAACTTGTCCCACAAGTGCCGCCTAATACAAGTATTAGGACTTGCATAAACAGCTGTAACAAAGATCCACTTCGTATCCCTCACTTCCCGAACCTTCCCGTGAACAAACTGATTACCCACGGATAAGATCTCAACCTCCACGCTATCCCGCCACAAAATCCAAACTCCCCCACTGAAACCACGAGCTTCAATACAGAAGGAATTCTGAAACCCAAAACTACGAATAACCCTATCAGCTTCACCATAACTCACCCTTGGCTCGAACAAAGCAACCACCTGCGAACTATTAGATCTAACAAAATTTCTAAAGTGGCGCCGGAACTCCGCACTTCCAGTGCCCTGAGTATTCCAGAACATGATATTCATTAAAAAATAATAATGAAACGGAATCAAACACAAGAAGCTTACTGAGACGGTGGCACATTTTCTTTTCCGCCTTCAACGCCATGCCCATCAACTTGATTACTCTCAATACTCATATCATGAGGAAGGTCAGTCACCGCGACCTCGCCATGAGTTTGTCCCGTATCTTGTAATTTTTCCAGCTTTGTCGACAGCGAAGACACCCATTCGGTGAGCACCGGTCGTGGCGGAACCCTTGCCTCCGACTTCCTTGACACTTTCAGACTCTTCCCCTACACAACAGATAAGTTGTTGCCTCCTTTGCCCGAATTTACCCCAGCACGAAGCCTTGACGTGGATTTAAAATCATTCCTCCCCTCCCTAATCGAAATTGCCCGGTGTGACCCTGAAGCAATCCCCGGATTATGCGATATCTCTTGGGCCTCAACGCCCACGACGGACGGAACCACAATCGGCATCCTCTGCTGCTGCGTATCAATCCCTTCATTCATCTCCCCCTGCAGCGTTTGTTGCTGTGTATTCTCTGTAGTCACCTCCATGTCCACGCCTTTCCCCTTATCTCCATCGCGTATAGTGAGAGTCGAATTTACCCTTCCAACAACATTCCCTACCTTACTGCCTAACGCTTCACCCTTCTCTCTGCGTGTTGCACTGCTCGACGGACGCTCTTTAGTCGTCGTTTTATTCTTCATTCCAGCAGCAACAGTCGAGTTGTGCTGCACCCCTTTAACACCCCCACGTGCGGTACCATGCACATCAATGTTACCATGAGGAATATTACCTCTCGAATCCCCCTGAACAGGATCTCTCTCCTCATGTCCCTCATGTTCCTTTTGTAGAATTTCAAATCTAGAACCTCCACCATCCACACGGCTTCCACCTCCCTTATTTCCAACCGCCCTAGGTGTCCGTCGCCGGTTCCTTTCTATGACCATCCAAGGGCCAAATAGCTCCTCCCTCGAAACCTCAACGGTGGATTGTTGTGCCACAGTGGCATTATCCAAACTTTTCTCCCCCTCCACGGTACTCTCATTATGCTCGCCACCACATAAATCCATTGAATGTCCATACTTTCCGCATTTAAAGCAAATTAAATGAAGCCCCTCATACTCAAGCTTCTGAATAAAACCATCGATCTCAATACAAGACAATAACGGTTTATTCAAATCAACAACCACCGCCAACCGCGCAAAACGACCCATTTCACCCAAAGCCGTACTATAGTCAATTTTAATTACCCGACCAATCACTTCCGCAATCCTTGTAAACAGAGCTCTCGTATAATATCTATACGGAAGACCCGGTAAGCGAATCCAAACTACAACTTGGGATGGATGTTTTTCCGCAGTCGAGAAATTCCTGCACCAAGGTTGTACTGTTAAATAGCATTCAAACAAAGTCCATGGCCCTCTGGTTAGAACCTTCGTATAATCCTCGATCGATTCAAACTTCACCAGGAAGTAATTGTTATCCAGATCGACCACCTAAAAGTTCTTCTCAGTTTTCCAAATTGCATGCACTCGATTAACCAAAGTCCGAAACCCTATCGCTCTTCCCAGAGGCCGAAGAATAATAGTTGTTTTCATACTGTCGTCAATTCTTGCATGGATTCGTTCCGAGAACGAGATACGCGGGAAGAGACCGCTGTGATCCACTACAAAGTCAGTATCCATAACCTCAAGACCCTCGTCGGTTTCACCAACGTTGGCAGTCCCCCCCGTCGCCGATGATGTCGTCACCATAGACGCATAGGTCTTCTTCACACTGTCACCACCAGCATGATCAGGAATTAGGCCCGTCTCTGCCGGTTGCGCGCCCCCAGCGCCCACCATGTCTACCTCAAACCCACCTTGCATCGCAGCAGTATCGCACGTTTCCTGTAAACTCGATTGGGTTTCCACCACCATCGGGGACTCCTGCTGTTCCAACATCACCGTAGCAGGAGCATCAGCGACCGTTCCGGGAGGTTGTCCACTGGAGTCGTTAAAGAGTTGTGTCGCCTTGCCGCCGTCAAGATCCGGAGAATTCGGAGGAATCGTAATACTCATCCTAGGGTTTCGTGATAGTATCTATTTAGTTGTATCTATCAAAAAATTCACGTACACCTTACAAATAAAGTTGCTCGAATCCGAGTATCATATAGAGAACGTTGTCATTTTCTACTAAAACCAATCCTTGGGTTCACTTGAACATATTTAAATTTAAAAAATATAAAAATTGTTCACAATAAAACTTTAAACCTTAAAATCTAAACCCTAATAAACTCAAATAATTATGAAAGAAAAAACATACGTAATTTAAACCCTAACACTTTCTAGAAACAAAGAAAGGGGCATTAAAAGACCACCTTTCGTATATTTATTTAGTTGAACTACCAAAAGATGTGATTTTTAATTATTTTTGTGAGTAGGCCAAATTAGAGAAAAGCATTCAAGTAGACCTATCAAATTTTGACACAATACTATAAAATAATTGTTAATATTATTTTACGTAGGTTGTAGATTGTCTATTTAAACTTTAAAATTACAAATATAATTCTCTAGTCTAAATTTTAAATATTAAATTTTAAACTCGGATCTTGTATTCTTATTTTAAACCTTAAAACTCAACGCTTAATAATATTTAGGGTAAACTACCTGAAATACCACTCAACTTTAATGTGTGACTCTAATATGCCACTGAACTAAAATTCGATACTATAATACCATTGAACTTCACTGTGTGATTCAAAGTTAGCACTCCACCGTTACTCCCATTACGGAATTCTGACGTGGACTCTAACTCCCGTTACAGGGATGACGTGGCCGATAAAAAAATAATATCTTTTTCCAGATATAATCCACCTCATTATATTTTATGTTTTATTTTTATTGTAAAATGACGTAGTTTTGTTAAAGACTCTTTATCTCCTCAAAATTAGGTTAATGAAATTTCAAACTTCAGAAATCACTCTGAAATTAGACGCAAAAAAAATCAGTGGGTTTTCTATGGATTGTTATTGATTATTCAAGTGGGTTTCTCTGGGTGATCGATTGTTAGAAAGAAATCAAATGGAAAAACGTGTGTTAAGGGTTGAAGGAAGCCGAACCGTAAGATATGGTATGTATTCAAAATTTATAATTTCATATATATTTAATGTTTCTATGAGTTTTATGTATTTTGTTTGTATTCAAATTTTGGGTTTAATGTATTTCTTTTATTCTTTCTTTAAGTCTTATACCGGTATAAGTTGTATTTCTTTTATTCTTTCTTTAAGTCTTATACCGGTATAAGTTGTATTTCTTTTATTCTTTCTTTAAGTCTTATACTGGTATAAAAGGGTAAAATCAATTTTAGAATAAATAAAATAAAAGTTTATTTTGCACGTGTTCTTTTATTCTTCCCTTTCATTTCGTTTTTCACTCCTATCGATTCCATCCTATCGATTTCATCTCATCTTATCAATTTCATCATCATCCTTTCCAACAAAACATAACTAATAAACATCTCCACTCCCCTTAGTGCATTAAGTACCACAGTAGTACAATACTGATAATCAAAACTGTTGAGTTGTGTGGGGCTCGATTCGATCAACCAATTTAGCTCACCAAGTGGTGGAGAGGTGGATATTTGGGTGGAAGGGTTGTGGAAGCTAGAAAGATTAAAGACACAATGATTTATAGTGGTTCGGCCTTCTAACAAGCACCTACATCCACTACCTTAGCTTCCCACTAAGGATTTCACAATCAATCCACTAATTTATTCGTCCCCTTTTCTAGGACAAGGAGGAAACCCTTACAACCGATCAAGCTTCTACCCAAAGCCTTGATCAAAACCCTCTTTACAAAGAGAAACAAGATAGCAAACTTAAACCCTCTAATAGGTGTTTGTTTGCACAATGAAGCACTCACCCAAAACCTAAAACACTTGAGCAAATATGACAATTTTGGCTCACTAGTGTTTGTCTATACAAGAAATGACAAATTAAGCACTAAGACAATTTCTTGATCATTTGTTGATTGACAATTGAAGCATTAACCTTCTCTTGATGCTTGGAGGTCCCTTTTATACTCCCAAATGAGTTTATAGCCGTTTAGGACCGTTGGGGTTGAAATAAAGTCGTTGGAGCCTTTAATTCCCTCCATAAATGCAGTTCTGCAGCTCCCCGTTTCGAAACGCTCGAAGTCGTTTCGAAACACCCTCAATATAGAAAGAGCCGTTGCAGTCTGTCAGGGTACCCGTTTCGGAACACCCTCTTGCCGTTTCGGAACGCGTATCGGAACGCTATAAGCCCGTATCGAAACGACCTGCATTTAAAAGTTAGTTGGGAAAGAGCCGTTGGGGTTTATGACCGTTGTGGTCAGTGCCACGTGGGCGTATCGAAACGGCCTAGCCTGTTTCGAAACGCTGGCCCCGTTTCGATACAAGTATCGAAACGTTTTGGCCACTGGAGGCACCTGTTTCGAAACGCCCTAAGGTGTTTCGAAACACTTGGTCAGTTTTGTTAAAATTGGCCTTTGAAAACATGAAAAACCTTTATGAAAAATTCCCTAAACATATATTTGGACTTGGGAAATGTTTTAAATACTTTTTAAACAGTCCAAAACATTTTTCAATTATTATATCAAAACATTAGTTCTACAAAAACAAAAATCCAAACAAATCTCTCATTCCTTCTTTGGATGTTATTCGTCTTGATTTTGTTTAGCAGTCCGACGAGAACAACTCTTGCACGTGGGCTCATTGGAGGATCAAACCAACAAAAAAATCTACAATGTTTATGAAGAAAACTCCCGTAATTTTTGCAGCCAAAGAATCTCCTTCCAGGGTTGGCATTAGACCACTATGTAGTCAGCTTTGCCGGATATCCGCATCCACACACCGGAATTGAAATGGGTTCTTCTACTTCAACCCTGTGTTCACTTGATCTTTGTCATTCTACCTCCATTGATTTGGATCAGCTTCAAAATCTATGCTGGGAAATAGAAAATAGGAAATTAGGGTTTTGTTTTCAGCCAAAAGAGATTTTATAGTAAAAATAAAACATAAAATATAATGAGGTGGATCATATCTGGAAAAAGATATTATTTTTTTATCGGCCACGTCATCCCTGTAACGGGAGTTAGAGTTCACGTCAGAATTCCGTAATGGGAGTAACGGTGGAGTGCTAACTTTGAATCACACAGTGAAGTTCAATGGTATTATAGTATCGAATTTTAGTTCAGTGGCATATTAGAGTCACACATTAAAGTTGAGTGGTATTTCAGGTAGTTTACCCTAATATTTAAAGCAAAGTCTTGCACTATTTGCAACACCTAAACTTTAAACCTATCATAATTCAACACATAAGTTACAATTATTGACGATGTATTAAACTCTTTAAGCAAAGCTAAAAGTTCCAATATTGATATTTGTGAATCAATAAATCTAAATTGAGATGATCACGTTTATAATTAACATCTACAATATCCAATCTAAAGTGAATATTGATGATTATAAAAACAAAAATCATCAAAAAAAATGTTTTATTTATATTATACTAAGTTCCGTGTATGACTATATTCGTTTATCATGTGTGGAAATTGAAAATATTCAACGCTCATCGATTTTTCTAATATAGTTATAACTATAAGCATCATAATTATAATAAATATAATTTGAATAATTATAATAAGAGTAATTATTATATGCACAAGCGCTTGTAGAAATTTTGTTTACACAAACACCTTAGTTTTAGGGTTTATAGACTTTGGTTAGGGTTTAAGGTTTATAGGTTTAAGTGTAGTACTTTTAAATTTATAGGTTGTCGGTAGAATTTTAAGCTTGGGGTTAAATTTTAGGGTTTATAAGTTAAAAAGTAAATCTCTAACCATATTACTCTAAAACCTAAACCCTAACCATAAACCATAAATTTTAAACCACTAAACTAAAATTCATAAACTTTAAACCCTAAAATTAAAGCGCTTGTGAAAATAAAAAGTTTTCACCGCATATGTATATGATAATAATCCTTATAATAATAAGATGCTAAACTAATCGACATAATATATAGGGTAAACTATCTGTTTGACCACCAAACTATTGAAAAAGTTTTAAAATGACCACCATAAAAAAAAACGCGCCATTTCAGTACCCAAACTATTAAAATGGGATCAATTTGGCCACCTGCCGTTAAGTGTCTAACGGAAGGTGACGTGGCAGTTAAAAAATTAAAGGTATAATTACACATTTCGTCCTTACTATTTACACATTCTTTCAATTTAGTCCTAATTTTAATCTAATAAAATAAATTAATTAGGTGGTGACACGTGTCACCACCTATTTAAAGGAGGAAAACGAAATTAAGTGCAAATGCCACCCAGGGGAATCGAACCTGGGTGGTGTGGGTGGAAAGGCAGTGGTTAAGCCACTGCACCAAGCCCAACATAGTGCTTTAAAACACCCAACTTAATATATAACTCTTATTGGTTTCTACATTTATAACCCAAAAGCTCAAACCCTAAACACTAATTTCACATATATAACCTTAAGCCTTAAACCCTAAATATTTCAAATTAATTTTACACTCAACATTTCAAATTAATTTTACATATATAAATCCTAAACCCAAACCCTAAACTCTAAAGCCCAACTTAAAATATTTGGTGTGAAATTAATTCGAAATATTTAGTGATTAGGTTTTAAGGTTTATATATGTGAAATTAATTGAAATTAAGCGTGAAATTAATTTGAAATATTTAGGGTTTGGGTTTAGGGTTTATATATGTGAAATTAATTTGAAATGTTTAGTGTAAAATTAAGTTGAAATATTTAGGGTTTAGGGTTTAGGGTTTATATATGTGAATTTAATTTGAAATTTTTAGTGTAAAATTAATTTAAAATATTTAGAGTTTAAGGTTTAGGGTTATATATGTGAAATTAATTTCACACCAAATATTTTAAATTGGGCTTTAGAGTTTAGGGTTTGGGTTTAGGATTTATATATGTAAAATTAATTTGAAATGTTGAGTGTAAAATTAATTTGAAATATTTAGGGTTTAAGGCTTAAGGTTATATATGTGAAATTAGTGTTTAGGGTTTGAGCTTTTGGGTTATAAATGTAGAAACCAATAAGAGTTATATATTAAGTTGGGTGTTTTAAAGCATAATGTTGGGCTTGGTGCAGTGGCTTAACCATTGCCTTTCCACCCACACCACCCAGGTTCAATTCCCCTGGGTGGCATTTGCACTTAATTTCGTTTTCCTCCTCTAAATAGGTGGTGACACGTGTCACCACCTGATTGGAGGAGGAAAATAATTTATTAATTAAATATAAATAATTAAATTCCTCCAATAAGGTGTTGACACGTGTCACTACCTAATTAATTTATTTTATTAGTTTAAAATTAGGACTAAATTGAAAAAATGTGTAAATAGTAAGGACCAAATGTGTAATTATACCTTTAATTTTTTAACTGCCATGTCACCTTCCGTTAGACACTTAACGGCAGGTGGCCAAATTGATCCCATTTTAATAGTTTGGGTACTGAAATGGCGCGTTTTTTTTTATGGTGGTCATTTTAAAACTTTCCCAATAGTTTGGTGGTCAAACAGATAGTTTACCCTAATATATACAAGAGGTTTGTTTTAATGCTTACAACAACAAAAATTATTAGAATGAAGATTATAGATTGATATGGCATAATTGTTTTGTACATTTTTCTATATTAAGATCTAATTTTAAAATTGCGATTAATTTTTTAATTTAATTAGAATAATATTTTATTTTTATTTTTTAATTTAGTACCCAAATAGTTAAAAACATATTAACATATTACTAGCAACCACTTTGGTCCAGTAGAAAGAGATATTAGATCATTTAAATAATGTCAGAAATTTTAATTCTAACATTGTGAATAAAAGAAATATATTAAAAAGGTCGTCCTCATAATAAACATCTATAAAACTCGATTTAGATTATAATTTACTTCCACCTCCCTCTCCCTTGTGGACCGTCCGATCCCATTATTTGTTTTGTGTTTTAATTTAGTACGGAGATTCTTTACAAAAAGCCGGCGCCAGCGCTACATGGGCCGCACCGCTGCCACCTGTCCTTCCCGTTAATTTTTATTTTTATAAACTTATTTTATTTTATTTTTTAATATAAACTTATTTTATTTATGCATAGATGTACGATGTGCAAATGAATTCCAATCAAATGTGATACGTAAATTTTAATTTGATATAATTACGTGACTAAAAATTTGAATTAATTCAAATTTACATATTAGTAACATTTTAATTTAAATTCAATTATACATATTTTAAAAGATAAACACGATCATTTATTTTTTAAATTAAAAATTATAATTATTTGTGTGTACTATTGGTAAATACAAACTTACACATTTAGTACTATATGAATATCATTAAGTGTCACATAACTCGATTATAAATATAAAATATTCTAACTTGATTAAAAACAATCATTTAGTATAATATTAGTGGTCGAAATGTTTTAATTATGAGGTTAACAATTTCATCACAAAATTTTAATTAATAGTTTTAAAAACAAAAATTTTAATTATATTAATAAAATTAAAAAAAAACATCCACCACCGATATAACATCTGATAATCTATTAATTAAATGAAAAAAAATTCAATACACATGTTTACATAATCATTTTTATGTTATGGGTTATAGATTTAGTTCAGGTTTAAATTTTAGAATTTATAATTAAAATTTAAAGTCTATGATTCATATTTTAGGGTTTTAAAGTTGATCTATACTTTTAATTTTTAAGAATAAATATGCATATTTATATAAATTTGTTACGTTGTATATCAAAAAGTTACTCTTTTTTTAAAAAAATTCTATTCCACTTCTATCTAGACGGGATGGGAAAAATTTAGGTAAAGACAACGCTCTTGAGGGGTCTTAAACTCGAAACGTTAGAGAAAGTGAGTGGAGCATGTAAACGTGCTCTGACCACCAGGCCGTTATCGCATGCTCTCAAAAAGTTACTCTTAATTACATATAGTAACATAATTTATTTATTTATTACAATGTAAATGGATAGACACGAGAATGTTGGTTCTAACAAAGAAGAAGATAAACCCTACCATCTTTATCTTTTATCTTTAACTTCCATTAAATGGTTAGGCCATTGCGTAGATTTAAAACTAGCTGCAAATATTATGAATTTTTAAAGCAATCCAATCAATAATGGTAGGTGTTGTTTCTTTTATATTATTTAAATTTATCTCTATTATCTGCTACCTTAAACTCTTGTTTTCTCCGTTACCATAAATCCTATGTTGATGTAAGTATCATGCACTGGGGTGTCTGAATTTACTTGCTACTAAATTCATTAGGTTTATCTGATTAAATAATAACAAATACATTATATTAATTATAAATCAGTCTAATAATATGAAACGTGACGTTCTGTAAATAATATTGAAGATTTAAATCGAATGCTATGGATAACTTGAGAGAAGCAACAACATTATTGAGAGGGGTTGTAGACCCCCCAAAAAATATACCTTTAACTTGTATAATAAATTTGAAAATTTTATGAGATAGTTATATATTGTCCCCTACTTTTAAAACAATTATATTTTGTCTTTTCGAGCTGTAATCATAGTTTTGTTCTTGTTGAATGAAATAAACTAAATAGAAAAGATCATTTATAACGAACACCTACAACACCTTATAAAAATCATGACGTGAATGAAGCAAATTGGACTAAAACAGTGATGGAGCTATGGTCAAACATCAGGAGGGTAAGAGTTTATTAAGCGTTTAAATCTAAAAGAATGAGACAAAAAATGACCTTATTTGACCAATATTTAAACTAAAAGAGACCTAAAAGACTAGTATGCTAACAAAATTTGAGAGGAACAACCCCTCTCATCCACTAAATGATTTTGTCCTTAAACGGTAGGGACCCCCTTCAAAATAGACATCTATAGTATCTAATTTGAATTTATCGATTAATGAATTATATGTCAATGATTATATAAAAAAAATACATTATAACCAACGAGAATTGATCCAAGTGGTAAACGGCTTAGTATCGCTTAAGCAAGTCTTGAATTTGAGACCTTGTATATGCTGAAAACCTATTGAGAAACTCATCTACTAAAATTAATTGTGTGATGCATATCGATTCAGATCAGTTATAACAAAACCCTAAAAAATCGAAAGTGGGACAAAAAATAATATACATTGTAAAAAAAATACAAGTGAAGGGTCCTTTGGGGTCCATCTTGGTGGAGGACATTGAATGATGGAAGAGCTTTGGGCCACGTTTGCTTTGTTTGAGAATGATCGAAGGTGGGGCTCCCCGATGCAAAACAAACCCAAGAAACATGGTCCAATTTGAGGTTGACATGACAATGACATGTCTTGTAATGTTTGGTAAAGTGAGTTTAGGGTTAGACCAATTTATTTTCCTTTTTTTAATATTAAATTTGGATTTGGTAAGTTGTTCAATTTGTTAAGGCTTAGGTGGAAAATAATTGTTTAAATTATATATTTTTTCTAGATAGATGCTTAAAGTATTTTTTGAGTGAAATACGTGTTTAACATTTTTTTACGTTATTTAAATTGGTGCTCGTCGTGACTGTCCGTTAAAACAAATTTTGTTAGCCAATAAAAACATGACACGTGGCGGTATTAAACATTATTTTTTAAAAAATAAATCAAAAAATTTAAAATATCCTAAAAATTTAAAATAATCCCATGATAGTCCCTAAATCCCTATACCACAAATCCGACCACTACCACCGATATTGGTCGCGTTTTCGGTGACGGACTGAAGCACTCTCCCCTCGCCGAACGACCCACACATCATTCATCGTCCGTTATGCCGCCTTTCGTCGCAAATAATTCGATGGTTTTAGTGTTTTGCACGGCGTTAGTCGATTTTCGATGACACGGTGGTAGGATAAATGGTCGTGATGGTCCGGCGTCGGATGTGGTGAGCGACGGTGTGGCAATCGGCGGCGAAATGAGATCAAATCGGGATTTGGGTTTTGGGTGTTAGAGATTTCAATTTGGGGGCTATTTTGTAAATAAAGAAAGTATCTTGTTTTATTAATTTTTATTTATTTTAAATATAATTTCAAATTTTTAAGAAGTTGACACATGTTATTTACGATAAGAATTAACGTACGTTGACGGTGGGCACCTATTTGAATAACGTCGAAAACGCTTGTTTGGCCCAAAAAATACTTTAAACACCTATCTAAAAAAATGTATAATTTGAGCACTTAAGCCATTTGTTAACTCAAATATAAATGGACATGGCATAATGTTCCATACCTCATTAAGATGGAATAAGTGGGATTGTTTAAAAAATCAAACATTAAGTATAAATTAAATAAAAAATTCATTTCAATTCAAGAAACATATGTAAACTATTAATATTGTTTAAGCGAGTTTTGGGTTTGAGGTTTCGTGTATATAAAAAGTTCTTGTTGAAAGATTTAGTCATTAAAATTAAGTGTACGATACGAATTAATCAAAATTAGTCGGAACAAAGGTTGGAGAACCAAAAGGATAAAAAAATTCTATGTAAACCATTTAAATAATACAATTCAGATTGATTTTCGATTTATTTCATTTCTTTATTCATGTCGAGGGAAACAAACAATGAGAGAATAGAAACAAAGAAGTCCTTGGGTGATGGCGACTTGGCAAGAATTTGTCCAAGATACTTGCGTTGGAACTAAAAGGTAGTGATTTAGAAACAAACTTAAAAACAAAAGGAAAAAAAAAGCTTTGTTTATACCTTCTTGATTGACTCCATGGAAACTAATTCTTTTGGGGTTTATCAATTCTTAAGAAAGTGCTTGGTGTCTTTAAAATAAGAAAAGTTTTGTTTATACATACTCATTGATTAATTTAAATTAAATAATATAGAGATTAATTATAGGATCACTTCTAAACTAATTTGTTTTATTCGCAACGTCAAAATATAAATGCCTGATCTTATTTAAACGATATGACGCCTCATCCCCAAGGACAAAATTAGTATTCAATGTTGGGAAGGGCAAAAGTCTATTAAGCCTTTAAATCTGAAAATTAAGAAGGGCAAAAGCCTTATTTGATTAACATTTAAACTAAAAGGGACTAAAAATACAATTATACCAAAAAAATTGGGAGGGGCAACAGCCCCTCCCACACCACTAAGGGTTACGTCCCTGCTCATCCCACTAGATCATCTGGTTGTTGGTTAATCAATATTCTTTTTTTTATAACCATTAACATCTAACCATTTATTGACTAATTCAAATCGAGTATTATAAAAGTCCATTATAGGGATGACCTTCCCAACCAATTTACTCCATTCACAACGTCAAGATACAAGCTTCTAATCTTGTTTAAAAAATTTAACGTTACATCTCACTAGACTAACTGATTACTTGTTAATCAATATTCTTTTTAATAAACCCAGCACATAAAAATATTATCATAATTTACTTCTTGATCTTATGGGCCTAGAAGCTATCTTACTCAAGTTCAACCGATAGTCCTTTTAATGTGGCCCATTAAGACCCATTATTTTCAATTTATAAGTGTTGTTCTTGTTGCTTTAAACCAGGGTCGACAAAACTCGATTAGAAAAAAATAAATTATTTGTTTCTATTCGATGCGAAAAAATTTGATTCGTTTTAACTCGACTTGTAATTTTATAAATTCGACTTTAAAAATATTCAAATAAAATTTGAGTTATAAAATGAAAAATCGAATAACTCAAAATTTTTAGTTGATCAATTTTTCAAGTTCAAATCGAGTCTCTCAACTTTGCTTGATATATTATATATATCACATGTAAAAATATGAAGAAATATATATGTATATCGTATATGGATATAGAAAACCGTTTAAATTGAATCAATATGGATTATAACATTAAAATAACTACAACTAAATTTGTAGAGAAATTCAAAAACTTGACTTGACCTGGCTCGAATTTTATAAACTCAATTCGATTTTTTAAAAAATCAAATAAAATTTAAATCGTAAAATATGACTAGTGAATTATAATAAATCGAATTTTTTTACTTAACTTGATCGAACACTCAATCCTGACTATACCAAGAATGTCATCGAATTTTTATTTTATGCTTGTTTCGGAACTGCATGAAGAAAATAGTTATTGTTCAAGTATCATAAAGGGGTGATATTATTATGAATTCTAATTATTTATATATTTTTTCAAACGTAATATAATTATATTTTAATACCCGTGTTGTGTTTATTTGTATAAATTGTGATTATATAGTTAAATAATTTTGATAATATTATGTCAAATTAAATTAACTATTTCATAATTTAGAAAATTAATAGATAATGAAACCAAAATTAACATATATCATTCACATAAATAAAACAGATTCATATAAAAAAATTTAGAAAATTTAATTCTAACATCATGTTGACTATTATATTCGAAATTATAATATATTTGGAAGTTTTGATTAGGATTAGAATTAAACTTTGATCAACGCTGCCACCGTATAATGACTCTTTGACGTTATCTCATTGGATAATCACTTCAAACTCACACTTACGTGTTTTTATTAATTAAAATATCAAAATTCTAAAATTAAATATTTAACGTATTATTATAATAATCATGTTGACAATTTTTTTATATATTTAGAGGGGTTTTTAACGAGGCTCATGGTTGTCGCCCTTTTCCCTCAAAAAAATTACACATAATTTATTTCAATTCTTATATCAAAAGTTTATCTATAGAACTTAAATTCGTTCGACTTTCAAACTCTAAAACTATTATTATTATTATTATTAAAATAAATATTTAAACTATCATATCTTTTTAAATGTATAATTCTTTTAGATGTTCAAATTTTTTTTTCTTTCAACGTACACCTACTTTAGAGAAAGATAATAATTTTGACACCTAAAAAAAATAAAAAAATTAAACACAAAGCAAAAGCAAAAAAATTTACTTTATACAAATATTATAGGTAGCGGCGTAGCGCACTAGCGCTAATAAATTTAAGGGTAAATTATAATGGAAGTTATTTAATTATGTGTAAAATTGTATTTGGGTTATTTATTTATTAAAAATTACACTTTGGTCACTTAATTATGGGTAAGATTACATTTGGGTTACCCATTTATTAAAGGTTACATTTGGGTCACCCAATTATGAGTAAAGTTACGTTTGGGTAACCCATCATATTTAAAAAAGTACATCAAATTTAGTCATTTTTTCTTCTAAATCACTTATATACACTCGTTAACATTAAATTATTTCATTTGAAATCATTAATTAATCTAATAAACAAATTGGTATATATATTTTTTTAAATATGAAGGGTGACCCAAATATAACCTTACCCATAATTAAGTGATCCAAATGTAACCTTTAATAATTGGGTCACCCAAATGTAACCTTACCCATAACTTAGTGATCTAAGTATAACTTTTAATAACTGAGTGACCTAATCTAACTTTACCCATAATTGAGTGACCTATGTTGTAGTTTATCCTAAATTTAATGTAAGTACACGTGTTTTATTACAAGACGGAATCTATTAGGCCACTTTTGTCTGAATTCTTAACTCCTTAAGTAAAACATTTAAACTAAAATTAGAAACAAAATCCTTTTAAGAATTTTTTCCCTTCTTTTATAAAAATTAACGCCGGAGAATTATGATCGGCAGGAGGGTTTTACAAAAGAGAGTATGGAATAACGGTCGCCGATGGCTCTTCCCGTCATCGCCTCCATCTCCGGTACCGGCGTCGGAGACGACGGAGTACTGCAAACGTCAGTTCTCCACCCACGTTTTGGCGGCGTTTTCATCACCCAACAACAACCCTGTCAATGTGAGCTATTTGTTCATCGACCCAATTTCCATTCAACTTCAATTTTTTGAATTAGAATGCTAATTTGATAGTTTTGTTGAATTTGCAATCCGGGTTCTTGTTATTAATTGTTAATTTAATTTGATTTTTAATTTGTAGCTGAAATTTCCATATATGGAAAATAAATGCAAGTTTTTTTCGAGTCATGCTGTGGCTGATCTTCCTACGATTGGAATCGTTGATGTGCCATTGGCCCAAACTGGTGAAGGAATTGCTGAATGTGAACTTCTTAAGTGGTTCGTTCATGAGGTGAGTTAGGGTTGAAATATTTGTGTTTCGATTTTTTGATTTCGATTTTCGACTTAATTTTGTTCAATGTTTGATTGTTGATCTTTTGTTTTTGTTAGGGAGATGAAGTTGATGAGTTTCAACCCCTTTGTGAAGTTCAAAGCGACAAAGCAACCATCGAAATTACCAGTCGTTACAAAGGGAGAGTTGCTCAAGTTCTGCATGATCCTGGAAGCATCGTAAAGGTGAGAATCGCCTGCTAGTTTCGAGCTCGTTTGTTTGATATTTATGTTGATTCTGATGGTAGTCTGTTATGTGATTCGCTCGGTTCTTGAAGAATCGGATGCCTTATTGAATGTAAATGGTTTATGCCGAGGGTATAATAGGCTTCAAATACATGGTTCTATTGAACATTTGGATTTTCTCAAGATACGATAGTGAGATAGAGAATTAGAGATGATTTTAGTTTAGTTGTGAAAGGAAAAACTCGAATCTGTATGTGTTTATCCTTAGAATGCGATGAGGATATTTGATGCTTCCGAGTTTAACAAAATTGCAGGTGGGGGAAACTCTTCTTAAGATGGCTATTGAGGAAAGTAGAGTACCATCGGAAAGTCGAGTACCATCGGTGATACTTGGTAATTCGGAAAATGAAAAACATTTCGATACTAAACTGAACAAAGATTGTACTGGTGGGGTCCTATCCACACCTGCGGTTCGCAGTCTTGCAAAAGAACATGGTATAAACATTAATGATGTCCAAGGAAGTGGAAAAGACAGCAGGGTATTAAAAGAAGACGTACTTAAATATGCTGCACAGATAAGTATCATCAAAGACCCGTCGTTTACTGCTACTCCTGATCTCGGAGAACTGTTACATGGAGAAATGAGTTCCTCACACGTGTCAGCAAAAGCTTCAGGGCACCTTGAAGATACGGTCGTCCCCTTAAGGTATGCAGTATGGATATATGCTCGAATATGTTCATTATAGAGCAAAGTCTTACATATACCTTTATTTATAGTCAAAATGTTAAAAATCGGTTTAAAAAGAGCATTGTGCAACCACTGTTAGCAATCGTGCGAGTGCAATTAGCCATAAGGCTGTAATTTCAAGTTAAAAAGTTGAACTTGCGGTTTGACTTGAGACTTGAGAGGCACCGGAGGTAGAATTTTAACTTTTTTATACCGAGCTAGAGTTGCTATGATACTGCTGATGACATTCTTATTACGAATGGTCAAGTGTTCTTTCGAATTTGTGGAAAATATTTATTTTCGAATTTTCTTTTCTCCAGGGGATTCCAGCGGACAATGGTTAAAACAATGTCAATGGCTGCTAAAGTTCCACATTTTCATTATGTAGAAGAGATTGATTGCGATGCACTTGCAGAGCTTAAAGCATCTTTTCAAACCAACAATTCTGAACCTGGTATAAAGTTCACGTTCCTTCCGATACTGATAAAGTCGCTTTCAATGGCGTTGAGCAAATATCCCATGGTGAATAGTTGCTTCAACGAAGAGTCGGTTGAAGTAATCCTTAGAGGTTTGTAGATTTACTCGGTTCGTTTTTTTTTTAATTCCGATCACCTAACCTTACGTTACTTGCAACTGCACGGATCAAATCAACATTTTACTCATTCTTACTCGGAAAGTCATGAATGGTTTTAGAGGCTGCTGTCTTCTTGTATGGTTTTATCCATTGTATCATAGTCTCGGTTGCTTCTCTCGCTCTACTGTCCTGACACGGATCGTGGATATTCTTGTTGATTATTTTAGGTTCCCATAACATCGGAATTGCCATGGCCACTCCAAACGGTTTAGTGGTGCCGAACTTAAAGAATGTTCAGTCTCTTTCTATCTTGGAGGTTCGTTACGTTTGCGTAATATTTAATAACGTCTTTCTGTTATCCTCATATCGTCCGTAATTCTTAACGTCATTGCTCTTAGCTGTGCTTTTCTGTACTTTATCATACATTCAGATTACGAAGGAACTTTCACGGTTACAACGATTGGCACTGGAGAATAAGCTCAGTCCCAACGATATATCCGGTGGAACAATAACACTAAGCAACATCGGAGCCATCGGTGGAAAATTCGGTGCTCCCATCGTTAACTTGCCCGAAGTAGCCATCATTGCAATGGGTAGAATACAGAAACTTCCACGAGTGGCAGATGACGGAGACATTTATTCCGCCTCAATCATGGCTGTAAGTTACAATGACACCATACCGTTCTGACATACGCCATGAGCTTGCTTTCTCTTCGGTGAGATGCAATAATCTGATGATATCCGACATGATATTTCCTTTCGTTCTCAGGTTAACATAGGTGCGGATCACAGAGTTTTGGACGGAGCCACCGTTGCGAGATTTTGCAACGAGTGGAAACGGTTCATCGAGAAGCCGGAGCTCCTCATGTTGCACATGAAATGAATACCCTTGTGATAGTAGCACTTGACAATAAACCTCAATTTAGAGCAAGTGTAATAGTTTTTACAGGATTATAGATTTAAGATAGATGTGACTATTCTGACATTTTTAACAAAGGAGGCAATAACCGTGAAAAATGTTGGGATTTGAATCTCGAACTTTTCATGTGGATTTATATTTAATACATCGACGGTGGATTCACAATACTCTGATTCTACTTATTTTTTACTAGTTTTCCCTATTTTTTTAAGGCAAAAGTAGGGATGGGCACGGGTCGGGTTTTTGGCCCACTCGCACCCGACTCGAAAATAAACACCCTAAATCTGCACCCGACCCGATAATATTTTTTTTAAAAATCCGACTCGATCCGACCCGAAAATAAATATACTAAATCCGACCCGACCTGAACTATATAAAATAAATTAATTTTAAGGACCTAATTGTAAAAAAATGATTTTAAGGGACTTAATTGTAAAAAAGTATAATTTAAAAGACTAAATTATAAATACAAATTCAATTTTAAGAACTTAATTATAAAATATATATTTAAAGAGGAGTATTATTATAAATAGCCCTAAAATTTTAAGGAAAATTACACTATTAGTCCCGGGTCAGGTCGGTTCAGATATTTTTCACTCTAAACCTGAACCCGAACCGACCCAAATATACCTTCAGCAAAAACCCGATCCGACCCAAACTCGATTTTTCATTAAAAAATTTGACCCGGTCGGGTCGGGTCAGAACCCGTCGGATCCGAGTAAAATGTCCATCCCTAAGCAAAATGTCAAAAATAGGCTCCAATGTTTCACATTTTGATCATTTTAACCCTATTTTTTTTTGCAAACAATCACTTGTTGGATGAAAATCATTAGTCAACTAACAGTAACGCCTGAGGCTAACGTGGCATGTCTGCAGGGCATGGGTAGATGATGTGGCACTGTCACTTGATATTTTTTGCCGATGTTGCTTTTTTAACTGTCACTATGAAATTTAAACGAAAAATGAAACGTTAGGTGGTTGTTTGTACAAAAAAAAATAGGGCTAAAATAACCAAAGGGTGGAATGTTTGGGGCTATTTTTGACCTTCTATCTTTTATCAATATTAAAGGCATGTTTATAAACAAATTTTTATTTTTAAAATATTCAAAATACAAAAATAAAACATATTCTATAATTTTCTAAACATAAAATGTAAAACATACAAGAATTCTTTTATAGTTACATTTCTACCATTTTAATAGTTATAAATGTATAAGGATAAAAATATAATTTCAGGTTGTTGATAGACTTGCTAATGTCCGGTGCACGGCGAATAAAGTTGTCGATTGACTTGCTAAGCTATCCCAAGTACATGACCTTTTGTTGTTTGGAGAGATGGATCGATCTATACGATTGTATGCGCTCCTACCTCCGAAGATGACATTTTTACTTCATGAGAATCTTTTAGTAAGTTCTAGTGTTGGATAGTTTTGTTGTCAGATTGTTTCTGTGTACGTATGATCTGAGTGCACTCTTTTCCCCTCAAATTAAAATTAGAAGAATTTTTTAACAAGACACTCGTAGGTTTTTCCTTTCTTTTTATTTATCAAAAATATATAATTTCATAATGATTGAGGCAAAGTGTGGCAAGAAATTACCATAACCACCCAATACTCATTGTACTTTGGAAGGACTGAATTAGAATTTAAATAATAGTTCAAGGATGTTTAATGAATTAACCCAAACAATTAATCTAAACCAAAGAATACGCAAAAGATATGAACAGATAATTAGCTATATCCATCAACGTCATAGTTTAAAGCAACAATGGAATCTGAATTCTGAAACCCAGTAAGCTCTAAAAGAAAACCATTGAACAGAAGCAAAAGCTGCAGAATCTTAGTCAAAGCATTGCAGAAATCAAAAATGGAGGATGAAGCCATCTTCCTCCATTAAAATACACCTTCAGGTGACCATATACTTAGGCATGGCAGAGGTTGAAACCCTTTGTTGGTGCTCCATATTAAGTTCTCTCAAACTCAAATATGGGGTCTCCAATGGGCTTCGATATCGACTCTCCGTTGTGTAAACAGGGCCCGATATCGAAGCCCTGAAAGCTCGAGCCCTGGCTCGATGAACGTCAGGCTCGAGCTCAAGATCTAAACCAGCAGCAGCAGCACCACCACCACCCCATTTCTTCCACTTGAAGAAAAAGAGAGCTTTTTTCCACCACCTGCGCTTCTTCTTGGTCTTGGCCTTGAAGTTGTTGTTTTTCCGGGGGAATTGCTCGTCTTTCGATTTGGGTTTCTGGAGCTTGAAGTGAAGGGAATCAATGGATCTCGAAAACGATTCTTTCTTCTGCCTCATTGCTTCTTCTAAAACCTGTGTTTTTTTTAACAGACAATGGGAAATTGTTAGTGAAGAACATAAAAATGGAAGCTTTTTTTGTAAAAAAAACATTTCTTGGGGACCTGAAAATAGTCGATTTGGGGATCAAAGCCATAGTCACTGAAGTGTAGAGGCTCGTGCATGGGGAAGATTGGGGACTTGTTTGACATTTTTTTCTGGGAAAAATCTCTCCTTTTTTGCTCTCTGAAATCCGGGTAAGGAAATTTTCCCAGGAAAATTGTCTTTTAGGTAAGTTGATAAGCAAAGGGAAGAGATTTTTGGCCTTTTTGGGGGGCACCCGAGGTGGAAATCGCGGCAAATCCTTTGGATTTGAGATGGGCCTATTACTAATTTAAACTAAGAATTTATTGAAAAATGGTAATTTTTATCTTTTTAAAATTTAAATGATTCGGATAATATTCTTTTAACAAACATTCGGATAATATTTAAATGGCAAAATGACAAAAAAATCATCTAACATTTGTATGTTTTGTCATTTGCCCCCTATTTTTTTGGTCTAAATATGTCTCTAACGTTTGCTTATTTTGTCATTTGGCCCTCTATTTTTTGGGTCTAAATATGCTTCCAACGTTTCATTCGTAGTCCAAATATGCTCATGTTGGATGTAAATTATCAATCAACTGACGATTAACGACTTATAAAATTTTTTAGTGTGGCATCAGTAGATCTTAATACGTGGCAAATCCAGTCAACATCAGCTGTTGAACGTCAGTTGACTGACAGTTTCCATCTAACGAGGGCATATTTGGACCAAATTGAAATATTGGGGCATATTTGGACCAAAATAAAGAATAGAGAGCAAATGACAAAACAAGCAAACATTGGGGGCATATTTGGACCCAAAGAAAATAGGGGGCCAAATAACAAAACATACAAACGTAAGGGCCATCCTTTGTCATTTTGCCTATTTAAATTCACATTCTAAGGAAAGATATTTGATGTATTCTCGTTATAAACTTCAATTTATATAAGTATATCCATTTGAGATTTAGTTTAGAGTTTAGATTTTAGTGTTATGAATTTATGATTTAAGATTTTAAGGTTAGAAATTTAGATTTTAGGTTTTAAAGCTTAAATTACTAGTTAATTGCACCAAATGTTCTCAAATTATGTCGCTCATTCTAAATTAGAAACTAAACTTTTAAATATTTCAATTTCATCCTCAAACTATGACATTCATTGTCAATTTGTCCCCAAATTTTTGAACATTTTGATTTTATCCTCAGATTATGACTCATTCTAAATTGGCCTTTAAACTTTTTGAACATTCTAATTCCATCATCAGATCTCCGTTTATACCACATCATATTATTACATAATACACATAAGTTTTTCATGACAATTAACAATTTTTATAACTGTTTTATAAACATAAGATATGATTAGCATATAATAATAATTTGGAATGAATTTAGAATGTTCAAAAAATTTGAAAACTAGTTTAAAATGAATGCCATAGTTTTCAATTAGTGTCATAGTTTAGGTACGTATAGTACAATTAACTCATAAATTACATGTTTTTGGAAGAAAAAAAAGTTTTTACCGCTTGATACATCAAATATTAATTCATATTCCGTTTTTGCAGATAATTGGCTCGGATTCAATTATCCATTGTTTGAATTTATTTTAATTTTGAAAATAAATAGATTTTGATATCAATTATCGTCAGGCTATTAGAGAATATGTAGATATAAAAATATTTGAATTTCAAATTTAGATAGTAATAATCGTGTTTAATACGAGTAATAAATATATTTGAATTTTAAAGTAAATTTACAAACTTTTGAATTTAGTTCATTTATTTTCTAAAGTTTAATCGTAAATACTGTCAAAATTTTGATGTTAAATTAAAGCCCATTAGCCACTACAAAGGGTCATTTTTTGATACATGGCTTTAAATTAATAATTTATTTATTCAAAATGTCAGATTAAGAATTTATTGAGTGGTCTCGATCGGAAAAAAAAATGTTGTATTTATATTTTTAGGTAACTTGGTTCAACCAGTGTAGTCTATATGATAAGTGTATATTTTAAAAAATATATAAAAGTAAAAAACATATACTCTTATATAATCACACTAAAATATTTAAAATGTATCATTAAAGTAATTGGAACTTTTTAAATGTGAAAAAATGATTAAGTTCCTAGAAAAAGTAGGACAAGATTTTCAATATACAAAAAGTAAATGAACTTGAGCATAATACTCTAAATTGTTTTTTAATACATGAGTTATATTTTAATACACAAATTGTGTAACAAAATTACACAATCCTTCATATTTAAACTATAAAATTTAAAACTTAAAATTCTAACCATAATACTCTAAAATATAAACCATAAACTTTAAACCCTAAACTCTAAATTCTAATAATAAATCCTAAATTTCACACCCTACACTCTAAACTCTTAAACCCTAAAATTGGAAGACTTGTGTATCAAATTATTTTCATATATATATATATATAATTTCAAAAATACTACTTTTCTTAAGCCTTTTCCTCCTTTTCCATAAAATTTAATCACCACTTCACTTCTAATAGTTTATTTTTAAATCTCATGGAAACTTTATAAAAGCAGTTATTTTGGAAGAATCCTAAAATTCCAAAGTTGTCTATACTTTTTGTTTGCCTTTCTCTCATTGTTTAATAATTTGGCCTAAGTATGAATTTCATTCCTATATTTTATGAAAATTGAGATATTAGTATCTCTAGTTTAATTTACTATAATTTGATCCTTCTACCTTACAAAATTTGGGAAATTACTTTAACTTTACAACACTATTAAATCTTATTGTTAAACCATTAACCCTGAAAATTAGTAGTTTAATAATTTATAAGCACAAAATTAACAAAATATATCAGTTCAATAATGTATTTGGAGCACCTTTTTAAAAATATTTATATTTGATATCTAATTACTTATATTAATATTTATTTCAATATTGGTATGGGACGGAACTGTGTATTGTTTGGGAGTGGTCTGACCCCTAAAAGTTTTGGTCAAATGACACTTTAGGTACCTATTATTTTAAGTATTGATCAAATTAACACATATCCCTCAATTTTTAGGTTTGAATTTTCAATGGACCCTATTTTATTCTAAGAAAAATCAAACATTCTCCTGTCTAAACTTATCCAACAAGTTTATGATTATACAATTTATTTAATAGAAATATTTTTATTTAAATTTATTTATGAAAATATAAAAATATTAATACATTTTTTCAGTATGTTATTATTTATTGAAAATAACACAAGCTGTTGAGCTCAGCTTGGATAAAATAACACAACACCAAAACTGATTATACGGAAAAAATAATTAATATATAAAAATATAAAAAATAGGGAAATATGAAAATATAAACAATATATAATAACATGAATAAAA
Source organism: Hibiscus tridactylites (assembly GCA_958450335.1). Lineage (NCBI taxonomy): Eukaryota > Viridiplantae > Streptophyta > Magnoliopsida > Malvales > Malvaceae > Hibiscus > Hibiscus tridactylites. The sequence continues at coordinate 73,348,116 of OY288289.1, read as the reverse complement.
TAATTAATTTATACATATTACTTTATTTTTTTCATAGTGTAATGAAGAGAGCCGAAACATTTTGAATAACAAGTAGCAACCCTTCTTTATTACAAACAAAGCAATATGTGTGAAAGATTTGTATTGAATTGAATTCTATGATAGATGAGAATGGAAACATCACGTGAAAGCACAATGTGTCTTTGTTTTTTTATATAACCACCCGTATTTAATTTATAAGCCAATTAATTTAGATTAAATATTGTAAAAATTTATCACATAAATAAATATTCTTATTCAATTTGTTAACGACAAGACTCAAACCATGTGATCTTACTTTAAAATTGGCAAAAGATCAAAATAGCCCTCAACGTTTCACATTTTGGTCATTTTAGTCCTATCATTTTTGTGTGCAAATAACCACCTAACGTTTTATTTTCCGTTCAAATTTCACCATTGTTGAATGAAAATCGTTAGTCAACTAACGGTCAACGCCGGAGGCTGACGTGGCATGTCTGCAGCGCATGAGGAGATGATGTGGCACTGTCTCGTGACATTTTTGTTGACGTGGAATTTTTAACAAATTAAAAAAATAATTAATTGTTTTTAAAGATTTTTTTTAAAATATTTTTAATCAATCACCACATCAGCAAAGTGCCACGTGGCAGTGCCAAGTCATCTCCCCATGCCTTGCAGACATGTCATGCCAACCTTAGGCGTTGACTAATAGTTTTGATCCAAGAATGGTGAAATTTGAACGAAAAATAAAACATTAAATGATTGTTTGCACAAAAAAAAATGATAAGGCTAAAATGACCAAAAGATAAAATGTTGAGGGACTATTTTTGGCTTTCTATCTTAAAAAATTTAGTATCGCATCCATCTACACCAACTAATTTTAGGTTATTTTTGCAATTTTTGGTTATGGTTTGAAGTATAATATTTATCGGATCAAATTTTAGTTTTTGATACCTCTACTATGTTTAAATTTATGGTTTAATTACGATATTTGATTTGATCTAATTTAAACTCTACTTTGATTTTGATTTAATTATGATATATATTTAAAATTTATGGTTGTTGCTTCCAATATTATAAAGTTTAGAAAATGACTTTTCTTTTTAGGAGTGTATTTTATCATCGTATTCACCTCAACGTCAACTACTTATTGGTTAATTATTTCTCAATACATTTTCAGTGTAATTTTTTAATGGGTTTTATTTTGATGCACAAGCTGTGTAAATATTTTTTACACAATCCTTTTATAAAATTTAAAATCTAAATCACAAACCCTAGCAACCTAAACCCTAAACCCTAAGCCCTAAACTCTAAACTCTAAATTCTAACCATAAACCTTAAATTATATACCCTACATACTAAACCCCTAAACCCTAACATAAAACCCTAAACCCTAAACCCTAAAATTAAAGGGCTTGTGTAAACTAAAGTTTACACAGCTTGTGCATCAAAGTATTTTCCTTTTTTAATTATAAAAACAAAGATCAAATGATGTCACGTGTTAACCATGAGGTTTAGGTGAAATGGTAAGAGTCTTTCTTATTTTAATTGCTAATTGAAAGTTCGATCATTGCTCTAAATATAAAATAACTTTAAAATTTATAGCTAGTATATTTATTTACATGAACCAACACAACATGAGTAATTAGTCAATAGACTCGCTACCCTTAAGAACATTTGAATATTAGAGATTAACAATAATTACTTATAAAATTAAAAGGATAATATGATTCTTACTTTTTAAACAATGACAACGAAATTTTATTAAAAAAAATAAACAAAAAGTGCCACAGCACCTATAATAGAGAAAAATTGGGACTATGTCCAAAAAAAAATTAGGGAAAACTTCACATTTATTACCTAACTATGCATGCGTTACTGTTTTGGCACTCAACTATTATTTTTGATAAAATGATACCTAACGCTACGTTTTTGTTTTGCTTTGGTACCTCTACAGTTAAAAACCAATGAAGATGATGATGTGGCTTGATATAATCACAAATTTAGTCTAAAAAAATAAAAATTATACATATTATCAATTTAGTGTAAAATCTATCAATTTAAAACATCATCTTAATATTGATTGAATTTTGTCTCATATATTTCTCACCCCTTCGTATTCTCGTCGGTATCTCGATCATGAAGTTTGAGTCCTCTAATGGACCCCACATTACCCCCTATTGATCCGTAAATTTTAATGTTTCGATTGTCTTTAGCATATTTTTTAAACTTCAAAACCCAAAAAAATGTTTGACTAGAATAAGAAGAAAAATGAGAAATTTATAATTTTAATCTAAAAATTCAAATAATATTTAAATCGATAAAATTTTAGACTAAATTAATAGATTGTATAAATTTTGGAGACTACAATTGTTATTAACCCAAGCTACATCACTCTTTCCGTTAATTTTAAACGATGAAGGTACCAAAACAAAACAAAAACGTAACGTTAAATTCTATTTTACCAAAAATAATAGTTATGGTACTAAAACATCAATGCATACATAGTTAGAGTACTAAATATGTAATTTTCTTAAAAATTTATAAAAATTTAAACATATACAAAGAAAAGCAAACCTAAAAAACTTTCATGAATCTCTTTTGTCTCTATCCAAATGAGACATTTTACTAGGTATAAAATGAGTGGTGAGCAATTTTAATTTGCCAGACAGATTATTTCACTACACAATTATGATTATATCGACAAACAATCACAATACAACAAATAAATTTTCTATTATCACTGGCAAATTCAAATAAAATAGTAAGTGTTATTAAGATATTTGTACCAACACAACGACCTTAATGTATAAAATCCACCGGTAGTGTGATTCTTATTAATTGCTATTGCCTTAACTTATTAAAATGACATTAATGTACAAGATCCACTTATTAGTATGACATTAATGTATAAAATCCACTTTGTTGTCTCTAATATATTATTTTTATGCTATATATATTATATTTATCAATTAATATGATTATACATACAACCGTTAAAAAATGTTGAACTAATAACTGTTGAGTGCATTAATAAGATACATTGTATTTATAAGAAGATTATACAAATTTAACCATAAAAAATAACATATTAAAAAGGACAACTTCATATCTCGAACATAGACCATAAAACAATATTACAAAAGTGAAAAGATTGAATTTGTAACCTTTTAATTAATGAATGATCTTGATCAAATTTAACCAAGTAAATCCAATCTATTTAATTATTATCTTGAATTGAATTCAAAATTTTACACCATGAATCGAATTAAACTAAAAGAAAATAGTTTTATGTGTTAACAGTGAAAATTTTATTTATTGCAAGTAACTTTAATTTATAATTTAAAATTTAAAATTTATAATTAAACTCTAGATTTTAGAGTATAGGGATAAAAGTTTTAAGATTATAGATTCATATAATAATTTTCAAAGTATAATTAGACATATTCATGCATAAATAATACTAACTCTCAAATTAGCTGATCGCGAGTTTCACTAATTAACCTAGTCCCTTAGGATATTCATATTGTATCATCTTTTACGAGTTTAAATTTTTGTATAAAAAATAAAAATATAATACCACTTTATTTAATGATAAATGTAACCGATCGAACTGAAAATTACGAGTCGGATTAGTTTCTGTTCATCTATTTTTTAAAGTTGGATTAGGGTGAGCTGCTACACTAAACAGTGAGGGGTAGTGAAGTAAATTAACAGAAAACCGCGTCAAAGCTGACGTTCTGGTAGTGGTGGTAGACTGAAATGGCAAGTGCAAGGAAATTCAAACCTCTTTACTTAAGAAACCCTCAGGAACTTTCCTTTCCCTCCCTTTCTTTTTAGGGTTCTCCCTCCAATTATTTTCCCCCTAACCAAACACGAGAGAGAAAAAAAAAAGCTTCCATAAGCCATGAGTGGAACCAACGATGGAAACAGATTCAGAATCCCTCCCGGCGACGACGCCAACGACAACAACGGCGGTAGCAGCTACGCTTTGAGCGGTAAAATCATGCTCACCGCCGTCGTCGTCTTGTTCTTCGTCGTGGTACTCATGTTCGCTCTCCATATCTATGCCCGCTGGTACCTTCTCCGCGCTCGTCGCCTTCAATCCCGCAACCGACGCCGACGCCGCCGATCTCAACTCATCTTCTACGTCGACAACGATGTAGCTCCAGCCGCCGCCATCGCCGCCTCACGCGGCCTCGATGAGCGTGTTCTTAAGTCGCTCCCGGTCTTCACCTTCTCTAAAACAAAACCGGATTCCGTCCTTGAATGCGCCGTTTGCCTATCGGAATTCGAGGAGGGCGAATCGGGGCGAGTCTTGCCCAAATGTAATCACAGTTTTCATTCGGAGTGTATCGACATGTGGTTTCACTCTCACTCCACGTGTCCTCTTTGTCGGACCTCCGTTGAAGAATCCGTACCCGTGTCCGATAACCCGGGAGACTTGGTTATTACGATTAACGAACCGTCGGGCGGGGAATCGGGATCGAATCTAGGATCCGACTTCTGTACCACGTGTCAGCACGAAGATGTAGCAGCCGGTTCGTCGGCAGTTGGGCTAGGGAGGAAGTTGTCGATCGAGGTCCCTAAAAGGAATATCGAAGGTTTTGTAGGTGAGTCAAGTGGGTGTGACTCGGGGCCGAGTCAATCTTATAAATCACCAATGAGTCGTATCTTGTCGTTCAAGAGGATACTGAGTAGAGATAGGAGAGGCAGTGGGACGAGTCCTTGTCCTTCACCGATAAACGTGACTGTATCTGAGTCGGATGTGGAGCGAGGTGTAGACGAGACTCGGCTAACCCAGAGCTGACTCGTGGAGTGACTCGGTGAATCAAGTGTTAGCCACCTGGCTGAGTTTTACATTATCGAGATAGTCAACTCAGGCCGTAGATTATCTGAGATGAATCGAGGCAGATTTTGGGTGGTTGATTTTCGGGGAAAACTTCATTGTAAAATGTCGTGTGTGTATAAATTTGATTCAATTTATTTAGTTTTTTCTTTTGCTTCTTCGAGTTTAATTTTATTGGATATATGATAAAATTTTGGGTAAACTACAACGAAGGTCACTTAATTTTAAAATATAGAATGTTTTGGTTCGATTTTGTTTGGAAACCATTGTTTAAAAGTTTAGTCGGAATAATGTTTTCACGAAATAATGGTGAAGTCCTTAAAGTATGGCGATGTCGGGCGTGACGACGCACACGATAGGAGGCTAGCGGCTTTAATTGATTTAGAAAACTTAAATGGAAAGAAGATGACTCTAACTTGTCATATCATCATTTTTTAACAATACCAACCCGTAATAAAAATAAACTAAAAGTTTAATGATCGTATTATAAGTTTTGAAAGTTTTGTGACCATTTAGGTAGTTTGCCAAAAAAATTAAACAGGAAACAACGTTGTCTGCTTCGTTAATCAACGCGGTTTGCACTTGAAACATGGAAATTATACAGAAAAGAACAAAATGGGAATTGTTGACTTTTTTAGTCCTTACTTATTGTTTGGATTTTCAAGCTTTTTGGACACCTTTCTTAATCAGATCAAATGTTAAAAATATGCTTTAATGTCCATACACTTTTCCTACCTTTGAAATTTAGTCATTCTACTTTTAATTTAAGAAATTTAGCCTCTCTATACTTTTAGAAGTAAAATTAAAGTTTGATCGTTAATACCGTTAAAATGTTACATAAGTGAATTTGATGGTTTTAACAATTAAATTTGAACTTTTATATATGAAAAGTCGACAGACCAAATTTCTAAAAATAAAAGTAAGAGAACTAAATTCCAAAGATTCCAAAATTAAATTGTGAATTATAAAGGATTTTATTTGTCTTTATATTCAATTAAAGATTTAATCTTTGTAATTTAATTTTCAACCACTATCATTGTTACGGTCAAGAAAATAATTCAAATCCCGAGATTGAACTATATCTATAACCTTAATATATATATATATATATATATATATATATGAGAACCCGTGGAGTTGTTCAATGGTAAAGGATGATGTATTTCATCCAGGTGATTCGGATTCGAATACTATATGTGCATGATGTGTGTATTATTAAAGAGCTAAAAAAATCAAACAGATACTACCTTATAATCACACCAGCATATTCAATATATATATATATTAATAAAAATATTATATCATTAATTTTTTAATTTAGTGAAAATATTTCTTATAGTTTTTTATATTACTAAATTGAAATTAGAGAAATAATATTTATTTTTTTAAAATATTATATTATATTAATAAAAATAATATTAATTAAAACTAAATAAATTTCTAAAATTATTAGAATAAACTTTATATCTATATTAAATTACATTTATTATTTTAAATTGATTATCACCCTTTCTGTCATTCGTCCTCTGAATCTATTGAACATATAATGCGAGATTGTTATTTTATTCAGCAATTACTTTATAGGTAGGGTGTTCAAGTGATAATAGGAGATTTGAGCATATAATAGAAACAATGGGTGGCGTACTTGTTTGGTAGTTTAAACGCAAGCAAAGAATTATTTTGATGGTCTCCTATTGGGCTGTATGGTACTCTTGGAATAAGATTGTGCATGAGGGTGGTGTGGTGTGCTATTCATGACTCCCTATCCTTTATTCAGGTTTTTATCCTTGAAAATAACTCCATCATTCCTACAACATCTCGAAGTGAAAACACTACGTCAGAATCATTGGCTCTCTCCAGATGTAAATATGATAAAGTGCAACTTTAATTCAACTTATGATGAACGGTCTAAGGTAGTTGTTTCAGGGGTCATTTGCAGGAACGCTGATGGATTAATTATGGTCTCTTGTATTGTTCTTCATTGGCATGTCTCGGATGTGTTTGTAGCTGAAGCTCTTGCTTGTCTTCAAGCTGTTACCTTTGCCTCTGAGATAGAGTTTAACAGAGTTATCGTAGTAGGAGATTCTCTAATGATAATAAAAAGAGCCCGTGCTATAACTCATGATAACTCTTTGATTGGCCCTATTGTTCATGATATTAAAGATACGATGAAGGTATTTGATGCCATTTTATTTTCGTTTTGTGCATCGTGAAGAAAATAATGATGCACATGTGCTGGCTAAGGATGGTATGGGTAATGTTCTTCCAAGGTTTTGGATTGACATAACCCCTTCAGGTGCAACATTAGCTGCCGTTTGGGACTGAGAAAGTTTGAATCGTCCTTAATATCCTCACCTGCTACTATTCTGCTGGATATTTGCTCGATCAGTTCAAGAACAAATTCGTGTGAAGTTTAGATTTGGAGTTCTTTGTGATTTCTATTTGGATACACTCCATTTTCTAGTTTGGTTATGACTTATGATCGCTTAGTTAGAGGAAGTGATGGGTTCATAGGTTTATCCTTGTGTTTAGTTTATGTGGGATATTTGCTCTTATGATGTATATTTTTCCCCATTTATAATAAAAGAAGAAGATGAAGGTATTACCGATGTATTTTTAAGTTGGGTAAATTGCACAGATCATCACTCAACAATTTTTTTTACTCCTATTTTGATCACTCAACTTTCAATTTTCTTATTTAATAACTGAACTTTATACATCAAACGTTTTTGGTCACTTATGAATATTTTATTATTATTTTCAAATTTTGTAATATTATTTAATATAAAAATAATTTAAAATAAAAAAGAAAAATTATATTGTATTCGGTCCCATATTTCACCGGTTATTTCGTCTCACTCCCCTGAGCCCGAATTCAATCTTCATTTTGCCAGAAAATACTCCGAAATCTATGAAAAAGAGATCGAAAGTGAGGAAATTGAAAAGTTTATAGATTCGCGAGTTTCAAGACATTTTCCGGTAAAACATCTATCGAATTCGGACTCAGCGTGTCAAAACGAGTCACTCGGTGCAATTTGGAGTCAAACGACCACCAATTTTGAAGGCTGTCGGTGGTCGAAGGTGGCTGACGGGTGATGACAGCGGCGACGATTATTTAAATAATTTTATTTTTTTATTTTAAATTATTTTTATATTAAATAATATTAAAAAATTCTAAAATAATAATAAAATATTCGTGAGTGACCAAAAATGTTTGATGTATAAAGTTTAGTTATTAAAATAAAAATTAAAAGTTAAGTGACCATTATAAGAGTGAGAAGATTGTTGAGTGATGATCTGTGCAATTTACCCTTTAAAGTTTTATGATATGATTTATGTTATATATATTAACATTTTTATAATTGTAATTATTAGTAATTTTTATACATATGTTGGGTAAACTTTATATATAAATTTATCAAAAAAGTATACAAGTATACATGCATATTTATTTTTTAAAAATAAATTTAAATCTCTAACCATAAAACCTTAAAGCCTGAACTATAAAATCATGACCCTTGAACCAAATCTTTAACCCTAAACCATAAAACTCTAAATTATAAACACTTCAAACTAAACTCATATACTAAATCAAAATTTTAACCCCTAAAACAGAAAAACTTGCCCAATATATATTGAATAATTTTCAAAATAGTTATATTGTGGGGAACAATACATTTATACTACCTTACAACTAAATTAAAATTATATACCTTCATAAATTTTGTATACTTAATATTTTTTGAACAATTCTTACTTAGGGGAGGAGAAGGAGAGGGGAATAGAAAAATTACTCTTAATGGGTGTACAACTCACAATTTAGAGGAAAAGAATCTGTCAACTAAGAGTTTGTTAACCACTCCCTCTAGAGATTGTTGAGATTGCTAACATTAAAACGACATCTTTATTATATTAATTAAGAAAAAGTCTTATATTTAATGGTCGAAAATTTTAAACAGTAATTTAAGTATTTTATTATTTTTTTAACTTTGACCATAATTATTTTAAATGTTTTAATTAATTAAATTTATAATATATATATTTTAAACTACTTGATTGGAGGTTTTTAAAACATATTTTCTTTCACAATTTTATTAATAATACATTTAAAATAATAATAAGTTACCATTCAACCACCCATCGTGGGTTGATGACTCGGACGGTGGAACTACAATGAGATTCAGACGGTGGAACTACAATCGACAATGGAAACAAGTGTCGAGTGACTATCATTCCTTCACTTTGTTTGTTGACAATCTCTCGGAGAAGTTACACTGGCAAGGGCTGTGGTTTGCTTTTGGGAGACATGGAGAGGTGTCTGACGCCTCCATACCAAGGAAAAGAAACAGAAGGGGGACAAGGTTTGGTTTTGTGCGATTCACAAACAGATGTGATGCTGAAAGGGCAATAGAGAGGCTTAACGGGTTCAATCTCTTTGGGTCTATTATCTACGTTGGATATGCTTTGTTCAATGATCGTTCTTCTTACTGGAGGAATGACTGCCCTTCATTGTCTCGCCCCATGGCTAAGGATTCAAATGCAGTCAGGTTAGGGACAAAGGAGAAACCTTTAGAGCCTGTGAAGGATGAGGTTCCTATCACAGGGAAGATAAGGGAAGTAAACTCTCAAAAAGCACGGTTAAGAAGGATCCAAGGCCACGTCGAGGAAGAAACCATTGGGAAGCTGAAGAAAAGCGTTATAGGTTTGATGGCAACAGATTGCAGTACGTATGAGGTGAAAAGAAGGCTCCATGCTTGGGGTCTTGGTCACTTAGGTATTAAACGTATGGGTAGTAGACATTTTCTCATTTGCATTGAGGATGATGAGCTGCTTTACCTTCTAGAGAAGCATGAATGGGCTTTATTAAAAGAAATTTTCATGGAAGTCAGGTTTTGGTCGGATTCTTTTCGAGTGCAAGAGAGAACGGTGTGGGTGGAGGCGAAAGGTATCCCGCTTCACTGCTGGAACCTCACAACGTTTAAGAGGATTGCCGAAACTTGGGGCACCTTAGTGGCTCTGGGAGATAATCTGAACCAGGTTTTTGACTGTGAAACGCTTTCGATTCTTATAACAACTAAACAGCAGTCGAGAGTTGAAGAGCTTATTGAAGTCGAAGTTGGGAGTGAGATCTTTGTCATCTCGGTTTCTGAATTGGCCACTCCTTTGTCTGTTTTGAACAATAAGCCAGAGGGTTCAAAGAGGAAACAAGGATCATTAATAGCAGACGAACAGAACGCTCAAGAAGAGGAGGGGCTTTCATCAGAATCATCTTCTAAGGGGTGCCGGAGCATTTCTGAGTCCGGCAAAGGTGAGAGCAAGAGCGGAGCCTCACTTGGGAAGAGTGAAGGGGGCATTAATGAGAAGAGGACAAAGGTTTTGAATGAACAAAGGAAACCTAGTACTAGTGAAGCTTTCGAGATGGAAGATATTGCTAGAAGTGGCAAGTTTGAATCCCTAAACCTAGGAGTCTCTGTGATGCTTGAGAAAACTGAAAAGAAGGCTGAAAACACTTGTGGGCCAGCTACCAAGGAAGCTCAAGGCTTGAGGTGTACGGTGGATAACCATAATACCTCCTATGTTGGTCCGGGGGGTAATACGAGTCTTGTTGGGGGTGGATGTAGCTTCTCTGAGTCCAAGAATAACAAGCTGGATATTCCTTTTGTTGATGAGGTTTATGAGTTGGGGGCTGCGGTTCAACCCAACATCTGCTGGAGAATGTTGCTCCTACTGTTTTGAAGAGGGTGGAGATGATGGGAGTCTGTAATGTCGATCCTAAGCCTACCTTGAGCGTCGAGGGTGATGGTGAACGTGAGGTGATCACCAACCGTGCTTTAGGTGACATCCTTGACATGGGATTAGCTAGCAAGACAAATGAGGTTTTGTGTAATTTGGTTCCGAGCTCAAAAGAAGTGTTGTCATGGGCAAGGAAAGTGGACATGGCAAACGGGAATACCGACGCGTTGGGCGGTGAAAGTGAAGCTGATCACGAGCAGGAGAGCATGTTCCCTGAACTTCTGGATTACAAGTTTAGAAGAAAATACGCATCTATCTCTGAGATTCAGGACAAGGCTCTCTCGGTTAAGGAGAAAAAAAAGAGAGATCGAGCTTTGAAGAAGTGCAAAAAGATGGGGAAAGATAACGTTCCAAGTGATCTGGTGGATTACTCGCCTACTGACTCAGACATTGCAAGAATGCAAATTTTAAAAAAAGAAGCACGAGAGACTATTAAGTTGGGAAAGAATTTAGGGGTCGAATTTGTAGGTGATGAAGAGGAGGTGGTAGCCGAGCTTGTTAGAATAAAGTTGAAGAGTCAGCATTAGTTTGATTTCTGTTCTTTCTTGAGCTGTCTGATTTTTGTTCTTTCTTTGAGCCTCTTATCACGTTGCATTTTGTGTGTTGGTGGTTGTCTTTTTCGGTTTTTGCATGTAGGAAATGGAGATATCAGTTTCTCTCGGATACTTTGCGAATCTTGGAAACAGCTGGTTTTGGACTCCAAGTATTTGCATGGGTTTTGTTGTCCGCACTTGGAGTTTTAAGGTTTTTGTTTGATCTTTTTGATTGATCCACATTTTCTTTTTGAGCGATCATATTGATGGGATTGAAATGAAGTTCCTTTGATGCATGGGTGTTTGATTTTATGGTTTCGATTGTTGCTGAAGCGCGGGGTTGATGTTGAAGGAAATGTGTGGGGGATGTTTTTACTATTTCTGTGGAGTATAGGGGTGGTTTTATGTTTTTGCCTTTTGAATGTTGGCTACAGCTAGGGTTCGGAGTGGCTGCAGGGGGCATGGTGAGAGAGGCGTTAGCAGCCTTTATACAAGCTTGCTTGTTGGGTTGATGATCCATATGGAATCTATTTGAAGAAGTTTCTTGCTAGGGTTGTTGATTTGAGGGTTGCTGATGATGGAATGAAGATGCAGAGTTTTGGAATTAAAGTTTGGGATGTTGTTTCTTGCTCCAAGCTTCGTTTACTACCAAATTCTTTGTATTTGGTTTGATAGGTTTATGTTTGATGTGGTCTTGTAAACATTGGCGTGTGACGTCTTTGTATATTGATCACCATTATGCACTCTTTTTCCCCTTTCAATATAAAGGGGTTTTTTAACGAGGCATATGGTGCTCAAGTAAGACTTTTTATTTAATAAAATATTATTTTGCCGAGCAAAAAAATAATAATAATAAGTTAAAATTAAAAAATTTGACAAAAAATGAATTGTTGAGTTATTAACCTATTAAACATACACAAGATTTATGTATTTCATTAGTTTTTTTTTTTTGAATATGCTGGTGCGATGCAAGGGTAGCATCTGTTCAACTTTCTTAGTCTTTTGTATGTTTTATATTTTTTAAACCATTAAAATGAAATATATGACATGGTGTTGAAGTTGAAAAATCACATATAATAATACTCCAGTCTTTTTAACTTTTTATATATATAAAATTTATTCACTAATAATTTTGTTTTGACTAATTTGGATCAATTCACATCGTATATCTAATTTTGGTGGATGAATCTTCTAACCGAGATTTTTTGTATACACAAAATTTCGAACTCGAAACATGCTTAAGCGTGAACTAACCCATGGTGTTAAAGTTCATTTTTTTTCTTAAAAATTATACACCATAATTAAACACATTGAATGTAAAAACAAGTATATTTAAATAGTGAATATTAGTTAATCCTAATATCATTGGATCTTAATTCATAAAAAAATCCATTGGAATTTAATCAATTATTTATTTTTTTTTGGAGTTATTTTTGATTGTGTTTGCCAAGTTGTTTAAAAACATTAATTAACATGGGATTAAACACACTTGGAACGCCAATTAAATGAATATATATATGTTAATATATCTGTTTAATACTTAAAAATTAAGATTATAAGATATTACAGTAACAATAAAAAAATACTAGTGCTACTAAGAATGGCCTTAGGGTTTTTACTAGTTTATAGCCCCGGAATCCAGTCCGGAGTGCAGGGAACTCCGGTACTTGGAATCCAGGCATTGGATTGGAGGAAAGCACCGGGGGTGAACGTCTTGGCCGTGTTCAAGTCGACCTGCTTGATACCGGCCCATTTTACTCTCCCGTCGGTTTTAGAGCCAGGTCCCCGGTTGCCGAACTCCACAAAGTAGGAAGTAGACTCCCCCTCGCCGGGATGCATCGGAATGTACCCTTCCGGTTGGATGATGTCGTCGATCTGTGACTGGATTATGATGACGGTCGCTAGTGGCTTCCATGGTCTATTGAGGTACGCTTTGTTCGTGTTCTTCACCGGGATGTAGTCCTTATCGCCGGAGATGGTGCAGTTGTGGAGAACGAAGCCGCCCCGGGATTTATCGAACACTTTGCCCTGCGCCACCACCATGCAGTTCTGTCTGGGACCCGGTTTCCTCACGATCATCTGGCAGTTCTGGAACACCAGCCTGGCGTCGCCGAAGATGAAGTCTATGGTGCCGGTGATGACGCAGTCGCGGAAGAATTGCATTTCCTTCTGGGGGTAAAGGGTGTCTTGGTACCCGTTGAAGTGGCAGTTGTAGTAGACACCTTGGTCGCCGGAAACCCTCACGGCGACGGCTTGCTCACCCTCGTATCCGGCAGTGTTCTCGAATCCCATGTCCTTGCATATGAAGTTTTTCGCATCCACAACTACAAAACAGTAAACACACGCCGGTCAGTGCTTCAGAATGGAGATTAGAGCTCACCGGAGTTAAATTATACTTACTGAAGGATCCGCTGTGAAAGGTTGTAACTCCGGTCTTAGCTCCATTCTTCATGACGCTAAGGCTGCCGGTAATGACGGTCTTAGTCGGACCATCTCCGATGAACATAACGTGGTCGGCACCTTTCGGAATTGTGACCTTCTCCTTGTAAACTCCGGCCTTGACATGAATAACAAATCGTTGGATATTTTTCTTGGGGACTTCAGCCAAGGCCTTGTTAATGCTGTTGTATTTTCCACTTCCGTCTTGAGCAACCACCACGTTAGGTTTAATGTTCCCTGCATTCGCCTGCAGGAGTTTCCGGTCACCGGAGCTTAACCAATCGGGGAAGTCGCTGTTCTTATCCGACATGAGCTTACGTTGGAGCGGGAGGGTGTCGATGTTGCCGATGCTGGGGATGTTGAGGTCTTTAGTGATGGAAGATAACCCTTGCATCATGCCGAGGGCGTTCTTGTTTAGCTCAATCGCCGTTTTCAAAATAAGTTTCATTTTCTTGGCCGCCTCGCCGTCCATCTCGGCGAAGGAGTCAATGCAGGTTTGCTGGCTGGTGAGGGCGCCGCTCAGCCACACCTGGATGCGCAAGAGGATATCGCCGATCTTATTCAATTGGTACTCGCCGAGCTTGTGGAAGGAGGTTTCAAGGTCATCAATGGCGAAATCCAACACTTCCTTGCAAACCTGGAGAGCATCTTTTGTGCCGTCGTCCTTGGCCAACTCCTGGAGCGTCTCGGAATCCGCCAGCACCTTCTTAATCTCATTCACGGTGGCCCGGAACCCGGTCCTTATAAGCTCCTTGGGGTCTGTCGAGTTACTCGACTCGAGGCTTTTTTCACACGTCTCTTTGAAATCCGTGGGTCGACAAACGGACTGCACCGCCTTACTAGAAGTCGAAGATCTGCCTTCGGATTCTTCCTTGGCATGGAGGCCCATGGCGAAGAACACGGCGAGCGCCGACGCCACCACGGCCACCAAAACGACAACAATAAAAAGAACGTTATTCGCCATTCTTAAACAGGAGAAATAATGAAAAAAATCTTATTCGTCCCTTCCTTTCCCTGGAAATCAAAACAGGTGCATAAGAAAGAAAGAAAGAAAGAAGAAGATTTATTGCAGCTGGGTGGGGCTGCTTATTCCTTTTTGCTTAAAGCCCCTTGAGCTTTGGCTCTTGCTTGTTCTTTCTGCATTTCCATTCCCCTTTTTATACTTTAACCAAACCTCCATTTTTAGACCTGACCATTTCTTCATACCCACCTTCTTCTTCTAAAATCTCGCCCTTTCCCATTTTTAGTTAACATACAAAATCTAGATACTAAAAATAATTATTGAACCTAATTATGGTTACCTTTGTAAAGAGTGATTTAATTCATCTAGGTGATTTAAATTCGAACAATTTATTTTGTTAGTTCTATGTCTATAAGTGTTTTTGGATTTGAAGCTGAACATAAATATTATCTTGTACTCGAATATAATTATAAAAAATTTCATATCTTATTGTCATTGGTTAGATTGGTCATGAAGAATAGAAATTATTTACCTTTTTCGGTGCTCCTTTTTATCATAATCTCACGGCTGAAAAGAGGCGGGGTCATTAATTCCACATTTGAAAGGAAAATGGAAGTCTTAGGATATATAAATGGTGGCGTTGCACATCCTATTAGACATGTCTTTTACATCCTATTAGACATGTCTTTTTGGGAAGAGAGTAATGACCACAATAAAAATTTAGCTTTAAAGTTAAAGCTTAGGATTAGAGTTTATAGAATTTCGAGTATGGTGTATTTTTGGGTTTGGGGTTAAAAATTTAGGATTATGGCTTCGAATTTGATTTTTTTTTGTATTGAGGCATAGAAAATTTTATTTGAGATGATATGTTTGGTTTCTTATATTTATTATAGGATTAAAACTTTAATATATATATTTTGAAAATAACTTTAGTACTTTATATATAATATTAGAATTTGAATATTTTCCATAATACTTTAAAAGTTTAAGTTTATTTGTGATATGTTCTATGATTAGAACATGACATTCATTATAAAGGTCCTAAAAGGGTACAAATTTATAGGATAATAATTAGACAATTCTTTTAAATTAGAAAACTATGACTGATGTCTAATAACACTTTATGACATGTTCTATGATTTGAGTCTTATATGATTATAATTTGAAGATTTTACTTGTTTGAGCTGCTAAATCTTAATTGAGTACATAACATTCACTTTTTTCATGTTAAAGTCGATTAGATTTTATTATTATAAATAAAGGTCTCAAAAGAATACAAATTTATATGACACCCATTATAAAGATAAACATCCTCAAAATACGAAGGAAACAAGATCAATAATCGCATAATACATCACAACACCAAACTCGATCACATCTAAAATGAAAAAAAAAATTCAAAACCGAAAGAAAACGCAACATCGACTCACCCTAATCAATAATAGAATCCGACTAAAAAAGTACGTAACAAATAAATGAACCCTGAAAACCAACCTAGCAAAAGCAATCTTCAATTTCAACGCAACCCTCAATAAGCGATAGAAACTCTTCATCCACAAGGCCTTCAACATCATCAATTACTCAAACATGCACCTCTCCAAGGAAATGGTCTCATCGTTCTTGGATATTCAGCTCTCATTCGGACGACGGCTAAATAAGACTTACTCAATCGAACAAGCATTGAAACCATAGTAACATCGAACACATTCCGAAGGATTGATGTTAAGACTTAAGAGTTCGATTTTATTTGTGAGTTTATTTAACAGTATTCACACAAGAAGGAGTTAAAAGATATGTCCATGGCTGGAAGAAAACTTTAGTTGGTTCAGATCGCAAAATGGAAAAAGTAAGATTGGCAGGCTCTTAATCGATGGGCAATGGCTACTTGAGTTAAAAGATTTGGTGCAAACGGGGATGAAACAAGTTGTGTCATATTTGTAGGCAATGTTTACGGGTAATTGACAGGATATATTTTTGTTGTAAACCGAGGTGGTTGTGCATGTTGTTTTGCATGCATTGTGTGTACTCTTTCGCTCTATTAGGTAGAGAGGTTATTGTTGACTAGAGAGAAATTAAAGAATATTTGATTTTCACATTCATTGAAAAATAAGATTACACCATGTAGTTTATATACAAGTTTGTGATAGCTAACTAACTCGGTAGCTAATCTAACTGAAGATCTAACAAACTAACTAAATAATACAAGCTTGCTAACAATATTCTCAACACTCCCCCTCAAGTTGGTGGGTGGAAGACGTCTTTAACCCCCAACTTGGATAAAAGATATGCATGTTGTTGTACTCCCAATCCTTTTGTCATAATGTCTGCCAATTGCTCCTTTGTTCGAACATAGTGCGTTTCAACCAGACCTTCTTGTATCTTTTCTCAAATGAAGTGATAGTCTATCTCTATGTGTTTACTTCTTTCATGGAATACTAGATTTGCTGCTATTTGTAAGGCTGCTTTGCTATCACAATGAAGCTTGACTGGCTGTTTAGAACCCACATTCAATTCAGTCACCAATCCCTTCAACCACACGATCTCTGCTACTGCACTAGCCATGCTTTTATATTCTGCTTCAATAGATGAATGAGCTATTGTTGTTTGCTTCTTAGATTTTCAAAAGATTAATGAGTCTCCCAGCTTTACGCAAAAAAACTATCATGAATCTTCTGGACATAGGACAAGCTGCCCAATCTGAATCACATTATGCTTTAAACTGACATTCACCTTTTGAACTCAGCAAAATTCCCTGACCTGGATCTTTTTTAATGTATCTCACTATTCTGGTTGCTGCTTCAAAATGTGTTCCTTTGGGCTGATGCATAAATTGACTGAGATGTTGCACAACAAAAGTAATGTCTGGCCGAGTGTGGGTTAAGTAGATCAATCTTTCAATGAGTCTTTGATATTTTGTTTTGTCTGTCAAAATATATTCTCCATTCTCTTACTTTGTTAATTTATCGTACTCCAATGTAGTAAGCTTATTGTTAAATTCCAAAGGTTTTGGTGAAGGCTTTGCTCCCCCTAAACCAGTGCTTTCGACCAGCTCCAAGGCATTTTTACGCTGGTTTAATATAATACCTTCATTAGACCTTAAAATTTCAAGTCCGAGAAAAAACTTCAATTCACCCAAGTATTTCATCTTGAAATTGCTATTAAGAATGCATTTCAAGTCTTGGATCATACTTGGATCACTTCCTGTGATTAAAAGATCATCCACGTACACCAATAGGATGACAATATTGGAATTATGCCTCTTTGTAAACATAGAATAATCATACTTGCTTTGACTATACCCTGCCACTAAGAGTGCCTATGTTAACTTGACATTCCATTGCCGGGATGCTTGCTTCAGTCCATATAAAGATTTTTGTAGCCTGCAAACCATATGCTCCCCCTGGCTACAAAACCCTTCAGGCAACTTCATGTAAACCTCTTCCAGTAAGTCTCATTGTAAGAAAGCGTTGTATACGTCCATTTGACAAATGTACCAATCAAACATGGATGCTAAAGCAAGTACAAATCGAACAATGGTCATCTTGACCACGAGAGAAAAGGTATCAACAAAGTCCACCCCTTCCCTTTGATTGTAGCCCTTAGCCACAAGACGTGCCTTGAACCTCTCAACATCACCCGAGGCTTTGTATTTGATCTGAAAGACCCACTTACAACCAATTGGCACTTTTCCAATAGGCAGAGGTACAATAAACCAGGTCTTATTTGACTCAAGAGCATGAATCTCTTCATTCATGGCCCGAATCCAAGAAGGGTGTTTAATGGCTTCAAGGTAAGTAGAAGGTTCAATTAAAGAAGAAGTAGCAAAAATGAAAGATTGAGTAGGAATACGTAAGTGCTTATAGGAAACATGATTAGAAATAGGATACTGACCAGTGGTGGTAAAGGAAGCAGAAGGAGAAGTGGATTGGTAAGGGCAAATATAATATGACAACCAATTAGGAGCTTTGAGAACACGAGAAGAACGTCTAAGAGGATTGTCCACATGATTTTCAACAGGAATCACAACATGAGACTCAACAAGAGTATCAACAGTATGGTCAACAAAATTTTCAACAGGATTTTTCAACAGTATAGTCAACAGAATTTTCATCAGGATGTTCAACAGAATTTTCAACAGTACTATCAAGATGAGTGTCAACATGACCACTACCAACAGTCTCAGAAGAGGGAATCATAGTACAAGAAGAATGAAGAACCAAAAAATCAGAATCTGAAATATGTGGTTGTGAAGAAAAAAAAGAGAAGAATCAGACTGTGGTAAGGCAAAAGGAAATACATTTTCATGAAAAATGACATCTTTATTAATGAAAAAAGTTTTGGTGGAAAGATTGAACAAGATGTACCCCTTTTGTGTACTAGAATATCCTAAGAAAACAGAAAGAAAGGCTTTAGGGGAGAATTTATCACTGTAGTTGGTATTTGTTGCATATACTAGACAACCAAAAACTCTCATATGAGAAAGGTTAGGAACTTTATTATAAAGCATTTCATAAGGGATTGTCCAGTTTAGAACAGAGGTTAGTAACCTATTTATGATGTAACAAGCAGTACTAACACACTCTCCCTAAAATTTTAAAGGCAATTTAGATTGAAACCTAAGGGTTTTAGCCACTTCTAAAATGTGTCTATGTTTGCGCTCAACAATGTCATTTTGCTGAGAAGTGTGGACACATGTGCTATGATGCAAAACTCCTAAAGATGAGAAAAATTCTGAACACCCACTATTGAAAAACTCAGTACCATTATCACTACGGATTGTCTTAATTTGAACAGAAAATTGGATTTAAATGAAAGCAAAGAACCGTTTAATACAGGTGGTAGTATCACTCTTGAGTTTTAATAAAAAACCTAACTCATTCGAGAGAAATAATCAACTATGGTAAGGAAAAAACGACAACCACTGTGTGTAGAGACACGATAAGGACCCCATAAGTCCACATGTATAAGGTCAAAAGGGGAAGAGGCTCGAGAATTTCTAAGAGGAAAAAGCAGTCTGGTTTGTTTAGCTAAAGGGCAAATAGGACAATCAGTGACACACAAATTCTTATCCAGCACAACATAAGTCAAAGGTGAGATTTTATGCAAAGTAGATAGAGATGCATGACCCAAACAAGCATGCCAATCATGTGTTTTATTACTAACAGAAGATGTCATACACTTAGACTATAATGGAGCTACAACAGAATAATTTTTTTAGGTAAAGCAGAATTGCATTGAGCAGAAAACAAACCAGAGTTAAGATTAGAAGACTCAAAGATGTATAACCCCTTAGACTCCTTACCAATCCCCTTCATCCTTCCAGTGGAGAGGTCCTGTAAGATGCAAAAATCAGGGTAAAAAATAACAGAACAATGGAGATCTTTGGTTATACGAGAAACATATAAAAGATTATGATGGAAATGAGGAATAAATAAGACATCGTGAAGAACATGTGATGAATTTAAACGATAAGAACCAATATGTGTAATAGGAACGATTTTACCATTTGGTAAATGGACAAGGCGAGAGAAAGAAGCACATGAAATTGGAGATTGCGAACTCTTGAAATCAGATAAAATGTGATCTGTTGCACCCGTGTCTATTATCCATGAAATTGAATCGCCAGTATTAGATAAAGAACTCGTAAGTATACCTGTCAGATTTACCATAGTGTCATTAGCAGGGGGTTTTTGCAGCAACTCTAGGATTTGATTGTATTGATCACCAGTGAATATTGGTGCAACAACATGAGCAGGTGCGCGAACAAGGGCAACATTGACTGAATAATCAGCTATACCTCCAGAGTCCAGGTCCGAATCTACATCCGGAAGCACCCTTGAATTGTTCACCATAAACCCTGTGGATTCTCTTTTTTTGGTAAACTTGAAGTCAGCCGGAAACCCAATCAAGCGATAAGAATTATCTCGCTTGTGCCCCTTAATCTTGCAGAAATCGCAAACACCATTGAAACGTCTTCGAGATGAAGATCCAGAAGTATTGGTGAATAAAGCTGTTGAGTCTGAAAAGGGAGAAAAACCAGTGATGTGCATCCGCTGAGATTCTTCCTGAGTAATCATGGAGTAAGCACGATTCACCGAAGGCAATGGTCACATGAGTAATATTTGGCTACGAACTGCAGAATAGCTCTCATTCAAGCCCATCAGGAATTGAAACAACTTTTGTTGCACCATATGCTCAAAATTTTGCTGAGAAACGTCGCAATCGCAAGTGGAAAAAGGAACGAGAGAATTATATACTCATCCCAAAGAAGTTTGAGCCGAGTATAATACACCGAAACTGATGAATCCCCCTGACTGAGAGTTGCAATCTCTCTGTGTAGGAAGTAGATACGAGAACCATCGATTTTGTCAAATCGTTCACGTAAATCCTTCCAAACAAGAGTCGTATTCGAAGTAAAGATAATACCGGCAGAAAGATCTTTGCTCGCCGTATTGAGGATCCACGGCAGAACAATGGCGTTACAGCGCTCCCACTGTGGCTGCAAAAAAAACGACATAGTTCTCCTTCTTGCAATCACCGTCAACAAAGCCCAGCTTGTTCTTCGCCAAGAGTGCGATTCTCATTGAGCGGCTCCAGATATTATAATTTTCCAATCCAGTGAGTTGATGGGAAACCAGCAAAGTACCAGACGTATCAGAGGAATGCAGATAAAGAGGATGATTGAAGTCAACAGTAACGACCTCTACTGCCGGCGACATCGTGACAAACGAAAGAGAAAGATGGGCAGAACCCTAATTTTGGAAATTGGGGAAAAACGAAGAGAAGAGTGAACCGGCAAACACAACTCGTCACCAAACTAATTTGGTATTTTGGATGAGCCGAAAGATTATAGGCCTAAAAAACATGAAAACCCAATCAAAAATTAAAAAAATGGGCTATGATACCATGTTGACTAGAGAGAAATTAAAGAATATTTGGTTTTCACATTCATTGAAAATAAGATTACATCATGTAGTTTATATACAAGTTTGTGATAGCTAACTAACTAGGTAGCTAATTTAACTGAAGATCTAACAAACTAACTGAATAATATAAGCTTGTTAATAACATTCTCAACAGTTATTAACGAGACACACAAGGTAGATGAGACTTTTAAGTTTTAATAAATTTAACCTTTTTGCCGAGAAAAAAAAGTCGAACACATTTCGTTCTAACAAAATTAGTATAAGTAGTTCAGAATGTAACATTTCTTACTTGGCTAAATGTCTGGTCAAATGTGGAGTGTTCAATATTTATCACGCTTCTCATATAAAATGTCAATTTCATAACATATTTAAGTTAAAATTTCATATCATATGAGCAATTGAACATTCTGGGTATAAAATAAATATCAAAATTTTATTTTTCTTAATATTCATTAACAAGCATGAGAAGTTATTAAATATTAGAGGATAGCTAGTTATAAAATAAAGACATTAAGCAGACAAGAATAGAAACAATTTGTTGCTAGATTAGACCCCAGGGATCATGTCGTGAACGCAGGGAATCCCGGTGCTCGGAATCCAGGTCTCGGATTCGATGAAGACGCCGGGGGTGAATTTCTTGATCTCAGTCTCATCGATTTGCTTGATTCCAGGCCATTTCACCCTACCCTCAGTGTTAGCGCCAGGTCCTCGGTTTCCAAACTCGACGTAGTACGAGGTTGCCAGCCCATGTTCGCCGTTCATCGGAGTGTACCCCTCCGGTTGGATGATATCGTCGATCTGCGACTGCATTATGACAACAGTTGCGAAATCCTTCCATGGTCTGTTGAGGTACGTCTTGTTCGTGTCCTTCACTGGGATGTAGTCGTTATCGCCGGAGAAGGTGCAGTTTTGGAACACGAAGCCGCCTTTGGATTCTTCATCCTTCTTCCCCTGTGCAATGAAGATGCAACTCTGGCCCTCCATCGGCTTCCTCACGATCAGATGGCAGCTCTGGAACACGGCACTAGCGTCGCCGAAGACGAAGTCTATGGTTCCGGTGATGACGCAATCGCGGTAAAACTGCTTGCCCTTGTGGGCATAAAGGGTATCTTGGTATCCGTTGAAATGACAGTTAAAGAAGGCGCCCATATCCCCGGAGGCCCTGAGGGCCACCGCTTGGTGGCCCTCAGGTCCAGCGGTATTCTCGATTCCAATATCCTTAGCTGTAAAATTATTCGCATTCACAGCTACAAAACCAAACACAGTCGAGATTAGAATTCCGAAAAAAATAATCAAGTTATATCACATACATAGTACTCCATAAAATTTCGGTCACCACATTAAAATCATAATTATTTTAGGAGAAAAATCACGACGCAACTACCACAACTGCAATTTTGTACTATGATCACATATTACTTACAAAGTGTTGCAGTGTCTAATGTCGTAGGTTTCGGCTGTGTCTTCTCGACGCTCACGTCACCGGTGAGGACAGTCTTGGTCGGGCCATCTCCGACGAACATAATGTGGTCGGAACCCTTAGGGATGTCGACCCTCTCATTGTAAACTCCCTCCTTAATGTGAATGACAAAGCGTTCGGTATTCCCCTTTTGTACTTCAGCCACGGCCTTGGCGATGCTATCATATTTGCCACTTCCGTCTTTAGCGACGACGACATTAGCTTCCATTGCCATTTTCCCTTGAGCTGTTGCTTTTGCTTTTGTTTTGTGCTGTTGCTTGATCAATCTGCATTTCCATTGCCCTATTTATACTCGAAGGAAACCACCATTTTTAGACATTTGCATGGTCCAGAGATCCCTGCGGAGGTGACGAATTGTTTGAAAGATCTTCAAATTTATGGTGTTTAACCCTTCTTCCTGTTCTAAAATCTTGGGGATTTTGAATTTATGGTTATATAAAATGAAAAACGTAAACATACATATAGATGCTAAAAAACGATATTAATAATACTTAGAAACGTGAAAACTTTAAATTATTATTATTTTGATAAAAAATCGTTTATGGAAAATTTAAATTTCTTAATATTATATGTAAAATAATTTTAATTATTATTATTTTGAGGGATTATTGGACCCAAAGAATATTTGAAACCAGCATAAATGTTACTACGAGTATTTGAAACTTGCTTGTAATGCACATAGACAAGTTTTGGTAGTGTTTAGATACGTGAAAATTTGAGAGAAATTTGTTATGTAACCTTAAATTCTAAATCCTAAATCTTAAGCCATAAACTTTAAAAATACATTATACCCCAATTATCTAAACTCTAATCTTAACCCTAACATTAAACCTTAACCACAAATCTTAAACTTAAGTTTTTAGCGTGGGGCATGAACATGGTACTGAAAAGGGGTAGATAATTTTTATTCGAAAATTTGACATGTATAAATGAGGTAAATTGGTATATACAGTTTCTAGGCTTGAATTACATAACACACAAAAACTTTGTTTAAGTGATGCATATGATCTTTGAACTAGTTTATATGATGATATGGCACATATGAAATTTGTTTGAATTGGGAATGGTGCATTTAGACAAGCTTAGGTAGCATTTTGATTGTTAAAAAAGGGTAGCATTTATGAGTGAAGTTATAAAATTACGATGTAAGGTTAAAAAATGACTCTAATGTTTGGCTGAGTAGTTATTTTGGTCTCAAATTTTTTTGAAGTATTTTAACCCTTAACGTTTCGTGGATAAAAACCGTTTGTCAACTTTGAAAAGACGTGACAAACCTATATGATAGTGCACAATGGCATAGTAATGTCATATGGACAAAGAT
Source organism: Hibiscus tridactylites (assembly GCA_958450335.1). NCBI lineage: Eukaryota > Viridiplantae > Streptophyta > Magnoliopsida > Malvales > Malvaceae > Hibiscus > Hibiscus tridactylites. The sequence continues at coordinate 73,323,817 of OY288289.1, read as the reverse complement.
GTTGACTTGACAGAATAAGACAAAGTTGAGTTTTTTTTGCTCGATAAAATATTTTATTGCTAAATTAAAACCTAACATGTGAGCCTCATTAATAACCCCTAAACCTAAATGGTGGAAAAGAGTACTACACATTAGGAAAGACGAGAGTCAAACACACATAAACTGGAAACCACAAGACAAAAACTAAAGTACATCACACAATTGAAAGAGGAACGACATTACTCAAGCACTTTGCCTACAGCTCCAATACTGCTCAAGCACCAAATCGCCAAATTGCCACCAATTCACCACTAGACCAACATTAATGAAGTGATTCCACTTTGCCTACAGCTCCAGTACTGCTCAAACACCAAATTGCCACCAATTCCAACCTACTCAAGAACACTCATCCTCCACCACTTCTTACCACCAAGCTTTGAAAGCATCCCGTCTATTTAATCCATCTTTTGCAAACCAGTATGCCATCCCTTTCGAAGAGCTGTAGTCATGGACAAACGGTACCGCGCCGATGTTGCTGCAAAGTGAGTCTATTTCTGCGAATCTCGACCACCAGCTCCACGGTCTAAGAGAGATTGTTAGCCCAATTAACCACAACACTCAAATCTGACTCTATAATTGACCCAGCTCTCCCAATTCATCCCGTTTGAAGAAAAATTTCCAGGACAGTTTTAATCGCCACTAGAATAATTCAGCACCTATGCAAACCTCATGTCCTGAAAACACTGCTTGAATTAACCCCTCGACCGTGCAAAGAACTCCAAATCCAATTTTGTCGTATTTTACACAACCAACCACATAAAAGTTCACTACCCCAACCAAAGAGATTGACCTGTTTGGATTCAAAGTCCCATTAATGACCAAACAATTCAATGGATTATTCCATCACTCATCAGAATAAGACGCCAAATCAATATTAGCAGCTTTCACCCACGTTAATGTCCTTAACTTTGAGTTGAAGAGAAGTTCTTTTAGGGTCGAAACTTTCTTGTTAAACACTTTGTCGTTTCTAGCTACCCAAATGCTCCAAATCACAGCCGCAACCGCAATAAACCAAAGACTTCGGTGTGACCCTGAACAAGGCATAGAGTAGCAAAAGAAAAAAAAGCTTGTTATATCAATAGACTCATTCCAGCTTACCTTTCACCATTTACAAAACTAGTCCCAAAAGCAACCCATGAATTTGCACCCAACAAAAAGGTGGCTAGCGTCTTCTGCTTTTGAATCACACCAACAACATTTTACATCACTAACATCCACTCCTCTCTTACTCAAAAAGACTTTGGTAGGAATGCGATCCAACTTTAACATCCATAGGAAGCTTTTAACTTTAGGGGGGACTTTTAATTTCCAGATTCTTCCAAAATTGAAATTTGGTTCTTCAATCTCAGCATTTACCAAAAAGTGTGTCAACTTTTTCACCGAAAAAATTTCTATTTTATCATATATCCACACAAGTTTATCCGAAACATCCACCACCAACTTGATATCAACTAAACACTGCTTAAGGTCAGTTACCATCTTCAATTCTTGATCCAGCAGAGATCTTGTAAATTCTATGTTCCACTTCAGCTTGTTCTCATTCCCCCCAAATAAAATGCAGCCATTGAACATCCTTTTAATTTAGCTAGTTTGTACAGTCTAGGGTAGAGAGTTCGCAAGAGTTTATCTCCCACCTAAACATCTTTCCAAAAAAATGCAGTTTTACATCACCCAAGTTTCACCTAAACGCTTCAAAATTCATCCATTTGCTTGTTTCATCATTCTTCCAATTGTTCACAATCCCCTTCCAAAATACCGTCATATTTTTCAAGTTTTTTGTATTCATGTACCACTCCCAAACTGAACTGCCATATTTTGCTTTAATTATTTAACTCCAGAGTGCTGACTTTTCCATTGCAAACCACCACCCCCATTTAGCCAAAAGAGCCTTATTCCTAGCTTGCAGATTTACGACTCCCGCTCCACCCTTTCATTTAGGCAAACATTCTCTACTCCAACACACTCTTGCCATCTTTCTATTACCATTTGAGCTGCCCCATAAGAAGCCTCTTCTAATGCCTTGAATCTTCTTGATCATTGAACACGGAATTTCAAATAGCGACATATAGTAGAGCGGAAGGGATGATAATACTGAATTAATAAGGATTACCCTTCCCGCAAAAATCAAAGAACTGCTCTTCCAGCCTGAGAGCTTAAAACGAAACTTTTTGACAATAGGCTCCCATGTTTTCACCTTTCTTGGATCGGTTCCAAGTGGTATACCAGAATGGAAACTCACCCACTTTACAACCACATTTCCTTGACAACAAAACCACCTTTTCCTCCTCAATTTCCACTCCAACCAGGCATGATTTCCCAAAATTAATCTTTAACCCTGAACTAAGTTCAAAGCATCTCAATAAACGTTTCACATTCGTCAAGACCTGCTCCTCCGGTTCAACAAAAAGAATGGTGTCATCGGTAAATTGTAGGTGTGAAATGAATTGGTTAGGCAGTATATCCTTAATTCCTTTGATAAAACCTTTCACCTCAGCCACATCCAACATCAAATGTAATGCTTCTGTGACCATTATAAACAAGAATGGGGACAAAAGATCTCCTTGGCGTAATCCCTTTCCCATACAAAATTCTCTAGTTGGAGACCCATTTATCAAAATTGACACCTTTGCCGAAGAGATACACTCCCGAATCCCTCCCCTCCATTTTGTCCCAAATCCCATCTTCCAGAATATCATATCAAGGAACTCCCACCGAACGCAGTCAAACGCTTTTGAGAAATCTAATTTTAATACCACACCTCCCCTCTCAACCCCTCATTTCCCATGAGTGAATCACTTCATTTGCAATGAGAATGCCATCGAAGATTTGTCTCCCTTTTACAAAAGCACACCGAGTCTCGCTAATGATTTTATCTAACTCAACTCAAACGTTTCGACAATACCTTTGCAACTATTTTGTACAGAGAACCAATCAGACTAATCGACCTATATTCTGTGATGTCCACAAAATTATTGTTCTTAGGAATGAGAGCTATAAAAGATGAATTGAAGTTTTTGGGGAATCTGCCCGTGAGGAAGAAAGCATCAAACAACCTGCCCACCTCCCCCGTTACCTCTTTCCAATAACTTTTATAAAATTTCATATTGAATCCGTCCGGGCCCGGGGCTTTAGACTCATCACAACTCCATATCGCCGCCTTGATCTCCTCCAAAGAGAAAGGTTCCTCAGCTAATCGCGCCTCCGTATCCGAGATCATTTTGAAATTGAGATTGAGAATAGTTCTCCAGCTTCGATTTTCACAGGAGAAATGTTTTCTAAAATACTCATAAACTGCGCCTTTCAAGCCTCTTGGATTTGAGAACCATTTGTTGCCAACTTTGATCCCTTGAATTGTCTTCTTCTTAGCACGAATCTTCACTGATTTATGAAAAAAGGCGGTGTTTGAGTCTCCAAGTGATAGCCAATTCTCCCTTGATTTTTGTTTTCAGAAGTTTTCTTGGAGTTTTAAACTATCTCATAGTTCCAATTTAAGTTGTTTCAACTCCTCTTGTTTATCACTGTTCAAGCTGCCACCATTACCCATCTCTTATAATACATTAATTTTGGCTTCCAATTCCCTGACTTTCACGTCAAAGTTTTCACAAGAAGACAAGTTCCAAGTTCCAAGTCTTGCCGATAAGCTAAGATTTTTTCTTTGATCGTCTCTAAACACATTTCTAACCACCTCTTGACATCCTTCCAATTGAGTCCACCCATTGATAAATTTGAAGGGTCTCGAACCCCATTCCATGTTAACATTAGATAACATTACTGGAGCATGACCCGAAACCGCTCTTGGAAGTCCCAATTGCACAAGATCACAAGATAAGTCAGCCATTGTTCATCAATTAAAAATCTGTCCAGTCTACTTTTTCTGTTTTAAGGGCCGAACCAAATAATTTTTTTTACCTCCCATCGGCAAATCCAACAATTTACAATTCGAAATGAAAGAATTAAACTCATCGGATCGTCCTTGCAAACTCACACACCCACTCCTTTCACTTGTGCATATCACCGTGTTGAATTCACCTCCAACAATCCACCACGAGGCCTCTCTGTTTCGCAGACTACACAACTCATTCCAGACCACTACTTGAGCTCCCACATCACACGGCGTGTATATATTAATGAATACAGACGCAATATTATCCTCTAACGAGACTCCCTTTAGGAAAATAAATCTTTGAGATGTTGTAGAGTTAACTAACTTGAATTTTGTCTTGTCCCAGATAAACAACAGACCCCCGAGCGTCCATCCGCCGCAGAGAAAGCAAAACTAAAATCATCATCAAACCATAATTTCCGAATGTCCTTTTCCAAAAGGCTCACCTTCTTTGTCTCTTGCAGTAAAACCATGTCAAATCCATGTTTTTTAATCAGTCTACCCACCTCCGAAGATTTAAAATCAGCCCTAAGCCTCTCACATTCCAAGTAAGTAATTTCATTGATAACTTCAAGCCCTTTAGAATCTCCCACACGGACTTGAAGACCCTCTCCTCTCACTGAAGTTGCTCCAAACTTGTTAGTTCATTGACGGCCTCTTGTTCATTCCCCACAATATGCATGCTTTGTTTAGTAAAATTGTGCTGCTTGCAGTATAACAATTTTTGTTTCCGAATAAATTTCTATTTCGTATCGCGTTTTTCCAATTAATTTTTTGCTCAATAATTTGTCACTTTATATATACATAATATTAAAATTGAATTATTATTATTTCACTTCGTTGTATTGAAATATAGGCTAGTTTTAGCCGGCCGGTTATTAGTTTCTGCCATTTTGGAATATTGTAACAGAATTTGTTCATTTTGTTTCTGGTTGTTGAAGTTGTTAGTGTATGGGCCCTATCTGACAGCTGGTTGCTGGTTGAATGACTCATTAGTCTTCAACATTAACAGATGGGCTATTTAAACCCCTTAGTGGGAACTGGCCCAATAAATCTAGTTGGCCTACATTTCGTTTAAACAAAATAATCCCAAATTCTCTGTAATCAGGTTCTAGGTTAATGAATTAAATCCCTCTTTTACTCGTCTTACCTCTTCTCCGTTCGCATCTCCGATCGTCTTTCTAAATCTAAAGTTTCTCATGTCAACGGCCACCGTCAATATGGTATCAGAGCCAGCGATCGACGGCGCCTTGGTCATCGGCAGGTTCTGAGCTTCCGTTTCTCGGTGTTGCTTTGTTCGTTGGCATCTTGGATCGGTTGTTTTTTCGATCTTGTTGGCCTCTTTTGTGCGTCTCGTTGCTGATTCGATGGCACCAGAAGTAGGAGATTTCACTGCTGATATTTCAGATGATGTTGGAGCACTGCAAATCGACTATAGCTCCTCCAATTCAACCTTCGCTAACAAACAGGTGAGCGTTAAGCTCGACGACACTAACTTCCTTCTGTGGAAGCAACAAGTGGTCCTGATGATTCGAGGACAAGAGTTAGAGCACTATCTTGATCCAGAAACACCGGTTCCATCAAAAGTTGTGAAAGATTCAGCTGGGAAGTTAGTTTTGAATCCAGATTTCAGAAGGTTCAAGAAGGAGGACAATGCTTTAGCCTCATGGTTGCTTTCTACGGTTAGCTCCACGGTGCTACCACGTCTTGTTGGAGCCGAAACATCCTCAGCTATCTGGTCAGCAATTCTCAATCTCTATTCAAAATTTTCAACTACGAAAATAATGAATTTGCATTGTCGTTTAAGAGCTCTTAAGAAGGGATCTCTATCAATCCGAGAATACACAACACAAATCAAGGAGATTTGTGATTTACTGGCTACAAGTGGGAGCCCAGTTGCTGAAGTAGAACAAATTGCTACTGTTCTTAATGGTCTTACACCGGAGTTTGATCCTTTTGTTGCTGCCATAACCATGAGTCGTGAGGCCTATACTCTGGAGTCTGTTACAACTGGCCTCATAGATGCTGAGTCAAGGTTACTTGATTCAGTTCGTATGCCTGTTGGTATTAATCTAACTCAATTTGATGATGAGAAGACTGGCAATGCTTACAGCAATGATAGAGGTAATAGTCAATCTGGTGGAAGGTTCAGTGGTAATACTCAAGCTGGTGGACGATTCAGTGGTAATGGATATTCTGGTGGAAGGTTTAGTGGTAATGGTCAGTCTGGTGGACGATTTGGTGGCAATGGTCAGTCTGGTGGGATGTTCAGAGGTGGTCGACCTCGTCTACAGTGCCAGCTTTGTGGAAAGCTTGGTCACCTGGTGGATCGGTGCTGGCACCGCTTTGATCAGGACTTCAAGGGGGTGATGTCACAGCAGTCAAGTGAGCCTACTGGTACCCAAGCCAATCTTTGTCAGTTTGACAATGAAGATGATATATGTTACAATCCTTTTGTGGGCCTAAGCTCGAATTCACTTGAGATCAAGGCTGAGGATACCATTGATACAGCACAAGTCAATTCACTCATTGCTAGGGGTGTTCTTACTATGGATGATAGGTGGTTCCCAGATTCTGGAGCCACTCACCATGTCACGAAGGGTGTTGCTGATGCCAAGCAAGCTTACACAGGGAATGGTAAGGTCTTTTTGGGTGATGGTTCCACTCTTAACATCTCACATGTTGGTAATTATTATCTCCCTACTGCATCTAAATCTTTACTGCTTGATCATTTGCTTTGTGTGCCTAAGATTACAAGGAACCTTCTATCTGTGTCTCGTTTTGCTTTGGATAACAATGTTTACTTTGAGTTTCATGCTGACAGCTGCTGTGTCAAGGATGAAGTGACAGGTGATATTCTTCTGACTGGCTCCCTTGAAGATGGTTTATATTGCTTTTCTCTTGCTGGTATTTCTACTTCATGTGATAGTGTCTGCAATACTGTCTCTGCTACTCCTACTGCTGATTCTTCTGCATCTACTACTGTTACTGCTAATAAACCTTCCATGCAATCTTTATATTGGCTATGGCATCAAAGATTAGGTCACCCAACTCAGCATGTTGTCAATATTGCTTTAAATAAGTCTTTTTCTGTTGATAAACGTTTGTTATGTAATGCTTGTCAACTTGGAAAAAGCCATAGACTTCCTTTTTCAGTCTCTTCTATTGTATACACTAGACCATTTGAGCTTGTAGAAGCTGATGTGTGGGGTCCATCTCCTGTCAAGTCTGTAGGCTATCAGTATTATGTGTCTTTCATAGATATGTACACGAAGAACTGCTGGTTGTTTCTTTTAAAGGCAAAGTCTGAAGTTGTTACTGCATTTAATATGTTCACTGCAATTGTTGAGAATCAATTTACTTCACATATTACTGCTTTGCAAACTGATGGTGGTGGTGAGTTTGTTGCATTGACCACTATGTTAGCTAGTAAAGGTATTCAGCATAGGGTTACCTGTCCCTATACATCTGCTCAAAATGGTGGAATTGAGAGGAAGCACAGACATATAGTTGATACTACTTTAACTCTTTTAGCTAATGCATCTGTTCCTTTGCAATATTGGTCATTTGCTGCCCTAAGTGCTGTATATCTAATCAATAGAATGCCATCTGAATTATTAGGTAATATATCTCCTCATGAGAAACTCTATGGTAGAAAACCTGATTATCAAGCCTTGAGAATATTTGGTTCACAGTGCTTTCCCTGCTTAAGAGATTATAATAAGCATAAGTTTGCTTTTCGTTCTAAGGCCTGTGTTTTTCTTGGATACTCATCCAAGCACCGTGGATATCAGTGCATGGATTCATCTGGTCGTATTTATGTTTCCAGGAACGTTAGATTTAATGAATCTGTTTTTCCATTTGCCTCTGATGCAGCTACAAATATGCCTAGCACTGATAAGTTTTATTTTTCTGCTCCACTTGAGATACCTAATTGTGATCCTTCCATGCAATCTTCATCTACTGTTGATACTAGTTGTACTTCTAAGGTTGCTCAATCAGTAGAGACACTTGTTGAACCTGCTGTTCTTAATGATGCATCACCCACTGAAGAGACACCTGTTGATCCTACTGTTCTTAGTGATGCATCTCCCACTGCAGAGATACCTGTTGACTCTGCTGTTCTTAATGATGCATCTCCCACTGCAGTCCCACTTGTGGATAGTACCACTGTACTTCCAGATGTAGTTTGTGCTTCTGCAGTTCCAACTGATGCTCCTGAGTCTGGGCATTCTTTGCCTGATCACCTTGCTTCTATGGATACTTCCACTTCCGTTCTTGCACCTTCACTTGATACAGGCCTTTCTACTGATCCTTCTCCTCACAGTGCATAAATGAATCCTCTAACACCTCCTACAGTTCGTCCGGTTGATGAGGCTGCTGATGACTCATGTGAAAAGTCAGCCTCCAACACAGACACAAATCGACTTGATCCATTACTAATACCTGTAGTTGAGGCTGCTGATGAATCATGTGAAATATCAGCCTCTAACTCAGATTCTGCTCCTCTTGGTTCATTTGATGTTCCTGCTCACACTACTGCTATGTTAGAAAGGATGGATGACAGTGTGCATGCTTCTCCAACTTTATTACCTGCTGTTGACTCTACTACTGTAGCCTCTCCTTTGCTCACTACAAATGCGATTTGTAGAGCTCCTTCTCATTTGCCTGCTGCATCCTATGATGCGTTGCATATCAGACAAGTTGATTCTCATTCAGCTCTTAATACACATAAGATGACCACTAGGAGCAAAGCTGGCATCTTCAAGCCCAAATTGTATACTGCTGAACATCACTTCACTCCTGAGAATGTTCGTCAAGCACTTGCTCATCCTAAGTGGTGTGAAGCTGTCCATTGTGAGTATGATGCCTTGATCAAAAATCAGACCTGGGAGCTTGTTCCTCTGCCACCAGATCGAAAGCCAGTTGGGTCAAAGTGGCTGTTTCGCATCAAGCTCAATTCAGATGGGTCTGTCAATCGGTATAAGGCCAGACTTGTTGCAAAGGGTTACTCACAGGTCCCTGGTTATGACTTTGGTGAGACTTTTAGCCCTGTTATTAAGTTCTTTACAGTTAATATACTGTTATCTTTGGCTGTTATAAATTGCTGGATGATTCATCAAGTAGATGTTAATAATGCTTTTTTGAAAGGAGAATTGTCTGAGGATGTGTATATGTTACAACCTGATGGTTTTGTTAAGAATTCTTCTGATGGTACAACACTAGTGTGCAAGCTTAAAAAAGCCCTTTATGGCCTTAGACAAGCACCTAGAAACTGGTTTTCTAAGCTTCGAGAGTTCTTGTGCAGTCTTGGTTTTCGATGCTCTAATGCTGATTCTTCATTGTTTATTCGTAATGAGTCAGCTATTGTTACTTATATCGCTGTTTATGTTGATGATATCTTGATAACGGGTGCTTCTGAGGAGTATATTCAACATGTTATTCGTGCACTTGATAGTACATTCTCTCTTAAGGATTTAGGTCATGTACAATATTTTTTGGGTATTGAAGCTGTTCACTGTGCTGATGGTCTCTTCCTTAGTCAGAAGAAATTCATTGAGGAGTTATTGGTTAAGACAAATATGATAACCTCTAGTCCAGTTGATACTCCAATGGTAGCATTACCCAAGTTAAGTAAAGATGTTGGTACTGTTTTTAACAATCCTCAGCTCTATAGAAGCACAGTAGGGGCACTACTCTATGTGTGTCATACACGCCCTGATGTCTCCTTTGCGGTTAATAAGGTGTCCCAATTTATGCAACATCCCACTGATATGCATTGGGCTGCAATTAAGCGAATCCTCAGATATCTCAAAGGCACTATTGATCATGGTGTTTGGTTTTCATCTCAGACTTTACCTCTGCAACTTCAAGTTTTTTCAGATGCTGACTGGGGCAGTGATATAGATCATAGACGGTCTATTTCTGGCCATTGTGTTTTCTTGGGTCATCATTTGTTATGTTGGAGCTCGAAGAAGCAACGTTCTGTCTCTCGGTCCACGGCTGAGGCGGAGTATCGGAGTCTTGCTGATGCTGCCTGTGAACTTCTGTGGGTGCAGGCCATTCTAAGTGATATGTGCGTTGTGTTGCCTGATGTTTCACAGGTTTGGTGCGATAATACTAGCACCGTGGCTATGGCTGCAAACCCAGTTCTATATGCGAAAACTAAGCATGTAGAACTCGATTTACATTTTGTTCGTGAAAAGGTTCTGCGACAACAACTTGTGGTGAATTACATTCCAGCACAAGATCAGCTTGCGGATATCTTTACCAAACCACTCCCTACTGCTCAGTTTCATGCATTGAGGAAGCATTTGAATGTTTGGTCTCTTACACAGGTTCAAGGGAAACAGGTTCGAGGGAAGAAAGAAAGTGGGGGAAATATAGGCTAGTTTTAGCCGGCCGGTTATTAGTTTCTGCCATTTTGGAATATTGTAACAGAATTTGTTCATTTTGTTTCTGGTTGTTGAAGTTGTTAGTGTATGGGCCCTATCTGACAGCTGGTTGCTGGTTGAATGACTCATTAGTCTTCAACATTAACAGATGGGCTATATAAACCCCTTAGTGGGAACTGGCCCAATAAATCTAGTTGGCCTACATTTCGTTTAAACAAAATAATCCCAAATTCTCTGTAATCAGGTTCTAGGTTAATGAATTAAATCCCTCTTTTACTCGTCTTACCTCTTCTCCGTTCGCATCTCCGATCGTCTTTCTAAATCTAAAGTTTCTCATGTCAACGGCCACCGTCAATACGTTGTAACAAGTTGTGCGTAGGCAATGTTAATATACTTAGTGTAAAATTCAGAATTATTGTTCAATGAAGAAGAATGGTGGAAGAACCCTACGGATTGTATATTGCAACTACAAATCTTCCTGTTTGGATCCCTCCAAAGGTTGGTGAAACTAAATTTAATGTAGACAGTGCCTTCAAAGATAAATCAACTGGGTGCGGTGGGGTGCTGAGAACGACTAATGGCTACATAAGAGCAATATTTTTCAGATCGGCTGATTCGGTTAGCTCTGAATTTTTTGAACTGATGGCAATCAAGTTAGCATTAACAGTTTTCATAGAAGCATGATGGTTGGGAAAAACCAGTTTGGTTGTGGAAACAGATTCACAGGTGGCAATAAATTGGATTGGGGATAGGTTACTTCGATCTTGGCGTTGGTGGAAAGTTTTTGAGGAGATCGACGACCTATCAAGTCAAATTGTGCAGGTATCATTTGTTTATGCCCCGAGAGACTCAAATCGGCTATCGGATCAACTAGCAAAAGATGGCATGAATCGATATGAGCTTTTTAAAGCAGGGCGGTAATCGACTTCTTTTATTTGGCTGGAAACATTAAGTTGTTTTAGGATCGAGGGCTGGTTTGTAGTGGTTTGAGACAAAGCTAAGAACAAATGCCTAGTTGAGTTGTACTCTTTTCTTTTATATAGGTCTAGAAAATTTTTTAGTGAGACATTCAACTTAGTTATTCTAATAAAAAAAATAATTTTACTGAGAAAAAAATATAGTTAGTGTATAGTCTGCGTGACAAATTTTACACGACATGTTATAATGAGTTTAATGATGTTTTTGATTTGAGAACACTAATGTTGTTTAGACCATTTTTAAGCATGTTAAATTTGTCAATTTTGTTATAGAGTGTCGACACTTGAAGTATAGTCAATACCCTTACTAACTTTTAAACAAAAAAAATTCTATTAGCTAAATTTGTTATCAATACCTAACAACAATATCAATATATGTTATGGAGTATCGATACTCAGGTCTGTCGTATATATATTTTATATTAAAAATTAATTTTTTGAAACATCGAATCCAAAAAAAAAATCAATACCACTTACTTGAGCAATTGGTAAGATCACCTATCCAAATTGTAATTACATAGAAATAAGTATCAAAAATTTATTTTTCTTAATATTTATTAACAAGCATGGGAAGTTATTAAATATCAGAGGATAGCTAGGTATAAAATAAAGACATTAAGCAGACAATAATAGAAACAGTTTGTTGCTAGTTTAGATCCCAGGGATCATGTCGTGAACGCAGGGAATCCCGGTGCTCGGAATCCAGGTCTCGGATTCGATGAAGACTCCGGGGGTGAATTTCTTGATCTCGGTCTCATCGATTTGCTTGATTCCAGGCCATTTCACCCTGCCCTCGGTGTTAGAGCCAGGTCCCCGGTTGCCATACTCGACGTAGAATGAGGTTGCCAGCCCATGGTCGCCGTTCATTGGAATGTACCCCTCTGGTTGGACGATATCGTCGATCTGCGACTGCATTATGATAACAGTCGCGAAATCTTTCCATGGTCTGTTGAGGTACGTCTTGTTCTTGTTCATCACCGGATAGTAGTCGTTATTACCGGAGAAGGTGCAGTTCTGGAACACGAAGCCGCCTTTGGATTCTTCATCCTTCCTCCCCTGTGCAATGAAGATGCAACTCTGGCCCTCCATCGGCTTCCTCACGATCAGATGGCAGCTCTGGAACACGGCACTAGCGTCGCCGAAGACGAAGTCTATGGTTCCGGTGATGACGCAATCACGGTAATACTGCCTGCCCCTGTGGGCATAAAGGGTGTCTTGGTATCCGTTGAAATGGCAGTTAAAGAAGGCGCACATCTCCCCAGAGGCCCTGAGGGCCACCGCTTGGTGGCCCTCGGGTCCGGCAGTGTTCTCGATTCCAATGTTCTTGGCTATGAAATTATTCGCATTCACGGCTACAAAACCAAACACAGTCGATATTAGAAATTAGAATTTAGAAAAAAGAAATCAAGTTATATCACATACATATTAGTACATGAAATTGTGGTCAGCCCAACACAACAGTCGTAACGTAATGGGAGAAAAATCACGACGCAACGTCCATAACAACGACCACAACTATAATTTTGTACTATGATCACATATTACTTACAAAGTGTTGCAGTGTCGAATGTCGTTGGTTTTGGCTGTGTCTTCTCGACGCTCACGTCACCGGTAATGACAGTCTTGGTCGGGCCATCTCCGACGAACGTAATGTGGTCGGAACCCTTAGGGATGTCGACCCTCTCATCGTAAACTCCCTCCTTAATGTGAATGACAAAGCGTTCGGTATTCCCCTTTTGTACTTCAGCCACGGCCTTGGCGATGCTATCATATTTGCCACTTCCGTCTTTAGCGACGACGACGTTAGCCTCTGTTGCCATTTTCTCTTGAGCTTTTGCTTTTGTTTTTGCTGTTGCTTGATCAATCTGCATTTGCATTTCCCTATTTATACTTGAAGGAAATCACCGTTTTTAGACATTTGCATGGTTCAGAGATCCCTGCGGAGGTGACGGATTGTTCAAAGTTCTTCAAATTTATGGTGTTTAACCCTTCTTCCTGTTCTAAAATCTCGGGGTTTTGAATTTGTTCATTTTTTTCAGCACTGAATTAAATTTACATACACGTATGTACACAGTCGAGATTAGAATTCCGAAAAAAATAATCAAGTTATATCACATACATAGTACTCCATAAAATTTCGGTCACCACATTAAAATCATAATTATTTTAGGAGAAAAATCACGACGCAACTACCACAACTGCAATTTTGTACTATGATCACATATTACTTACAAAGTGTTGCAGTGTCGAATGTCGTAGGTTTCGGCTGTGTCTTCTCGACGCTCACGTCACCGGTGAGGACAGTCTTGGTCGGGCCATCTCCGACGAACATAATGTGGTCGGAACCCTTAGGGATGTCGACCCTCTCATTGTAAACTCCCTCCTTAATGTGAATGACAAAGCGTTCGGTATTCCCCTTTTGTACTTCAGCCACGGCCTTGGCGATGCTATCATATTTGCCACTTCCGTCTTTAGCGACGACGACATTAGCTTCCATTGCCATTTTCCCTTGAGCTGTTGCTTTTGCTTTTGTTTTGTGCTGTTGCTTGATCAATCTGCATTTCCATTGCCCTATTTATACTCGAAGGAAACCACCATTTTTAGACATTTGCATGGTCCAGAGATCCCTGCGGAGGTGACGAATTGTTTGAAAGATCTTCAAATTTATGGTGTTTAACCCTTCTTCCTGTTCTAAAATCTTGGGGATTTTGAATTTATGGTTATATAAAATGAAAAACGTAAACATACATATAGATGCTAAAAAACGATATTAATAATACTTAGAAACGTGAAAACTTTAAATTATTATTATTTTGATAAAAAATCGTTTATGGAAAATTTAAATTTCTTAATATTATATGTAAAATAATTTTAATTATTATTATTTTGAGGGATTATTGGACCCAAAGAATATTTGAAACCAGCATAAATGTTACTACGAGTATTTGAAACTTGCTTGTAATGCACATAGACAAGTTTTGGTAGTGTTTAGATACGTGAAAATTTGAGAGAAATTTGTTATGTAACCCTAAATTCTAAATCCTAAATCTTAAGCCATAAACCTTAAAAATACATTATACCTCAATTATCTAAACTCTAATCTTAACCCTAACATTAAACCTTAACCACAAATCTTAAACTTAAGTTTTTAGCGTGGGGCATGAACATGGTACTGAAAAGGGGTAGATAATTTTTATTCGAAAATTTGACATGTATAAATGAGGTAAATTGGTATATACAGTTTCTAGGCTTGAATTACATAACACACAAAAACTTTGTTTAAGTGATGCATATGATCTTTGAACTAGTTTATATGATGATATGGCACATATGAAATTTGTTCATTTTTTTTCAGCACTTAATAAAATTTATATATACTTATTAACAAAGCTATTCGAACCCGAATAATATGTTAAAGAGAAAATCATCATTTTCCATTGGAATTTCTCATTGGTTAATTTTATTAAACTTTTATCTAGCAATAATACTAACCTATAACTTTCTTCTCTCTCTCTTTTTAATTTGTTAGGAAATTTATTTCATATTCATTCCTTTACTAAACTCTTTGCTTAATCGAATCAGTACTAATCGAAATCCAAAACTTTTACTTGAATTAATCGGTTAATATCAATATCAAATTGATAATATCAATTATGCCTGTAAACGAACCGAACGAACACAAACGAGGGTGTGTTCATGTTCGTCCGTTTAACTTTAACCGAACAAATGAACGAACACGACCATAAATGAACACAAAATTTATTGTTCATGTTCGTTCATTAAGGAATGTAACTTGTTCGTGTTCGTTCGTTTAAATGATAAACGAACACAAACGAACATATAGAATGTGTTAAATATTTAATATTTTGGGTTAGTTCGATTCAATTAATTAATCGATTTTAAACCAAATTAATCGATAAATGAAATTTGAAAAAACTCTTAATCATTAACCGAAATCTAAAGTTATCTAATAGATTAACCAATTTTGTTTTGGTTCGTTCGGTTAGTTTGGTTTAACCGGACAATGAACCCCTCTAGACATACATGAATAAACTTAAATGAAAATAAACGAACTCAAACGAACGAATATAGATGAACATAAACGAACGAAAACATTACCGAACGTTCACGAACATAAACGAATGAACAAGCCCTTTGTTCGTGTTCGTCCATTTAATTAAACGAACAAAAAATCTTGTTCATGTTCGTTTGTTTAATAAATAAACGAACATAAACGAACTTATCGCCGAACGGTTCACGAATGGTTCGCTGAACGTTCAGTTCATTTACAACCATAATATCAATACTCCAAGTATCGATACTTGGGTCCATAGTTTCGAGGTTTAATTATTCAATAAAGCATTTTTCCAAGCAAAAAAGAAATCGGTTAATCGATACTTGGGTCATAGTATCAATACTGTGTAGGATGGAAATCCTCTACCCCTTTTCGGTGCCCCTATATATACCCCACGCTCAAAATTAACTTTAGGGTTTAGAGTTTAGGGCTTTAGGTTAGGGGATGTGGTTAGGATTTAGGGAATTTAGGGTAGAATGTATTTTTTTAATGTATAGGGTGTAGGATTTAGAATTTTGAGTTAGGGCTTATATTTTAATTTTGTAGTGTTTTTTTAGTGTTTGGCATATGTAGGGGCACCGAAAAGGGTCAGACGAATTTTATCCATACTGTGTATTAAAAATTGAAATTTTGAAACATCGAATCTAAAATTTATATATCAGTACCTCTTATTAATATCAATATCAATATCAAATTGATAATATCAATACTCCAAGTCAAGTCATGAACAATAGAATACACATTTATATCAGTACTCCAAGGCATGTATCGATATCTTGTGATGCAGTAATGGGTCACAGTTAAAGGATTCGTGTGTAATAAGGGGCGGTGGATTGGATAAGTCGACTGAAGGCGAACTTGCGGACGAGGGGAGGTCGATGCTAGCACTCCCAAACTGGTTTCGAGTAGCCAAGTGGTGAAAGGGAAAAGATATGATTGTTACTCGAGTTGCAAGACAAGGCTCCGTCGGAAGCGGAATGAAATAAAATGGATAGAGCCCAAAGAAGAATTAAGAGAAAAGGGAAGAGCTCGGACAACTCAGAACTGAAAGATAGAACCTTTTTTGAATTGGACCTAGTAGGGAGATGGAATGTTCTTACTAGAGAAACAAGAAAGGATCTTGGGATACAAATTGAAGGTAATAAGCATGAGTTGTTTCTGAGTTAGCCTTGTTGGAGGCAAACAAGTAGTGCAATAAGCAAGCGTCACGACATCTACCTTCAAATTTCGGGACCCAATTTTGGATTAAGTAAAAATTTTAGGGACTAAACTGAACAAATAAAACTATATTAAAAATATCAGACTAAATTATAAAAATTAGAAACAAGTAGGGGTCAATTACGGATTAACTAAAAACTTTAAGGGACTAAATTGAATAAAAATAAAATTATATTAAAAATATCAAACTAAACTATAAAAATTAGAAACAAATAAAGGTCAGTTACAAATTAACTATAAAAATATTTATCACGCTTCTCATATAAAATGTCAATTTCATATCAAGGACATGATAATAGAAGCGCACATTTAGGAAATGCTCTCGGCGCATGATAGTTGGTCTTTCATTGTTCGTGATTTTCCTTTCGTTTCTTCTCTCCTTCTTTCACTCTGATTATCTAGTTCTCTAGAGGTACTTGATTGAGTATATGGGTGATCTGTCAGGTGTCGCGAAAGCTAATTGGAAGAGTTTGTTTGTGGGCTCTTCTGGTAACTCATTGGAGCATTTTCTGATCGCGAATCGTGAGGGGGTTTTCACAGTTGATCCTTCGGCAGATGCTTTCTCAAAGGGATTGCAGGCTTGGAAGCATGCATTACTTGGACAATTTATTGGGAAGGCTCCCAATTTTAGTTTGCTCCAGAAGACGGTGAGCTTGCTTTGGGGAAAGCATGGTGAAGTGGAAGTCAGTTATGCAGGGGATAATCTGTTTCTCTTTCGATTCGTCAATGGGGGTGCTAGGGATTGGGTAATTGAGAATGGTCTTTGGAACATCCAACATAAGCCGTTGATTCTGCAAAAATGGACTCCCAATCTGAAGAGCTTGAGTTTTGCTATGGATAGGGTTCCGATTTGGGTTCTCTTGTACGAGGTTCCTCTTGAGTTGTTTTCGAAGAAGGGGCTGAGCTACATTGCCAGTGCTGTGGGCGTCCCTCTCTTTATGGATAGCATCACTACATCTCGACAGAGATTGGCGTATGCTAAGGTTTGTGTCGAGATTTCGGTGACGACAACTTTACCTCATGCGATTAATGTGATTTAGCTGGATCGTTCTGTTGTCTCTGTTGGTGTGGAGGTGTCGTGGTTTCCCCCTAAGTGTGAGCACTGTTCTATTTTTGGGCACTCGAGCAAAGCCTGTAATGTGGGTAAGGCTGAATCAAAGCCTTCTGGTGCGCAAGTGGGGGGAAAAGGGACAGGCTCTCCGAAGAGGCAGGCTCCGCTGCTTGTGAAGGAGAAATCAGTCTATGAGGTCCAAGGTCCAGCCGTAAAAGATTTGGTTGAAGGCTCAAAGTCCCTGTTGGTTCAGAAGGTTGTTGTAACTCCTTTACCAGCTCGTGGGGGATTAAGTAGTTCTTCCAATAAATTTGCTAGTTTGATTGATGCTTCTTTAAACTCTGTGGCTAGCAGCAGTTTTGTAGGGGTAGAATTTGAGTCTAATTTTGTGCCTAATGTTGTTGCTGATGTAGTGGTTTCCCCAAGGAAAGCCAGAACAGCTTCTCTTGGTGTTGCCAAGCTGATTGATGATATTAAAGCCAAGAAGAAGGCCAAAGGCAATAAAAATAAGATGAAGGGTGTAGTGGATGCTGGGGTAGGTATTTCTAATCCTATTTCATGATTATCTGTACCTGGAATATCAGGGGAATAAATAATCTCCTCAAGCAAGATGAGATTGTTAGGAGGATTTATAGCCTTAAGGTTGACTTTGTGTGTTTACTTGAGACTAGGGTTAAGAAAATTAGTGCCCAGGTTATTATTAGTAGGAAGTTTCGAGGATGGAACTGGCTTGCTAATTATGATTATGCTTACAATGGTATTAGGTTTGATCTGTTGTCTGCAATGGATCAGTGTTTGTATGGTATTGTGCATTGTGGTGACTCTTCCTTCATTCTTTCTGCAATATATGGCTGAAATGATGGGATTTAGAGAAGGGGCTTGTGGTCCTTTTTGGAAGGTATTAAGCCTAGTGTTAGTGCTGCTCCATGGATTTTAACTGGTGATTTTAATGTTCTACTTCACTCTAATGAGAGCTCTGACTTTCCTGAAGGGTTTGTTAATTTTAGTGACATAGATGATTTTCAGCAGTGTGTTGCTAGTTTGGAAGTTTTGGATTATGATAAGTATTTATTTTGGTTATGTTTTTAGTCCTTATTTTGATCGAATATATGTTTGAAGGACTTAATTGGGCTGTTTTTGTGTTGTTCTCGTGCAGGTTACGTAATGCCGGAAATGAGTTGAAGTGCTGCAGAAAATACTGAATTCGTGGGCATGAACCAGGGCATGAATGCTGACTGGGCGCCACATCAGCACCTTCTAGAAGATGACGTCAGCAAGCTTGATAACCTATCAGTCCACTTATCAAGATAGCCTATCATCCGAATTTTATCTTTTAAATTCAAAACTTTGATATTTATCTTTTGTAATTTTATTTAAATTTTTTAGGATTTATCATCTTAGGTTTTTAGGGTTTTCCAACTACTATAAATACCCCACTTTGAGGGTGAATTATTCATCAAACATTTTCCATTGTTCTCTTCTTCCTTGAGTAATAAAGTTCTCCATTTTTCTCCATTTTCTTTTCTCCATTTTTATTTATTTTATTAAGCATGGTTTTTTCACAAACCATGCTTAACTAAATTCCCTTTAGCCAAAAGCAACGCCAAACCCGACAAACCTCGTGAGATTAGGAAATACTTCAATCCTTCGACAACTCCTTTTTAGATTCTCTGCAAAATTGATTAGGCAATCGGCCTAATCTTTAGGCATCGCAATTGTTTCATTCCGAGAGCGCGCATCGGCTTGAAGTGGTTTAGATCCATCGTTGGGGACGAGGAAAAGCTTGTAGCCAATTCAACTCCCTAAGAACAAACTTAGTGGCGGTCCACTAAGGGGAATCGAAATCGGAAACAATTCTCATCGAGACGAATATCCGAGCACGGGCTTCTCCAGCACTAACTCAGATCTGGGTTAGCATCGATTGCCGTGGCTAACTCACTAAAGTTTGACTTCAAGGATTGCTCTGGGAGTCGAATCTACCAACGAGAAGTAAGTTACAAGGGTTGGGCCTTGTAGACTGTAACCTGCAGGAAAGTCGAAGAAAAATCAACTTCTGTGATCGAAGATGTCGTGGCAAAGCGTGGCTTGAGGCTATTTCTATCCATAATTCTTTCTCAACATTTATTTTTACGTTTTTACTATTTTTCCCATTCAAATCACTATTCTAAAATCCCCTTATTTTCTACAGGTTATTGGTCTAAATCAGAAGAAAGGTGTTAGAGTTCCTATTCCCTGCGGATCGACCCTTACTCTCACTATATTAATTTAATTCTTATTTACTTTGAGTTTAAGGTTTTATTTTTGACACTATACGACGCGTGTCAAAATTGGCGCCGTTGCCGGGGAATACAACAAAGTACTAATATCGTTTTATTTGATTTATGACCAGGAGCAATCCGGGAGAACAATTTGATCTCATCCCGGAAATCGAAGCACTAGCCCGAAAGTTGAACGCACAAACACTTCGGGAAAAGAAAAACAAAAGACGCCAACAGAGACTCAAACGCGATCTAGAAATCACATCCGAAGCAGAATCGAGTTACGAGCCCAATCCGATGGGAGACGAAAATCAAACCATTCGCCAACTTAATGCGGCGCCCGATGGCCAACAACCTATGTGCATAACTTTCCCGAATGGCGAAACACCGTTCGTGCTAAAAACGGGTTTGATCCATCTCTTGCCTACCTTTCACGGCTTACCGACAGAAAATCCTCATAAACATTTGAAGGAATTTCACATGGTTTGTCTAAGTACAAAGCCACAGGGAGTTTCCGATGACCAAATCAAACTTAGAGCTTTTCCATTCTCCTTATCTGATATAGCGAAAGATTGGTTATTTGATTTGCCCCCTAATTCTGTTACAACATGGACTGACATGGCTAAACTTTTTCTTGACAGGTTTTTCCCTGCAGCGAAAGCGAGCGAAATCAGGCGCAGCATCCTAAGCATTCAACAAAGAGAAACTGAATCCTTGTATGAATACTGGGAGAGGTTTAAAAAGTTGTGTACAAATTGTCCACAACATGGGTTGTCGGAACAAACCCTCCTCCAATATTTTTACGAAGGATTGACGCCTATGGACATGAAAGTGATAGATGCAGCAAGTGGCAGAGCTTTAGTCAACATGACACCAACGGCGGCTAAAACACTGATATCAACCATGGCCACCAACTCTCAAAGATTCAATCAGTCTAACGAACCATCTCGAAGGGTTCGCGAGGTAAGTACAGTTTCATTGGAAAATAAGATTGACAAATTATCTGAAATAGTGCAAACTCTTGTTGCAGATAAAAGAAGAACAGCTAGACTTTGCGGAATCTGTACTAGTCCAAAACATCCGACAGACTGTTGTCCGATGATTCAGGAAGATGATGTCGCCCAAGCCAACGCCATAGGAAATGCATATAATCAGTGATGGAGAAACCAATCAAACTTCGGTTATGCGCAAAACCAGAGGCCAAATCAAGCTTATCAACCAATTGCACCACAACAATATCAACCGCAAAAGCCATCGTTGGAGTCAATTGTTGAAAAGTTAGCGCTAGCCCAAGAAAAGTTTCAACTAAGAACCGAAGCTCACTTTGAAGCAAATGAAAAACAGATAAGTCAATTGACCTTAGCGGTAAGTCGCTTAGAATCCAAAGGGAAATTACCTTCTCAAACGGAGCCTAATCCAAGAGAGAATGTGAACGCCATCACTCTGCGAAGCGGTACAGTCATCGAACCTAAGGCTAAAGAAGATGGCGTACAAAAAGAAGAAAAAAAGAAATCACCCCCTACTAGAAAAGGTATGTCCGATCCGACCCCTGTACCTTCTCCCTACGCTACACCACCACCGTTCTCATCGAGATTAATGAAAAGAAACAAACAAGCAGAAGAAAAGGAGATCCTAGATGTGTTTCAAAAAGTAGAGATCAATATTCCACTCCTCGACGTAATCCGAAAAATCCCAAGGTATGCTAAGTTCCTTAAAGATTTATGTACTAATAAACATCGTCTTATTGGAATTGAGAAGGTTAATCTAGGAGAGCATGTATCGGCGGTCTTCCAGCGAAAGTTGCCACCAAAATTGAAGGACCAAGGTATGTTCGACATTCCCTGCAAAATAGGTAAAGTGGGTATTAAACGAGCAATGTGTGACTTAGGGGCCTCAATTAATGTTATGCCACTTTCATTTTATAACTCACTTTCTGCTGAGCCTTTGAAGGATACAAAAGTAACAATACAACTGGCGGACAGATCCATAATCTACCTGGAAGGATTACTGGAAAACGTTCTCGTAAAGGTAAATGATTTAATCTTCCCAGCGGATTTCTATGTCATTGACATGGAAAACGACCGAGCAAATAATTCTTCCGAGATCCTCCTTGGCCGCCCATTTTTGAGCACTGCAAATACGAAAATCGATGTGAGAAGCGGGATCCTTACAATGGAGTTCGATGGCGAGGTGGTAAAATTTGATGTTTACAAAGCGATGCGACATCCTGACAATGTTGCCAGTATAAATTTTATAGATGTTATTGAGCCCGCCGTTGAAGAATTTATAGAATCTAAATCTGTTGATGAATCGTGCAGGGATTTGAAGGATCACGACAAAGGGATTAAGGAGTTGAAAAATGTTTCCTCTGTTCATTCTGATTTACGCCTAACTCCATCAAAATCTAAAATGTTTTCTTTCATTTTGCAGGAATTGAATTTGAAGTTAAAATTACCTCCAAATAAATTGAAGAGTGAAAGAGAAATTTTTCCAGTAAAAAAACTCCATAATCGCAAAATTTCTCGTAGGGAAATACTCAGTTGGATAAAGCGCAAGAACTGGAAGAAATATTTGTCGCAATGCCTGTAGTCTGAACCAGGTCGTCGAGCTAAACGACGTTAAATAAAGCGCTAAATGGGAGGCAACCCATTTCTTTTTACTTTAATTATTTTTATTATTTTTACCTTCTTTATTTTTTTTATTCCATTTTAATTTGCTATAATTTGATGTCATTTGAATTTTATCTTTAGATAAAATAAAAATAAAAAAAGAAAAAAAGAAAAAGAAAAAGAAAAGAAAAAAATTGAATTTATTTTTAATCTTATCTCATTTTAATTATTTTATTTTCGAATTTATTTTTATTTTGATTTTATTTTATCTTATCTTATCTCTTATTTATTTTATTTGCAGATGATTTAGATCGAATAAAGGATGAGAAGCTATCGTTTTCCACAAGATTTGGTGGGCCCATTTTTTAAATATTATTATTTTATCCCGTCCAAATTTTGAATATCCCACCTTATCCGGTCAAGACCTTTATTTTCAACCCAATCACCATAAATTTCGTGGACCCCACAGCTTTGACCTACATTAAACCCTCCCTATTTACTTCTTCATCAGCCGCACACCTACATAAAACCCTTTACTCTTTGCTTCTTCACCAGCCAGCCGAAACAACCCTACACACAGTTGGAATGCTTTTTCACCAACACAAGACGACCAACCCCAAAGAGATATGGATGAGCGCCTCCATTCCATCGAGACTAACTTGCCCGAGATCTTATCCTATCTTCGCCCCGGCACTTCCCGCGGACGACGTGACCGCAGTCGTGGCCGAAATTGATTAGGGGAGTTCTCCTTTCCTCTCTTTTAATTTAATTTTTCATTTTTGGGACAAAATGCATCTAAGTGAGGGGGAGGGAGATATGCTTATCAATTTTTATCTTGCTTATCCGTCTTGATTGTTCGCTTGAAATCTTGGTTTTATTAATTTAAGTTCTCTGTTTAAATCATTAATTTCGCCTTGTCTCACTGTTTTCACATGGTTCTGAATCTATCTTGTTAGAAAACTCTAGGTTGCATGGTAAATTTTTGGCATGATTAATTTTTAATTTTATTATGACATTTTATTTCTCTATTAATCCACATGATGCTTACCTAAGTACACAAGACATATTTGTGAGTTTTTGAGCCTAATGAGCATGCATGATATTTGCTCTTTGTTTCTTTGAGTGTGCATAGCTAAATTAGTTGCATTCTAGAACTTGTTTTTAAATTCTTTTTGAGATTACATTGATTGATTATGATGCTTTAATATGATAGAGGCACTAGGTTTTAACCACTTCTCTTCCCAAATAAATCACCTACCCTTTAATTAATTTCCCCTAGTGAAACAATCTTTGAGCCTTAGCCTTTTTCTTGAAAATTACCACATTTTAAGCCTAATCTAATTTCTTCTCAAATCCATCACTTTTGTTCCCTTTTTCGAGACAAAATTCATCTTAAAAAAAACAGATTCGAATAAATGCAGTGCAGCAGTGTATTACACTGTGCAGAGAGAAAAAAAAACTGTGCAGAGTTGATTCGAATATACAGTGCAGAATTGGTTCGAATATACAGTGCAGGAAATTGTTCGAGTCTGCAGAAAAATAAAACCAGAGAAAAAAAAACAGTGCAGTTCGAAAAAAAAGTACATTGTCGAGCAGTTTTGGTTCGAATGAAAAAAAATGAAAAAAAAGTTTCGAATATATTTTTTTTTTGAGATGATTTTTTTGTCTCAAGTTTTAGCCCTTATTTTCAGCCTTTATCCTACCCTTACCTTAGCCCCATTACAACCCTTATTTAAGACCTCTTGATTTTTGCATCATATTCATGTTAGTAGTGGAGATTAGATTTAAACACAAGCTTATGGTTATGCTCTAATTAGCTTTGGCTCGAGTGATTTTTCTCTACCCTTAAAACACTTTGAGTGACATGAGCGATTCCTTGTGAGGGTACTTGGTTTGCATCATTGATGTTAGTAGAGTTTTAGAATGTCGTCTTAGCTTTAAATTATTAGTATTGCCATTTATCTATTTTTGCTCCTTAGTTTTCTCTCATATTTAGATGCTTAATCATATTGAGAACTTTTGAGACTTCGTGAAATTAAGGATGAAAACTTGAACTTAAGATTATTTAATTTTGAGATACTTGAGGACAAGCATCGGATAAGTGAGGGGGAATTTGATAAGTATTTATTTTGGTTATGTTTTTAGTCCTTATTTTGATCGAATATATGTTTGAAGGACTTAATTGGGCTGTTTTTGTGTTGTTCTCGTGCAGGTTACGTAATGCCGGAAATGAGTTGAAGTGCTGCAGAAAATACTGAATTCGTGGGCAGATTCATGGGCATGAACCAGGGCATGAATGCTGACTGGGCGCCACATCAGCACCTTCTAGAAGATGACGTCAGCAAGCTTGATAACCTATCAGTCCACTTATCAAGATAGCCTATCATCCGAATTTTATCTTTTAAATTCAAATCTTTGATATTTATCTTTTGTAATTTTATTTAAATTTTTTAGGATTTATCATCTTAGGTTTTTAGGGTTTTCCAACTACTATAAATACCCCACTTTGAGGGTGAATTATTCATCAAACATTTTCCATTGTTCTCTTCTTCCTTGAGTAATAAAGTTCTCCATTTTTCTCCATTTTCTTTTCTCCATTTTTATTTATTTTATTAAGCATGGTTTTTTTCACAAACCATGCTTAACTAAATTCCCTTTAGCCAAAAGCAACGCCAAACCCGACAAACCTCGTGAGATTAGGAAATACTTCAATCCTTCGACAACTCCTTTTTAGATTCTCTGCAAAATTGATTAGGCAATCGGCCTAATCTTTAGGCATCGCAATTGTTTCATTCCGAGAGCGCGCATCGGCTTGAAGTGGTTTAGATCCATCGTTGGGGACGAGGAAAAGCTTGTAGCCAATTCAACTCCCTAAGAACAAACTTAGTGGCGGTCCACTAACGGGAATCGAAATCGGAAACAATTCTCATCGAGACGAATATCCGAGCACGGGCTTCTCCAGCACTAACTCAGATCTGGGTTAGCATCGATTGCCGTGGCTAACTCACTAAAGTTTGACTTCAAGGATTGCCCTGGGAGTCGAATCTACCAACGAGAAGTAAGTTACAAGGGTTGGGCCTTGTAGACTGTAATCTGCAGGAAAGTCGAAGAAAAATCAACTTCTGTGATCGAAGATGTCGTGGCAAAGCGTGGCTTGAGGCTATTTCTATCCATAATTCTTTCTCAACATTTATTTTTACGTTTTTACTATTTTTCCCATTCAAATCACTATTCTAAAATCCCCCTTATTTTCTACAGGTTATTGGTCTAAATCAGAAAAAAGGTGTTAGAGTTCCTATTCCCTGCGGATCGACCCTTACTCTCACTATATTAATTTAATTCTTATTTACTTTGAGTTTAAGGTTTTATTTTTGACACTATACGACGCGTGTCAGATTACCCCTATTCTGGACCTTTGTATACTTAGTCTAATCATCAAGAGAAAAGACCCATGGCAAGAAAGTTGGATAGGGTTTTGACTAATCTGCAGTGGTATGATTCTTTTCCTCACTCTTAGGTTGAGTTTGCAGCTTCTGGAGGATCTGATCACTCACCTAATTTTACCTGGACAACCAGGCCTATTGTTTCTCCCCCTAAACCTTTTAGGTTTTTTAATTTTTAGAGTTCTCACCCCCAATTCTTGGGAATCGTGGCTGCATCTTGGGGGGATGTTGTGGATGGTAACCCTGTAAAGAGACTGTTTACAAAGTTGAAAAGGCTTAAGAGTGTCCTGAAACAGTTTAACACTGAGGTGTTTGGTGAGATTGCAGAAAGGGTTCGTAGGAAGAGAAAGGAGTTAGAGGTTGCCCATATTAATAATCTTTTTGTGGGTACTAGTGGGAAAACTGTGTAAATTGTGACTGCTCTTAAGCATGAATTAGCTTATCTTGTTGACGCTGAAAGAGGGTTTCTGAGGTAAAAAACTAAGTTGCAGTGGCTGAAAGATATGGATCAAAGCACTAAATTTTTCTATTCAATGGTAAAAGTCATGAACCGTAAGCAGACTATTATTTCTTTGGTCACTGCTTCTGGTGTAAAGTTGGAGTCTCAGCAAGAAATCTCTTCTGAGATTGTTCAATTCTTTAAAAAATTGATTGGTAAGAGGGATCAGGGGTGCAGAAAGTTGACAGAGGCCTGTTGAGTGCATTGATGGCTTATGACTTGACTACCGAGGATGCAGATTCACTGGTGAGGGAGGTTTCAGATGAAGAGATTAAGGGTGCTATCTTTGAGCAGGGTAATGAGAAATCTCCTGGTCCAGATGGTTACTCAGCTGATTTTTTTTCAAATCTGCTTGGGACATTGTGGTTTTTTTAATGCAACCTCTATTGTGTTGGTGCCTAAGTCTGTTAGCCCTAGTCAGGTTAAAGACTATAGACCTATTTCTTACTGTTTAGTGATTTATAAATGCATTACTAAAATTTTGGTGGGTAGGCTTAGTTATTCTTCTGCCTGATGTCATTTCTTTAAGTCAGAGTGCGTTTGTCACGGGTAGAAGCATAGTGGATAATACTATTATGGCTTAGGAACTTGTTAGAGGGTATGTGAGAGCTAATGTGTCTCCTAGATGTACAATCAAGGTGGATTTGCAAAAGGCATTTGATTCTATAAGCTGAGATTTCATCTTGTCTATTCCCGAAGCTTTGAATCTCCCTTCCTAGTTTATTAAATGGGTGGCTGCTTGTATTACTGGTCCTAAATTTTCAGTAGTTATTAATGGAGGGCTTTAGGGGTTCTTCTCTGGAGCTAGGGGTGTTAGGCAAGGGGATCCTTTATCCCCTTACCTTTTTATCCTGGTTATGAATATTCTTTCAAAGCTGCTAGACCTTGGTGCCAAGCAGGGTATTTTTCAGTTTCATTCTAAGTGCCATAGAGTGCAGTTGACTCACCTTTGCTTTGCTGACAATCTGATGAATTTTGTAAAGGGTAATTTGGATTATGTTTTGGGCATTTGTTGCATCTTGGATGAGTTTTTATCAAATGTCTGGGCTGCAACTTAATGCCACAAAGAGTGATATATTTGGTGCTGGTATATCTAATGATGTGCTTCAGGATATGGTCGCTTGTACTGGTTTTAGGCTGGCAAAGTTTCATGTTCTCTATTTGGGTGTTCCCTTGGTGCCTAAGAAGCTTACTATAAAAGATTGTCAACCTTTATATGATAAGGTGCAAAGTAAAATCCTCCAATGGTCTTTGTTGAATCTGAGTTTTGCTAGGAGGTTGGAGCTGATCAAATCCAGTTTGTATGGGATCCAAAACTTTTGGAGTAGGCAACTTATCTTGCCTAAAGCTGTTTTCAAAAGACTTAATCAATTATGTTCTAAATTTCTATGGAAGGGGAATGATTTTTCAGCCACTGAAGCCCGTGTTAGTTGGGAGGCTATTTGCACCTTCAAGTCTGAAAGGGGATTGGGCTTGCGTGAAATAATAAGTTGGAATGATGCATGCATGGTGCAACTTATTCGAAATCTTCTTGCTGGTCAAGGATCATTGTGGATTGCCTGGGCTAAGGCCTATGTTCTCAAAGGTTTGAGTTTCTGACAGCTTCAAGTGAAGGGCTCCATGAGTTGGTTTTGGAAGAGGCTACTGAAATTTAGAGATCAGTATGATCTCTTACTTAAGAGATTTGCTGCAGAAGGTTCACCTTTGCCTACTGCTCGCATTTGGACTGAGATGTGAGTTTGTAAAGAGAAGGTATTTTAGAAGAAATTGATCTAGGCTGTGTTTCATATTCCCAGACATGCTATTATTACTTGGATGGCTATTTGGGGAAGGCTCCCAACAAGAGACAAATTGTCTAAGTGGGGTCAATGAGAAGAAAGGTTGTGTTCTGTGTGGTTGTGAATCAAGAGATCAATATTCTTCTCTTATTCGGGCACTAAGTGAATCTGGAAGGAGGTATTGGTCTTGTGTGGATTACCTAAAAGTGTGGATGATTGAAAAGATGAATTTATTTGGGCGACGCGACATTTCAAGGGTAAGTCACTCCTTGTGACTATTTTTCGACTTGCTTGGAGTGCTTACATTTACTATGTCTGGAGGGAAATGAATCTCATGATTTTTCGTGGTGTGGTGGATTCTTCTGAGACCATTTTTCCAGCCATCAAAACTGTTATTCGGGCTAGGCTTGGTGGTAAGAAGATGAATGCGATAGACTCCGTTAATGTTTAGCTTTGTAATAGTTGGGGTATAGAAATATAATTTTTTGATTAATTGTAAAGTTTGAATGTACAGACTGGTTTTTTTGTAGCAGGATTTCCTGCTTCTTGGATAATAAAATAAACAATTATCCAAAAAAATGTCAATTTCATAACATATTTAGAAATAAGCATTAATTGGAATAGATAGCTAAAAATAAACTCTCTTTCCATGTGGACTTTAAAGTGATTTTTTTTAAAGCTAAGGTGATTACAAGTAGTATATGTTCTAAATATATACTTTCAACCATTTGACAATACATACTCAATCACCATGTTGCAGCTGCTGGTGCTTAAGCCCGTGAGCTCTAAGAACAACAACTATTCTCTTAACCACCGAGGCAAATTGGTCCGTGCAGTTCTAAAGTGAATTACTTGCTCTTCGTAACCTCATTAACTATATATATACAGACTATACGTTTAGATCACCAACTATTAAACTGTAATTGTATAGAAATAAGTATCAAAATTTTATTTTTCTTAATATTCATTAACAAGCATTGGAAGTTATTAAATATCAGAGGATAGCTAGTTATAAAATAAAGACATTAAGCAGACAAGAATAGAAACAGTTTGTTGCTAGATTAGACCCCAGGGATCATGTCGTGAACGCAGGGAATCCCGGTGCTTGGAATCCAGGTCTCGGATTCGATGAAGACGCCGGGGGTGAATTTCTTGATCTCAGTCTCATCGATTTGCTTGATTCCAGGCCATTTCACCCTGCCCTCAGTGTTAGCGCCAGGTCCTCGGTTTCCAAACTCGACATAGTACGAGGTTGCCAGCCCATGTTCGCCGTTCATTGGAGTGTACCCCTCCGGTTGGATGATATCGTCGATCTGCGACTGCATTATGATAACAGTCGCAAAATCCTTCCATGGTCTGTTGAGGTACGTCTTGTTCGTGTCCTTCACTGGGATGTAATCGTTATCGCCGGAGAAGGTGCAGTTTTGGAACACGAAGCCGCCTTTGGATTCTTCATCCTTCTTCCCCTGTGCAATGAAGATGCAACTCTGGTTCTCCATTGGCTTCCTCACAATTAGATGACAACTCTGGAAAACGGCACTAGCATCGCCGAAGATGAAGTCTATAGTTCCGGTGATGACGCAGTCGCGATAAAACTGCTTGCCCTTGTGGGCATAAAGGGTGTCTTGGTATCCGTTGAAATGACAGTTAAAGAAGGCACCCATATCCCCGGAGGCCCTGAGGGCCACCGCTTGGTGACCCTCGGGTCCTGCGGTGTTCTCGATTCCGATGTCCTTGGCTGTGAAATTATTCGCATTCACAGCTACAAAACCAAATTTAGTCGAGATTAGAATTCCGAAAAAACTAATAAGTTATATCACATACATAGTACTCCATAAAATTTCGGTCATCCCAAGGCACTAATCATAAACCACAACCACATTAAAATCATAATTACTTTTAGGAGAAAAATCACAACGCAACCACCACAACCGCAGTTTTGTACTATGATCACATATTACTTACAAAGTGTTGCAGTGTCGAATGTCGTAGGTTTCGGCTGTGTCTTCTCGACACTCACATCACCGGTGAGGACAGTCTTGGTCGGGCCATCTCCGACGAACATAATGTGGTCGGAACCCTTAGGGATGTCGACCCTCTCATTGTAAACTCCCTCCTTAATGTGAATGACAAAGCGTTCGGTATTCCCCTTTTGTACTTCAGCCACGGCCTTGGCGATGCTATCATATTTGCCACTTCCGTCTTTAGCAACGACGACGTTAGCTTCGATTGCCATTTCCTCTTGAGCTTTTGCTTTTGCTTTTGCTGTTGCTTGATCAATCTGCATTTGCATTTCCCTATTTATACTCGAAGGAAACCACCATTTTTAGACATTTGCATGGTTCAGAGATCCCTGCGGAGGTGACGGATTGTTCAAAGTTCTTCAAATTTATGGTGTTTAACCCTTCTTCCTGTTCTAAAATCTCGGGGTTTTGAATTTGTTCATTTTTTTCAGCACTGAATTAAATTTACATACACGTATGTACAAAGCTATTCAAATCAATACTAATCTAAATCCAGCACTTTTACTTGAATCAATTGATTAATCGAATTAAACTTATTTTGATCACGAAAAATACTAAAAAATATATATAAAAAAGAGGGGTATAGAGTGGACCGCAAGTAAAAACATAACTCTCAAAACCCAATTATTCACAATAAATAGATGCTAGGTAAAGGCACTTTGCTTTATTGTCTCTCGAATGATCTCCGATAAGGGAGCAGCGAATACCATGGGAGGCATGGCAGCCAAAGCCTGCGATGGCTGTTTGCGAAAGCGAGCTCGTTGGTAATGTTCAGTTGATGATGTCTTTCTTCGCCAAGGGTGTGATACATTAGTCGACTCTGTTAGTGGCCGGATTCTGAAATATTTTTGAGGGTCGACACACATATATTAAAATCGTATTTGAATTCAGTTCGTTTATTATTTAGTGTGTTTGAATTCGATTCTTTGAGCTTTTGCGAACATGTTCGTTTAACGTTCACGAATATAAGCGACTATGTGTAAATAAGTTAACAATTCTTATTTACAACAGTGTAAATAAAGAGAATTAACCAACTTTGCTCTCGATTTTTTTGGAAGGGAGAGGACAAGCCTACAAAGGGGGCGAGGGTCAGCTAAGCTTCTTTCTTACCCGGTAGACTTCAGGTTATCCAAGCTGTCTTATATAGTATGCAAAATTATTGGAGCAATCAATTATTGATACCTGATGCGGTTATAAAGAGAATTAACCAACTTTGCTCTCGATTTTTTTAGAAGGGAGAGGACAAGCCTACAAAGGGGGCGAGGGTCAGCTGGTCTTCTATTTGTGCACTCAAATCTGAGGGAAGGCTCGGCCTTAAGGATCTGAAAACGTGGAATCAGGCTTGCATGGCCGGATTAATCAGAAAGCTCTTGTCAAATGATGGTTCTATATGGGTTGCGTGAGTCCATGCATACATCATTAAAACTAATCTTTCTCGCAGCTTTTTTATACTCAAAATAGTAGTTGGACATGGAGATGTTTACTTCGGTTCAGGCCAAAGCCAAAATGATTCATTGGTTATTGAGGGATTCATTCTCTTCGATTCGTGCAATATGGAAAGAGCCTAGGGAGAATAGAGAAAATGTTGCTTGAGACAAGCTTGTGTGGCACTCTAGTCACATTCCAAAATATCATGTTACTACTCAGATGGCAGTGCTTGATAAGCTGCCTACCAAGACTCGTTTAATCTCCTTCGGCTATTGATTCCTCTTGTGAATTTTGTCAGTGTGAGCAAGAAAGTAGAGATCATTTATTTTTTGGTTGTGATTTTTCTATCGAAGTATGGGTGGTATTTTGCAGCTTTGTCAACATAGCAAAAACTCCTATGATTGGTACGGTGAGCTGCAGTAGGCATGTCACAATTCAAAGGGTAAATCCTTACAAGCTGCTTTATTTCGGCTAGCATGAAATTGCTTTATTGGTTTGCTTTGGAGGGAGCGCAATGCTAGACATTTTCAGGGGACTCATTCGACCGTGGCCAATTTAATTGGGCAGATCAAAGAGGCGGTAAAGTTACGTTTCCGCGATTTAAAGATTAATTCTAATGGAACTTTGAACAGCACATTGTGTATAAATTGGGGCTTTGAATTCTAGTATTTTGTAGAAGAGTTGTATATCCTATTTTTAGCTTCTTACTGTTTACAGGTTTACTTGTAAAATTTGAGATTTTATTTTAGAGTATAATTGAATACAAGCACAAATTTACCTAAAAAATAGTGTAAATAAGTTATCAATGCAAATATTAGTGAAATTTAATTTAGCGTGAGTCGAAACAAAGTTTGATTTGGAGTTATACCTTTCGGGGAGTGTTCATAGGTCCCTAGAATCAAGTATGGGTCTTGCCGATATTGTGTGGTCCTTGATAAGTTGGGCTTTGGAGGATTTGCAAGGTGTATTTAGCATTGCATAGCTCGAAACTTAAGGCATTTTGTTCGAAGATGCGTGCATTCATATGAATAAAGACGGCGAAGAACGACGAGCCTAATTAATAAAATCATATTTGTCGAGAAAAAAATAATAACGAAGAGCTGCTAATTGAGGAATACTGGTGGGACAAGCCGATGGATTGTTTCTCCAGCAATTGAAATGGAGGGCAGACTATCTCCGAGCGAAGGCGATGTGAAATTTAACGTGGATGGGACACCGAAAGAAGAGGTGATGCGAACTGCGAAAGGGGTAGCCAGTGCAATGTTTTCAGGTCCAATCCCTTACTTCAGTTCTCATAGTGAAATCTAATTCTCAGGTGGCTCTAAATTGGATTAACAATCCTATTCTTCGACCGTGGCATTAGTGGTCTACTTTTGATGAGATGAATCTGTTAGTTAGTCGAATTGAGAACGTACAATTCCGGCATGTCCCGAGGCAGCGATATGGTATGGCGGATCATCTTGCGAAGGTTGGAATGCAAAGGCAAGTCCTTTTTAAAGCTCGGTGGTAGTGCTCTCTTGTAGGTGTTTGGACTGTTACAGAATAGTTTTTTTTCTCGGCAAATATGATACGATAATTTTATGTATGTTTTTATGAATATTATAAGAATAAGTTGATTCAAATTCTTAAAAAATATTGCCAACACCTCTTTGAGCTCTTGGTAAGATCACCTATCAAAACTGTAATTGTATAGAAATAAATATCAAAATTTAAAATATTTTAATATTTAGTGGATAACTAGGTTTAAAGTACAGACATTTAGCAGGCAAGAATAGAAATGGTTAGTTGCTAGTTTAGATCCCAGGGATCATGTTGGTAATGCAGGGAATCCCAGTGTTTGGAACCCATGTTTGGGATCCGAGGAAGACTCCGGCGGTGAATTTCTTGATCTCATTCGCATCGATTTGCTTGATTCCAGGCCATTTCACCCTGCCCTCGGTGTTAGAGCCATGTCCCCGGTTGCCATACTCGACGTAGTATGAGGTTGCCAGCCCCTTTTCGCCATCCATCGGAATGTACCCCTCCGGTTGGATGATGTCGTCGATCTGTGACTGCATTATGATAACAGTTGCGAAATTCCTCCATGGTCTGTTGAGGTACGACTTGTACGTGTCCTTCACCGGGAGGTACTCCTCATCTCCGGAGAAGGTGCAGTTCTGGAACACGAAGCCGCCTGCGGATTCCACCGTTGTCTTCCCTTGTGCAATGATGATGCAGTTCTGGTTCTCCAACGGCTTCCTCACAATCAACTGACAGTTCTGGTACACGGCCCTAGCGTCGCCGAAGACAAAGTCTATGGTTCCGGTGATGACGCAATCGCGATAAAACTGCCTGCCCTTGTGGGCATAAAGGGTGTCTTGGTATCCGTTGAAATGACAGTTATAGAAAGCGGACATATCCCCTGAGGCCCTGCAGGCCACCGCTTGGTGGCCTTCAGGTCCGACGGAGTTCTCGAACCCGATGTCCTTAGCTATGAAGTGCATCCCATCGGCAGCTACCAAAACCAAACACAATGAAGATTAAATCAAGTTATATCACATACATACTATTAAATTGAGTCTTGTACCATATTTAAAATCGCCACGCAACATTCGCAACAGCTATCTCAATCGTAATTTAGTACTATGATCACGTATTACTTACAAACTGTTGCAGTGTCGAATGTCGTAGGTTTTGGTTGTATCTTTTTGACGCTCACGCTAGCAGAGATGACTGTCTTGGTCGGGCCATCTCCGATGAGCATAACGTGGTTGACACCGAAAGGAATGTTAACCCTCTCATTGTAAACTCCGGCCTTAATGTGAATGACAAATCGTTGAGTATTCCCCTTTGGGACATCAGCCAAGGCCTTGGCAATGCTATTATATTTTCCACTTCCGTCTTTAGCGACGACGACATTAGGCTTAATGTTCTCCGGTTTCGCCTCCAGGAGTTTCCGATCACTATAACTCATCCATTCGGGGAACTCGCTCGACAAGAGCTTACGGTGATTGAACGCGGACGGGTCGATCTTGTCGAAGTTGCCCATGTTTAGGTCTTTCGTGAGGGACGATAACCCGTCCAAAATGGAGAGACCGGTCCTGGTTAGCTCCTGTGTCTTGATTAAGATCGTCATCATCTTCTCCGCCGCGTGGTCGTCCATCTCCGCGTACGAGTCTATGCAGGTCTGCTGGCTGGTGAGGGCGCCGCTCAGCCACACCTGGAGGGTCAAGAGGACACTGTTAATCTTGCTCATATCGACGGCGCCGAGCTTGTCGAACGATCTTTCCAGGTCCTTAATAGCCCAGTGGAACATCTCCTGGCAAACACGGGAAGCCGCTTTCAAATTCTCGTCCCTCTGCAGCAAATGCACCGCCTTCGATCTCGCCGTCGCGTTCTTTAACTCCTCCACCGTGGCCATGAACTCCGCCCGTATCAGCTCCTTGGGGTCGCTCGATTCGGACGACAACATGCTCTCCTCACACGCTTCCTTGAATCTCGTCGGCTGGCAAATGGAATGTATCGCCTTCTTAGAACTCACCATCTTCTCCGACTCCTCATCCTTCGCCTGCGCCGTATACATACCCTGAGCGAACACCACCGCAAGCACCGACGCCAGCACCGCCGCCAAACCGACAAGGACAAAAATAACGTTACTTACCATTTTTAAACACCCTTTTTTCTCCTAATTGGAACCCTAAAACAACAAGAAATTATGAAGAAACTTTTTCCTCCCTCCCTTTTGATTGAATCTAACCAGCAGCATTAGCACAGGAAGGAAAGAAAGAAAGAAAGAAAGTAGAAGATTGGTTGCAAACAGCTTTGGGGGGCTGCTTATTGCTTAATGCCCCTAAAGCTTTTGCCCTTTCTTCAATAATCTACATTTCCAATTCCCTATTTCTACTCCAAGGAAATCACTATTTTTGGTAAAGGATTACTTTTGCATGGTTGAGAGATCTCAACTTGTTCAAGTTTTGAAATTTTTATGGTGTTTAACTCTTCTTCTTCTCCTGAAAATTTTCACATCATAAATTAATATTTTCATTGTTGGTTATGCTATTTATACGTAGGGTGAGTAAAATTCAACACACAAAAAAATTACTCAACTCGTCTTGAGTAGACTTATAATTTTATAAAATCAACTCGTCTGGAAAAAAATTCAAAAAAAAATTGAGTTCAGGATATTTAAGACTACATATAGATAACGCCAGTAAGGCTACATATAATTGTGTCAATAAGATTATTTAACTGATTTTAATTTGGCATTTTTTGGCTCAACAATTTATTGATTAATTAAATACTACAAAAAGTGATTATGGAGTCCAAAAAGGACCAATCGCTTTGAACCAAATTGAGTGTCTCGTTTAAAATCTCTAAACTTAAATGGAGGAAAATAGTACACTCAACCTAGTGAACACGGGATAAAAGTAACAATTCTCACCTTGCAAAAACAATGACCAATGTGCACTAAATAGGCCAATGACACTGCAAAATAGAGAAAGACAAGCTTATTAAATTTAGGGTTTAGAGTTTAAAATTTAAAATTCAAGTTTTAGTGGTAGAGTTTAAAATATAGATTTTAGGGTTTTAAATTTTAAAGGAAGGTTGCGTAATATTTTATATATATGTAAATTACATTTTTTGATATTTTGTTTGAAATATTACTTTTAAAAATTATTATGATTAATACAGTTTAATTCGTACATTTGATTAAAATATAATAGATGCTCTTTTGTTAAAATATTTTGTATTTAGAACCCAATTACAAGTGTCTTAATGGAAAATCGAATAATGTTCATCCTAAAAGACATAAATTCAAATCACTTTGTGTAAGGTGTGTGCATTGTCAAAAGGGTGTGAACAAATTTTATAAAGAATGTCATGCACACCTGTGTATAATAATAATTATAATAAAATTTTATAATAATTGTTCATATAAGGAAATGTTAGTTATTTATATAATTAAAATTATTAATAACCAACTATTAGTTGGTCAAGCGGGATGGAGCGTTAGGTCTCTCAAGCAATGTTAGAGTTTCGAATCCTAACTTTATGAATAGAAAATAATGGGTTGAAAGGGTTGCCCTATTAGCCAACCTCTACAAAATCCGACCTAAATTAGTCTGCCAAAAAGTCAATAACTAGGATTGGAAAATGTATAATAATTATTATTTTTGGACAACCATAAATCCGATGTATAAATAAATATCATTCATAGTTAAATTTAAAAATTTTAAAACCGGGATCACAATTTGTGTAACATAATAGAATTTTTCATCTTAATTTATTAAGTAACTTATTATATATATGATTTATTTGTGAAATTTAAATATAGATTTTCAACTAAAACAGTATATTGGAAACGGTATTAATGAAACTAAATTCAAACAGATATTAGAACGGGAAAATCGAAATTCAAAACACAGATTTCGGAACAAATTGTTACTAAAAGTGCAGATTAAAGTATAAATAGGGCAATGGAAATGCAGATTAATCAAGCAAGCTTTGAAGCTTAAGCGGCTTTATTCAATAAGAGGAATCTTCTTCTTTCTTTCTTCTTCTGAAACTGTTCTTTAGATTCAAGTAAAAAGGAGAGAGGAAAAAGATTTCAATTTTTTATTTTATTGGTTTTTATTTCTCGTCCTTATTAGAGTTTTAATAAGGAAAAAGGCTGTTTAAAAATGGTGAATAGCCTACTTTTTATCACTGTCCTGCTGGTGGCGGTGGTGTCATCGGCCAACTCGTCCGACCCGAAGGAGATGATGAGGTCGCAGTTTCAGGCTACGGTGGCGGAGGTGAAGAAAGCGATGGCGAATTCGAAGACGATAAAGGAGCTGCAGAGCGACGAAAAGACTAAAGAGGCTTTCAAGACCTGCCAGCTGATGTTCGATTGGGCAATTGAGGACTTGGAGAGATCGTTCGACATACTCGGGGAGATCAGTATGATCAAGGTTAACGATATCCTCTTGACCCTTCAGGTGTGGTTGAGCGGCGTCTTCACTAGCCAACAGACATGTATAGACTCGTATGCAGAGATGAACAACACGGCGGCGGTGAAGATGAAATCGATTTTAACAAAGTCACAGGACTTAACCAAGAACGGACTAGGCATAGTGAACGGGTTATCTGCCGTCACTAAAGACTTCGACCTCAGCAGCCTCGGATTCAAACGTAGGTTGTTGTCGAGCGAGTTCCCCGAATGGATGAGCTATAGTGACCGTAGACTCCTGCAGGCAGCAGATGCAGCAGCAGCAGCACCATCGAAGGCAACAGATGCAACAGCAGCCCCATCGAAGGAAACAGATGCAACAGCAGCCCCATCGAAGGAAACAGATGAAACAGCAACACCATCGAAGGCAACAGATGCAGCAACAGCACCATCGAAGGCAACAGATGCAGCAGCAGCCCCATCGAAGGAAACAGATGCAACAACAACACCATCAAAGGCAACAGATGCAGCAACAGCACCATCGAAGGCAACAGATGCAGGAGCAGCAGCAGCTGGGGATTTTAAGCCTGATTTCATCGTTGCTAAGGACGGAAGTGGAAAATATGATAGCGTTGCCAAGGCCCTGGCTGAAATCCCAGCGAAGAATACTAAACGAATTGTCATTATGATTAAGGCCGGAACTTACGATGAGAGGATCGACATCCCTAAGGGTATGGCCAACATTATGCTCATCGGAGAAGGCCCGACTAAGACTATCATCACCGGTAGCGTTAGTGTCGAAAAGACGTTGCCAAGACCTACCACATTCTTCACTGCAACAGTTTGTAAGTACTCCTTATGTGATAGTATAACTTAATTTTTCCATTTTTACCAAGCTCTAATCTTGACTTTTTTTTTTTTTTTTTGCTTTTGTAGCCACGGCAGGCATAGGTTTCATAGCCAAAGACATTGCTTTCGAGAACTCTATCGGACCCGAGGGACATCAAGCGGTGGCCCTCAGGGTTTCCGGCGACATGTCCGCCTTCTATAACTGTCAGTTTAATGGATACCAAGACACCCTTTATTCCCACGAGGGCAGGCATTTTTACCGCGACTGCGTCATTACTGGAACCGTAGACTTCATATTCGGCAGTGCTAGAGCCTTGTTCCAGAACTGCCAGTTGGTCGTGAGGAAGCCCATGGGGAACCAAGCCTGCATTGTCGTTGCACAGGGGAAGAAGGCTCAAGAATCTGCCAGCGGATTCGTGTTTCAGAACTGCACCATCTCTGGCGACAAGGACTATATCCCAGTGAAGGACAAGAACAAGTCGTACCTTAACAGGCCATGGAGGGCATTTGCCACTGTCGTCATAATGCAGTCACAGATCGACGACATCATCCAGCCGGTGGGGTACATTCCGATGGATGGCGACAAGGGGCTAAATGACGGCTACTTTGCCGAGTTCGGAAATCGTGGACCTGGCTCCAACACCGATAACAGAGCCAAATGGCCTTCGATCAAGAAAATCGATGCGGCTGAGGCCAAGAAATTCACTCCTGGTCCCTTCCTCGAATCTGAGACCTGGGTTCCAAGCACTGGAATTCCCTGCATTCCCGACATGATCCCTGGGCTCTAAACTAGCAACAATCGGCTGAGGCCACCGTTTTATTGTCATCACAACTTCAACTATTATATATTCAACCACTTTTCTTCAATATTAATTCAATCCATTAGTGTTACCGTTTCAATTATTGGCTGCAATTTTTGATTTAATAAAGGCTTGATTTAAAGTTTTGTACTTGAGAATATAATTTTTTATTGAAAATTTATTGCTTGTATTGTTAAAATTTAAAAGTATCATATGATTTTAGTAACCTTTATACATTAATTTTAGGGTTAATATTTGATGTACCGCAAGTATAGTTTTATTTTGTCTTCTATAAACGGACTTCAAACGACATCGAATGTTATTTTAGGGCACTAAACCCTACAATCTAACAAATCAAATTTTAAACTCTAAACTCTAAAAATCTAATTTTAAACTCTAAAAATACACTAGTAAAAAATTTTTGTTTTCCTAGATATTGTAGTTTGAATTTAGAGATTAGGATTAGAATTTAGACATTGTAGTTTGAATTTAGGTTTATGTGCTTAGAATTTAGACATTGTAGTTTGAATTTAGAGATTAGGATTAGAATTTAGGGGTTATAGGTAAAAACCTAAATCCCTAACATATTACCCTAAACCCTAACCTCTAAACTCTAAATCATAACCACAAACCCTAAATCCTAAACTTCTAAACATAAACACATAAACTAAATCTCTAACCACTAAAATTAGAGCACTCGTAGAAACAAAATGTTTCCACAACTGCCAATGCATCATATATTTTCCAAAAACAATATAAAACACATATTATAAAAACATGCATTGATGAGAAAACTTTTTTTTTTATCAAATTATGTTTTCATTAAACCGATAAAAATTAATCCAAAATGTTAAAAGATACAAAAACCATTACGTACCTTAATATATAGATATTCAAATTTCAACTAAAAACAATATATTGGAAACGACAATGAAACTAAATTTAGACAGAACAAGAAGAGATGAAGACCGTAAACTTGAAAAACTCTAAACAGATTGGTAATAAAAATGGAATGGTTAACTAAAAATGGCGATTCCATTAAAGTATAAAAAAGGCAATGGAAATGCAAGGAATAAGCAGCATCACGTAGCTGCTAAGAATCTTCTCCTTTCTTTCTTCTTC
This sequence comes from Hibiscus tridactylites, assembly GCA_958450335.1. Lineage (NCBI taxonomy): Eukaryota > Viridiplantae > Streptophyta > Magnoliopsida > Malvales > Malvaceae > Hibiscus > Hibiscus tridactylites. The sequence goes on along the minus strand of OY288289.1, from coordinate 73,283,461 downwards.
AGAAACTGTTCAAGTGAAAAGAAGGGAGGAAAAAAAGCTGTTTGAAAATGGCGAATAGCGTACTTTTTATCATTGTCCTGATGGTGGCGCTGGTGGCGTCGGCGCTCACCGCGTACTTCGCCATCGAACTCGTAGCAGCAAAGAAGCATAGGGAGGAGAGGGAATCGCAGTTGTCGACTTCGAACAAGGCGATACAGTCAATTTGTCAGCCGACGCAATTTAAAGAAGCGTGTGAGCAGAGCATGTCGTCGGCCAACTCGACCGAACCGAAGGATCTGATAAGGGCGGAGTTTCGAGCGACGGTGGAGGAGATAAAGAAAGTGGTGGCGCATTCGAAGACGTTGAAGGAGCTGCAGAATGATGAAAAGACTGAACAGGCTTTCGATGTTTGCCATCAGATGTTTGATTGGGCAATTCAGGACCTGGAGAGATCGTTCGGCAAGCTCGGGGAGGTCGATATGAGCAAGATTGACGAAATCCTCTTGACCCTCCAGGTGTGGCTGAGCGCCGCCCTCACCAGCCAGCAGACCTGTATAGACTCGTATGAGGAGATGGACGGCCATGCCGCGGAGAAGATGATGTCTATCTTAACCAAGTCACAGGAGCTAACCAGGAACGGGATATCGATACTGAATGGGTTCTCGGCCCTCACTAAAGACCTCGACATCAACAACCATGAGGAACCCGCGGCACATCGTAGGCTGTTGTCGACCGAGTTCCCTGAATGGATGAGCTATAGTGACCGCAAACTCCTACATGCAGCAGAAACAGCGACAACAACGACAACAACAACACATCATGAAGAAACTAAAGAACAGCGGGAGGCGGCAATAGCAGCAGAACTGGGGGATTTTAAGCCTGATTTCATCGTTGCTAAGGACGGGAGCGAAAAATATGATAGCGTGGCCAAGGCCCTAGCTCAAGTCCCAAAGAAGAATACTAAACGGATTGTCATTCTGATTAAGGCCGGAATTTACCATGAGAGGATCGGGATCCCCAAGAGTACCGACAACATTATGCTCATTGGAGAAGGTCCGACTAAGACTATCATCACCGGTAACGTCAGTGTCGAAAAGACATCGCCGAGACCTACCACATTCTACACGGCAACAGTTTGTAAGTACTCCGTATGTGATATAACTTAATTTCTTATTTTAGAGCTCTAATCTCGACTATGTTTGGTTTTTTGTAGCCGCGGCTGGGATGGGCTTTATAGCCAAGGACATCACGTTCGAGAACACTATTGGACCCGAAGGACACCAAGCGGTGGCCCTCAGGGTCTCCGGTGACATGTCCGCCTTCTATAACTGCCATTTCAACGGATACCAAGACACCCTTTATTCCCACGAGGGCAGGCATTTTTACCGTGACTGCGTCATCAGCGGAACCATAGATTTCATTTTCGGCAGCGCTAGAGCCGTGTTCCAGAACTGCCATTTAGTCGTGAGGAAGCCGATGGGGAACCAAGCCTGCATCTTCATCGCACAGGGGAAGAAGACTCAAGAATCCGCTAGCGGGTTCGTGTTTCAGAACTGCACCTTCTCTGGCGACAAGGACTACATCCCAATGAAGGACAAGAACAAGTCATACCTTAACAGACCATGGAGGGCATTCGCCACCGTCGTCATAATGCAGTCACAGATCGACGACATCATCCAGCCGGAGGGGTACATTCCGATGGACGGCGACAAGGGGTTGGAGACCGGCTACTTCGTAGAGTTCGACAACCGTGGACCTGGCTCTAACACTGAACTCAGAGCCAAATGGCCTTCAATCAAGGAAATCGATCAAGTTGAGGTCAAGAAATTCACCCCCGGCCCCTTCCTCGAATCCGAGAATTGGGTTCCGAGCGCCGAAATTCCATGCATTCCCGACATGATCCCTGGGCTCTAAACTAGCAACAATCGATTGAGGCACCGTTTTATTGTCATCACAACTTCAAGTATTATAGATTAAACAACTTTTCTTCAATATAAATTCATTCCATTAGTGTTCCAGTTTCTGTTGTTGCCTTCAACTTTCAAGGTTATAAAAGTTTGATTCTAATGTTTTATACTTAAAAGATATGATTTATTGGTTGTATTGTTAAAATTTAAAGGGCAATTTACATAAATCATCACTGAACTTTACTCTTAAGCTTATTTTGGTCACTGAAGTTTTTAAAACGTTCAATTTATTCACTGAAGTTTATACATTGAACCTCTTTTATTACTCATCCACTAACTTTTTGACGACTACTATTTATCGACAAACGAAGGGACTTCTCCAAGATAGAAACAATTGAAAACTTCATCTGCACGAGAGAAGCAACATATTGGAAAACGGGCTTCAACCGAGGACGGAGGAGGGAGATCGACGAGAGAGAAATCAATAGGTTTTTGGCGAGGACGAAGTGACTGGTAAAACTTGGGACCAAACGACCATCATCTGTGACCGTTTGGGGTTTATGAGTGACCAAAAACGTTTAATGTCTAAATTTTAGTGGCCAAAAAGTCAATATATAAACTTCATTAAGTAAAATGAACGTTTTGGAATTTTAGTGACTAAAATAGGTTTAAAAGTAAAGTCCAATAATGATTTACGTAATTTTACCAAAACTTAAAAGTATCATATGTTTTAGTAACGTTTATACATTATTTTAAGGGGTAAAAATCCTCTGCCCCTAATCATGACCTCTTTTATGCCCTACACTAAAAATCACTTAAAATTAAATTTTAAACCGTAACCCTAATTTTCACATCCTAAACCCTAAACCTCACACCCTAAAATTGCATCTTACCTCTAATTCCCTAAACCTTAACCTTAAACCCTAAACTCTAAACCCTAAATCTACTATTTTAAAGTGGGGCATAAAAGGGAGCATGATAAGGGAGCAGACGATTTTCATCCTATTTTAAGTCGGTCATAATTTTTATAAATTTAACCATAAACATTTAAATATTGTGTTAATCGGATTCCCATACAAAAGTATTTAAAAAGGATATATTAAAAAACATACAATGAGAAAACTAAAATTTACAAATTAATATATTTTCATTATACCAAAATCAACCATTGCCCGACAAATATGATTTTATTAGATTGTAGTGGGGGCGAGTAAAAAAATTATTTAAGGGTGTTATTTTTAAGGGTAATCTTCACTCGTGGTCGCTTTTGTTTTGTGTTTGTTCTATTTTGGTCACCCGAATTCAAAAAAGACTATTCTGGTCACTTACGTTTGAAACCGTTTCTGTTTTGGTCACTAGACCGTTAACCTCCGTTAATTAAAAATAATAATTTCTAATTTGACCCCCAAACTTTCAAAACTTCATTGTTCACCATCTTCCTCAAAACTCAATGAGCCAAATGGGCTCATTTATGTGTATTTTGACAGCTAAAGTTCTCAAGATGGATGCAAAACTCCGAGATTACTGTTGTTTTAAAGTCTATATTTCAATCTTGTGTTAGTTTTCCGGAAGGATTAGCATTTATTATCTACTCCTCCCTTAATTATATATTGTAAGAGGGGGACTAAATACTTTGTTTTATGAGGCAATAAAATCAAGTTCTCAAAGTCCAGTCGATACAAACTTCCTCTGCTTCTAAATCTTTCCTTCAATGACAAGAGTAAGAAGAGTTAAAAGGGTCCCCCAAGCATGAATCTCCTCTATCTCCTTCACCGCTTCTAAAGAGACGTAGATCGCATTGCATCATCGTTCAATCATCGCCCTCTCTCTGATGATCTTCATCAAATAGGGGACCCATGGACTAATATTCAAGGAGGGTTAAACCATAATGCTGAATTAACAAGGGAGGTAGAAGCTGAAGTTATTCCTCTAGCTGAAACTGAGCAACAATCTGCACCGTCCACTCCAGTTATTGAAGATAATACACCTTTGACTACTTTTGCTTCCAAGACAAGGAAGAAAGCATCCACATCAACAGTAAAACTTTCTTTAAATTTGATCTATGCTAGCTTGGTTATCCTGTAGTGGTGTGAAGCAAATAGCTTTTTCTAGTCCATGTCTTTGGCATCCCATCTCTATAGTGAACCTTCAAATCTCTTTTCTCAAATATGATGTCAAAAATTAATCTAATTGTTGACTGATGATTCTCTTAAGTACATATACAACTAATGCTCATAAAATATTGTTTTTCGATACAACACATAAAAATGACATGGATATGCAAATTATCAAGTTTATTATCATTCAAATGAGGCTAAATCCTCCTAAATTGCTTCGGAATTCGAGCGGATGTTTTTTCAGAACCTCTTTTCTTATCAAGCTCCTCTAAGTACTCCCATAACTTTGGGTCCTCGTAATCCTTTATGAGAACTGTAGGATTAGCTTCCCTAAGTACATTTTCAGGGTAGTTTGTAGTTAACCCCACAACAGGCATTCCAGCTGCAACTCTTGCTTTTATGCTCGGTACAGAGTTTTGGTATTAGCAAGCTTGACGATGATAGTTCTCCCCTGCGTTGGGAAGTTCATTGAGTTTTGGGAAGATGGTGAAAGATGAAGTTTTGAAAGTTTGGGGGTCAAATTAGAAATTATTATTTTTAATTAACGGAGGTTAACGGCCCAGTGACCAAAACAGAAACGGTTTCGAACGTAAGTGACCAGAATAGTCTTTTTTGAATTCGGGTGACCAAAATAGAACAAATCCAAAACAAAAGTGACCACGAGTGAATATTACCCTATTTTTAATTATATTTAAGGGGTGTCAATTATTTATAAATGAGTGTCAATTATCTGATTTTTAATTTTTTATTTATAAATTATATTAAAAAAATTTGAGGCATCATCTAACCACTCATATTAATAGGTGGCTCCGCCCATGTTGTGAATCATACAAACCTAAAGATTGAATTGTGAGTATCATCAAAAACCTCTCAAATCCTACACAACCAAGAAGAAAACAATTTTTTTTTTGTTCGACAATTTTGATTTTATTAGATTGTGAATCATACAAACGTAAAGTCTGAATTGTGGGCCTCATTTAAAACCTCGTAAATCTCAAATCATAGTTGGAAGCCAACAACAATCGAACCCAACTAAACAATGTAATCACCCCAAAAACAGAGCATTATACACTACCTGCATCATATACATAGACAGCAACCAACCAAAAATGAACCCAACAAGACAAGGTCTTCAACACCCCTTCTTCAACAATAAGATAACTTATTAAATCAAGAAGCGATTCAACGTTGCACCGGACAATCGAGATGAATGGAGCCATTTCTGTATTATTGGGATCAAAGAGGTTCAAGGTTAGATTTTTCGAACTTGACCATACTTTCAGGTCGTCATCTGTTTGGTGTGGTGTTAAGGAGTCAGAATGTGATGGCAAGGACGATGTCCGATCGTCGGAAGCTTCGATTGAATCTTCATCAGGGAACTTGGAAGTGGAAAAGTTGGTGGCCAGGCGTTTGATTGTTCCCTCGTTGTGGCTAGGTGTGGTGGTGTAGGCATGGTGCTTGTTGTGGCTATGTATTTGTTAAGGTTGGGAGTTTGGTTGGCCAGTATGGTATTATTGTGTATGTCTTGAGTTGGCGTTTTATTTTCGAATATTAAGATGATTGTTTTCTTGCTGCATATGATTGTTCCCTCGTTTTTTGATGAGCCACGTATTAACCTTTTCGATTTCTATCTTTAATAAAATCGATTACTGAGAAAAAAAAAAAAAGTAAAAACGTTTTGTCTAGTACCAATGATTTAAATGCCTAGTCTTTTCCCCAAAGCTAATATATATATATGACTGGTTATTACACATTTGAATATTATTTAAAAATTTTATCTTAATTTATGATGCATAATTTATTTTTGAAATTTAAATATAGATTTTTCAAGTAAAACAATATTTGTCCAGACATTTCGGAACAAGAAGAGATGAACTCGGTAAACATGAAAAACTCCGAACAGATTGTTACTAATAATGGAATGGTTAACTAAAAATGGGGATGTCATTCCAGTATAAATAGAGCAATGGAAATGAAGATTAATCAAGCAAGAGTTTTATTTTTATTTATTCAATAAGGAATAAGCAGCTTCTCGTAGCTGCTAAGAATCTTCTTCTTTCTTCTTCTGAAGTTGTTCTTTAGATTTCAAGTGAAAGAAGGGAGGAAAAAGATTTCATTTTCATTATTTATTTCTTGTTGTTATTAGCGTTTTAATAAGGGGAAAAAAGTTGTTTAAAAATGATGAATAGCCTACTATTTATCACTCTCCTGCTGGTGGCAATGGTGTCGTCGGCCAACTCGTCTGACCCGAAGGAGATGATAAGGAATGAGTTTCAGGCTACGGTGGCGGAGATAAAGAAAGCGATGGCGAATTCGAAGACGATAAAGGAGCTGCAGAGCGACGAAAAGACTAAAGAGGCTTTCAAGACCTGCCAGCTGATGTTCGATTGGGCAATTGAGGACTTGGAGAGATCGTTCGACATACTCGGGGAGATCAGTATGATCAAGGTTAACGATATCCTCTTGACCCTTCAGGTGTGGTTGAGCGGCGTCTTCACTAGCCAACAGACATGTATAGACTCGTATGCAGAGATGAACAACACGGCGGCGGTGAAGATGAAATCGATTTTAACAAAGTCACAGGACTTAACCAAGAACGGACTAGGCATAGTGAACGGGTTATCTGCCGTCACTAAAGACTTCGACCTCAGCAGCCTCGGATTCAAACGTAGGTTGTTGTCGAGCGAGTTCCCCGAATGGATGAGCTATAGTGACCGTAGACTCCTGCAGGCAGCAGATGCAGCAGCAGCAGCACCATCGAAGGCAACAGATGCAACAGCAGCCCCATCGAAGGAAACAGATGCAACAGCAGCCCCATCGAAGGAAACAGATGAAACAGCAACACCATCGAAGGCAACAGATGCAGCAACAGCACCATCGAAGGCAACAGATGCAGCAGCAGCCCCATCGAAGGAAACAGATGCAACAACAACACCATCAAAGGCAACAGATGCAGCAACAGCACCATCGAAGGCAACAGATGCAGGAGCAGCAGCAGCTGGGGATTTTAAGCCTGATTTCATCGTTGCTAAGGACGGAAGTGGAAAATATGATAGCGTTGGCAAGGCCCTGGCTGAAATCCCAAAGAAGAATACTAAACGAACTGTCATTCTGATTAAGGCCGGAACCTACGATGAGAGGATCGACATCCCTAAGGGTATGGCCAACATTATGCTCATCGGAGAAGGCCCGACCAAGACTATCATCACCGGTAGCGTTAGTGTCGAAAAGACGTTGCCAAGACCTACCACATTCTTTACTGCAACAGTTGGTAAGTACTCCTTATGTGATAGTATAACTTAATTTTTCATTTTTTACCAAGCTCTAATCTTGACTTTTATTTTGGTTTTTGTAGCCTCGGCTGGCATAGGTTTCATAGCCAAGGACATTGCGTTCGAGAACACTATCGGACCCGAGGGACACCAAGCGGTGGCTCTTAGGGTTTCTGGCGACATGTCCGCCTTTTATAACTGTCAATTTAATGGATACCAAGACACCCTTTATTCTCACGAGGGCAGACATTTTTACCGCGACTGCGTCATTAGTGGAACCGTAGACTTCATATTCGGCAGTGCTAGAGCTTTGTTCCAGAACTGCCAGTTGGTCGTGAGGAAGCCCATGGGGAACCAAGCCTGCATTGTCGTTGCACAGGGGAAGAAGGCTCAAGAATCCGCCAGCGGGTTCGTGTTTCAAAATTGCACGTTCTCCGGTGAAAAAGACTACATCCCAGTGAAGGACAAGAACAAGTCATACCTTAACAGGCCATGGAGGGCATTTGCCACTGTCATCATAATGCAGTCACAGATCGACGACATCATCCAGCCGGTGGGGTACATTCCGATGGAGGGAGATAAGGGGCTGAATGACGGCTACTTTGCCGAGTTTGGAAACCGTGGACCTGGCTCTAACACCGAAAATAGAGCCAAATGGCCTTCGATCAAGAAAATTGATGCGGCTGAGGTCAAGAAATTCACCCCCGGTCCCTTCCTCGAATCTGAGACCTGGGTTCCAAGCACTGGAATTCCCTGCATTCCCGACATGATCCCTGGGCTGTAAGCTAGCAACAATCGGCTGAGGCCACCGTTTTATTGTCATCACAACTTCAACTATTGTATATTCAACAGCTTTTTTGCTACATAAATTCAATTCATTTTTTATTTTTTTACGAAACAAATATAATATATTAATATAATTAAAAAATATAATTAATATAATTAAAAAGAGCCAACTGATGGCATAATTAACTAAAAACAAGGATAAATCACATCACTAAAAACTCCTAAAAACTAAATGGACTTATCAAATTTTTAGCCTAGGTATATTGTTTTTGTTAAATATATTGTCTTCTGCTAGACAACCGTGTGGCCTTAATTGTTTTCTTGGCTGAAACTGGACTAAGTCACCTGAAAAATCTCTAAGTTAGAACACTTAGAAACGTCGCCAAAAACGGAAAGATGACAAAGAACAAAAGAAAGTGAGTGATGAATGAAAATGTCCAAGGTTGAGCCTCCTTTTACAGTGAGAGCTCTGTACAATCAACGGTCAAGATTACAAGGGATCAATGGTCAGGATGAAAGCCTATCCTATCTACAACACATTTGAATTTCAAATGGAAGATAAAGTGGGAATTATCTTTACATATAAGCACAAAAATGATAAGTGAGATACCTTATTGATTCACCATGGTAATTACTTCTCTTTGTGCATTTCATGTAACCCTTTAAACCCGGCCCAGAAGAAATGAGCTGAATCTAGGAAGTCGTACTTGAAAACTTGTCCCTCAAGTAATAAATCTTAACTTTAATAGTTTTATAAAAACGAAAAAAATCATTATCATAAAACATCACATCATTTACAAAACTCAAAAGTTATAAAATATTCTTATAACATAATAATATATTCAAATCAAAATCCGTAGATGCATGCATTAAAATAATCCCAAAATATAAAAGTCTCAAAGTCTGATTACATAAATGTTTCAAAACATAAAATAATAATTTGTAAGTTTAATTAAAATAGTTCATACTCATATAATATCCGTGTTGAGTGCATAAAAGTTCTATATTTTACCCCTCATTTACCCACATTTTTGTTGCACCCAAGCATGATTCATTGCATTTAGGATAGATTTTGGCATACACATCACAATTAGATAAAATTGCACAGTTGTTGTTGATTTTGGTTACTGTTGCACGGGGAGATCAGTACGAGCAAGGTTAACGATATCCTCTTGACCCTTCAAGTGTGGTTGAGCGGCGTCTTCACTAGCCAACAGACATGTATAGACTCGTATGCAGAGATGAACAACACGGCGGTGAAGATGAAATCGATTTTAACAAAGACCTAACCAAGAACGGGCTAGGCATACTGAACGGGTTATCTGCCATCACTAAAGACTTCGACCTAAGCAGCCTCAGATTCAAACGTAGGCTATTGTCAAGCGAGTTCCCAGAAATGGATGAGCTATAGTGACCGTAGACTCCTGCAGGCAGCAGATGCAGCAGCAGCAACACCATCGAAGGTAGCTGATGCAGCAGCAGTAGCACCATCGAAGGAAACAGATGCAGCAGCACCACCATCAAAGGCAACAGATGCAACAGCAGCACCATCAAAGGCAACAGATGCAGCAACAGCACCATCAAAGGCAACAACTGCAGGAGCAGCAGCAGCTGGGGATTTTAAGCCTGATTTCATCGTTGCTGAGGACGGAAGTAGAAAATATGATAGCGTTGGCAAGGCCCTGGCTGAAATCCCAAAGAAGAATACTAAACGAATTGTCATTCTGATTAAGGCCGGAACTTACGATGAGAGGATCGACATCCCTAAGGGTATGGCCAACATTATGCTCATCGGAGAAGGCCCGACCAAGACTATCATCACTGGTAGCGTTAGTGTCGAAAAGACGTTGGCAAGACCTACCACATTATTCATTGCAACAGTTTGTAAGTACTTCTTATGTGATAGTATAACTTAATTTTTCCTTTTTTGCCAAGCTCTAATCTTGACTTTTTTTTTGGTTTTTGTAGCCTCGGCTGGCATAGGTTTCATAGCCAAGGACATTGCGTTCGAGAACACTATCGGACCCGAGGGACACCAAGCGATGGCCGTCAGGGTTTTCGGCGACATGTCCGCCTTTTATAACTGTCAGTTTAATGGATACCAAGACACCCTTTATTCTCACGAGGGCAGACATTTTTACCGCGACTGCGTCATTAGTGGAACCGTAGACTTCATATTCGGCAGTGCTAGAGCTTTGTTCCAGAACTGCCAGTTGGTCGTGAGGAAGCCCATGGGGAACCAAGCCTGCATTGTCGTTGCACAGGGGAAGAAGGCTCAAGAATCCGCCAGCGGGTTCGTGTTTCAAAATTGCACGTTCTCCGGTGAAAAAGACTACATCCCAGTGAAGGACAAGAACAAGTCATACCTTAACAGGCCATGGAGGGCATTTGCCACTGTCATCATAATGCAGTCACAGATCGACGACATCATCCAGCCGGTGGGATACATTCCGATGGAGGGAGATAAGGGGCTGAATGACGGCTACTTTGCCGAGTTTGGAAACCGTGGACCTGGCTCTAACACCGAAAATAGAGCCAAATGGCCTTCGATCAAGAAAATCGATGCGGCTGAGGTCAAGAAATTCACCCCCGGTCCCTTCCTCGAATCTGAGACGTGGGTTCCAAGCACCGGAATTCCCTGCATTCCCGACATGATCCCTGGGCTCTAAGCTAGCAACAATTCGCTAAAACCACCGTCTGGGCTCTAAGCTAGCAACAATCGGCTAAAACCGCCGTTTTATTTTCATCACAACTTCATTTATTGTATATTGAACAGCTTTTTTGCTAATAAATTCATTTCATTTTTTTATTTTTTTACGAAACAAATATAATATATTAATATAATTAAAATATATAATTAATATATATATAATATTAATATAATTAAAAAGAGCCAACTAATGGCATAATTAACTAAAAACAAGGATAAACCACATCACTAAAAACTCCTAAAAACTAAATGGACTTATCAAATTTTTAGCCTAGCTATATTGTTTTTCTTAAATATATTGTCTTCTGCTAGACAACCGTGTGGCCTTAGTTGTTTTCGACTGAAAACTGGACTAAGTCACCTGGAAAATCTCTAAGTTAGAATACTTAGAAACGTCGCAGAAAAGGGAAAGATGATAAAGAACAAAAGAAAGTGAGTGATGAATGAAAATGTACAAGGTTGAGCCTCCTTTTACAGTGAGAGCTCTATACAATCAACGGTCAAGATTACAAGGGATCAATGGTCAGGATGAGAGCCTATCCTATCTACAACACATTTAAATTTCAAATCGAAGATCAACGACATCATCCAGCCGGTGGGGTACATTCCGATGGAGGGAGACAAGGGGCTGAATGACGGCTACTTTGCCGAGTTCGGAAACCGTGGACCTGGCTCTAACACCGAAAACAGAGCCAAATGGCCTTCGATCAAAAAAATCGATGCGGCTGAGGTCAAAAAATACACCCCGGGTCCCTTCCTCGAATCTGAGACATGGGTTCCAAGCACCGAAATTCCCTGCATTCCCGACATGATCCATGGGCTCTAAGCTAGCAACAATCGGCTAAGACCACCGTTTTATTTCCATCACAACTTCATTTATTGTATATTGAACAGCTTTTCTTTGACATAAATTCAATTCATTTTTTTATTTTTCACAAAGCAAATATAATTTATTAACATAATTAAAAAGAGCCAACTAATGGCATAATTAACCTAGCTATATATATATTCCATAATTTCATTGGATTATTATTGCATTGTTTCGAACAAGATATTTAATTTTTGTTATTGTATTGTTAAAATTTAAATGTATCATATGTTTTAGTGAAACGATAAATTTTAAAAGATACAAAAAATTATCGAAATGATATTTTTTTCATTAATTAATAAAAGTAATAACTTCAACTTTAAGTCTTTCTATAACCATAAAAAATTTATAAATTATTGTTTCATAGTCGAAACCAAACTAAGATTTAATCTTGACTGTGTTTGATTTTTTGTAGCCGGGGATGGGATGGGCTTCGTAGCCAAGGACATCGCATTCGAGAACTCTATCGGACCTGAGGGACACCTGTTAAGTCTATAGTTTAGATAAGAAATCAACTGTATTGATGTTAGTTAAGCTGAGTCAGCAGGTGGTTAGGTTGTTATTGTTAATAACTACCTCAATTGACTCTCTTGACTAACAAAATTATTGTATATATTCAACTCAGTCTCACTTTGAGATATTATGATTTTTTCAATAAAATCTGAGAGTATTGTCCTCTCTTTCTATTCTTTTATTCTTCTATAATGAAGAATCCTATCATGGTATCAATCGCCATTAAAAGGTTTTGATGTTGGTCTTTTCTTCCGCTTTGGTTCTTCTCTGCTGTGCTCTTCAGATTCTCATTGGCATTCTTGTGTGATTCAGGTTGTGGTTGTGGATTGAGCTGGTGACTCGATAATTGTAAGATTTCTGTACTCACCTAGTCTTGATCTATACACCAATTCTCTGATCTTCATTTTGAAATTATTCATTGTCATAAGGAAGTCTGTTTCATGATTAATTGTTGCGAAACAGATCAGTGATGTGTGGATAATTTCTAGATTAGAGGTTGTGTCAATCAGGTGCTATTCATACCTTTGCGACATCACAGTCTGTTCATGTGCGATTGCTATTTTTTGGTTTATACTAAAGCTTGCTTGTTTGCTTGATCTCTGGTTTCGTGGTTTCTTTTGTGCAGTTGGTTTGTTATTTGTGGTTGATGTGTGCGATAGCTGCTATATCAGTTGCATCTTCGTAATCTAAGTCTTGATTTCTGCTTTTCTTTATTTGAAGTTGTTTGCTTGTGATTTGTCTGGTGATTGCTGGGTTTGGTTTTTGCTCACCAACTGTTTGATGAGTTGTTTCTGAGAGTTGGTGGCGTTTTCAGTTAGTATCTTTGTGGTCTGTTTTTTGCTCCCCAACTGTTTGATAAATTGTCTCTGAGAGTTGCTGGAATTTTTCTCGAACTACTATGGTTGGTGATTCTGGTGACAGTTCTGGTTCTATATCTGCCTCTCTGTTGATTGATACTAGTTCATACACAATTCAGCAGCTTCCCAAACTTGACACTGTCAAGTTGACTGAGAATACTTATGTCCTCTGGAAGCATCAGGTTATGCTAATTGTTGAAGGTTATGGGTTAGTTTCATTCCTTTCGGATCATAAGGTTCCTGACGAAACTGTGGTGAATGACTCAAGACAGACTGTTACTAGTTCGATATATTTGGCCTACCTAAAGCAAGATAAGCTTCTTGCTTCGTGGCTTCTTTCTACAGTATCATCTGATTTGCTTCCTCACCTCACTGGGCTAGCAACATCTCGTGCTATCTGGGATGCACTATCGCGAAGATTTGTTGCACGATCTTCCACAAAGATATCCTCATTACGTCACAGTCTGCACTCTCAGCGTAAGCGTGGTCAGTCTGTTAGTGAGTACCTTGCGAAGATCAAATTAATCTGTGATACATTAGGGGCTTCAGGTAATGTTGTTTCTGATTAGGAGCAGGTTAGTGTGGTTTTGTCTGGTCTATCGGCTGAGTTCGAGAGTGTGATTGCAGTTGCTTCAAGAGAAGCACTTACTCTTGAAAGTCTGTCAGAAATGCTCTTTGATTGTGAGGCTCGACAACAAGAGTTCTTGGCTGATAGAATGTCAATTCAAGCTAATGTTGTGACTAGATCCTCTGGGAAGTATACTTCTTACAAGGAAGATGAAGGTGGTGATTCAGATAATGTTTCTGATCAAGCTTGTCAACAGTTTACTAATTCCAATTCACAAAGTTTCTCAAAAGGTCAACGTGTGAATTCTTTTTTAGGGCGAGGACGTGGTCGTTTTGGTAATAATCGTCCTCAATGCCAACTTTGTGGTCGTTATGGTCATTTGGTTCATAAGTGTTGGTACAGATTTGATCAGACCTTTCCCGGAGTGTTATCTGGTGATCAGTCTTCTCGTGAGTCTTCATCAGGGTCTGCTGCTCCTCAGCCTACTGGTTTTAGCCCTCGATCTGAGACTTCTTCTATGCCATCGGTTCAAGCCTATAATCATGTTTTTCCTATGCACTCTTCTCCTCTGTTTTCTGTACCTCAATGGTCACCTTTTCTACAGTTTTATTCTTCACCTGGCTCGATGGTTTCTTCTTATACTCCGACCCACATTGCTCCTACTTCCATGAATGTTCCTTCAGCTCCTCATGTCTCGTCTCCCAGATTTTCTGCTCCGGTCATAGCTAATTCTTTTTCTCCAGTGATAGGTGGCAGTGGTGCTCATGGCTCTTGAGACACTGTGTGGTACCCTGACTCGGGTGCCACACATCATATTACCAATGATCGGTCTAATCTACATTCAGATGTTGTCTACACGGGTAAGGATTCTTTGTGTATGGGTAATGAGAATGAAGTTCAAATTACTAATATTGTCTTAGGTTATATGTCTTCTGCAAATAGAACTTTGTGTTTGCGAAATCTTTTGTGTGTTCTCGATATTAAGCGAAATTTGTTATCCGTATCTCAATTTGCACGAGATAATGTTGTTTACTTTGAATTTCATCCTCACAAGTATTTTGTTAAGGATGCTCAGACCAAGGACACGCTATTGGAGGGGAAGCTCACTCTTGATGGTCTCTATGAGTTGGAGTCGTTTCAGCCTGATGGTGATTCACATACTAGTTCCACTATACATACTACGTCTGGTTTTACAAATAATGCTGTACCAGAATCATGTAATGTTTTAAAGTCTTTGCCTTTGGACTTGTGGCACAAACGAATGGGTCATCCATCGTTAAATGTTCTTAAGACTGCCTTGAATTCATGTAATATTCCTTTTAGTGATAATAATGTTTCTTCAGTGTGTGGTCCTTGTTTACAAGGAAAGGCCCACAAATTGCCTTTTCATCCTTCTACCACAATGTATGAGTCTTCGTTTCAACTCGTTGTTTCGAATGTGTAGGGTCTGGCTCACAAGGCCTCAGATGGGTTTCTATATTATGTATCGTTTATCGATGTTTATAGTAGGTTTACTTGGATGTACTTGCTTAAGAAAAAGTCATAAGTTTTTCAATGTTTAGTGGATTTTCACAAAATGGTTGAGGTTCAATATGGTTGTCGTATTAAGGCACTTCAGACGGATGATGGTGGTGAGTATACGGCTCTTGTAGTGTGACTTCAACGGCATGACATTATTCATCTAGTGTCTTGTCCTAGTACGTCTTAGCAGAATGGCAAGGCCTAACTATGATTTACTTCGTGCCTTTGGGTGTGCATGTTTTCCATTAATACGGCCGTTTAATCATCACAAATTGGAATTTCGGTCTAAGCAATGTGTTTTCATTGGTTATAGTCCTAAACATAAGGGCTACAAGTGCCTTGGTGAAGATGGTCGAATATTAGTGCCAAGGCATGTCATTTTTGATGAACAAACATTTCCTCTGGTCTTGCAGCCTGCTTCTCATATGGGCTCTAACTCGGTCTGTTCTTCCTCATCAATGGATTCTCAGTCGTCAGGCTTGTCGTTGTTTTGTGTAAGTCCGCTGGGTCAGTCTACTTCGTTGGGTCAGCCCAATTCTTTGTTGCCTGATATGTTGGTGCAAACCACTTCCACTACGTCTGCTCTGTGGGCTCAACCCATTTTCCGTAGATTCTGGCTTGGTGACTGAGCCTGCAACTGATAGGACCACATCCGTTGCCCAACCTCTAATTGATGTACCTGACTCCTTAGTGCAACCTGGGTTAATACCTCAGATTTGGTTCATGAGACCGGATCGGTTCGCATTAACACTATTATTCATGAAATATGAGATTCTGCTCAAAATACTGGGCCTGCTTTGCATTCTCAGCACGTTTTAGACAATCAGGCTGTTGTCAATAATCCTTCTGGTGTAACACCTGGGCTTGTGGCAGCTGGACTTTCACATGATGGCAGCTCTCCTGACTTGGTTGATGATAGGGTCCATAGCTCTTTTCCCGACCTGGGTCATGAATCTCCCACGCCTCATGTAGGGTTTTCACTTAATCTGTCTGAGCTCTCTCCTTTGATTCACTAAGATAGTGGCGATGAGTTTTTGGCACGGTCTGATGACGGCACTGAACCAGGTGTCTCTTCTTCTGATTTTCCTTCTCATGAGGCTCATATATATGATGCGGCTCCCTCGTCTGATGCGTCTTCTGGTGAGTCTTTATCCTTCTGCGAACCTCTCCCTCCTTCAGTTGAACCATCTAAGCTTGTTTCTCGGTCCTTGCCTGTCGAGAACAATCACCCTATGGTGACTCAAGGGAAGAATGGGATCCGGAAACCCAAAGTTTTTTCATCAACACTGGCAAAGTTCTCCGAACCTCAAAACATTCGAGAGGCTTTCCGTAGTGAACAATGGACTTGTGCTGCTCAGGAGGAGTATGATGCGTTAATCAGAAACAACATTTTGTCTCTTGTTGAGTTACCTCTTAATAGGACGACTGTTAATTTTAAGTGGATCTTCAAAGTTAAGCAGAATGCAGATGGGTTAATATCGCGGTACAAGGCTCGTCTCGTTGCGAAGGGGTACTTACAGCAAGCTGGGTTCGATTTTCGTGAGACTTTTAGTCCGGTTGTCAAACCCACGATGGTGAGAACCATTTTGTCTCTGCCTGTTTCGAGAGGGTGGATCCTTCGCCAGGTTGATGTCAATAACGTGTTCTTAAACGGAGATTTGACGGAGGAAGTTTATATGGTGCAACCTCCGGGTTTTGAACAAGGTAATAAAAAGGTTTGTTTGCAAATTAAATAAGGCAATTTATGGGTTAAAACAGGCCCATCGGGCTTGGTTTGAAAAGCTTCGATCTTATCTTCAATCTGCTGGGTTTTGTGTTTCCAAATCCGATTCATCCTTGTTTGTTCGAAATTGCAGTTCTAACATTGTTTATCTCTTAGTGTATGTCAATGATATAATCATCACAAGAAACGATACGCATGTAGTTCAAAGTGTCATTGATGATTTAAATAAGTCTTTTTCTCTGAAAGATTTAGGGGTGCTAGCATATTTTCTGGGCATTGAAGTTCATCATGATGATAATGGTTTGTGGCTGAGTCAGCGAAAGTATATTACTGAATTACTTAAAAAAAGTGGCCTAGCTGGTTCTAAAGGGTTGCCTACTCATATGGTGTCTAGTTGCTCTTTATCTGCTGCGATTAGCACTCATGTTGATAATGTTACAGAGTATAGAAGTATCGTTGGAGCTTTACAGTACATTGTGATTACAAGGCCGGATATTGCCTTTGCAGTCAATTGTGTCTGTCAATTTATGCAGAGGCCTTTAGATACTCATTTTCAGGCAGTTAAACGTGTGCTTAGGTATCTTCAGGCTACCATTGATTATGGGTTACATTTTACTGCTGCATCGCATCTTGATATAGTGGCCTTTGCTGATGCAAATTAGGGATCTGATGTAGATGATCGTCGATCTACCACAGGGTTTTGTGTGTTTTTTTGGAGGAAATCTTGTCTCATGGGGTTGCAAGAAGCAATCTGTTGTCTCTAGGTCCACGGCAGAGGTTGAGCATCGTGCAGTTGTATGTGCCACGATAAAGGTTTTGTGGTTTCAGTCTTTACTTCGTGAACTTCATATAGATCCTGCTGGTCAACCTGTTCTCTGGTGTGATACTTCAAGTGTTGTGGCAGTTTTCGCAAACCCAGTGCTGCATTCAAAGTTCAAGCATGTGGAGCTTGATCTGTATTTTGTTCGTGAAAGGGTTGCAGCTGGCACATTGGTGGTGAATGAAGTTCCAGCATGTGAGTAGATTGCTGATATATTGACAAAACCATTGACTGCACCTCTGTTCACGAAATTTCGTGAAAAACTTGTTGTGCTTCCAATTTCTGTATCCTAGTAGTAATGATTCTTGTATTTTGTTCCACTTTTGTTCTGTGTTTTTTGTTGCAGGTTGAAGGGCTCCTAGAGAGCTAGATCATGTCTATGAAAGTGAGTATATTGTCAACAATTGAAGATTGATGTCTAGAAATAAGAAAGCATGGTGAATGTTAAGTATATAGTTTAGATAAGAAATCAATTGTATTGATGTTAGTTAAGCTGAGTTAGCAGGTGGTTAGGTTGTTATTGTTGGTAACTACCTCAGTTGACTCTCTGGACTAACAAAACTATTGTATATATTCAACTCAGTCTCACTTTGAGATATTATGAGTTTTTCAATAAAATCTGAGAGTACAATCCTCTCTTTCTATTCTTCTATTCTTCTATAATGAAGAATCCTATCAACACCAAGCGGTGGCCCTTAGGATCTCCGGTGACATGTCTGCTTTCTATAACTGTCACTTTAAAGGATACCAAGATACCCTTTATGCCCATGAGCGCATACAGTTTTATCGCGACTGCGCCATCACCAGAACAATAGACTTTATCTTCGACAGCGGTAGAGCCGTGTTCCAAAACTGCCAAATGAATGTGAGGAAGCCGTTGGATAACCAAAAATGCATCGTCATCGCACAAGGAAAGAAGAATGCAGAAACCAGCGATGGCTTCTTGTTCCAGAACTGCACCTTCTCTGGTGACAAGGACTACCTCCCGGTGAAGACCAAGAACAAGGCATACCTTAACAAACCATGGAGGGCATACTTCACTGTCATCATAATGCAGTCACAAATCGACGACATCATCGACCCGGAGGGGTACATTTCGATGGACGGCGACAAGGGGTTGACACCGAAAATAGAGCAAAATGGCCTGCGATTCAGCAACTGCGGTTGGGATCAAGAAATACACCCCCGGCCCCTCCCTTGAATCCAAGACCTAGGTTCCGAGCACCTGAATTCCCTACATTCCGGACATGGTCCCTGGGCTCTAAAACTAGCAACAATCGAATGAGGCCACCGTTGCATCACTCCTATTATTGTTATCACAACTTCGATTATTGTATATTAAACAGCTTTTCTTCAATATAAATTTAATTCATTTGTTTTTCCGTTTCTGTTCTTGCCTACAATTTTCAAGTTTATAAAAGTTTATTATATAGTTTTATACTTAAATGATATAATTTTTGTTTTTGAAAATTTTATTTCTTGTGTTGTTAAAGTTTAAAAGTATCATATGTTTTTAGTAACGTTAATATATTATTTTAATTCGGTCCTAATTTTAATTCATCTAGGTGACCCGGATACGAGCACTAGTTCTGCACGGTGTGTTTGCCTTATTAAAAAAATATTAAGAAAGTTGAACATATGCTATCCTTATATCTATACGATTATTTTAATTTGGTCCTAATTTAAAAAAAAATTAACCATCGACACATTTAAATATTGTGTCAATACGATTCCAATACAAAAATATTAAAAAACATACATTGATAAAATTTTCAAATTATGTTGTCATTATATCAATAAAAATGTGATCCAAAATTCTAAAAGATACAAAAGTTACTAAAATGATATTTTTTTCATTCATTAATAAAAGTAATAAATTCAAATTTAAGTCTTTCTATAACCATAAAAAAATTATATAAATTATTGTTTCATAGCCGAAACCAAACTAAGATTTAATCTCAACTTGAAAGAAAAAAAAATGTACCTAAAATTTATTTAAACAAAATCAATAACAAAACAAACAATGGTCGAAACAAAGTTCAAGAAAAACAAGAAATCTTACATCGCAAACATTTTCTGCTCTAAAATTTATTGATGAAATGGGTCAAATGTGATCACCATATGCCTCATTAAAAAAAACTTTTCCGTTCTCAAGGGGGAAAAGAGTGCATAATGACAATCGAAAATACAATGAAAAACAAGGGATCTCCAACATCTTACTACGGCGATACACCGTACAGAATTTTTACAAACCGATCTAGCAAACATAGCCATAGATTATATACAGATAAATAGATTGACTCATAAGATCACACACGATCAATATCTTCCTATACATAGTGATGGTATCAACTCATATGTCCATGTTCGATTTGGAGAAATCAAAATAAAATAGAGTTTAGCTTTCGGAGATATGGCTGAGTGGTTGATAGCTCCGGTCTTGAAAAATCTTGTAAAATTTCTTCATCTCCAATAAATTAAATTTCAATACATTTTCCTAATGCCATCAATCTCTTAGCAGATCGTACCTCAAACGAAACATACCTCTGAGCACCTTAAGTGTCTTGCATTTCCGGAACAAAATTGAAAAACTCTGAACAGAATGTTACTAAAAATGGAATCGTAAGCTAAAAATGGGGATATCCTTCAAGTATAAATAGAGCAATGGAAATGCAGATTAATCAAAAGCTTAAGCGGCTTTAATCAATAAGGAATCTTCTTTCTTTCTTTCTTTAGATTCAAGTGAAAAGAAGGGAGGAAAAAGATTTCATTTTTATTATTTATTCTAAGGAAAAAAAGCTGTTTAAAAATGGTGAATAGCGTGCTTTTTATGGCTGTCCTGCTGGTGGGGGTGGTGTCGTCGGCCAACTCGGCTGACCCGAAGGAGATGATACGGACGGAGTTTCAGGCTACGGTGGCGGAGATAAAGAAAGTAATGGCGAATTCTAAGACGATAAAGGAGCTGCAGAGTGACGAAAAGACTAAAGAGGCTTTCAAGACCTGCCAGCTGATGTTCGATTGGGCAATTCAAGACCTGGAGAGATCGTTCGACAAGCTCGGGGAAGTCGATATGAGCAAGATTAACGATATCCTCTTGACCCTCCAGGTCTGGCTGAGCGGCGTCTTCACCAGCCAGCAGACCTGTATAGACTCGTATGCGGAGATGAACGGCACGGCGGCGGACAAGATGAAGTCGATTTTAAAAAAGTCACAGGACCTAACCAAGAACGGGCTAGCCCTACTAAACGGGTTATCGTCCCTTGCTAAGCACCTCGACCTCAGCTTCCTCAATCGTAGGCTGTTGTCGAGCGAGTTCCCTGAATGGATGAGCTACAGTGACCGCAACCTCCTGCAGATAGCAGACGCAGCAGCAGCACCGCAGGCAACAGGAGCAGCATCGCCGCAAGCCGCAGCAGCACCACCACAAGCATCAGAAGCCGCAGCAGCACCACCACAAGCATCAGAAGCCGCAGGAGCAGCACCGGCTCAAGCTACAGGAGCAGCAGCGGCAGCACCGGGGGATTTTAAGCCTGACGTAGTCGTAGCTAAGGACGGAAGTGGAAAATATGATAGCGTGGGCAAGGCCATGGCTGATATCCCAGCGAAGAATACTAAACGGTTTGTCATTCTGATTAAGGCCGGAACTTACGATGAGAGGATCGACATCCCTAGGGGTACTGACAACATTATGCTCATCGGAGAAGGCCCTACCAAGACGATCATCACCGGTAGCGTCAGCGTGGAAAAGACATTGCCGAAACCTACCACATTCTTCACTGCAACAGTTTGTAAGTACTCCATATGTGACATAACTTAATTTCTTTCTTATGATCTTTAATCCGACTGTGCTTTTTTGTAGCCTCGAATGGGATGGGCTTCATAGCCAAGGACATTGCCTTTGAGAACTCTATCGGACCCGAGGGACACCAAGCGGTGGCCCTCAGAGTCTCTGGCGACATGGCCGCTTTCTATAACTGTCATTTCAACGGATATCAAGACACTCTTTATGCCCACGAGGGTAGACAGTTTTATCGTGATTGCGTCATCACCGGAACCGTAGACTTTATCTTCGGCAGCGCTAGAGCTGTGTTCCAGAACTGCCAAATGATTGTGAGGAAGCCGTTGGATAACCAAGATTGTATCGTCATCGCACAGGGGAAGAAGAGTGCAGAAACCAATGATGGGTTCGTGTTCCAGAACTGCACCTTCTCCGGCGACAAGGACTACCTCCCGGTGAAGGACAAGAACAAATCATACCTTAACAGACCATGGAGGGCATTTGCCACCGTCATCATAATGCAGTCACAGATCGACGACATCATCCAACCGGAGGGGTACATTCCGATGCAGGGCGCCAATGGGATGAAAACCGGCTACTTCGTCGAGTTCGGAAACCGTGGACCTGGCTCTAACACCGAAAACAGAGCCAAATGGCCTTCGATTCAGCAAATCGATTCGGTTGAGATCAAGAAATACACCCCTGGCCCCTTCCTCGAATCCGAGACCTGGATTCCGAGCACCGGAATTCCCTGCATTCCCGACATGATCCCTGGGCTCTAAAACTAGCAACAATCGGATAAGGCCACTGTTGCATCACTCCTATTATTGTCATCACAACTTCAATTATTATGTATGAAACAGCTTTTCTTCAATATAAATTAAATTCATTTGCGTACCCGTTTCTGTTCTTGCCTGCAATTTTCAAGTTTATAAAAGTTTGATTCAAAAGTTTTATACTTAAATATATAATTTTTGTTTTTGATTTATATTGACATGTAGAACTAATGTTTTGATATAATAATTAAAAAATGTTTTGGACTAATTTAAAAAGAATTCAAAACTATTTCCAAAGTCCAAATAACTTGAAACTATGTTTAGGGATGTTTTCAAAAGGGTTTTACATGTTTTCATAAGCCAAACTACACAAAACCCTCCAGGTGTTTCGAAACACCCTTAGGTGTTTCGATACGGGGTATTCCAGTAGAAAAAACGTTTCGATACTGGTATCGAAATGGGTCATTCTTGGATGAGATTTTTGCCCAGCGGTTCGATACGGGATATGCCGTTTCGATACGCCTACGTGGCATCGACCACAACGGTCATAAACCCCAATGGCTATTTTCCAACTAACATTTAAATGCATAGCGTTCCGATACGGTGCCTAGCGTATCGATACGGCCCATAGTGTTTCGATACGGATGCTCATCAGACTGCAATGGCTCTTTCTACTTAAAGAGCGTATCGAAACGGGTTCGAGTGTTTCGATACGGGCAGCAGTAGAATTGCATTTATGGTGGGAAATAAAGTCCTCAACGGCTCCAATTCAACCCCAACGGCTAGTAACAGCTACAAACTCATTAAGGAGTATAAAAGGGACACCCAAGCATCAAGATATGGTTAATGCTTTAATTGTCAATCAACAAATGATCAAAAAGTGTCTTTATACTTAAATTGTCAATTCTTGTATAGACAAACACTAGTGAACCAAAATTGTCAAATTTGCTCAAGTGTTTTAGGTTTTGGGTGAGTGCTTTATTGAGCAAACAAATACCTATTAGAGGGATTTAAGTTTACATATTTCTTTTCTCTTGTAAAGAGGGTTTGATCAAGGCTTTGGGTAGAAAGCTTGATCGGTGTATAAGGGTTTCTTCCTAAGCCTAGAAAAGGGATGAATCAATAGTGGATTGATTGGAAATCCTTAGTGGGAAGCTAAGGTAGTGGATGTAGACCTTGGTTAGAAGGTTGAACCACTCTAAAATCATTGTGTCATTTACATTTTAGCTTCCACACCACATCCACCCAAAATTCCACCTCTCCACCACTTGGTGAGCAAGATCGGTTGAAGAAATCGAGCTCCTCATAACTCAACATGACCTAGTCTAGCCCCAAAAGGATCATTTCCAAAATAGCATCGAGTCCAATTTTGAAAGCATAGATAGGTATTTAAAAACGTTTACACGGGTGCTCTCAATAATTTAAAATGACAACATTCGACTCAAACATTACAAATCCAAAATACGAGTTACAGATATGAATAATAGGGTCCTATAAATACATAGCCCAAAGATCTAAGTATTGTACTCTTATAAGACAATGCACTGAAATCCTACTCCGATAGTAATCCTCTAAGTAACATGTCAACCTACTGACTTGTAAACAGAAACATTGCAAACATGAATTTACAAAGTTCAGTAGTACATCTATCATATTATGCTTCATGCAACTCATAAACTTAAACATGTAGCTTCTATATTTAGCCGCCAAAAAGGATGTTTAAACAAGTAAGGTAGAATATGATATCATCAAGCAATCACATGTGAACATAACTACAAACCTAGAGTAAAGCCTAGTGTCACACAGTCTCGAAAACGTACACTCTGAATGAGATTCGGTGTCACACAGCCTCTGAAATGTACACTCATATTCGGAATCATCCCTCGAGTATCTTTAAATGAGGTTTGGTGTCGCAAAACCTCGAAAATGTGCATTTGATATATTTAACATGGTGTTGCAGCACATCCTCTGAGTATCTTGATCCCATCAACCAAGATGACTCAACCAGCCAGATGCCTACTCGACATACAAGCAACATAATCTCAAGAATCTCTTATGATTGTTGAACATCACATCATCAATTTACGATTTTTGAGTTATTAATATATTATGAAAGTACACTTAGTCATTCTCATTATTAGCTTATTTAAGTCCCTCTGCATCATAATTAAGGTACTTTCCTAGCTTCTGAAACTTTACTCGTCCATTTCCATCTTTAATTTATGTCATATGGCAGTAAGTCCAGAATTCAAGGATTATTCGCACCAGCATTAGCCTCATCTGCAGTGGTGGCAGAAACTATTTTCATCAGACTCGATATCTCTTTTGCCTCCGTGAATGATTTTTCAGATATTATCATCGAGCCTGACTGTCAAGCCGTCATTCGAAGGCTCTATTTGGGCTCCCTCTCTGATTAGGTATCCTCAGCAGTGGAAGAAGATATAAGAGCTCAAACTAAATCTTTCGTCTCTTGCTCCTTCTCCTTTGTACCTTGATCTTGTAATCAAGCTGCGGATTGTTTAGCCAAATTCGGTAGAAACTTTCAATGTCAAACACTCTAGGGTCCAAACGTGCCTCCTCCTTTGCGTATGTACTTGTTGTTTTTGCATGAAATGAAATCTATTTTTTTGATTAAAAAAAAGGTATAGGTACTCACCAACGAGCATCGATACAGGTTCTCAAGTACCGGTATACACCTGCTTATCGGTACGAGAATTGAATTATATTTTTTGGGTAGCTATTTGGTATCGATACTCTCCAACGAGCATCGGTACAGCCATAAAACGAGTGGACATAGACATCATTAGTCTTTTTTTAATGGATATGTACTTATGTTTCTAATATTTTTATTCCAGACATTTGTTTTTTTAATACCGTATTTTAATTTTGTTTATCTATTATAATTAAACTTTTAAATGTTTATTTAATTTCAGTTTTTAATTACTTTTATGCGATTACTAAACCGAAATTATCAATTGTTCTTCAAAGGTAATTTCATTCAAAAAATGATGATAGCATAGGGTTTTGGAAGCCATTTTAAATCATTTTAGAATGGAAGGAAATTGACCGTGTTGGTGTCATACGATAGAGAATTTCCAGTACTACGACCCCAAACCGATGTTCGCTAAATATATACGATTTACAAGCCCGAAATTGGGCTTGAACAAGCCTACCCACCCTTGTTTTTCTTAGTTTTCAACCCAAATTTGCACAGAACTCGCGTTCTGCATAACGCGAGGTCTGTGCGATATATTCAGCCGCCCTTTCCAATTCTCGGGGACCTCGGGTTCTACACAACGCGACTTTCTGAAAAACCGTTAATTCATACAACGAGGCCACGTAGACAGACCTCACGGTCTGCAGAACGCGAGGTTTAACGACGTGGCAAGTTTGGGGGTCATTTTCCCAAATATTTGTTGGAGGAAGCCAAAACTCTATATATTTATTAAAAAGGGGTTTTCCCCCAAATTAGCCCTCGCTGCAAGGTCCTACAATGATCCTACAAGTTATAGGAGTTAGTTAGATGTGGTTTACTACTATTTTTACACGTCAAATTCACCAATTACAAAATTTTAAGCCATCAATCATGTTTTCTACACTAAACACCAAACATACAAATCAACCACACAAGACATCACATTTATGATGTCCATAAAAATAAAGTAAGATAGAGGTGTACCAACCTTACTCTTAAGCCGAAAAGAAGCTCATTGCTCTCAATTTCTTAAGCCTTCTCCTTCCCTTAAATAGTTTTTAAATAAATGTTAAAATCTTAAAGGATTTAACATCTAATTTGTAACCCCCTAGACCCGCCTATGCGTTACAACGGATCCTAGGAAGTCACATTAGGGTCACTAGAGCGACCCACAATAAGATTTCAAATAAACATATAGTTAAACCTTTAAAACCATAAATCAAATATATGATTTAAAATACAATTTCAGAAATCGTTCAAAACGATAAACAATTATGATACAAGTTGCGGAAATAAGTTTCAGACTCATTTGTATAATACAAACACGACACACATGCCTCTTAGTTACACAGATACCATACTCCCTGACGAGCCAAAGAAACTCCCATACCGACGTTGATAGGTGCAACTTGTCTGATCTTTATCCTGAGATGGTAAAAAAACAACGTGAGCTTGGGAAAGCTCAGTAATACATAACTACCAAAAGGTGCTATAAGCTCATGCAGACATATGGTAAGCATAACAATTTCATGATGATCCAAGAAGTGACAGTTCTCTTTTCCCTTTCCGTAATTTCAGGGTAACGTTGTTATACTATTTCAGGGTTTCAACATACTCAAGAATAATGATATTTGTTCTTTAATCAGACCTTGAGAATTAGACGGAAATTATATAGGCTGATGATATACGAGGTAGGAATCAGAGAGTTTAGCATCTAGTGTGTTCCAATAAGTACAGATCAACATACATAAGTACAGATCAACATACATAAGTACAGATCAACATACATAAGTATCTAACATCATATCATACGAGCACATATCAGATTAAATGCAAATGTCCAATGTTCATACAGAAATTTACAAGAAATACCCTCCAACCTTACACCAATATGCAGTCCCCCAGAACTGCATCCATAAGGACTTACCCTAGGCCCGATGGGCATAGGTGCCACCTAAGGGGCTGCCTTAGGTCCATAAGGACTTACCCTAGGCCCGATGGGCATAGGTGCCACTCAAGGGGAGACCTTGAGTCCATAAGGACTTACCCTAGGCCCGATGGGCATAGGTGCCACCTAAGAGGATGCCTTAGGTCCATAAGGACTTACCCTAGGCCCGATGGGCATAGGTGCCACTCAAGGGGAGACCTTGAGTCCATAAGGACTTACCCTAGGCCCGATGGGCATAGGTGCCACCTAAGGGGATGCCTTAGTTCCATAAGGACTTACCCTAGGCCCGATGGGCATAGGTGCCACTCAAGGGGAGACCTTGAGTCCATAAGGACTTACCCTAGGCCCGATGGGCATAGGTGCCACCTAAGGGGATGCCTTAGGTCCATAAGGACTTACCCTAGGCCCGATGGGCGTAGGTGCCACTCAAGGGGAGACCTTGAGTCCATAAGGATTTACCAGCTTGATCAGGGCTGTACCGACAGAGACTTTATATCATAACCCAACAGTATACCCCAAATGACAATCGGTAATCAGATTTCAGACATGAGTAACATAATACATGTAACAGACATATTCTATTCAGAGTATCAGAAACGGAAGATTCATGCTTTTGACAGATAAATGGGCATACCATTGAGCATAGCAGACATTTTCATCATTCATAATGCAAACAGATTTTACCATCATAGGTCAAACTAACAGATCATACTATCGAGTTTATCGGACAATCAGACAATACCATTACAGATCAATCAATCACATAGCAAGTATACAAATTGAGCAAACATATATCATGTAGGCAGAGGATGTCATCAAACATAATATTATTCATGATTAATTAATTATACAGTTCATTCAACAGAATATAGCACACATGGAACACACTAGATGGGACAGATCATTTCTCAGAGATGCTTGGCATTTACGGAATGAAACATATTAAGCTTGTGACGATTTGAACGGATTTCTGAAACGTAGCTCATATTAGAAAGGGTTCATACTAACGGCTTAACCCAGATATTTAGGAGGTGATATATCAAGATCTTTGAGAGCTTTGGCATATCCTGAGTGATTCAGCCATTTAAGCTTACAAGGGCATTATGGTCATTTTATCATACACGAACATTTTGGTAATTTATACCAACAAGGCATAAACAGCGGCTCGGGAGTTCTGTTTGCTCATCAAATTTCTAACCAGGCATTCAGAGATTTCTATATCAAGATCCTTCACGGTATCGGATACATTCAAGGCTATTTTGATTACTTGGGCCAACGAGGGCATCTTGATCATTTAACTATCAGGGGTGGTTTTCGTAATTTAGCCCATTAATGATGATATAACGATTCATAATATTTAATATTTCCAGAAGTTTATCGAGCCTCCAAAACCATTCGGACTAACATACCTCAACCTTGCATTTCTAACCAACCCTTCTAATGTATCTGGCTGTATAGTATATCTGAACGGTTGCTTTCATATTTCACCACCAGACCTACCGCGGAGTAGTCGAACTTATATTTTGTGCGGAAAAACTTCCAACCTTATTTTAATATCGGAAGTGATTATCATACATGAGTGTGCTTCCTAACACTTAGGGCGCTTTAGCCCTTAAAGTCTTATTAGAAATCTCAGAATTTCATCAAATGCATAACTGCATATTTGACTCAAGAAGGCTTTTCAGTCATTTTGGAAATTGGGATAAATCCACCATTTCTTTCTGAATTACCATTTAGTACCTCCATCATTCACGTACTCAAACGGTATTAAGTCGTCTTAACTCTCCGCCCCTTTATAGACGATTCATTCATTACAGAACTTAAGGGTAACGTCGTTCAAATTAATCAGACATTTAGGTGCTCGAGGGCGTTAGCGTCTTTTTGGTCATTACGATCATTCTCATTTAATTCACGCATTACTGTCATAAGGATCGACTTATAATTTCAACAATATTTCCAGAGAATTCTCATTCAAGTGTTATACAGAGTTTGAGGGATTATCCGAGTTTGTATCACTTGTATTGCATAATCAAGTCGAATGTAGATTTTAGGTCATTTCCTTTATCAGAGGGGTAGTTTAGTCATACTTATGCTCCAAGGGCATTTTCGTAATTTCATAACCAACATCTCATACTTATTTTCGTATCAAATTCAGCTTAAGCAGATTTCACAAAACACTTATCATAAGCATGCATGCTTTAACCGAATATCAACATGTGCATAAAGCATACAAGGGGTAGTAATGTATTACCTTAGTTCCGAGATATATACCGGTTGACTCATGATACTACATTCGATCGAATTCGAATCCGGACTGGATGTCCCATGACATTTCGATTACCAAGATACTTGCATACCTTAAAATACACAAATTAACATTTCAGTCCTTATCCAAATAGCTCTTAACAAAATTAAACACTTTCAGGTTCAAGGTCAAAATCGGAGGCCTTCGGGTCAGAATTTTGCAAAACGGGCTTCAAAATCGGACTCATGACGTCGAAAAACATAAAATAGGACTTTTTGGAAAAAGTTGACTTTTTGGTCAAAGTCAACGGTCAACGCTGACGTCAGCGGTCAACTGACCAGGTCAACCGAGTCAAAGATGGCTGAGTCAACTCAGGCAAATCAACTCACTGAGTCAACTCGGGCGAGTTGACTCATTGAGTCGACTCGGCAAGCCAACTCGGCCGGGTCGGGTCGACAGGTTATGGGCTGGATCGAGTTTGGGTCGGGTTATTACCTTAAACGGAGAACGTCACCGGCAGCGACCGGAATCTCGCCGGAGAATGTCAAAATTGCCCGATTCACCTGCAAAAACGAAAGGTTTCCGCTACATACATTAAATCGAACCAAAGCAACGTGAAACTCGCCGGAAAAAATAGACCGAATCGCACCTTAAATGGTCGAGGTGGCCGAAGATGGCGCAACTCCGATGAACGCCTCGCCGGCGTCGGTTCAAAAATTGGCTGACTGGGTTTTAAAGAGCTTGACGTGAGGAGGACGGTTGTGCCCACGGTGAGGCGAGCCGACGTCGGGAACGGCCGGAAATAAGGAAAACGATGGCGGCCGAACTTCTCCGGTCTTTATCCGAGTTTTCGCCGCGATTTATTGGCCGTCGTCGCGCGTGGTTGATGGCGGTTGGTTCACGGGCGGACGGTGCACACACCGTCGGTGGCGGTGGAGTGAACGGTACGGCGGTGAGGGCGGGGAGCTCGCCGAAGATAGAAGACGGGTGAGGGGTTTGGTACTCAAATCTAACATTTCAAAATGATACTTTGATTCAGACATACAGGGGGGTTCTGATTATCATTTATTATTAGGTGGACCATAACACAAAAAGGTTAGATAGAAACTAAGGCAAAAACAAAACCAAAGATGACCTTAGCCCAAATGGCAAGGGCAAGAGCTTATTAGGCATGGGGTCACAGGTTCAAAACCTTTAAAAGGCATTTTTTTATATCTTTTATCACTTCATGTTCATCATTTTTTTAGGGGTGTTACAACTCTCTCCCCCTTGAAAGAAATTTCGTCCTCGAAATTTATCAGAGTTGGATCATCGCAGAGACTGTAATTCCATTTATTAACCTATTGAAACTCGTCCATAAGAGTATGCTTATTCCTCGTGTCTCACAGACGGTCATAGATCAATATGGAAATATCCTCAATCACGTCGAGTAACTTTATATCCAATTTCATCTCATCGTACATCTCAGTCTAGTTTATCAGGACATGGTATTTGCATCCATACAGAACCTTATACATTGTCAAACAAACACTTGTCTCATAACTTTTATAATAAACTGTCTCAACCACGGACAAGAGACATTCCGAATTACCACATAATTCAGTCATATAACCCAAGGGTATATATTCCAGAATCTAAATTACTTTTCCAAGTTGACCATCAGTATACGGACGAACAGCTGTGCGTAAAATTCATACGAGTACTCAGAGCCTCAATCAGGGTCCTTCAGAACCAGGATGTAAACATCAGATTTAGTAAGTAGGATACATGTGACGATACATTGTGTCATTTTTCCCCAAAATGTCTTTCTTCATATTGGTCAAGCATAACAAAGTTTTAGAACGGATATCACTTACCTTCAGCGTAATACTATGATAATTGTTTCTTTCATGCATAAAAGAGTCACCATATAATCTATACCTTCACCAATCTCACGGACACCTTTCTTTTAAATTCGTAATACATTTATCAAAATTTCATTAGAATATTCTCACATACAATCATTATCACCAAGCTACTTTACATGAAATCTTATATCGATTACCTCATGTGATCAACATTTATTCTTAATCTGATTCACAAGTACAAATCATCTCAAGTTCCTTATCCCGATTCAAATTCAACCATTTAATTCAAAACACAGACGAACGTTATAGACATTTCCTGTAAGCAGATGTTGAGCTATGGAAGGCAGAATACTCAGATTTTGTTATTTCAGGAGAAAGGATTCAACATCAGAGTTTCGGCTCGGAGAGTACGGTTATGATCTAGGGGCATGCGCAGACCAGACACCCTATGACAGACGATCGGCCGATCTACCCAGAATGACGCAACTCTAAGCTCTGATACCACTAAATGTAACCCCCTAGACCCGCCTATGCGTTACAACGGATCCTAGGAAGCCACATTAGGGTCACTAGAGCGACCCACAATAAGATTTCAAATAAACATATAGTTAAACCTTTAAAACCATAAATCAAATATATGATTTAAAATACAATTTCAGAAATCGTTCAAAACGATAAACAATTATGATACAAGTTGCGGAAATAAGTTTCAGACTCATTTGTATAATACAAACACGACACACATGCCCCTTAGTTACACAGATACCATACTCCCTGACGGGCCAAAGAAACTCCCATACCGACGTTGATAGGTGCAACTTGTCTGATCTTTATCCTGAGATGGTAAAAAAACAACGTGAGCTTGGGAAAGCTCAGTAATACAGAACTACCAAAAGGTGCTATAAGCTCATGCAGACATATGGTAAGCATAACAATTTCATGATGATCCAAGAAGTGACAGTTCTCTTTTCCCTTTCCGTAATTTCAGGGTAACGTTGTTATACTATTTCAGGGTTTCAACATACTCAAGAATAATGATATTTGTTCTTTAATCAGACCTTGAGAATTAGACGGAAATTATATAGGCTGATGATATACGAGGTAGGAATCAGAGAGTTTAGCATCTAGTGTGTTCCAATAAGTACAGATCAATATACATAAGTACAGATCAACATACATAAGTACAGATCAACATACATAAGTATCTAACATCATATCATACGAGCACATATCAGATTAAATGCAAATGTCCAATGTTCATACAGAAATTTACAAGAAATACCCTCCAACCTTACACCAATATGCAGTCCCCCAGAACTGCATCCATAAGGACTTACCCTAGGCCCGATGGGCATAGGTGCCACCTAAGGGGCTGCCTTAGGTCCATAAGGACTTACCCTAGGCCCGATGGGCATAGGTGCCACTCAAGGGGAGACCTTGAGTCCATAAGGACTTACCCTAGGCTCGATGGGCATAGGTGCCACCTAAGGGGATGCCTTAGGTCCATAAGGACTTACCCTAGGCCCGATGGGCATAAGTGCCATTCAAGGGGAGACCTTGAGTCCATAAGGACTTACCCTAGGCCCGATGGGTATAGGTGCCACCTAAGGGGATGCCTTAGGTCCATAAGGACTTACCCTAGGCCCGATGGGCATAGGTGCCACTCAAGGGGAGACCTTGAGTCCATAAGGACTTACCCTAGGCCCGATGGGCATAGGTGCCACCTAAGGGGATGCCTTAGGTCCATAAGGACTTACCCTAGGCCCGATGGGCGTAGGTGCCACTCAAGGGGAGACCTTGAGTCCATAAGGATTTACCAGCTTGATCAGGGCTGTACCGACAGAGACTTTATATCATAACCCAACAGTATACCCCAAATGACAATCGGTAATCAGATTTCAGACATGAGTAACATAATACATGTAACAGACATATTCTATTCAGAGTATCAGAAACGGAAGATTCATGCTTTTGACAGATAAATGGGCATACCATTGAGCATAGCAGACATTTTCATCATTCATAATGCAAACAGATTTTACCATCATAGGTCAAACTAACAGATCATACTATCGAGTTAATCGGACAATCAGACAATACCATTACAGATCAATCAATCACATAGCAAGTATACAAATTGAGCAAACATATATCATGTAGGCAGAGGATGTCATCAAACATAATATTATTCATGATTAATTAATTATACAGTTCATTCAACAGAATATAGCACACATGGAACACACTAGATGGGACAGATCATTTCTCAGAGATGCTTGGCATTTACGGAATGAAACATATTAAGCTTGTGACGATTTGAACGGATTTCTGAAACATAGCTCATATTAGAAAGGGTTCATACTAACGGCTTAACCCAGATATTTAGGAGGTAATATATCAAGATCTTTGAGAGCTTTGGCATATCCTGAGTGATTCAGCCATTTAAGCTTACAAGGGCATTATGGTCATTTTATCATACACGAACATTTTGGTAATTTATACCAACAAGGCATAAACAGCGGCTCGGGAATTCTGTTTGCTCATCAAATTTCTAACCATGCATTCAGAGATTTCTATATCAAGATCCTTCACGGTATCGGATACATTCAAGGCTATTTTGATTACTTGGGCCAACGAGGGCATCTTGATCATTTAACTATCAGGGGTGGTTTTCGTAATTTAGCCCATTAATGATGATATAACGATTCATAATATTTAATATTTCCAGAAGTTTATCGAGCCTCCAAAACCATTCGGACTAACATACCTCAACCTTGCATTTCTAACCAACCCTTCTAATGTATCTAGCTGTATAGTATATCTGAACGGTTGCTTTCATATTTCACCACCAGACCTGCCGCGGAGTAGTCGAACTTATATTCTGTGCGGAAAAACTTCAACCTTATTTTAATATCGGAAGTGATTATCATACATGAGTGTGCTTCCTAACACTTAGGGCGCTTTAGCCCTTAAAGTCTTATTAGAAATCTCAGAATTTCATCAAATGCATAACTGCATATTTGACTCAAGAGGGCTTTTCAGTCATTTTGGAAATTGGGATAAATCCACCATTTCTTTCTGAATTACCATTTAGTACCTCCATCATTCACGTACTCAAACGGTATTAAGTCGTCTTAACTCTCCGCCCCTTTATAGACGATTCATTCATTACAGAACTTAAGGGTAACGTCGTTCAAATTAATCAGTCATTTAGGTGCTCGAGGGCGTTAGCGTCTTTTTGGTCATTACGATCATTCTCATTTAATTCACGCATTACTGTCATAAGGATCGACTTATAATTTCAACAATATTTCCAGAGAATTCTCATTCAAGTGTTATACAGAGTTTGAGGGATTATCCGAGTTTGTATCACTTGTATTGCATAATCAAGTCGAATGCAGATTTTAGGTCATTTCCTTTATCAGAGGGGTAGTTTAGTCATACTTATGCTCCAAGGGCATTTTCGTAATTTCATAACCAACATCTCATACTTATTTTCGTATCAAATTCAGCTTAAGCAGATTTCACAAAACACTTATCATAAGCATGCATGCTTTAACCGGATATCAACATGTGCATAAAGCATACAAGGGGTAGTAATGTATTACCTTAGTTCCGAGATATATACCGGTTGACTCATGATACTACATTCGATCGCATTCGAATCCGGACTGGATGTCTCATGACATTTCGATTACCAAGATACTTGCATACCTTAAAATACACAAATTAACATTTCAGTCCTTATCCAAATAGCTCTTAACAAAATTAAACACTTTCAGGTTCAAGGTCAAATTCGGAGGCCTTCGGGTCAGAATTTTGCAAAACGGGCTTCAAAATCGGACTCAGGACGTCGAAAAACATAAAATAGGACTTTTTGGAAAAAGTTGACTTTTTGGTCAAAGTCAACGGTCAACGCTGACGTCAGCGGTCAAAGTCAACGCTGACGTCAGCACAACGTCAGCAGTCAACTGACCAGGTCAACCGAGTCAAAGATGGCTGAGTCAACTCAGGCAAATCAACTCACTGAGTCAACTCGGGCGAGTTGACTCATTGAGTCGACTCGGCAAGCCAACTCGGCCGGGTCGGGTCGACAGGTTATGGGCTGGATCGAGTTTGGGTCGGGTTATTACCTTAAACGGAGAACGTCACCGGCAGCGACCGGAATCTCGCCGGAGAATGTCAAAATTGCCCGATTCACCTGCAAAAACGAAAGGTTTCCGCTACATACATTAAATCGAACCAAAGCAACGTGAAACTCGCCGGAAAAAATAGACCGAATCGCACCTTAAATGCTCGAGGTGGCCGGAGATGGCGCAACTCCGATGAACGCCTCGCCGGCGTCGGTTCAAAAATTGGCTGACTGGGTTTTAAAGAGCTTGACGTGAGGAGGACGGTTGTGCCCACGGTGAGGCGAGCCGACGTCGGGAACGGCCGGAAATAAGGAAAACGATGGCGGCCAAACTTCTCCGGTCTTTATCCGAGTTTTCGCCGCGATTTATTGGCCGTCGTCGCGCGTGGTTGATGGCGGTTGGTTCACGGGCGGACGGTGCACACACCGTCGGTGGCGGTGGAGTGAACGGTACGGCGGTGAGGGCGGGGAGCTCGCCGGAGATAGAAGACGGGTGAGGGGTTTGGTACTCAAATCTAACATTTCAAAATGATACTTTGATTCAGACATACAGGGGGGTTCTGATTATCATTTATTATTAGGTGGACCATAACACAAAAAGGTTAGATAGAAACTAAGGCAAAAACAAAACCAAAGATGACCTTAGCCCAAATGGCAAGGGCAAGAGCTTATTAGGCATGGGGTCACAGGTTCAAAACCTTTAAAAGGCATTTTTTTATATCTTTTATCACTTCATGTTCATCATTTTTTTTTAGGGGTGTTACATAATTTATCATATTTTTAATATAAAATTAAAATTTATATCTTTTCCAACCGTTATGGTGCATAGATCCCAACCTAAGTTACAAACACAAAAAAAAATGATTATTTTCACTTTAGGTCTGGTTCTTTTCTACAGACATCATCTTGTTAGATATCTAAACGTTTAACGCGAAAAATTAGTTACTGAACTTGGTGTAATGAATACCTTAGAAAATTAAAAAAAAAACATCTAAACATTAAACATGGCATTAGAAACAATATAACTGAAAAACAAATGAATTGAATATGAATATATGTAGTTGTCGATAATAGCTATTAATTTTTATATATAAAGGAAAAAAGTTGATGTTCATTATTTTATAATAATTGCGATAATAAAAATGGCCTTAGGTTCTTTTGCTATTTTAATTTACAACCCCTGGACCAAGCCCTGTATGCAGGGAATCCCGGTTTCTGGAATCCATGTGTCGGATTGGAGGAAGATGCGTGGGGTGTATTCCTTGGCGGCTTCCAAATTAAGGTGCTTAATTCCACCCCATTTGACTCTGCCGTCAGTTTTAGCGCCAGGTCCCCTGTTGCTAATCTCGGCGTAGAATGAGGTGTCCAGGCCGACGGTGCCGTTCATCGGTGTGTACCCTTCCGGTGCGATGATGTCGTCGATTTGTGACTGCATTATAATGGTGATGGCATAAGGTTTCCAGGGTCGGCCGAGGTACGACTTGTTCTTGTCCTTAACTGGGATGTAGTCCTTCTCGCCCGAGATGGTGCAGTTGTGGAGCACAATGGCGCTGTAGGATTTTTGGTCCGCCCTCCCGTGTGCCGCGACGATGCAGTTTTGGGTAGGAGCCGGCTTCCTCACAATGATCTGGCAGTTTTGGAACAAGCTCCTAGCGTCGCCGAAGATGAAGTCCACGGTGCCACTCACAGTGCAGTCTCTATAATATTGTCTCGCCTTGTTGGCGTAAAGAGTGTCCTGGTATCCGATGAAGTGACAGTTGTAGTAGGCGGCCAAATCGCCGCTCGATCTCAGGGCGACGGCTTGATGGCCCTCAGTTCCGGCAGTGTTTTCGAATCCGATATTCTTGGCTATGAAATTT
Source organism: Hibiscus tridactylites (assembly GCA_958450335.1). Taxonomy (NCBI): domain Eukaryota; kingdom Viridiplantae; phylum Streptophyta; class Magnoliopsida; order Malvales; family Malvaceae; genus Hibiscus; species Hibiscus tridactylites. The sequence goes on along the minus strand of OY288289.1, from coordinate 73,246,540 downwards.
TTTCCATTCACAGCTACCAAAAACAAAACACGGAGATAGCAATGTTGTTTACAGGGTGTGTGTTAGTTTTATTTAAAGATAAACTACACAGGTGACTACTGAACTATAGGTTTGGTGTCAAAATAACCACATATATTTTTTTCGGCAAATGCACCACACAACTATTTAAATGGTTCTATTTTAGACACACGTCGTTAAAAAAATTGGTATAATACACATTTAATCCCCTATATTTATATAATATATCAATTTAGTCCTAATTTTAATCTAATAAAATAAATTAATTATTCAATAAGATGGTGAGATGTGTCTCCACCTTATTGGAAGTCTTTAATTATATATAATAATTTAATTAGTTTTTTTTAATTAAAATTATTAAATTGATTTTTTAACTTAATTAAAGACTTCCAATAAGGTGGTAACACGTGTCACCATCTTATTGAATAATTAATTTATTTTATTAGATTAAAATTATGACTAAATTGATATATTGTATAGATATAGAAGACTAAATGTGTAATTATACCAATTTTTTAACAGTTCCGTCAACTTTTTCGTTATTTTTAACGGCGTGTGGCTAAAATGGAACCATTTAATTAGTTTTGTGGTGCATTTGCTAAAAAAATAATATAGTGGTCATTTTGACACCAAACCCATAGTTTATTGATCATCTGTGTAGTTTACCCTTATTTAAATTTAAAACCGAACTACTTACCAACCGTTGCAGTGTGGAACGTGGTAATCTTAGTAAATTCGGAGCTCAAGCTACCGGAGATGATAGTCTTGGTCGGACTTTCTCCGATCAGCATAACATTGGTCATTGTCTTGGTGATGTTGACGTTTTCTTTGTAAACGCCGGCCTTAATATGAATAACAAATCGCGTCGGATTTTTCTTCGGGACTTCACCCAAGGCCAGGTTGATGCTATTGTAATTGCCACTTCCATCTTTTGCAACGGTGACATTTGGCGTAAAGTCCGGTACCTGCATGGATGGATCCAGGACTTTAGTTAGGGGGCGAATTTATAAATTTCTAACGGTAAACTTATAAAAGTTTAGGGGATGAAACTAAATTTTTAATAAAAAATACATAAAAAAAATTTAAAATTTTTCTAAATCATATATGATTTTCAAAATTTTAAGGGGGCGGTTGCCCCACCAACACCCCCTCGGTCCATCCCTGAGTACCTCCAAAAGTCTTCGATCGCCCGAGCTCATCCAGTCGGGAAAACCGCTCTCCGATTCCGACAAGAGCTTACGTGCAATCCCGGAGTTTTCAAGGCCTTCCAGGCCCGGGATTCTGAGGTCCTTAAGGATCGACGATATCCCGGACACCATGTGGAGGGCATTGCTGGTTAGCTCCTGGGACTTGTTCATTAAGCTCCTCATCTTCTCCGCCGCCGGGCCGCTCTTCTCGACGTACGAGTCTAAGCACGTTTGTTGGCTGGTGACGGAGCCGCTCAGCCAAACCTTGAGGTTCATAAGGTAATCGTCGATCTTGCTCATTTCGTATTCGCCGAGCGTGATGAACGAGCTCTCCAGATCGTCAATGGCGTAACCCAACACCTCCTGGCAAACCTTGAAGGCGTCCTTGGTGCCTTCGTCCGTCTGCAACTCCTGGACCGTCTCCGATTTCGACAAGACCTCCTTTATCTCCGCCATCGCCGCCTGAAAACCGGTCCTTATAAGCTCCTTGGTGTCGGTCGAGTTCGACTTAGACAAGCTCTCCTCGCATGTCTCTTTGTAATTCACGGATTCGCAAAGCACCTGTACCGCCTTGTTAGAACACGACACACCGTTGGGCGTCGGGGCGTCGTTCTTGGTCTTGATGTGGTTGACGCCCACCGCGACGGCAACCACGAGCGCCACCAGAAACACCGAACAGATACCGATAATAGCAACGTTGTTGGCCATTTTTAAACAGCTCTTTTCCTTTTTATTGCATAAATTACCTTAAAAAGGGCGAGAATAAAAAATCTTTTTTCTCCCTTCCTTTCCCGAGAAAGAAAGAAAGAAAGAAAGAAGATTTATTTCAGCTGTGGGGGGGAGGAGCTGCTTATTCCGTATTCCCTAAAGCCCCCTGGCGCTCTTAACTTAAAGGATCTGAATTTCGAACGCCGTATTTATGCTTGAAGAAGACGACCATTTTCAGGCATCCTTTCCTTTTGCATGGATGAGAGGTCCCTGCGGATGCGAGAATTCGTGTAGGTTCAACACGTTCTAAGCTTATTTTTAGAATTTCGGATTTATATTTGATGGACCGACGGTATATTAAAAGAGTATTTTATAATCAGTCATTTATATTTTAGTGAGAACACCGGTAAACTGTAACGAATGTATTAGTCATTGTTATACGGACAAAAATAAAATCTTTTGTTTTTTTGTATTTTTTTTCTTCAACACTAACAAATTAAATTTAAAATTTTAACTCTAAATTCTAAACCCTACATCCTACACCCAATACTTTAAGTATTAACCCTAAATTCTAATCCTAAATTATAAACCTATTTTTTAATGGTGTGACATAAATATAGGTACCGAAAAGTGACAGATGATTTCTACTCTTGTTACCCATGGCAAAACTTAATTTCATTTATTGAGTGAGCGATTTAAAATTTTTAAGCTTATTAGGGTCATTTTAAAAACCTCAACTTATGAGGGACTATATATATCCTAAAGAATTTTTTTAATATTTTATTAGAGCGGAGGCCACGACCCTGTAAGTATCGGATAAAAATCTTTTGCCTTTTTTCAGTGCTACTACTTATGCCCTCATGCTTAAAATTAGGTTTAGGGTTTAAAGAATTTAGTGTATGTGTATTTTTTAGAGTATATGATGTAGGTTTTATGATTTAAAATTTAGAATTACAGTTAGGGCTCAAAATTTAATCTTATAGTATTTTTTAGTGTTGGAGTATAAATAAAAATACCGAAAGGGGATAAAAGAATTTTATTCATAGATATATGCATAAGTACGCCTCTAACTGTTATCGAGAATAGATATCATAGTTTCGACAAGAAAACAATATGTTATAAAACAAAATAATGGGTGGTTCGAACATAATATTAGAATCCGATCTCACTCATATTATAAAAAAGGGTAAAATACAAAAATAATGACTCAACTTTTGCTTCTCTCCTATTTTACTCACTCATCTTTAAATTGAATCGATTTAATGACTCAACTTTTAACATTGGGTTTTTATCATCACTCAACCGTTATATTATGGATGTCGTTAGTGATGTGGCATTTTTTATTGATTTGACCCCAGTGTAGCAATCCCCAGTGTAGCAAGATCCATAACCTGCAAAACCATGATAAAATGAGCAAACACTCAATCGTAAAAACATTCAAAAAATGAAAAAAAGAAAGTCTAAGGTTTTTAAAGAACAAACTGGGGTCAGTTTTGGGAACAGTGCCAGTGCCAGCAAAGTCGCAAGAACCGGTCGCCATTGCTCAACACTGGTAATAGCTATTGAAAGCATAAGAAGCATGAGCCTGGATGGTATTCGGGAGAAAACAAAGCATGTCGGACTGCAAAGGGTTGCAGTCAGCGCCAGAGCCGCATGCATAGTCTAGCGCAGTTTTCTTTCTCTTCATATCTTCATTAGCATCCAACTTCAAAACCGCCCAAAAAGCTGCGGAAGACGAAGCTGTGGAAGCCGAGGAGGAACTTGCAATGGCCTTGACGGGTGCCGGAGTCGATGAAGAAGAAGACGACGACGACATGCAAGGGAAATCAGGTAGCGGAGGGAAATCGGCATAGAAAATCGAAGCATCCTTAACATCGAGCAACTCGTCATCTTGTTGCGGCCTACTATCAAACCAGATCTCTCTTTCTTCACCACCACCTTCAAAACCCGAACGGTTTCCTTCGTTTCCACCGCCTACATGCAGATCTTCCCCGAGCATCTCTTGCCGTCGCCGCTGTTGTTGTTGTACACCTTTCATAATCAAATATCCCCCTTCCTTTGTCCCTAAAATATTATAAAAATAATGAGAAAAGAGAACTCTTTTATAGAGAGAGAAAATTGTATAGATAGTGAAAGTATAGGGTTTTCCTGTGTACGGATAAGTGCAAATGGGGAAAATATATATCAAAACATTGTATCTGATTAAGGAAGCAAAAGAGTGAAAAGGGGCCCGCTTTTGCAATCAGAAAAGAAAAGAAAACCTCAAAGATGAAATCAACAAGCAACAAAAACCATCTGCTTCCTTCCATAGATTCCGTTGAATATAATAAACAATTCTTTACAACAACAAACACACCCACATATAGTTCTACAGAACCCAGAACACATATATCATATAGAAGCAAAGAAGTAAAAGATAATTCTAATCGGAGCTTGTGTTGAAGATGAGGCCATTTTAGAAGACACCCGCATGCGTAGAACCTCAGAAAGTTGAAGCACCCATGTGTGTTTTTCTGGTGGAACTTTGAATTTGTCACATATGTCTGAAATCCTCAGAAGAATACTAGTTTTGAGGCCGATATTGTCATAGAGGAGAGAGCTAAGTTGGTAAAGCAAGAGAGAAACTAAAGAAAAAGAGAAAGGAAAAAGAGGGAATGGAGAGCAGCTCTTCCTTTTCTTTTCTTTGCAGCTTTTTCTTTTGTATTTATTCTGTCTTTTAACACGTGTGTGTTTACGTGGCGGCCAAATCAATAAAAAAATGCCACATCATTAACGACATCCATAATATAACGGTTGGGTGATGATAAAAATTTAATATTAAAAGTTGAGTCATTAAATCGACTCAATTTAAAGATGAGTGAGTAAAATAGGAGAGAGGCAAAAGTTGAGTCATTATTTTTGTATTTTACCCTATAAAAAATCATTTTTTTAATTTAATATTTTTATTCAAATCCTCCGAACAACACGTAATTATCTATGCAAGGACAAAGTGTTTAGAAAGGCCACGTTTTTTTTGAAAAAAGAAATCAGATTTTTACGACTTAAATTAATATAAGTAAAAGTAATCACAATTTGACACCAACATAAGATTTGTTTATTTTTTAATTTTACCTTTATTCTCCATTTCCCACAAGCATATATGGCAAGTCTTTCTTAACCCACTTATATTACTCATAATTTTATTTTTACATTAAAAGTGCTCATTGATCGGATCATGATTGGTTGAAATTTCATATCCCTTCTCTTAATTAAAATTAAATCTAAATCGAGCCGGCTTGACAATAAATAAAATGTTATCGAGCCGTCTTGTATTGTTTTTCTTATTCATAGTATTTAGGGCACTCTTCTCCTCGTTCTGTAGTTCGGAACTGTAATTTATATCAAGTCTGGTTATGAAGGAAATTTTTAACGATATCTTTTTTTTAATATAATGCTTTTAGTAATCAATAATTTAAATCAGATTGGATCGAATTTGAAAACTATTGACAAAGAAGAGTTGAATAATGAGTCGTTTCAATTTCATCTATATTCATGTTAATCAAGAATGGAATCAAAGAAAGCTAAATGGAGGAATAAATGGGGAACCACTTTTTCATTTCTTTTTCTCCTGATAAAATTCCTTTATTTTTTTTATTAATTTATTTATCTAAATTGTGATGGCAAAATAGCAAAATAAGGGGCTTCCACTAGATATAACCTAATTCCTAAACCTCCTATATAAATATTGAATTGCCTAGCCTCAACATATAGGCAAGAAAAAGAAACACCAAACTAGAAAACATATACCAAGCTCCATGGCATGTTCAATAGCTCATCTTATTGAGGTTGTCTCAGTACCCGAAGGCTTTCCATCGACACGCGGTCGACAGACCGGAGATGCATCCGCTCATCGGTGTGCCCCAAAGCAGTTAGTTTCGAACCACTACGTTTACCATGGACCGCAAGCTGTCACCGTTGTTCAACAGCCCGATACCGGAAATTATCATCAAATTCAGACTACTAACAACTATGCTAGATGGTATGTTTGTCCAGCATCCCAATTCTCAAGCTCATAGCAATGTTATGTAGCAGCTTGGTATAAGCCAAGGTCTCAATTGTGATTTTCCCCTTTAAATTAGAAATATAAATATTTATATTAGAATAATATAGGCTTTTAGATGGATCCAATCTAACCTATGAACAAATCATGGAAATCGAATTTTGCCCCGTCTTTCTAATAATGATTGTAACCGTTATTTCAACTGTAACTGAATCTTAGTTTGGTTGACACTTTCAGAAGATTGATTTAAGTATTTTTTTTTTTTGCTCAATTCGATTGATAAAAATAAAAAATAAGGTTGATAAATATTTTTTTATGTTTTGGTGGAGTCCTTTTACAATTATTGGCCATTTTCACGAATTATTTGAAATAAGCATCCGAGGGAATCGAACCCTAATTGACAAGAGATAAATTATTCTTTTAACTAATTGTGAATATATGCTATGAAGTGGTAATATATGTTTAAAAAATGTTACTTTTGTGAAGCTTTTAGATTTTCATTTTAAATGAGTAGATATATCTAAATGATTTGATCCTATTATAAACAATATAGAGATGAAGATTTAAATCTCATCACATAAATCCAATGAATTCATTTTGTTTAGTATCGTTGTCGGTATAATATATAAGAGGATGTGAGATCAAGCATGTTTAAGCTTTATAAAAAATCAATAATATAAACATTATATCGACGAAATTTAAAAAAAGGTTACGTAAATTTTGCATTAATTTATTGATTTAGTTTTCTTTAGTTTTTAGATTTTGAAAATTTAGTTTTAATTTGAACGGTATAAGATAATATGATTAAATTATAAGATTAAAAATAATTAAATTGGAGAACAAAATGGAATATACAACTTACGCAACCAACAATCAGTTGAACAAGTGTTATCTCCATAATGACTTCTGTAATACTCGATTTGATGTTATGAATAGAATAAATTGAATTGAGAGGGTCATCCTCATAATAAATCTTTACAATACTCGATTTGAATTAATATTTGAGGCAATACCATAACATCAAATTAGAATATAAGAATTAAACTTACAATTTACTTGTAGCAAAAGTGGATTTGAAAAAAAAATATCTTACCAATTTCGAACAAAAGTATGCCTTCTTGATATTATTTGTATTTCAAGATGATAAAGTGAAGCATATATTATTCCAACCTCTACAAGTTTTTCTTTTCTTATTTTTAAGGGTTAACAAAATTTTTATATATTTTTTTAAATTCTAACCACAAACTTTAACTTTAAAGGTAAACTCTTAAATTAAATCTTTGACCCTTAAAATTGACCCGTCTGTGAAAATTTTATTTTTCACTGTATGTGTATTGAATAATTATTCTAATAATTAATTTTGTCTTATGAAATTTCATCAATTAAGTCCTCAAACTTTAAAAAATAAATTTAACTAAGCCATTTGATTAATGAATTTTGTACATGACTGTTAATATGTTGACGTGGTTGTTAAGTTGACTAATGTGGCAATTTATGTGTGAATAATTGCTAACGTGATAGAATGGCTTAATTGATTGTTTTAGAAAGCTTGATGGCATATTTAACTCTTAAGTAAAAAAAAACTTTAAAAATAGTAAAAATTATCATAATAAAATTAAGGGTAAACTACACCGGTGGTACCTTAACTATGCTTGTATTCCTACTTTGGTCCCAAAACTATGTTTTTCGGCAAAAGAGTCCCTTCCGTTACATAGTTTTCCTGTTTTGGTCCCCCGACGTTAAATAACTAACGGTTTTGCTGATGTGGCATTTTTTAATATTTTTTAAGGCTGACGTGGCATTTTTAAATATTTTTTTAATCATTTCTCTCTCCTCTTATATATTATTTTTATTTAATTTTATTCACCCAATCATATTGTGACACGTGTCACTACACCATTAGATGAAAAACCCCCCCAAATATCCTAAAAATCGGAAGTGGTGCTGCTGGGATTCGAACCCAAGACCAGCAGCACACCAAGCATGCACTTGAACCAACTAGGCTAAGCTGGATAATTGATTCAAATCTACTAACACTTATATTTAACTTTCTGATGTTTGTATCCTGGGTCTTCGATTCAGTTGCTTCCCCTGAAGTTGCTGATAATGTTGAAACAACCTCCGAATATTATAACTTATTCCCCTTCCAACTCTTCTCTATGATCCAATTCTATAAAACTGGTTTCACTTTGATATTCTCAAATTCAGGTTCACGTTTCAACGGTGGGACTGTAACTGTTAATTCACATTCATCGAGTTCCAATGATTTGAATCAAGGGATTTATGGGGCATTGCCCGGTTTCCGGGATGTTCCCATCACCGAAAAGCAGAGTCTTTTCATTATGAAGTTGAATATGTGTTGTGTGGTTTTTGATTTTAGTGATCCTACTAAGAACCTTAGGGAAAAGGATATAAAGAAGCAGACATTGTTGGAGCTCATTGATTATATCTCCTCAGTCACATCCAAGTTCAACGAGATACTGCAAAGTCAATGGCCAAACGAAAGACTAAATTGCCTGAATTGTCTTGACTGCCGGCTTGTTGATCTTGTCGAGACGTTCTCTTATTGTTTTCAAACTTTGTAACTCGTCCCCCGGCCGGAAAGTTTGGTTTCTTGCATGGGGATCGCCGGTTTCCGACGAACGAACGGGACGAAAGGAAGAAGAAACAAGAAGGAAGAATACAAAAAGGGGAATGATTGGCGGGATCTTACAACGACAACAACAAGAGGAAGAATCCATGTTTGGTGTCGGTTCTTGTTCTGTGGTTTCTCTTTTTGTACATTGGTGTTGTCTTCTTCTTCTTTGACCCGAACAGCAGCATTGGTTGTAGTTGTACTTGTTCCTAGTTTTTCCCTCTGGAAACGAAGCTCGCACCGAACAATCCATCCGACATAACACCACACTTGTAAGGAAACTTTCTTGACTTGCTCAATCTCTCACCATCTTCCAAAGCTCTGGAAAGAAAACCTTACGAATAAAGAAGTTGTTTTTACAGCTTCAAGTGTGTTGGGCTTATAAACATGGAAAAGAGTTGAGTTTTTCTTAAACTTTTCCCCATGTGGGTGTGATGATATAAATACTAAGTAGTGATGAAATCATGCTTTGGGTTTTAATTATACTCCTTGGGGAGTGTTTCCAGTCTCCGATACAAGGACTGGAAACTTTAGCTTTTGTGTTAATTAAATAGGGGGGAAATGGGTACAGATTTCATGTTATTCTTTACTTTGGTAGGAATTGCACTTGATTCTGGCCCTGGCTTTTAATCATGTTATTCTTCGACAGTGAAGAGAGAATTTGGAGCCATGTTAGTAGATTTAGATCAGTTAACATTATCAGCAACTTCAGGGGAAGCAACTGAATCGAAGACCCAGGATACAAACATCAGAAAGTTAAATATAAGTGTTAGTAAATTTGAATCAATTATCCAGCCTAGCCTAGTTGGTTCAAGTGCATGCTTGGTGTGCTGCTGGTCCTGGGTTCGAATCCCAGCAGCACCACTTTCGATTTTTAGGATATTTGGGGGGTTTTTTCATCTAATGGTGTAGTGACACGTGTCACAATATGATTGGGTGAATAAAATTAAATAAAAATAATATATAAGAGGAGAGAGAAATGATTAAAAAATATTTAAAAATGCCACGTCAGCCTTAAAAAATATTAAAAAATGCCACATCAGCAAAACCGTTAGTTATTTAACGTCGGGGGACCAAAATAGGAAAACTATGTAACAGAAGGGACTCTTTTGCCGAAAAACATAGTTTTGGGACCAAAGTAGGAATACAGGCATAGTTAAGGTACCACCAGTGTAGTTTACCCTAAAATTAAAAACAAAAAAAAATATATAGGGATTTTTCTATTAAAACATGCCTTTTAACAAAACTATCTTGTTCAACTAAGGCTAAATCATGTGAAGTAAAAATATAGGGTCTAAATACCAATTCGTGCATAGTAGAATGACCACAACCATAATTTCACTTAGTGTTAACTTATAGTAAATATTTGGCTTAATATCCAAATAAATGCCTAAAGTATTTTTTTCCATTTATGTGCCTAAAGTAATTTTCAACCAAATAGGTTCTTAAAAATATATTTTTTTTATCTAAATAGATGACTAGAGTAAAATATTTTACCCAATTAATATATGACACATTAATTTTTCTTTATTTTTATCAAAAAATAAAATAAAATTCAAAATTTTCAAAAAAAATCCTTAAAATCATAAAATTAAAAAGACCCTTAAATACCTAAATCTCCAAATTCGTCCATTATTATTATCGTTTGTCATGTTGATAGCCACATAATGAAGTTTCCTCTTCTCGTTGAAAGATTCACACGTTGTTTGTTGTTCGACCGACTGTCGTTTACAATTCATTGTTCTTTTTTTTTCTTTTTCTTTTTTGCGAGTTTGACTTAAGCGTCCGTCGACAAAAGACTATAATAAATGATCGTAGGGATCTGACGACAAAAACAATGACCAAATGAGTGACGATGAGTAATTGGAATCGAGATTTGGAACTTAATAGTTAGAGTTTTAGGGTTTAAATGAAGTTGCATATGAAAGAATTGTGTATTTTGAAGTAATGGGTTTTTGTTAAATGTAAGAATTAACATTGATTTCCATTGTTGTATGATGTTTCCTTTAGCTGTTTCATTGTTTTAAAGCTCCCAATGTTACACTTTTTAGCTTGTTAAAATAATCAATCCTTTTTCATATGATTGGGATTTTGTTTCTCGTTTTACTCTGCTTGTGTATAGAATTACCTTGTGTACTCTGGGTTTTGCCCGATTCATATCTCGATTTTCCGAACAAAGATTACGGAGGTGCGTAGTTCTCTGAATTCGAGAGTTTAGAGATTGATGGTTTGCTGTTCATTTATATTGAATTCTATTTATGTTGTACAAATTTTGTGGATTATATAATATTATTCTTGTTAAATTATAAAACATTTATATAAATATAAAATATCTTTAACTCAAATTATGATACAATAAAATAGGTTAACATGGCCATGATTGAGTTGAATTTGAATATTTTATGCTTAATTCAAATAGTTGGAGAGTTTAATAAAACTTTTATATATTTTTTGAGCTGATTCTCAGAAAAGCCCAACTTGTTATTCAGCAGTAAACAAATTGGGCCAATCCCCAATTTTGATTATTTTCAAACTCCCAAAAACCCTAACCCTAACCAGAAAAAAATCAATCTTAATAAAAGCCGCCTCCACCGTTCTTCCCTAAAACCCTCGATTTTTCGACTCAGACACGAAAGCGAGGGAGGAGGAAACGAGAACAGAGACGGAAAACACCGATGGTGTCTCTGAAGCTCCAGAAGCGGCTCGCCGCCAGCGTTCTCAAGTGCGGCCGTGGCAAGGTCTGGCTGGATCCTAATGAAATCAATGAGATCTCCATGGCCAACTCCAGTATGTTGCTCCTTCTCTAGTTTATTATCCATTATTCAATTTGTTTCCGAATGCACAATCCAAATCTGTTTAGTGTTTAATCCTCGATGTTACTGTTAGTCTATGATTGTTGCTTGTTTGTTTGTTTTAGAGAACTCATGAAAGGAGCTGATAGATTTGGTTTCTGCATGTTATCTATTACTAGCTAAGCAGATTTAGTAACAAAGTTTTAGCTCAATTAGGCTTGTGAGCTACTTGAGTCGAGCATTGTGATTCTGGAATTTGTCTTGCATGATAGTTTGAGCTGGTTTCAACAATGGCTGAGCTGGATTTGTGTTATTTTCAAGCTGGATTTGAGTAGCTTATGAGAATGAGTCTCATTTGACAATTTTGGATAGTTCGGGATTGTGTTCGGGGTTGGATTTGTGTTCAGGATTGTATGTTGATGATTTGATCACTGATTGCAGGGCAGAATGTTAGGAAACTGGTGAAGGATGGTTTTATCATCAGGAAGCCTACAAAGATTCACTCCCGGTCTCGTGCGCGTAGGATGAAGGAGGCCAAGAGAAAGGGCCGCCACTCTGGATATGGTATATGATTATTCTAAATTCGTTAACGTGTTTTCAGAGTGTTGGATACATTATTAGAGTTCCATTGTTCCTCAGAATTCAGTATGACCAAGACATGATGATATCTATTAAATACTTTCAGGTAAGAGGAAGGGTACCCGAGAGGCAAGGTTGCCAACAAAGATCCTATGGATGAGGAGAATGCGTGTTTTAAGGCGTTTGCTTCGTAAGTACAGGGAATCCAAGAAGATTGACAAGCATATGTACCATGACATGTACATGAAGGTCAAGGGTAATGTGTTCAAGAACAAGCGTGTCTTGATGGAAAGTATTCACAAGTCCAAGGCCGAAAAGGCAAGAGAGAAGACATTGTCTGACCAGTTTGAGGCCAAGCGTGCTAAGAACAAGGCTAGCAGGGAGAGAAAGTTTGCCAGAAGGGAGGAACGCCTTGCACAGGTAACATAAACATATGTTTTGATTCATTTGTCAAGATTGTTTTGTGAGAACGAATTGTGGGTTCCGTTGCTTTTCCTTGTTTCAACAAATGTCAGCAACCGATCTATATTGAATAATAAGGTTACCTTAGAAAAAAACATTGCTTTCCGAACATGGAAGCTCTCGCTAGCTAAGCTATATTTTGACGCTGGGTACCCACTGTGCCATCCAACACTTCACAAGTTTTATACCTCCCTCTTCGTATTTGGTTTTGGATGGTTCAAGTTGTAGTTGGTTCTTTGAGACTGAATCTTGGTTTTTACCTTGCAGGGACCTGTTGCAAAGACAGCACCCACACCTGCACCTGTGCCCACAAACCAACAGGCTGAGTAAGATGCTTAATACCATTGCTGCTTTGCTCGCTTATCTGCTTCTCAACATCTCTAATTCTGATTTTCCTTATTTTTTGCAGGGGGGGTAAGAAGGTGAAGGCAAAGAAGTGAATGAAATGGTGAAGATCGGTAAACTTTGTATGTTTATCTGTTTTGTTTTCTCTGTAGTAGTTTGTGTCCAAAACTCGATTTTCATTTATGTTAAAAAAAAATAGTTATTAATGACAGAATTTTGGAAAAAAACCCAGAGCTGTTACATTAAATGTTGATGTTTCTTGAATTGTTTTATTAGCCTTGTTTCCAATTATGACACATTTTTGGTTGACCTTTCCTCTCTATCCCAACATTAACATTTATGAAGTGTACTCGAAACATCTAATGTTATCTGCATTCAAAGGTGAATGTCAGATACGGGAATGTTATTCATATATTCGGATAATCATACTATATGTTATATGTGTGGTTATATATATACATGTTTGTTAAACATGAGTGCAGATAATAGTCTAAATTTTAAGTCACCGTGCATCGAATTTCCCTGTTCAAGATTAGGATAGGGGACATTATCATGTTGAGCTCAAATTTCAAGCTGATTAGCTTCTATGGTACTTGAGTTGAGTCTAGCAATATGACATTTCAGCTTGTTGCGTTTGATAGCTCGAGTCTAACACAACAATCTGGAGACAGTTTTGAGTTCCTTTCGAGTCGAATTCGAAAACCAGGTGAGCGCAGTCAAAGTTGTTTTTACTATGTTTATTCATAACAGTGTCAAATTGAACTCATCTCAGAATCTGCAACTGCTTCTGCAATGGTCATCCACAAGCAAACAAAGGTACTAAATAGCTGCATGGTGGAACATTGTCCTTTCGTTTCTTTTTTCTTGTAGGCCTAACCATATTAATAGCCAGGCAAATATTCTACAGACAAATCTTCTTCAACATTGTATAAATATCGGGGGGGAAGTTCTAGTGAACGGCCGCTTAAAAAGCGGCTAAAAAAAGGCGCGTACACAAATACTTAAAAAAATCGTAAGGATTTATGTATATGTACTGAAACTTTTACAAAAGTGATAAGGATTTGTGTACATACACAAATTCTTATCACTTTTGTGTACACACATAAATCTTACAAAATTGATAAGTATTTGTGTACATTATACATAAATCCTTACATTATACGATTTTTGTAAGGTATTGTGTACACTTTATCGAAATTCTTACAAAAGTAGTAAAAATTTGTGTACATACACTAATAAATCGTAAGGAATTGTGTACACACATAAATCTTACAAAATTGATAAGTATTTGTGTACATTATACATAAATCCTTACATTATACGATTTTTGTAAGGTATTGTGTACACTTTATCGAAATTCTTACAAAAGTAGTAAAAATTTGTGTACATACACTAATAAATCGTAAGGAATTGTGTACAGCGCTTTTAAGGGGCCGTTTTTAGAATTTTTCAAATATTGGGGTAGCGTACGTAACATATGAATTGTAGAAAACACATTTTTGCAAAAATGATTGTCATTTTGTGATCTTATATAAATTGTTTACGTATGGTTCAGACTTGAAATTTATTTGTCCGATTCGAATTGAATTAAATGTATGATATGTGGTTAACATTATTGTTGGTACGATTTCAATATCAAAAGAGCACCCAACATGTCATGTTCATGATGTTGGTCCAACAGTATCATTTCACAAATCTATCATCCAATCCATGATTGATTCATTTGGAAAATAAACAAACAAATAAAAGAAATTTGATTGGATTTTATATCAATTTCAGATTGATTGTATATTTGCTTCTCTCAAAGTTATTTTTGGGTCCAAACATCTCATCTTTATTTATTTATTTATTTAGTTCGAATAGTGCCATTTTAATACGAAAAACTACATCAACCGACTCAAATTCATCTTCGAACTTATCTCACTATCCTTATTATTTATCAATTAGACAAAATTTTTATGTGATTAAGTAACAAGTAATTTCATACAACATATCAGACCGTTTAAATCATCGATTTTTTATTCAATCGAGTCCTAAATTTAGGAGTTGTTAAATAGGTTTTTGTGAATGTCATTTTCATACATTAGCTGTATGAAATTGGACCTTTTAAAGAGTTGTTCAAACTTCCAACAGCTTAAAGAATTCTTTGAGGGGTTTGATAATGCCATAATGCTGCCTCTCATGTTAAGTAAAGTATCATTTTCAGACAAAAATAGGTCCATTTTGTTCTAATATTACAACCTTTGTCTTATTTTATTGGCATAAAGCCAAAAATGCACCTAATGTTTATTTGGATAGTTATTTTGGCCCTTATTTTTTAAATCAATTAAACCCTTCAGTATTTTATTTTGGATTAAAATGGCTCTTTTGTAGATGAAAACTGTTAGTCAACTGACAATTAACAGCTTGAAATGACTTAACAGAATGACATGTCAGAAGAAAAAATATTTTATATTTTATACAAATTTATAAAAATATTTTTTGACTGATGTGTCGTTATGTAAAGTCAGCATATTTGTCTATATGACACTACTATTGCGGCATGCATTGTCATGTAGGTTTGTCATGTCATTTCAAGTTGTTTATCGTCAGATGAATAATAATTTTCATTCGTAGATGGACCATTTTTTACTTAAAATGAAACGTTGGGGGTTTAATTGATTCAGGAAAAAAATAGGGGCCAAAGTGACTATATTCAGTTAAACGTTTGAGATTTTTTTTGTTTGCTATTATGCCTATTTTATTTCTACTTGCTGTCTTAATACAAAGGCCAAACTGAGAACTGAGTTAAAGTATATGAATAATTAGCTATTAAACCTAATTTACATCATTAGACTTCTATTAACATTTTCATTCTCTTATTAAGTAAGCAATTCGAGTCAGAATCAAAATTGAGCTCGTATCATTTTAAATTCGAGTTATTCGGATGTGTATTATTTGAGTTTGTTGGTCGAGTTTTCGGGATCAAGTTTACTCTAATTTATGTCTTTCGTGTTTTCGATCATGTCTTATTTTATTTTGATCGTTTTCGAATTTGAATTAAATAAACTCCAATCATTAATTTTTCATGATTAAAACCAAATGAAACGAATTTGAATTCAGATTAATCACATTATATTTCCAAATTTATACAATAACTAATAGGTTTAACAAAAAAATAGCATAAGTATCATAAAAATTATTTTATATACACTATCAACTTATTATAATTTATTGGAACATATAAAAAAATACAAAATGGATGTAAAAATAGACCAAATGGAAAAGGAAGTGGTGCAGACTGCACAGCAGAATATCCCAAAGAAAACTGAACCCATAACCAATAAGACACTCCACACCCATTATAATAAAAACACAAATATAAATTTTGAGTCGAGTGATACGCAGTTCGATATTTTTAAGTAACATTTTAAATTAAAGTCTCGTCGAATGAATGAATAATGTATAGAGAACATTACCTCCCGTTTAAGAGTCTGATTTGGTTCGACATCATGTATAATCAGAATTGATGTAATTACTCGACATCGAAGATTTTAAAAACAAATATTATTATATTTTTTTAATTATATGAATTAACTGAATTAAGTTTCGAGTTGAATTATATAGTAAATAAATGTTTGTGTTTTGTTTTTATGTAATTTAATGTGATAATAAAAGAGAGTAAAATCCTACCTTGGATGGTGAGAGTAAAATCCACATTGTTCACAGGCATAAAAGGGTGTGGCCAAAGCCAGGTTAGGCCCCATTTTGTTTGTTTTCATTAACTGGCATTGAATATTCATGGTTGAAAATGCATGAATGATGAGCTGTAATTTCCATTTTTATAATATATAAAAACATGCATATATATATATATATATATATATATATATAAAAGTAACATTTGTTGTTCCTAGAGGTCACGGGTTCGAGTACTAACAGCTGCAGCAGGGTAATTGAACATGCATTGTCAAATGGTTGAGAGTATATTTATTCAGAACATATACTACTTATAATCACCTTAGCTTTTAAAAAAAATATTGGTTCCTGACTTCATCGAAGGGTCTCGGTAGAAGCGTTGTTATTGTTAGAAAATTTGAGCTTGAGTAGTTTTTTTTACGTGATATGTGTGTATTTTTAAAAGATTACGAGTAAAGAACATATATTACAATGTACTTCTTCTGTCCTACTAAAACTGTCATATGTTGATACTTTTTTGTTATTTTTTCAATTTTGACTAAGTTTATTTAAATACTTAAATTAATTAAAATTTATAAAAAATATTTAAAAACTACTTGATTGACAGTTTTTTAAAATATATTTTTCATATTTTTTAATTTTGAAAAATTTTGACATAAAAAATATCAACACATGACAATTTTAATGGAACAAAGGGAATAATCACATCAGAATATTCATAAAAAAATAACATTCATCCTTGAATTCAATGATTGGTTTCACTAATAAAGGGTGTCGTGCTCCACTTAGAAAACTCATGTTTGAATAATTAGTATATGCGAGTTTATACAAAACTAAAACCGAACACATATATTACCTTATAATTAAATAAAAGATAAATAAAATAGCATTCATTCCTTATATTATTTTCATTCTCGTTATTTTAATTATTACAAATACCTTTCACGTATATACTTTTTTTTTCATTTTAAGAAATTATCTTGCATTTTATTAGTTAGACCGATTATTTTACTTTACAATATTTTATCTTATATAAATTCGAATCTCGATATTTATCTCGAAAATATAATATCTTTATTTATTTAAAAATTGGTACAATCGCATAATATTGTCTATTGCCATCAAACCATTCTAAAATTCATCTGTTTCGGTGGCGGGTCCACTTGTATAGTTTGGCGGACACGTGTTTACTCTAAACTTTTTAAAATTCACATGTTTAACTTTATTTTTTAAAATTTTTATAAATCAGTCCTTAAATTTTATAATTTATATTCACCTTCAAAAATATTTTAACTTGTATCCACCTCAAAAAGAATCGTGAATCCGCCAAGACCGGTTCAACATTTATATAAAAAAATTAATAGAATTCAACAATTCAATAATTTATAAGTAATAAATTAGTAAAATCACATTTCATAATCAAATATTTCCAGAAATTTAAACTAACCACTAAACAAATTAATAAATCTCAATGCTCATTCATCAAATTCCTGCTCCGTACATACACATACATATACGGTGTATATTATACAATTATACGTAAGTTTATACGTATTTTTTAAAATGTATGAGTTTGAGTTGTGTGGTGTTTTGTCTGCCATGTGACTGACGTGGCCAGGCTAGCAATCTCCGCCATGATTGAATACGGGGCCCACTTTCCTCTGCTCCGGCAATCCACCACATGCCATGCACTCTCTCACTCACCGGTTCACCTTTTTTCTGTCCTACCCTCCTACGTGTCATTCTCCCAACACACTCCCACTAAACAAAAAAACAAAACTCACCACTCTTGACTTCAATCTCCTTCTCATCGAGTATTTTTTTAATTATTGAATTAGTGAGTCTTATTTTATAATTTAAATTTTATCTTAATTTTTTTAAGTCGAATTAAATTTATAAAATTTGAGTTAAATTGAGTAAAGTTGTTTAAGTTTATGTTCAAATTTAATGATATGCATTTATAATATTATGATACTAATCAAGTTCAGTTTAAACAATTTTCTATAACCATATAATATATATATATATATATATTCGAACAAAAATTCTTTGCCCCTAACCATGCCCTTTTTATGCCCCACACTAAAATACTTAAAAATTAAATTCTAAACCCTAGCCCTAATTTCAATATTCTAAACCCTAACCCTAATTTCAATATCCTAACCCTAAACTCTAAACTTTAAAAAATACACACAACCCCTAATTCCATAAACTCTAACCACATTCTCTAAGATTAAACCCTAAATCCTAAATTATAAACTCACCTTTTTTAAAATGGGGCACCAAAAGAGGAATAGTTTGGGGAGCAGACGAGATACATCCTATTTATTCATATTATATATATATATATATATATCAGGTAAAGTAGAGAGGCTCGACTTAAACTTTAAAACTGATCCACTAATTATTAGAATTTTTGAATTATTCGACGTTCTATTATATAACTCAAATTTTAATATATATATATACATATACATATTAATTTATGTATATATATTTACTAATAATCAATTGTTTTATTTACATAATACTTAAAAATATGTTTCGAATTCAAATATGATTTTATATTGGTTTGTGTCTATATATTTTGATTATCAATTTGATTATTATATTGTAAAGTTTAAACATGATTATATATAAAATAAAATATAATATGTATATTAAATATATTATTAAGGCTCAATACATCCTTATTTGGTCATACATATTTTAATTCTTTAACAATGTATATCTTGCAAACAAAGCGATTTGAACACGAATCTACTAAAATGAATGTCATCCGCTTTTCTATTGAGATTACTTGTTGAGTTCTCTAAATTATTGTTTTATATTAAGATTTATTTAAACAAAACAATAAAATTTAGTAAGATCTTTTGTTATTATTTTCCATCTTAAAATTAGGTGAGGGAGTTAGAATAGTAGTATTTACATTTCAACCATTTAGTCGAAACAAGAAATATTTATATTATTATTCTGTTTATTTTCTAATATTACCTGATCAAATTAATTATTATTTATGTACTATATAATAAACTACTCTACTGAATAAAATATACATACAATTTGATTAAATGATTATATTATTCGGAGTTTGGACTATTTTAACTTTAAATTAAAAGATATTAAACATTTAAATATATTTGAGACCACATCTTTATATATATATTAACGACATGTTAACTGATTTAAACTCAATCAGCTATATTCAAAAAAAAATTGATATTATTTTGTGTTAACTATTATACTGAAAATAACAATATGTAATTATATTAAGTAAATTAGGTCCTCATTAGTTAAAATAAAAAAGAATTTCTAAAATTTTGCCATACATATATATTATATAATTAATGCTCATAATTCATATGCTTACAGGGAAGTCCTGTTCTTGCGGTGGTTCTTCTCTCCTCCTCTTCTTCTCCTTTTTTTTCTTTTATTTTCCTTTTTTTTTTGCTGTTTTTAATTCCTTTAGGGTTTGAGTGTGTCGTTTTTTTTCCTTTTTGCAATTCCCCACTTTTCCTGTCTGGTCATCTCTTCCGAATCCTTTGACATATGAAGATGCCAGTAAGTATGTTTCTTTGATTGATTTCTGTGTTTTGTTTCTTTGGATTTTAAAAAAATTAAATCTTTCATTAAATGGAATTGTTTAAAAATGTGTTTTTATGAATAAAAATGGCTGCTTTTCTGGGGTTTTTGTATAATTTGGATTTGCTCATTATCAATGGTGGCAATTCAACTTATATATGTATATATATAAGCATACAATATATATCTTCTGGATTGCCTTCTTGGTGTTTGATGTTTTGTCTCTTTGAATTTTAGATAATTTAAAGTTCTTTTCTTTGGTAGACTTTTGGATTCTAAAACTTCTAACTTTTACATCTTCCCTGCATTTAGAGTAATGAGATCCTTTTCTTGACATTGACATTTAAGATGTTTAATTAGTTTTCCCAATTAATGGTTGCCTTAATGCTTGCTTAATTTCCTGGTAATTCCTTAATTCTAGTCAAAAGTTTTAGATTTAGTCATTTTCCTCCTTAATTGCCTTGATTTGTTTGGGAATTTGTTTTAATAGCAACATGTCCAATGTTTTGTCTTTTTGGCATTACTGCATTACAAAGGCATAGCTATGTTTTTTTTTGTTCTTGTAGCATTTGTATTCTTTTTTAGATGTTTGTACATAATTTTGATACCCTCTACTACTTATCATATTGATATGTTCTCCAGCTTTTTAAGACAACAAAGGTTTGTTTTAATTGGATGTTTTCTCTATCTTCATTGTGTGTGTTTTCATGGTGTCCTAGGTGGCGTTGCTGGTGCTGCTGGCGTTGTGCAATGCGATCGATGTCAATGGAGTAGGGCGCAATCTTCAATGTGATGATAAGCTGACATTGCAACCGAGGCCACATAGTGTATCCATCTTGGAATTCGGTGCCATCGGAGATGGCAAGACTTTGAATACCATTGCCTTTCAGAATGCTATTTTCTATCTCAAGTCTTTTGCGGATAAGGGTGGCGCCCAGCTTTATGTGCCTCCTGGACGATGGCTTACCGGAAGTTTCAATCTCACTAGCCATCTCACCCTCTTCTTGGAAAAGGGTGCTGTCATTCTTGGATCTAAGGTATTTATTTCGCTCCGGTTTCTTTGTCCATATTTTTATTCACTTGTTTTATGGCGCGATTGCCCGATAGCAGTAGTACGTGTTGCTAGGAGCGATTTTTAGCTTTGATTTTTATGAAGACTTGTTTTTCTTGCTTGTTAAGGATCCATCTCATTGGGGTATTGTTGAACCCTTACCTTCATATGGTCGAGGAATTGAACTTCCAGGAGGAAGATATCGAAGTTTGGTGAATGGGTATATGTTGCGTGATGTCGTAATAACTGGTAAGGTGCCCTTAACTTCATTTCTGCTCGTTCTTTCACAGTCTCTTCACTGCTGTCTTGGTTGTCTAAAGATAAACTCACTTTCCTCTTGCATTAGGTGATAATGGAACCATAGACGGGCAGGGCTCGGTTTGGTGGGAATGGTTCACATCTCATTCTTTAAATTATACTCGCCCTCACCTTGTGGAATTTGTTTCGTCTGAAGATGTACATGTTTCAAACATTACTTTCCTGAATGCCCCTGCGTATAACATTCATGCGGTCTACTGCAGGTTTGTTTATAATACATTTCTGATTGCTGAGCTCGCTCTTTTAACTCTTTTTACCCGTCAATAAATGGAGAAAGTTAAATTCATATCTTCTCGAAATTTATGCAGCAATGTACGCATACACAACATAACAGCCTATGCTCCACCAGGATCACCGTATACCGTTGGCATAGTCCCAGGTTTGCGACGGCTAATATCTGATTCTGTTCATATAGAGAACCTAAGTTACATCTAAATATATACCTATTGTCAATGTCATCTACTTTCATTATTCGCAGTCGCCTTTACTTACAAGTTGCGAATGAGCTCACTGCTTTTGCTTTTCAAATTTTGTTTTGTGCTTTTATCAAAATTCGTATCGAGAAAACATTTTCCGCTTATTATGTGCTGTAGTACAACTCGAAAATTGCTTTTGCAAGTGCTTAAATCTTCCTTTACACGTGATCTCTCTCGAAAACAACAGTAACTATTGGATTTGTTTAGTTTCTTTGTCAAACGTGATCGGTGGCAATTTAAAATAATAACATGATTGTTCAAGTATTCATTTCAGCTTTACTTATTTTTTCATTGCGTTAAAGGATGGTTCTTCGACAAAAGATTTCTGAATCGTTTTCTTAACGTTACACTTTCAGATTCTTCTGATAATGTTTGCATCGAAGACTGCAACATTAGCATGGGCCATGATGCTATTGCCCTCAAGAGTGGCTGGGACGAATATGGCATTGCCTATGGAAGACCTACTACAAATGTCCACATCCGATCTGTCCACCTTCAATCATCCGCTGGCGCGTCCCTTGCCTTTGGTAGTGAAATGTCTGGCGGCATTGCCGGTGTCCAAGTGGAACATGTCCGCCTCTACAACTCGTTAAGTGGTATCGAGTTTAGAACAACCAGGGGTAGGGGTGGTTACATCAAAGAGATCATCATTTCGGATGCTGACTTGCTGAATGTTAACACAGCATTTGTTGCCATTGGTGATTACGGGACCCATCCGGACGAAAAATTCGATCCCGACGCACTCCCGTCGATTAAGAAAATCGTGTTGCAGAACATCACTGGCCAAAATATCACACTGGCCGGAAACTTCACAGGGATCAAACAATCTCCATTCACTTCTATATGTATATCCAATGTATCTCTATCAACCAGTCCCACCAGTTCCATATCTTGGACATGCTCGAACGTTTCTGGCTATTCCGAATCCGTCTTCCCAGAACCATGCGACGAGCTTAAGAACGTGAATACATCTTCCTCATGTTTCTCCATCCTGATGAATCCTACCGGTGGTGGTAGTGCTCCGGCAACAGCAATCTTACGATAAGTATTCCTTCCAACTAGAAGAAGAACAAAAACACACACGAATAAATCGGAAATCTCCGTCTGTCCAATTCTTTTCAATAAGACAACGTGTCTAGAATAGCTTCGTCTCTTTCGAGTCGGTATTTCGGCATGTCCTGCAGATTGTTTGTACAGCTTGATTTCTTCATTCTTGTGTAAGGAAATTTTTTGTCATAAAAAAAAGGGGGAGTCGGGGGTTATTTTTAGTGTTTGGTGTCTCTTGAATTCTTTGGCTTTTGGTTTTTCCTTTTAATGTTTATAGTTTTGATGCAGCCAGCTACAATCACTTTGTATAATCATCATTTTTCATGTGGATTGAAATTTGCTGAATCAAAACACCAGATTCAAAGGAATCTTCTGTGTTTTTATTTCTACAGGACACAGCTTTGTCTTGTCTTCATGTATGTGTATGTGTATTATATTTGGCAAAATGACAAAAGATATCCCAAATGTTTGCATGTTTTATTATTTGGCCTCTTATTTTTTTTTGTCCAAATATGCTCTCAACGTTTGTATGTTTTGTCATTAGCTCCTTTTTTAGTTTAAATATGGCCTCAACATTTCATTCGTAGTCCAAATATGCCCCTAATATTTTAATTTGGTCCAAATATGCTCCCGTTAGATGAAAACTGCCTGTCAACTGACGTTCAACAGCTGATGCTGACTGGACTTGCCATGTATTAAGATCTGCTGATGCCACGTCAAAATATGCTCCCGTTAGATGAAAACTGTCAGTTAACTGACGTTCAACAGCTGATGCTAACTGGACTTGCCACATATTAAGATCTGCTTATGCTACGTCAAAAAAAATTATAAGCCGTTGACCGCCAGTTGATTGACGGTTTACATTCAACAGAAATATATTTGAACTATAAATGAAACATTGAGGATATATTTGGACCAAAAGAAAGAATAGGGGGCCAAATGACAAAACAAGCGAACGTTGAGGGCATATTTTGACAAAAAAAAATAAGAGACTAAATGACAAAACATATAAACGTTGAGGCCATCTTTTGTCATTTTGTCATTATATTTTGTGTCTACGTATACCTTACAGATAAGCTAATCGAGTTCGAATCTTTTAAAAATGATGTCATTTTCTATTGGGACCCTTGGAAAATAATTTACGAATTAATTTATAATTTGTGCATGATTAAGTGACAAAAGACAAAATTTAACCAAATCATATTCCAATTTTTTATAAAGAAAAAAAAAGCAGATTCCAATGGCATTGGATGCCTTTGCTTTACAGCAGAGAAAGACAAAATTAGAAGAAGAAAACAAGGGGAAATGATAAATTCTAAAATTTTAAATTCTGACCCTCTATAAATTATAAATTTTATTTTAACCCTTCAAAAAAAATAATTCACTTCTGACCCCCAAAAAATATCCCTGCCCTCTATATATAACATGTATTTTATACTATATTGTATTGTGCCAGAAGATCTTAATAGTAAATCATGTGAAACACATCCGGTTAACAACCCATATCCAAGACTTTGCTAATGGAAGCCGTCGGGCCGGATCGAACTCTACGGCGGCATTTGCCGGAATCACATAAAGTCGTAATCATCCACATCATCATAAGCATTAACAACCAAATCATCATCCGGTTTATCGACATGGAGCTGTTATTTCTTGCCACCTGAGAAAAACGACAGTCAAAAAGCAGTTCGACATGTAGGCCTCTTTAGACTACAGAGCTACCGTCCGTCAGGCGATGGATAAAGCTCAATTTGAGCTTATCTTACTCGGACTCGAGCGTGACTGCCGTCTCACATGCATCGGCAAATCCTGCAGTCGAAGCCTCGACTGGCTTCCCGGGATTCTAACTACTAAAACAACAGCTAATTTTCTCCATAACCTACTCCATTCTCACTGGCAACACCATAGTCAATTTCTTAATACATCTCATTCAAACTGTCTTTGTGTTAAAAGTACAAATTTGATCAAAAATTGTTCCAAATGTTTTAAATATGCTCCATATTAGTTTCGAGCTGATATTTAACGTCCAAATTGATGATCGGTAAATGAAAATGTTCGATCGAATTGATATCGATACTTTGAAAATCCAATTAGAATATTTTCAGTTATGGCATCTCAAACCCCGGCTTTGACGACACTCAGGAGCCGTGATCCATTACCTTCGAGTTCGAGTTCGAGCTGGATTTCCATGGCATGGTATATTTTTCGTTATTCGCTCGAAATACATCTCGAAAATCTAAACTCTCCCATCGTCAAAGCATATCTTACATCAATGACTTCTCTAATTTGCTTTAAATCCCTCTTCTACCAAACCGGCTGTGATTTGGACACAAAAAGTATGTGTATGACACAGATACATTCAAAATTTTGAAGTGTTTTCATGATTGAAAAGTACTCGAAGGATCACATTCTCGTATTTATACTCGGATATTTGCGGAAGGCAAGTATCAAGCACGAGAAGTCGGGTTTTTCAACAGAAGACAACCCTCTATAGCAAATAATGACATGAGATTATTAAAAGCAATTCTGATCTTCAATGGTATATAAAAAGCAAAGCATGGATATAGGATAAAGTTCTTCCATCTTTTCATTATGCACAAAAGCTCTAAATACAATAGGAATATAGAGTTCCGCGGATCTAACCGGTTACCGTTTCTGAGGTCGGGTGAAGGTCTTCTTTATGCTTTACTTTCTCAGACCTAACATTATATTGGCATAACCACTACAAATGCACCCCAAGTAACTTACAAGTTATCATCAAGAATAGTGGACATCAACAGCCCTTGGATGAACTCACACCTTCTAGCCTTCTCCTCGTGACCCTTGTCCGAAATTTGGGACTGTTGAGGCTTTCTGTCAATGTAAAGTAGTGTTAGAAAGTTTGATCGGTGCATCCAATACGGTTAGAAATTTCATCAATTGAGAGCAGTGATCTGTGTTACTCAAACTCGGATATCTATTTGAGATAGATAAGTTCACTTTTTTGAAGTTTTTCTATGTATCCGGAGAGTTTTGGAGGGTCATATATCTCTATACCCTTGTATGAATATGCGCCGGACATGAATGCTTCAAGAAGCATGAAGAACCAAGCCTAAGCCTAAGCCACCATGATGTAGTGATTTATCTACCTACTGACCAGAAAGAATCATAACAATAAAACAAATTTAGCCTAAGCCGTGACATTTCCGAGCCATAATGACTTCACTCAAAGTTGTTCTCTAAAAGGAGCATAGAGGACTACAAGTAGGCCTGTCATTTTTCGGAGACCAGACAAAGAAACAAAAGGACTAATATCGCAATAATATATGATACCAGCACTTGTACCTTTCCGGAGATTCTTTATTTCCGCTTTCCTTTACGGCACTTGCTTCTGCAATAGAAAGAGGTTGCAAGCATAAAGGCTCATCACCTGTTGAAGGACTAAACATAAATGATGACAACAAAGGATCGGCTTCAATGTTGGAGGAAGAAACAAATGAAGATCCCCCAAGAAGGGCCTGCAAATTTCCTTCTCGCAGTTCTTTTCTCAACATAGAAAATGTCAAATTGGATCCACCCTTGCGTAACCTCCGCCTGCGCTGTACGTAATCTTCAGTCAAGGTATAACCTAAACCGTTCACCACGGAACGCTTATTCACAAACAAACAAGAGACACTCTAACAGTCTTAACTTAAAAATAAGAGAACTGAGAATAAACTTGGTCGCCCTAAGAACGCATACGGTTTGATTCTAAAATAAAAACATATATAAAACAAATGCTCATAAATAACCTTAACGAAATCTATTATGTTTCACATGAGTTGCCTCACCACGGAAAGAGTATTATTTTGACCAGCGTTGACATCAGAAGCAAATGAAAGATAACAACTAAACCCAGGTGAACAAAATCAACAAAAATAAGAGGATATCTTAAGAAAATTCCCATGTTGCATGGTAATGTGGCTGACAATATCCACTCCGACCCTCTTCGCACACACCGGGCACACCTGAAATACGTAACATCGAACCAAACACCTATTAAGCAAAATTCAGATGCAATTCTCAAGCAATATCACATTGTTCAGCAACCCAACAACACAAAACAATTTGCAAAAAAAGAGAGGAAATAATCATAAATGCATGAAGAATCATAGAACTTAAACAATCAAATTACAAGCTAAGCAGCTTAAAATGCAACATCTATCACTCTAGCACTAGTAAATTTCACCAATAAAGACGCATAGCTGAGAATATTATCAAAAATCTTGTAAAACTAAAATCCCCCAAAAAAAAGCATTCTTTTTTTTTCAATTAAGAACTATTCAATACACATTTCTTCTACTTATATACTAAAATCCTGTAAGACAAAGACGAATTTCATCAAAATAAGAAGAAAAAAACAGATTATTTTTGAGAAATTAGGAAAAAAGGGTACCCCGTTTTTAACTTCAACGGGATGTTCTTCATCGATGTGGCAACAGAGTCCAACAATGTCGAAATCCTCAGCGCAAAACGGACATAAAAACTGCGCCTTGAAATCCTCATCTCCGTCAAATTCTTCATACCCTCCTCCCAGAAACAGATCTAAAAAAACCATCAACAAATTCAAATCATTTCCATTTCTAATTTTCTCGAGAAACAAACAGGAAAAAACACTAACCGGGTCGTGATTGGCGACGCCTTGTCGAGGATGAAGACGAAGAAGAAGAATTGGAGAATCGAAAGCTCCATGAATTTGACTCCATTTTCCTGAGAAAACAAAGCAACTTCTTCTTCTCTTTCGATCCAAGTAGTTATGAAACCTTTTTTCTTCTTTGAAAACAAAAATTGATAAATTTATTGAAATGGAATAACAAAAAACTTCACAAAATTATCAAAATTTTTATTTTTTTTTTTAAATTTAAACCCTAAAAAGATGGAAGAAACAATCAGGAAAAAATAGCAGAGACAGACTCTCCACCGAATTTCTGCTATCTTTTATGAAACAAAATTGTTTTTTTACTTTTTGGATAAACTACATAAATGGTCATCAAGCTTTAGTAAGGATTCATTTTGGTCACTATACTTTTAAAATATTCGATAAGGTCACTCAAATTTTAGTTCGATTTTAATATATGGATTAATATCCTATACACTGGCGGTGAAATTTTTTTATTTCCACAAGCGCCTCAGTTATAAGGTTTAGGGTTAGGGTTTAGAGTTTAGAGTTTAGGGGTTTTAGTATAAATGTTTAGAATTTAGGGTTCATGTTTAGAATTTAGAATTTAGGGTTAGAATTTAGGGTTTAGGGTTAGGGTTTAGTTTTAAAGTAATATGTGTAGGGATTTAGGTTTTAACTTATAAACCCTAAATTTTAACCCTAAACCCAAAATTTTATCAACAATCCCTAAATTCAAAACTACTACACTTATACCCCTAAATTTTAAACCCTAAACGGAGTCTCTAACCTCTAAAATTAAGACGCTTGTGTAAAAAAGTTTCCACAAGTGGTTGTGTATATAACAATTACCCTTAATATATTCACTGAACTTTTAGTTTTATCATTTTTCCTTAATAAAAATGGGCAAACAACACCAATCATCACTCAACTTTCTTCTCACTCCTATTTTGGTCACTAGAGTTTAAAATTTTTCAATTTAATAACTTAACTTTCGAATTGTTAATATTTTAGCCACTCTCAAAGACATGTTTATACAAATAGAAAATTTTGATTAATTTTTAAAAATTATTTTAGTTAATTGGTAAATTTAGATTATTCGATTATCGATCTTATATTATACCAATTAAATTAGATAATCAATTAACCAGTTATTCGAAATATTTATTCTAGAAATGATTTTTTTATTTTCTTTATTAAAATATCAAATATGATAATATGGTAAATTTAATAATTGTTCGATTGTGATAAAAGTATAAAAATAACTAGAAAGTCAAAATTTGAAAGTTCACACATATTAATCATACCCAAAGCCAAAAGTTTTTAAAAAATCAGAAGGATATCAAAATCACTAGACTATGAGATATTGTAATGCATAAAATTTAGAAATATTGTATATAATAGATCGGATCAGTTAATTTTTTTGCTTAAAACTATGAACCGTAACTGAATCTAAATAATTTATTTTAAAAATTTGTATCGTAATCGGGTTCGATTAATCCTTATAAAAAATATTTTGGTTTATTGCTAAATTTATATTATTCAATTCTCGGTCTTATATTGTACCAATTAAATCGGATAATCGACTAATCGATTAATTAGAATATTTGATTCAATAATATATTTTTACTTTGCTTATTAAAATATCAAATATAGTAATATGGTGAATTTAATAAGCAAAGTAAAAAAAAAAAACCATTTCTCGGATATTTTTTAAGGGTTAATCGAATTTTTCTATTTGTATAACCATGTCAATTGAGAGTGGTCAAAATATGAACAATTCGAAAGTTAAGTTAGAACTCTAGTGACCAAAATAGGTGTGAGAAGAAAGTTGAGTGATGATTGGTGTAGTTTACCCATTTTTTATTAAGGAAAAACGAAAACTAACGTCAACTTCTAACGGAATGTAACAGGAGGGGAAAAAAGTTGGGTGACTTTATCAAATATTTTAAAAGTATGGTGGCCAAAATGAATCTGCCTTAAAAGTTCGGTGACCATTTAACGTAGTTTACCCTTTTTTACTTTTTTTATTTATTTGTCAAATTAATCCCTTGAGTTTTGTTAAATTATGGAAATGTCCCCTGCTTCCATAACCAGGTAACCACTCGAGGAAAAAAAAAGGATAGTGGTGGGTGGCTGTGATACCATTACTGGGCGAGGAGTTCACAACGTCACGGGCGAATTTGATTGGGTGTTCGTTGAAACGCGTTTTATTAATGTCGCCTGTTTTGGACTCCCCACGTGTCCGGCGGGAGCTGTCATTGTTTTTGTTTTTGGTTGTGACAACGAAGGTTGATTGCGATATATTGAAGAATTGTTTGAGAAAAAAAATGTAATTTGAGTAAAAAAGAAATTGGCTTAAAAGGTATAAGAAGTTTTTAAATTTTCGAAAAAAATAATTAAGATTTTAAATTAATAAAATAAATTAATTAAATTTTTAAGATCAGTTGGTACAAAGTTGGAATAGTGTTATTGTTTGATGTTTTTAGAATTTTTTATTTCATTTATAAATTTTTTTAAAATTTCTAAACAAATATTTTAAACAATCTGTAAATGACCTAGGGTAGAACTGTATTGTATCATGTGACAATAATATTTAAAGAGAAATTTATCAAAATTTAATGATTAAAATTGATCATAATACTTAATTAATTCTATTTATTAGTTTAAAATTTTAATTAGATAAAAAATAGGGGTTTAATTAACTTTTTAAAAAAAAATCAAGGTTTTCTTACCCTTTAAGTGATTTTTTTAAAATAACTTATTTATGTTAATTTAGTCGATATAATTACATGGTGTAATAATTAAGAGATCGTGAATCTCTAAAATAGCTAATACTTTCTTGCTTTCCATATACTATTACTTGCCGGAAATGAATAAAATATTCTTAAATCAGCTCGGTATTATTTTTGAAAGATACGACGAAAAATTATTTTTAAAATAAATCAAATGTATAGACATTTTTGAAAAATATAAAAGAATATGTGATATAAATGAAAAATAATAATATTTTTACAAGTTAATTACACCACACGACCCAAACTATTATTTTCATTCTAAATTGGTCCCAAACTTCTTAATGTTGTAACTTAATTTCTAAATTATCGGTATATGCTAATCATACCTTATGTTAATAGAATTGTTAATAGTCATGTAAAAATTGATGTATATTGCACAGTTGTATGATGTGGCGTAAACGATCTTTTGAGGATAAAATGTAAGCGCTCGAAATTTAAAATGAGGGTCGCAACTTGAGTCTGACTCGCATGTTGGAATAGGTTAGGTGTCGTATCGTCCATGGCGATTGTGGCGTTGGTTTAATCAGATAGATGTGGCTTGTCGATAACTATCATATGTGTGTTTTAGTCACGTGTTTCTAGAGGCGAATGGAATGGCGGATGCGTTGGCCAAAGGGGTGTTGATCGCCATTCATGGTTTCGGTTTGTATGTTAGTTTGTGCTATGTGGTTATGATTTTGTCGTGGGTGTGGTTTTGGATTGAGTTGCTGCTTTAGTTTTGTTTCAGACTCAGTTGTGTAGATACCTTGTTTTGCCTACATGGGTTTTATTGTCCCGTTATTTAGTGTTGATTTTGTGTAGTGCTATCTCTTGTCGTATTATCTGGAGTACTCTTTTCTTCCAAGTAGGTTTAGGGAGGTTTTTAATGAGGCCCTCGGTAATATATTGTATGATGTTCTTCTTTAATAAGAATCATACATGTTTAAATAAAAAAAATATTAAGAAAAAAATGAAATATTCAAAAGTTTAAAAATCAAATTGGAATGAAAGTAGTAATTTTAGTAAAAAGAAAAATGGCACCATCAAATGATGGATGATGACTTGGAGATTAGTCCAATAATGCAACCACATGACCATTCCCAATGCCACATTTGGTCCATTTGATGAATAAAAAGGCAACCACGCCCATTGGCAAATATATAAATGGGAATTGGAGTTTTTGTTGGAATAAACAAAATCTCAGGTGATTCACTAATATTTTATCCCATGTGCACCTAATCAAATTAAATCGTAAATACTAAACATTTTGTAAATTACTCCAAAATAATATATATATATATATATATATATATATATATATATATATGAGGTATGCATGTTCCTGTATTTCAAAAAAATGATTTGACCTATGTACTTAAACTGTTAAAAGTGATTACTTTACTGTTTTTTATTTAAAATTTAAGGTAATTATTTTATACATTAACGGTGAAGACTTTAAGTTTTCACAAATTCGTTAGTTTTACGGTTTAAGGATTTAGTGTAGGGTGTAGAGTTTAGGGATTTAAATTTATGAGTTTAAATGTAAGTGTTTAGGGTTTAAGGATATAACCAAAATATCTCACTATATTACCCTAAGATTCTAACATTCGTCTCTAAACTCTAAATTTTAAACCTTAAACTAAATTCTTTACCCTAAAATCAAAGTATTTGTGAAAAATTTTAATTTCAACCGTCAATGTATTAAATATAAATCTTAAAACTTATAATTTAATAATCGACACGGTTAATATTTTTCTGTTAAATTTTATCACCAATGCACTCGTGTAATAATATCAATTTCAGAAAACAAATTATCATGAAGTCATTAAGAATACCTTATAGTAAGTAAATTTTGATGGAAAATACTAAGTATAAGATACAAAGATTAATGCAATGAAATATGGATTTTATTAAAGACTGTGAAAGATATTACAAATATAATCTATTAAAAAGAAAAGAAAATGGGATTAGTCCATTAAAAATCTCATACCATCAAAACTCAGAAACCTTCATGAATCTATTTGTCTCTAGTCAAACGAGACATATTGCACTTTTGTAAAAAAAAGAGTGGTGAGCGAACCAACTATCAGGCAGATTGCTCTGCTACACAGTTCTAATTACATCGGCTAACAAAATCATCAAGCGAGTTGAGATCAGTCTTTTCTATGACTACCACCATAATCAAATCAGAAAGCTCGCGCCGCGAGGGTCTCTATATGTGCACCAAATAACCGCTAAGGTATGCTGAAATCTTACCAAACGACATATGAAGCGAACCACAAAAGCCAATGAAAAGTGTGTCACAAAGGGAGAAGAAATGCGTGCTACAATAGCAGAGATCCTTATTAAAAATAAAAAAAACAAAACGTGAAAGTGCAAAAAAATAATAGACACCAATAATCAACAATCGGTACTAAAATTAATTATCGACCGTCAGCCAAAAAATCAAAAAGAAGAAAAAGCTGTGCTAGAATTTTTATAGGAAAAAAAAAACTGAAGTTTTGGTTCGTGACTACTAATTGGTTTAACGAGATCTTGTTTAAAAACTAGTTAAGCTAAAGTACCAAGCTGACAACATGAAAGGTGAGAAATCACAAAATTTGAATTATAAGGAAAAAAGAAAAATATTTTATTTCTCCAAACTATTAAATTATTTCAAATGATTAGTGAATTTTTTGTTAAGTGAAATTGAAAATTTTGAGACATGAAATATTGGTGTCAAAATGATTGTAAACACTTACCTAAATTTTACTTTATTCGAAATTTATTGAGTAATCTCAGTAAAAAAAAGTTATTATCATTAAAATATTTGTGTTCGAGTAATTTATCTGCACAATATATATTTTCAAAGGACTAAGAATAAAAAACAAATATTATAATATGATAAAAAATACTTTATTCAATAATTGTGGACCTTAGATTTTAAAGTCTAAATACTAAATTTTACACTTCAAGCATTAAATTTTAAATTTGAACCTTAAAAGTATAAATTAAACTCATAAATCACGAATTCAACATGTTTGTATAAAATAAAGTTTGTATAGTTTGTGTAACAAAATATTTTCCTTATAATTTTAGATTTTATGAATTAAACTTAAAATAAATACATACGAGACATTATATTATTTAAGTAATATTAGAAGTTCAAAGAGTTGTGAACATAAAAAATTAAATTGAGAGTATCACCGTTGTTACGAGCATTTAAAATTCTTTATTTAAATTAGTCGAACATCAAATCGAATATAAAAGATTATCGAGGAAAAAAAAACAACTCAATTAATAAAAGACAAAAAAGGGGGAAAAAGGTAGGGAGTGAATCATAAGAGTGCGAAAACAATATAAGCCAAAGAGACCTTATCCCTGAATGGGGTTGAAAGGACACGTGGCAGATGGGGGCAAGAAAGAGATAAAAAGGTAAAATATTTAATAATAATTAAAGCTTAGTCAGTGAAGAATATAACTTGACAGAGGTAAAATAGTTGAACTGTTCACATCATAATCAGAGCTCATTCCCCAATAATAATAATAATAATAATAATAATAATAATAATAATAATAATAATAATAATAATAATAATAATAATAATAATTTGAATTAGAATTAAACAAGAATTAAAAATATGATTTTTATCTTTTATACTATAATAATAACAATAAATTATAAAAAATACTTTGACATATAATATTGTGTAAATTTTAGTTTACACGAATCATGTTCTAATTTTACAGTTTAGGAATTTAAGTTAGAGTTTAGAGTTTAGAAGTTTAGTGTGGAGGGTGTAAAATTTAAAATTTATGATTAGAATTTAGAGTTTAAGATCTAGGGTCTAAGGTTTAGGGTGCTAGGATTATGGATTTAAGTTTTAGATTTTATTGTTTGAATACGAAGAATTATGTAACTTTTTTACATAGCTTGTGTATCGAAAATATAAACCTAAATTATATTGATTAACTATTGTAAATAATAAAATTAAAACATGAATATAAACCAAACATAATATATGTGATTTAGAGTAATTATTTCGTGCGCAAGCGCTTGTGAAAATTTTAATTTACACAAGTGTTTTAGTTTTAGGGTTTAGATATTTTGTCTAGTGTTGAGGGTTTAGGGGTTTATGTAGTAGTTTCAAAATTAAGGGTTGGTGATAAAATTTTAGGTTTATGATTAAAAGTTAGAGTTTATAGGTTAAAACCTAAATCTCGAACTAAATTATCATAAACCTTAAATTATAACCATAAACCCTAAATTTTAAACTTTAAACTAAAATCTTAAATCCTAAATTAATGCGCTTGTGGAAACAAAAAAATTCAATATGCAAGTTATGATACTTTGACCTTATTATTTCAGATAATACCATATTAAGATATAAAAAATTCAAGCGCATGAGTTAAAACATAACTTCAATGTGTATTTTGTATTTGTATAAATAATTAAGTATTTGAAAATAAACAAATTATATTTTGTTTTAAGGGAATTATTTGAAGTTAAAATTGTTTAGGGTTTAATTTTTTTATAATAAATTGGTTATAATTAGTTTGACGTTGTTTTAATGAGTGCATTGGAAACCTGTTTGATTGTTTGGATTAAATGTAGAGTATTTAATATTGTTGTCGAAAAATATTTTTTAAGTATTTAAAAATTGTGCCCAACGTCTGTTTTTTATATAGGTCAATAGTAGAGATGAAGTAGACGAGCCCCCGACTTAAAAAAAGTATTTTTTACTTTTATGATGTAAATATTAAAAAAAGATTATTTGCACATTTGCCCTCTTCACCTTTCAAACATTTAAATTTGTCCTCAAACTATAAATTTTAGCTCTGTCCGTGGTCAATAAAATGCATAAGGATTAGTCACTGGTGAACCAATTTTTTAAATAGATAAAAAGGTTTATTTTAGATACTTTTAAATATAAAAGTTTGTAATATAAATAATGATAAATGAATGATTTTACTCGAAAAATACTTTAATAGGTCCAATGTTAAAAACTTTTAAAAAGTTACTGAAAATTGAGTCATTGTGAGAAATAAGATAGAGTTTGATGGACAGTTTTATTTAGCATCAATTAGGGGAGAGTAAAATTCGATTTGACTCGAGAAATGTGAAATTATTGACTAGACTCGATGTTAAATAACTTGACTTAAATTGTTATTTCATAAAGTCAACTCAATTTTTTTTTCAAATAAAGTTTGAGTTATAAAATAAACTCAAATACCTCACAATTTTTAGTAATTAATAGATCGATTTTCAAGTTTGAATCGAGCCCCTCAACTTTACTTGACATATGTGTCACGTATGAAAAATATGAAGAAATATATATATGTATATCATACATAGTTATAAAAAATTGTTTAAATTGAAAACAAATAATACCATAAACACTATAAATATTTACAATTAAATTTGAACAAAAACTCGAACAACTCAATTTCACTCTACTAAAAAAATTTAAATAAAATTTAATTTATAAAATAATACTCATCAACTCTACTAATTAATTGTTTTACATTAACAAGTAAAATAATTAAAAAATATATTATAATGTATTTTTTTTTACTTTTTTTAACTCTTGGCATGTGTTTAGAGTAGATTTGGATATGTGGAATTTGTTAACTTCATGTGTGAGCTGGATCCACTCTTTAATGCCTGACCCACTTTTAAATAAAAAAATAAAAAAA
Source organism: Hibiscus tridactylites (assembly GCA_958450335.1). Classification (NCBI taxonomy): domain Eukaryota; kingdom Viridiplantae; phylum Streptophyta; class Magnoliopsida; order Malvales; family Malvaceae; genus Hibiscus; species Hibiscus tridactylites. Next base: position 73,210,534 of record OY288289.1, on the reverse strand, counting down.
TCATTTATTTATTTATTTATTTTATCCAATTAAAAAAACAATGAATCCCAAAAATAAAATAAAATAAAAACCCAGAGAAATTAAAACTTAAAGATGAGACATGCAAATCTCACAAAAATTCAATCTTTCATCTTCTAAAACAATCCCCCAAAGTTTCTCACTTTTGCTTCAAATTTCCAGCTTATCAACTCTGGGTTCTTTCAGTTTTCAACTCTTCATCATACTTTCAATCTGCTTAGTTCATGTTTAAGCATGTGAAAGCCAACATCTTTATGCAAGATTTTGGATCAGTGTTTTGAGAGATGAATTCAAGTATTGGAAAGACGTATATGTCAACAGCCAGCTCTAGTGCTGGCCGGAAAGCTGGAGATGCGGCAGCCGCCGCAGCCGCAGCCGCCGATCAGTTCCCTGCTGGGTTGCGTGTTCTCGTTGTTGATGATGATCCGACTTGTCTTATGATCTTGGAGAAGATGCTAAGAACTTGTCTCTACGAAGGTATTTCTCTTTAAATCTCTCGTTTTGAGTACTAAATTTCGATTTTCGAGCCATGGTTTTGTGTTTTTGATTTCGAGTTGCGAATTGGGTTGCTTTATTTTTTTCTTGATTTTTGTTGAATTTTTATTTGTGGGGAAACAAAAAGGAAGAAAATGGATCTTTGTTTTCCTGGATTTGGAAATAGTTTTAGCATTTTGTTGTACTCTGAGCTATGATTTTTGTGTCAGTTTAGTATATGTTCGACGAATTGCCTCAATGAACTGGTTTGCCTTGATTTTGTGCATATGTAAAACGCGGATGGATCTTGTTTTGAGCTTAAGAGGTTGGTTTTCGTTTGATTTGTGGTGGCATTGTTTGTCAGTTACCAAATGCAATCGAGCGGAGACTGCATTATCTATGCTAAGAGAGAACAAAAACGGGTTCGATGTCGTTATCAGCGACGTCCACATGCCGGACATGGACGGATTCAAACTTCTCGAGCATATTGGTTTAGAGATGGATCTCCCTGTTATCAGTAAGCACACAGTCTTAAATGTTTGATATCGAGATGTAATTGATATGGATTTGACAATTTCATGTGATTTTCGAGTGTTTGTAGTCATATTCGGCTTGTATTTTCTGCAGTGATGTCTGCGGATGATGGAAAACAAGTTGTTATGAAGGGTGTTACGCACGGTGCCTGCGATTACTTAATCAAACCTGTTCGTATCGAGGCGCTGAAGAACATATGGCAGCATGTGGTTCGGAAGAGGAAGAACGAGTGGAAGGAGTTTGAGCAATCGGGAAGTGTAGAAGAAGGAGATCGGCAGCTGAAACAATCGGAAGATGCGGATTACTCGTCCTCGGCTAATGAAGGGAATTGGAAAAGCTCGAAACGGAGGAAGGATGATGAAGATGAAACCGACGAGAGGGATGATACATCATCGCTAAAGAAGCCGAGGGTTGTTTGGTCTGTTGAGCTCCATCAACAGTTTGTCGGAGCAGTTAATCAACTAGGCATTGACAGTACGCGTCTTTATCCAATTCCTTTCGACTTCACTGATGTTTTTTTATGCCAGTAGCTCAAATTTACCAGGCTTTTTTTAATTAAAAAACCATGTTAATTTTTTTTGAAAGAAATAGATATTAATCATTTAATAATCTTTTCTTTCGCTCATGTTTACGGTTGAAATGCGTTTTAAATTAACTCAAACAGTGCTATCTTTCCTCTTGTATGATTTTTTTGGTTGATCTTCTAATGCAGAGGCTGTCCCGAAGAAAATTTTGGAGTTGATGAACGTTCCCGGACTTACTAGAGAAAATGTTGCCAGCCATCTTCAGGTAGGCTGCAGTTCACCAATTACTCGAGCTTTTACTTGCATTTGTATTTAATAGATTTTGACGACAATTACTTTGTTATCGTGTGATCAGAAATATCGCTTGTATCTTAGACGGTTGAGCGGGGTATCGCAACACCCGGGTAATCTGAATAATTCTTTTATGAGCCCCCAAGAAGCAACTTTCGGGCCTCTTTCGTCGCTCAGTGGACTCGATCTTCAAACTCTTGCTGCCACTGGTCAGCTTCCTGCACAAAGTCTTGTCACACTTCAATCATCAGGGCTTGGTCGGCCGACTGGTAAATCGGGCATACCTATGCCTCTCATTGATCAAAGAAACATTTTTAGCTTTGAAAACCCGAAGTTAAGATTCGGAGAAGGGCAGCAGCAACATGTGAACAATAATAAGCAAATGAATTTACTCCATGGAATTCCAACAACCATGGAGCCGAAGCAGCTTGCCGGCTTGTACCACGGTGCCCAATCAATGGGAAACATGAATATGCAAGTCGCATCCCATGGTTCGCAAAGTAGCCAAAATAATCCTTTATTGATGCAAATGGCTCAGCCACAGGCTAGAGGGCAGATGCTCAACAATTCCAGTCTCGGTCATGCTCCGAGACTTCTCTCGCCGATGGGGCAGCCTATGTTATCCAACGGAATTGCTGCCAATGTCCCAACAAGAAACGGGATTCAAGAAAATATCCGAGCCCCTAGTTATAATCCAGTTCCGCAGACCTCTTCGATGTTGAATTTCCCCATGAATCACGCTTCGGAACTACCCGGTAACAGTTTCCCTCTTGGAAGTACACCAGGGATTTCTAGTCTCACACCCAAAGTGGCTTTTCAGGAAGATGTTAACTCGGATATCAAAGGATCAGTGGGATTCCTTCCGAGTTACGATATATTTAACGACTTGGATCAACATAAGCCCCAAAATTGGGAGCTACAGAATGTAGGCATGACCTTCGATGCCTCTCATCACGCGCAATCAGTTTTAGTTCAGCAAGGATTTTCGTCTGGTCAAATGAACGGACAGAACAGGAGTGCAACCGTTGTAAGCAAGGCAATGTTCGCATCCGGAGATAGTACAGGGCACGTGAATGCACAAAATGGTAATCAACCTCTCAACTCCCTTCTCGTCGACGGAACCGTAAGGGTCAAGTCCGAGACCCCTACCAATCTATACCCGGATGACTTCGGACAAGAGGATCTCATGAGTGCTCTTCTGAAACAGGTTGATTTCTTTTTCCACTTTATTCACTTGCATGAATCATTGGGGATTGTTCACTAAACATTTAGTGTTCCGTTTTCCTGGCAGCAAGACGTCATTGCACCTGCTGAACATGAGTTCGATTTTGACGGATATTCCCTCGATAATATTCCGGTGTAGGGTAACTTCCATTATCCAGTCCTCTTCGTGAATCAACGAGAATATTCACTTCACTAAACTGCATCTTCCTTCTATGAATATCATGTTGTGCCGGTTCATTTTGAACGTAACAGGATCGGGAAAACGGATATTCCGGATCGATCCATTACCACTGGACAATAATTCTGACGCTTGTAAGATACTTCCGCACAATACGCAAAGGCGATCGTGTGGAAATTTTTATTGTTTTTTCTGTAACAAAACCTGTTTTTAGGGTGCTTTTCAAAGCATTGTTTCTAGTCATGAGCAGCAGATCATAGGAGACTTCTTTTCTTAACTCTAATGACATATGAAGTTTGATCTTCTATTTTGGTTTTCATTTTCATATTTTCATGTACATGTTGTTGTTTATGTTCGGAATTCGTGATTATTTCTTTTAATAATATCATCTTCAATATAAGATTCGAATCATTGTATTTAACACTTTTAGGTCCAAATAATTATTCGATAATCTATTTCGATTTTGTTTAATTGTTATCATGTTTTCTCATGGAATTCACTATGTATATGTTTATATTATAATAGAGTAAGTGGAAGTCGTCGGGGTTTATACACGACTTCGAGAAGTTGTCGAGATTTGATCACCTCGACAACTCTAAGAAAACTTTTAAGCTAAAGATGCCAACTGCATGCATGGAAGAAAAATCGTCTTCTCTTCTTGACGACTTCAAACAATAAAAAAAATATTCTCGACATATTTTCTGACGACTTCATTTATACCCTCCGTCGGCGTACAAAAACTACCCTATACCGCCACCTTCAAACCCTATTTCCGTTACTTCTCTTTCTACTATCACATTCCACCACCGTCGCCGGGGTCTCGAATTCTTGATACAATCTAAGTCGACTTCATGGTAGGAAACAAGTTTTTCTAACATTATTTTTTTCTTTACAAAATTCGAACTCGAAATATTATTTAACGAGTATTAAACTCCTTGACACTTAACCTCTGAGTTAAATCAAATAAGAATTGATGTCGAACCCATTTTTACGATATATATATATTTGATATTTTGGCAATTAATTAGCTGGATGGATGAATGCTGGGGGTCCAAACCTGTAGCCTAAAGGGTATCCTATGGAGAGACGGATAATGCCCAGAGAATTTGGTTACCTTCACTTCGTTGCATTAAACAACTTTCATGTCTTTTTCGATCCAAAAAAAAAAACACAACTTTTATGTCTAATTATGATCGCAGTCCTTGTACTCTTCACGCATTTGCAATTTAGTCTCTATACTTTTAATGTTAAGAATTTAGTTTTTCTGCTCTTTTTATTTAATAATTAGAGTAAAAGATAGTATTTTCAACTAAGATTTAGTGTAAAATGCACTTACCATTTAGTTTGAAAAAAATACCCACTCACTCCAGAATTATTTACGATAAATTTATCCTAATTAATTATTTATTGTTTTATTTAACTTAAATGAAAGAGCCATGCGGATCCTGACGAACAATGTCTAAGAAGAGAAGGTTGTCCAAATTTTGAACCTGAAAATAAAGGCCAATGTCAATCGAAGATTTAGTTTACATGAGCAGACATGTATTTGAATGACTTAAAATAAATAGTACAGAGCCTTGATTAAGATGAAAACAAAAATTTAAAGACTAATTATTTCCAGAAGTTTTAAGGAAATACACACTTTTGGGAAATAAATTATGAAAGGCTTCAGGCACGACGATCATCAATTTATAAGTTGATAGCCCCTAATACAAGCACAGTTCTTCAAAAAATGTATACCTTTTTTCTCTCTCTTTTTTAATCGTCAAGTGTCGATAGGGATTTAGACTGCAACCGGTTCACTTACTGGAACATGACTCGGTGCAGCGGCTTTAACCTGGTTTAGAAGGGAAAAAGAGCATTTGCCATGAGCTAGAGAACATGATCTTAAAATGGCAAATGGAAGGGGGGGGGGGGGGGGGGGGAATCAGAAACTCACTTTGGCTGATTTAAATAGTTCATCGAGAACTTCGGAAAGTGTTGGATGTGCGTGAACGGCAAATTTTATGTCCTGCATAATCAAATCTAGTGAATAAGCTAGAGTTCGGGGAAGAAAAGTCTATTGTAAATGATTTGGTTTTTGCATGGAAGACGGACCTGGATACGTGTCCCTAATGCTATGGCATTTGATGCCTCGTGGATGAGGTCTGCTGCATGCAAGCCGAATATATGAACTCCGAGTATCTCTCCGTTGTCGGGTCTGTATATCAACTGCATGGAGATAACATATGTAGAACTTAACAACTGTACACAGTAAAGAATGCAGATAAACCAGTTCTTCATAAATTTAAACCCCTCAGAACTTCAGTTTATGGCGTTCAGCACCATATGAGGGTTTAGGGTTTAGAGTTTTGATAAACCATTTTTGTCAAGCAGTTCGTAAAAACCATGAGACCAACTTTTCTATGGCGGACGGAGAACCACCTGGAATATAGTAAAACGAGTATATCCTTATTATGTTTATTGATTTAGACAAGTGGGACGAGAAATAACCTTAGCAAGTCCCTCCCCTTCATTTTCCGCCAGTGCCTTCGTGTTAGCCTTGAAACTTGTTTTGGCAACACTTACTTCAAATCCTTCCTTCTCAGCTTTCTCCCTTGCTTGAGGCTGTGAGGTTAAAGCATTGTCAAAATTTAAAGGCGGACAAAAAATTATCCAACAATTTAAACTTGATAGTAAATCCAAAACAAGGGTGTTTGATGTTCACCTCTGTTAACCCGACCATACTTATTTCGGGGTGTGTGAAACAGGCTGCTGGGATGCTAAGGTGATTAAGCACATGATCTCTTCCAGTCACTTGTTCAACCACTGAATTAAGATAGTTTTAAGTCGAAGATGAGATGGATCTAAATGAAAATATTGATTATGAATTGGCTAAGAATGAAGTTAGTTGGCACTTACCTGAAATTCCTTGTGCACTTGCTGCATGAGCAAGCATCATTTTTCCGTTTGCATCACCGATGCAATACAAGTGAGGAACCTAAAATTCAAAAAGATCATTGTTGGTTGAATCTTGAAAGTCATGGGAAAATATATTAGCCAGAACACAGTTTACAACTAACCAGATTGCCATTTGCGTCAATTACTCGCATTCTCTCATCAACAGGAACAAAACCCCTTTGAGTTACTACATTAATCTGGAAAAGAAAAATTGAATACAAAAGTTTTAATCCATTTCCTTTTAGTAGATAGATTCATATTACAATATTGATCAGGAAGACATACATTCTCCAAGCCGAGACCATTAGTGAATGGAGCCCTTCCAGTTGCAATTAAGGCTGCATCTACCTGAAGCAGAAGAAGAAAAGAAAAAGTTACTTGACAGATACCACTGACCGAGGCCAAGCAGAGTGGCCACACAAACAGGAAAATCAACGCAGGAGATAAAATTTAGATTTGACATCAGGAAAAGCATCATAAGCCAGCAATATTTGTACACGAGGACATTGTCTACAAAGGAAATATGCTGTCATAACTACTAAAACAGAATAGGCAGATTCTAGGATTTTCCATCAAAAAGAATTTAACACACATACATTATACATACCTCCAAGGTGTCTTTGGGCTCCTTAGTCTTGGCATCAATAAGCTCAATAGTGACTGGTTTCCCATCCTTCGCAGGAGTGATCTATAAATACCACCAAATAAACTCAATAATGAATTTATCATACAGCCATGCAAAGTGCAAACAAATCTAAACAATAGATTACCTTCGTTGCAAACACTCCCGTATGATAGTCAATTTTCCTAGGGTTGATCAGCACCCTTTGGGCCAGCTTACCAATCTCAGGATCAAATCCAGGCATAAGCTGATCCAGAGCTTCAATAAATGTGACCTGCATAAACCTGTTATATAAACTTTTTTTGCCTTGGAATAAAAATATTAAGGATGTAACACTTGTGCTCTAACTTAGGAATTAGGATGCAACATAAAAAGGCCAGTAACTACTATAATCGGCAGATGGCAAATCCAGTGACTGATTACTGTCCTTGTGGTAATTTATTCGTGTGTGAATGGGATGGATTGAAGATAATATTATATCCATATATGGGCATGCTTTCTACGGTCTAAACTGGTTCACGGTTATTTTGTCTACAATGGCAATCATCCAAAGAGCAGAGATCCTTTCAGCTTTGCAGCTTAAATGATATCATAGATTAATCCTAGAGTTGAGAAGCACAACTTCAATGTAACCTTGGTCTGAACTCTGAAGTGCATACAGATTTCAGGTGAAAACAGATGGTGTAGAAACTTATAGCATGAAGCATAAGGTAAATTTGCAGTTCTTTAATCATCAAAGCAAGATTTCTACACTCATTTCATTAAAAAAAAGCACAAATATTTGAAAAACAAAAACCAAAAGAACAAGATCTCACCTCGCTGCCAAGTGCAGTGTATACATCACTGAATTCAAGACCAATATAACCACTTCCTACAATCGCAATCCAATCAGGAACAGACTCCAATTTCAGGGCATGGTCACTAGTAATAACAGTCTTCCCTGCAAGTTATTACTTGATGAGAAAAAACTCAAGAATAATAACACGGAAGATTACAGTGACGTGACTCGCATCCTCCTATAAAAGGTAAACTCCAAAAGTTATTCTCGGGCTGGTTGTCAACTCCCAGTTGTTTGTTTAATAAGATCAAACTATGTGATAAATTCCCATAAATCTATATAAGGATGAGATTTTGTGGTTTTTCAAGCTAGATCATGTGCATTTAGCAGATCCACATTTCCCTTGATTACTCCGATGCACATGTCCTTGTTACATAACATATGACCATCGATAAATCTCATGCAAATTGCCCCAGCAAGAGAGAAAAAGATGAAAAGAAGATGAAGGCAAAAATATAAAAGTATCATGGCTAGCAAAACGCTCTCTAGTGCCAGTGCAGTCATTAAACACACAGATTACCTTCCATAAATCTCGTGAAAATTTCCCCAGCAAGAGATAAAAGGGTAAAAGAAGATGAAGGCAAAAAATAAAAGTATCATGGCTAGTAAAATGCTATCAGGTGCCAGTGCAGTCTTAAACACGCAGATTACTTTTGATCAAACATTTAATGTAAGACCACAAAGAAAGATTAAAGAAAAAGAAAATGAAAAAAAAAATCATACCATCGACTTCAATGCCCTTGGGAACAAAAGGGACGGAGCCAGTGGCAATGATAATATCTTTTGCAGTTACTATGTTATCAGGAAAACCAGCCTTCCCATATTTCACCTTTTGAGGACCCTGTGTGCACATACAAAATGTAAGGATACTTTAGAATATAGAAAACTGAAAAGAGTACACTTTGTTACAGGATATATATTAGGCTTTACCACAATAGCACCAAAACCAGTCAATATGTCTACTCCCAGTGCCTTCATTGAGTTAGTCAAATTGCTTCGAATTTTTGAAGCAAGGTTATTTGCATGGTCAGCAACTCCCTGTCTGTCGTATCCAGCAGCAGAAACCTACCATGTGTAACATGAAGAACAACAGAAAAGGAAACAATAAGAGGTTATTATAGAATGTGAAAAATGGTCCAGAACCACACTTCATCGAATTATAGCTTGTTGTTGGCAGCATAAATGCATATTAGTCATATACTTACACCATGAACACATGATGAACATAGAAACGAGGTTTAAATGCAAATGCTGATTCATTTCAGAACTGGTGTCGTCAGTCGTGAGCCTTAGCTTAAGTTCTCAAATAACCAACCACAACAATTAATCCCATTACCTGCAAACCCAAAGCCTTCATGTGATGCTCACTCTGAAGTTCGCGCATCTTACCACTCACAGCCAGGAGAGCTTTTGAAGGAACACAACCTCTGTTCACACAAGTTCCTCCCACCACATCTCCTTCGATAATAGCAGTTCTCAAACCCTGCAAATAAAAAAAAAAACAGATAAATAATCAATTTAACACATTAAGCACAAACAGTAAATTACTCCAAAATATTTAGTATTTACACTCAAATGAAATCGATCTTAAGGCAACTAGGTAACTATTAATTGCTTGTAAAATCGCTAAAAACAACATATTCACGAATCAAGAGCAAATGCATCGTTGATCTTCACTTAAAGCTGGTAAACCAATGATTAGTAACTGAAAACTACTTGACAAAAGAGATAATAAGCATGTCGAGCTCAAAAGAGTTTGATTATTAATAATCTTCTAGGAAGTCAAATGCATTTCTTAAGAATTTCTAGAAAACAACGAAAAGGACTGGGAGAAAGGAGCTTAGTAAGTTTCAGCTAAAAATAGTAAATAGCATCAAAATTAAGTGGGAGGAAAAAAGGATCAAAATCGAAGTACCTTCTCAACAGCATGCAACGCAGCTCCATGGCCACCGACGCCGGCGCCGATGATAATCAAATCATAATCGAAAGATTTCGGAGGAGTTCCGTTGTTTTCAGCTGAAGCAGAGATTCTCTTGGAATGTCCGCGGCTCGTGAACTGAACTCGGCTGGAACACGAGTGAGTCAAACCGGAGAACCCAAAGGCTTCCTTTCTGAGTCCGCAGAAACGGAGATTGATCGGCTTGGAGATAGGTAAAGCAAGAGCATGAGAATCGAAGGCGAAATTTGATCTAGGAACTGCGGTAGCTTGAGAGCAAATGGAATGCATTTTTTAACCGTTTCGGCTGTTTGGCAGCGAGGAAAATGAGAGAATTTGAGAGAAAGAGAGGAAATTATAGAGACGGTGAGAAATGTGTTTTCGCTTTGATAAATCCGTTGGCAGTGGAGCACGGAGGCGGAGTTATCAAAGTCAGGGCTGGTAAACCACCAATTTTTTTTCTCGTTTTCTTTTTTATTTGAATATAATCATTCGAGTCTTAATTCAATTAACCGTAACTTCAACCCAATATATGCGATTGATTTTGATTCAATCGTGACACATTCTTTTGATTTAAATTTATATTTATATGTTGATTGAATTTAGTTCGATAAATATGCCGTATGTACAATACACGTGAACACATGATATCAAATATGTTTAAGCATTTATACCTACTAATTAATCAAGTGACTAAAGATACAAAGTTGTGTTTACATGGTAGTCAACACTCAACAAGGACATACCTACTCAAACTTTGGGTAGGGATGGCAAAACAAAGCCTCGAATACGGCGGGTTTCGATCTAACTCGATCCAGTAGGGTAGACTTTTTTTTTAATTTTTGGGTTTCAGGTTCTGTCATATCGAGTTTTTAAGAAGATTGAGCCAGGTCAGGTTTCGGGTGGAAGTTCCCCGACTCAGCTTATTTATAATTATATATTTATATTATTATAGTTAACATTTTTATTAATTTTCTTCTGGTAGGACGAGTTTAATCGTATATTTTATAAAAATTTTGAGATTAAATCAAAAATAAATTATATTTTTATTATATCAACGTCAAAAACTTTAAATTTTCGGGCCAGATTTAAGACGGCTAAAATCTCATCCCGCCCATTACCATCCCTATTTGGGACTTGGGCTCAAACTTAAGACATTTAGAAAGAGGTTCCAATGTCCAACCATTAAGCCATCATCTTATTGTAGAGAATTAATTCATTAAAGTGCCACATCAGCCATCACATTAGTCTAATGTTATTCAACTAATAGAGTTTAATGGCTGAGTAGCCGTTTAATTACAAATAAAAATGTTAGTGACCAAAAAGTAATTTTTCAAACTTCACTGATGGAAACAAAAACTTACTCAAACTTCAATGACTAATAGTATAGTTTACTCTTATCAATTTAACATAGTGTAGTTCTCATCCCTATAAATATGGGTGAGTAGGTACAATAGATTTAGGGTGCGGCTAAAAAACGACAAGTTTCGATATTTGTTTAAAAATTTAAAATATTAGATTTTTTGATAATATTTTAGGTTGATTTTTTCGTGTTTTTTGACAAGTATAGAAACTTATTTTGTAAGTATTTGTTTAAAAACTTAAATTGTTACAAAAAAACGAGTATCGAAACTTGTCTAAAAATACGAAAAATTTAACCTAAAATATTATCAAAAATCTAATATTTTATATTTTTAAACAAAATTTAAAATTTATCAGTTTTTATCTGCACTCTAAATATGCCGTAGCTCATGCCTACCCTAAAATTAGGCATGACCTTACTTAACCAAGTGACGTTACAAGAGATATTTTTACATCTCCAATTCTTTTGTGCTGCGTTACACATGTCTAGTGACCATTGGGTATTCAAAAAACACGTGTTGAAGGGAATTTCTGTGAGTTTCTGATTGGATGGCGGAAAGGAAGCGCGTGAATATAGCAGGGACTAGGGGTGATTATCGAGCGAGTTGATCACAAGTTGAGTAGTGTTCGATTCGTATTTGTTAAAAAATTTCGTTGCTCGACTCGACTCATCACTAGTTGAGCTCGATAAAATTTTACTCAACTCGTGCTCGTCAAAAAATTCCGTTGCTCTCTAAGCTTACCAAAATTTTTACCTTATTTTTTTAATATGAGTAAAATTTAATAATACTATTAGAGCTTAATATAAACATAAAAATGCAGAAGAAAATAAATGTGAGGTTTGAGGAGATAAATAAAGAACCTTCCATAACTGAGTTAGAGATGAAATCGATATTAAGTGCGATACTCTTTTAGTTTCTCAACAATCTTCGATAAACAACAAAGAGAGAATACCTTAAAATTTTTGATGTTTTAACTTTCAACCGTATTTTTTATATGGGAATTGAAAACTAAAGACTTTTAATTTTTTAAAATTTTATACATAAAGTAACAATAAAAAAATGAAAGACTTTAATAAATAATGAAAGACTCATTATTATAATTTAATTTCTTATTAATAGAAATTAAAATTTTTAATTATTGGGAAATGCAAAGGGCTTTGGAAATTTAAAATTAAAATTTTATGGGTAAATTACCTAGCAATTGACTAAATTTTTCTAGAGTTTTCGATAAGTATATAAACTTCTTGGAACATAAGTTTTTTAAGATAGCCACCAAAAAACCATAAAGGTATTTATAAAAAAATTAATAAGCTGCTCGTGAACTTATCAAGTCGAGTTAGACCTTGCTCGACACGACTCGCTAAGATCTCAAGTCAAGCTCGTTTTCGAATCGAGACAACTCGAGTTAAGCGTTAACTGAGTCAACTCTAACTGGTCAGCTCAATAAGCACCTCTAGCAGAACCGGAAGTTTAGCTGAAAATGGCGAAGCTGTAATTAAAATGAAAACCAAGCCTATATTAACAGAATAATTTGTTGCAGTAGTTTATATATTTTTAATATTTTTAATTTGATTTTTCTTTCACTTATTGAAGGTCGGGGTCGGGAGGAGAAGTGACAGGCACTTGCGCAGAAAATTGACAAAAGAGCGGAGAGAGAGAGAGGGAGAAGCGGTTGTTTCAGCTTCGTTAATGGCGGTTTAGGGTTTGTCCACCGATCCCCCTTTCAACAAGGAACCTCAATCTCTCCCGCCTAATTTTTCAAGAGCCCGCACTTTTCTCTCTCTTCTCGTCTGCTCAAAACCCTAATCCAAGCTTTCCTCCAATCTCTCAATTTCATCTTCGTTTGTTTAAGTTTTTCTTCTTCAATTTCTACGATTCCTCGTGGTTATTTGGGATTCGAAAAGTTTTTGGCATCGGAGAGCGAGAGGAAGCTGCGATGGGCGCTCAAGAGAAATCTCAAGGGAACTCCAATTCGATGCAGGTCAGCTCAATACTGTTTTATAGAAGCTTTGTTTGGAGCCATAGGATCGGTCTTTTTAGTTTTTTTAGTTCATTTCCAAAGATAAGTTAGGTGTTAATTTGTAGAGTAAGTGAACTTGCTTTCTTTCTGTTAGTTTAACTTTATTTATTTTTGGCTTGAACTTTGAAGTGTGTGGTGAAGTGAATTTGGCTTCAAGTGGGATACCGGCCAATTCTGTTCTTGGGCAGTTAGAGAATTTGGTTTTAACTTTTAAGTTAGCTTTCCTTTGCCTTTTCGTGGTAGTTTTTTTGTGATTCCACTGTTTGATATATATATGTACAAAATGCGGACAAGGGTGTGTTTTATTGGTCAATCAATGGATAAAGTATATTTAACGAATCCTGCTTATTTTACTTCAAATAGTTTTTGTTTACATACCCTGCACATATTCCCAAAGAGGTATTGGAAGTACAATCTTAGTTGCGGTTGCTTGAAATTTTTGAGTTATGGTAAGAGTGTTTTTCCATGGGTGAGTTACCTAATCTAGAATGCATGAACAATTGCATCATTGATAGAAACATCATGTGTTCGTGCAGAAGCATACAGATAGCAAAATGTTCTGATAGGAAAGTAATCACCTGGGAAATTTGCTTATGTTGGGGGAGGGGTCATAAAAGTTATTATTTCTTGTCAGTTTGGCAATGGGCGAATAGACTTCATGGTCACGTGACTATGCATTGTTTTAATTATATTGTCATTGTGTGGATCGATTAACACTATTTTCTGCCCGTGTTGTTTATATGCGAACTCAGCGAGTAAAGTTCTACCGTTTGAGTGAGGATGGTAAATGGGATGATCAAGGAACTGGGCATGTCACTGTTGATTATTTGGAGGTTTGGTTCAAATCTTTTATTTGTTTCTATAGTTCTGTTTTTCCAGTCTGGATATACTGGAGTTATTTTTGAAAATAACCTATTTATATGACAATGTGTTCTTGCTTTTAAATGAATGCACATGCTATAATTCAGAGATCAGAAGAACCTGCTTTATTTGTTTTTGATGAAGAAGACAATGAGACCTTGCTTTTACACCGCATCTGCTCTGATGACATTTACAGGAAGCAAGAGGGTATTTTTCTTGCTTTGATAATAGCAAATATGCCGCTCTTAACTGGATCATTGTCATTTTTGAATATTTCAGTATGGTTGAATTATATATGCATTTATCTTCAGATACAATCATATCATGGAGAGACTCGGAACATTCTACAGACCTGGCACTAAGTTTTCAAGAGAACACGGGATGCTCTTACATATGGTAAGCAATGTTTAATTGTTTATGGATTGTTTCGTGTTTTTTTTGTTTATTCCTTGTTGAGTGTTTATCATTCTATTGCAGGGACCACATTTGCAATGTGCAAAGAAATATGCATTTCAGTTCTCTTAACAGTAAGTACTTTTGAAATCTGATAGAAGTTAATTATTAATTCTTTCTCCTTAATTTAATCAAACATTGCATCCTTGTAAATGGTTTAACTTTCTACTATTTTTGTCCAAAAAGGACTTCAAGTTCCCGGAAAAAAACTAACTTTAAATTTATCAGCAGTTATTTTGGATAATCTAATAATTTATTTGGCTTCTTCCTTAGAAGTACGAAGATGTCAATTAAATGTGCTTTATTTGAGTTGCTTACGTCTTCTGCCTCAGATGCACAGAAAATTGTTTTTTTCAGACATACATGCAACATTTTATATTATACTTTCTTATTAAATTTATCATTTGAGCAATTTTGAAATACAATCATGGATAATGTTTGTCTCATATATGATTCCTGCAGACGAGATATTTCACACAATGAATAGCGAGTTGAGGGATTTGCCAGTTGTAGAACTTTCTACTCTTCCCATAATCCTCAAGGTCAATGAATTATCGACTTCTCTTGATTGCATTCTGTTTAGGTTTATTTTTGTTGCTTGCTGTAATTTTGAGCCTTTTTTCTTTTCAAAAACATCGGATATGTTTACTCATAATGCTTTTCCCCCTCCTCCTATTTATCCCTCTCTTTAAAATATGAATTTAATGGTTTTTAAGCTCTTATGTTTTGTATCATCTGTATTTACCTTATTTCATAATTATTTCTAATGTAGAATAAGTTGGCTATTTTCTTTTCATTTTGGGCAATGTCATTTATATTTCCTATGTTTTGTGCATACATTGATTATTTTTCTTGTAAATCTTTTCAGATTTAGCCTGCTCAGACGATGCCTGTTTATATGATTATTCATTAACTTGATCCTTTTTGTCCTGCAGACTGTGACTGAGAGTGGCCTTGCTGATCAGATGCGACTGACTGAACTTATATTAAATGATGTATTCTTCTTTTAAACTTTGTTCTTGCTTACATTTTCTGTTTGTTAATTTATTCTCTATATAGTTATTGTATAGTTTATTGTTCTGTCATTAATTGCTACTCATTTATCTATCTTAATGTTGGTATTTCTGTCATATTATCAAATGTTGCTGTGCTATGAACCAAGTAATTTTGTTTTCCTCTGGTTTCTCAGCTCTGAGATTGTGTCCTCTTGTTGATCTTCCCTGTCATATGGAGAGAGATTAAATATGGTTATCGAATATGTAACTACGAGCTTGATTTCTTGTCCTTTTTTATTTTCCCCTATGATGTCAATTGTCATGTCTTCATCATGGGTTATTTTGCATTCTGGTTTTCTTATTGTTTCTATTTTAACTTTATAGTTGAATTTCCTTGCCTTTATTTTCCATCCATGTTAGTTTCTTAATATATTTACACCTGTTGAATTGAGTATGCAGCAAGATTTCTTCCAGAAACTGATGGAGCTATTCAGAATCTGTGAGGATTTGGAAAACATAGATGGTCTTCACATGATATTCAAAATAATCAAGGGGATAAGTTAGTTCTCACTTGAATTCTCTTATTTCTTTGTTATTATTGCTTATATTGTATAAGTCATTCATGGATATGTATCATATGTTGTTGGCTGTTTTACAGTTTTGCTCAATAGTCCTCAAATTTTCGAGAAAATATTTGGGGATGAATTAATCATGGATATTATCGGTTCCCTTGAATGTAAGTCCTATACTCTTTGTACATGGATTGATTATTGGTGACTATTGTTTGATTGAATTCAATGTCTAATTCGCAAACTTGTATTATCGGCAGAATACTCCTTGTACATGGATTGATTATTGGTGACTATTCTTGTACATGTATCATATGTTTCATGTGCCTTTGCTTTCTCCTTTCAAGTGTGTGGTTCTTTGTGTTGGTATTCTTTTTCAACCTATAAGTTTTGACCTACTATTTTTTTTTGAAACTAGAGTATTAGCTTCTCCATAATAGCTTAATATTCTAAAATTTCCACAGAACTGCCAAGATACTCGTACTGTTATGGCATGTTTTGATGATGTAATTTCTTTTGTTGTTATTGAGAAATACGTGTCAGCTTTAGCAAGTGATTGATAATGCCTGTAATTTTTTGCATGAATCTTTAGGTGGGACAACCTATCTCTCATTGTTCATCAGGTTGAAGCTTTTTTAAGCCTGTGTTGTTTTCCTGTCAGTTGCTTCGAAATCGGTTATTTTTCTGAGCTGCATGTTGCTTTGCCATTTAGTATCTCATGCTTTACTTTGTTAGATTCTGGATTTTCTGCTTGATTTTCATATGATGTTCTTGTCTACATGCACCAGAATTGACTATTTGCTTGATGGTTTGTATAATGTTTTTGTAAAGACTTAAGAAACTTTCTTCTTTGTTTGTAGATGATCCTGATGTTCCTCAGGTGCAACACTATCGGGTTTTTCTGAAAGAACATGTTGTTTTTAAGGAGGTAATGTATTCTTAAATGGGTCTTATGCATATGATAGAGGTTTCAACTTAGAAGAAGTTTAGATCAGGAGCTTTAGAATAGAGTCCATTTTATGATATTTTTTTTACAGGCCATTCCGATTAAAAATCCCCTTGCCCTGTCAAAGATACACCAGACATATAGAGTGGGTTATTTGAAGGTATGCATGTTGAATACTTGATGTATGAATCTCTCTCTTGTCTTTAACCATGTAACTCTTGCTTTTGATTGGTTCTTTCAGGATGTTGTTTTGGCAAGGGTATTAGACGAGGCCACAGCTGCCAGTCTCAATTCTATAATTCATTCAAACAATGCTATTGTAAGATTTTTAGTGCCTGTTTTTTTAATGTGCCTTTTTTGTTTTAGTTTGCACTAATTGTGGTGTTGCATTGTAGGTTATTTCTATATTGAAGGATGACAGCAGCTTTATTCAGGAATTGTTTGCAAGGTTGAGATCACCCACCACATCTACTGAATCAAAGAACAAATTGGTAATTGTTGACATTGGGGGTGAAGTTTCATTGTTTTATTTTTTATTTGGGCATGAATATTTGTTGCTTGTAGCTCTTCTCACGGGTTTGAGGTGTGGTTTATTTTGTTTAATTTGTGTCTGCATTAACCCTTCAGCTTATTCTTTCAATAGGTATATTTCCTGCACGAATTTTGTAATTTAAGCAAGAGCCTGCAAATGGTGCAGCAGCATCGGCTATCTAGGTATTGTTTTCTTCGTGTTAGAATCTCATATACCCATTGTTTTCCTGTTGTATCTTCATTCTGAAAGCTAAAATATCTCTCAAGAAATATCATTTATACAATTAATTTTTTTGTATCTTATGCCTGAAGTATCCTTTTTTTTTCAATTATTTTAGGGACCTTATCAATGAAGGTATTTTTGATATCATCACTGATGTTCTGCAGAGTCCAGAGAAAAAGCTTGTGCTAACTGGGTAATGGTGGCATTTTTAATATTTCGCTTTAATCTTTATTTTTTTCTCTGCATATAAACTTTTAGACTACATAAGTTATTGTGAAGCCATAACAATAGGTCTCCATAATGGTTGCAGGACAGACATCCTCATATTGTTCTTGAATCAGGATCCAAACCTTTTGCGGTCTTATGTAGTTCGCCAGGAAGGAATTTCACTTTTAGGACTTCTGGTATGTGTTTATTAAAGTTTATTGTCAATATGGTTAAAATTATGTGGAAACAGAACAATTGGATCAACTTAACAGATCTTCCACACTATGGTATATGCATGTCTTTATATAGAGAGAGAACTTGAATAACTAATGTAGTTAAACACTTACAGGTTAAAGGTTTGGTAACAGATTTCGGGGAGGCTATGCACTGCCAGTTTCTTGAAATTCTTCGCAGTTTGCTGGTTCATTCACTTTGTCAGGAGCTCAGGTGCCTACTTTGATACTTGATTTCTCTGTCCAAGTGTTATGTTACGGTAGATGGGATATTATATAGACTCCCGTAAGCCTAAATACCAAAATAATTGGGCCTATTACCTGAATCCTTTTCTTCTACATCATAATTTAAGGCCATGACTTTTCGATCTAGCTTAACCTCTTTTCTAGTTCTAACCCATGTCTTGCATCTGTACAAGAATGTAATGTTGTTCTTAGCACATGTCAAATTAGATTAACCTCTTTTCTAATTCTAACCCATGTCTTGCATTACTGTACAAGAATGTGATGCTGTTCTTAGTGAAGCAAACACATCAAATTAGATTCCAGGCAGTGTTGAAACTTGCAGGATGAGAAGTTTGCAATTAACCTGAATTTGGATCTTCATGCATGGAATTATAGAGTGGCTTGTGTCTGTTCTCCTTTTTATGTCTATTTAGTGCTATAAGACTTTAGTTGGCTTATGTTTGGTTTTCTTTGTTTTGTTGATCATTGAGAGATTGTTTCTATATAACTTACCGAGAAATCATTGCTGAAGAATGTTTGTCTTGTGATTTCCATATATCACGTCCCTGTTATCTTATCATGTGCTTTTCATACCTCATTTCTGTATTATCTTCACATTTGGTGTCCACAACAGTTTGGAGTTTATTTATGCAGGTGTAAAAAATTTGGATGTTGATTTATGTTTTATTATATATATATATATATATCTGCTGGTTGTTGAAATTTTTTTCACTTAAACTTTCATGTAAGATTTATTAATTTATTTTTTCCATGGGTTTGGTTACTACTTCCAAGTTCTTTCATGCAAGTACCTGACCTTATATTGTTTTTGCTGCAGAGAGATACAATTATTGATATCTTTTATGAGAAGCATTTGGAGCAGCTAATTGATGTCATAATATTAGCATGTTCTTCTGATGAGGCTGGCCAGTCAACCAGTAAATCGGCAAGAAATGCTGGAAGAGTTGAAAGTCAAAATAGCACAAAGCCTGAAATTCTGTTAAGCATATGTGAATTGCTATGCTTTTGTGTTTTGCACCATCCTTATAGAATAAAGTAATCTTTAGGATCCATTGTCTATTCATGTAAAATTTTTGGCTTATTAACCTGAGATGTTAATGACCTTATCTTCATTGTTTGCAGGTGTAATTTTCTCCTTAATAATGTTATAAACAAAGTTTTGTTACTGACACAGAGAAGGGAAAAGTACTTGGTAGTTGCTGCAATTCGCTTTGTTCGCACTATTCTCTCTCGCCATGTAAGTTAATTAGGTTTAAGCTTTAAAAATAATATCCTATGCCATCTGAACCCTAATGCCTTTAGAATCAAAAATGACAATGAAGATAAAATGAAATTGAAATGAAGTTTTTTTACCATGTGAATAATGTGTGACTTGGCTTTTGACTTGTAGTCTGCATATAGAGACATATTTTGAGATATGGAGGGTACGTGTATGAACTTTTCATCTTTTTACCATGTCATTTAGGTTGGCTCATTTGTTAATTAATTATTAAGCTATTATGTTTGTTTGCACCATCGATATCCAGCTCAGAAGGGTATAAAATTATACTGGGGCAGAATGGACATATTTTATCACCTAGAATCCCTTTTTCACTCACTGGGCTTGCTGTAACTGTTCTATTTGTATTCCCCCTTCTTTTTTGTGCCTTTGCAATTTCTTTGAGTCTGGTAATTTTTTCCTTATGAAAAATCGTAACTTCTTTATAAACAATTTGTTATGCAATTTTTTGACCTGTAAAACTTTTGGCTAGTTAGCACTTCTCTGACTGGTCGATTTGAGTCATCTGTTACATGTTTTAACTAGTTAAATTATGCTATCATCTTGCAGGATGAACATCTGATAAATCATTTTGTTAAGACCAACCTTCTTAAACCAGTTATAGATGCTTTTGTTGCTAATGGAAACCGTTACAACGTGCTGAACTCTGCAGTCTTAGAACTTTTTGAATACATCCGCAAGGTGAATATTAATCCTGCACCATATTCAGATCTTAGACATTTCTGGAAGATTCTGTCTGTTAATAACTGTTTCTTGCAGGAAAACCTGAAATTATTGGTTATATATGTAGTTGATTCATTTGGGGATCAGTTGGTTAAGTTTGAGAAATTGGCTTCTGTTCACTCTTTGAAAGTTAAATACGAGCAGGTATTCCAGTTCCTGACTAGTTTTACAACTATATTATTAGATATAGAACTTCTTTCACGTGCCTCGTCTGTTTGCAGTGCTTGGAAAATTGTGGAACAAAAATGAATGTTAATGCGCCAGACTCAAGAAAACGGATTGATGAGCGTGCTTTGGAGAAAGAAGAGGAAGACTATTTCAACGAGGACAGGTATGCTTTCGTCAACAGATTTGTTGGCACTTTCCCTCTATATCATTTCCCCCTTTAGTGATTGAATGTGGACGTGTGCAGTGATGAAGACGATACAACATCCGCATCTCGTCCTCAGAAAGTAAAGTCTAAGCCTGTTTCATCCAATGGAGTTGTGGCCAGTCCCTCATCATCAAGGTATTTTAATGATCTCATTGATTACTAAAAAATCGTTAGCGCGTGAATGGGTTCATAATTTATACAATCATTTTAATCTTGTAGCCCGAGATCTGGCGGACTTGTTGACTATGATGATGATGAAGATGATGAAGACTATAAGCCACCCCCTCCCAGGAAGCAGACTGAAACCTCGGAGGAAGATGAAGGAAACTTGGGGTCCCTTAGGTTGAAGCGTAAGCTGCCTCCCAAGGAGCATGAGCTAGCCAAGAAGCAACGGTTGGGGAAAAGCTCAAAGTCAAAAGGTAGAGTATTTGCGGCTCTGTGCTCAACGTTAAGCCAGGCCGCGTTGCCTAGTAAGAAAACTGCAAATGCTGTGCATTTATCTACCCGATCAGCCGAGGGAAACAAAGGCTCGGGTGTGGAAAATCATCTAGAGAAGGAATCGAGCAGTCCCAGAGATTCTGATGACAATAGTTCAGAAGAGGACAACCATAAAGAGAAAGAACCTCCTCGAAACTGTTCAGATCACCTGCATAGCCCCTCAGAAAGCAGACAATTAAGCGGGGAGGACTCCCCGTTGATACCGCCGAAACCATCACCTGAAATGGCTGTAAACGGATCATAAGTTATATAATCCCACAACAATTGTGTGGCAAGGAAACTTGTTTGTTGACTAAAACAGTCTTTGGGGATACCAAAGAAATAGAGGAAGAAGACTAGTTGTCGGAGGGGGGGGGGGGGACGATCGTGTATAGTGCTGCCCACCAGAAGGCTAGAAGAAACGTACTCAATATCACGCCAAGTAAGTCCACAATTCCCTTTCGGTTGCATTTGTAAAAAAATTGTCAAACTTTTGTTTTATTTCTTTGAATCCATTCTGGTCATGTTCAAAAGCTTTGTGATGAAGAAACCGGGGAGTGTGATATTTGGGCATTTGTTGTTCAGTTTTGTGGTGGTGGTGGCCGCCGGCCGGTGGCTGTGACTGACTGTGTCGATTGTTATTTAGAGGGGTTTAGGAGGATGGGTTTATATTAGGCAGCCCGGATTTTCTTATATTGTTGCTGAAAACCTCATTATTTATTTAATTTCAACTACTGTAAAAATGATTATACGAAGAAAAGTAGAGGGTCGTTGTTTATATGTATCAATAATATGATAATAACATCTAATATTTATACAACAATTAAAGTATTGTATTCTATTTAAATAAGTCTATATTAGTTGATGAATGTAATATGAAAATAAAGATAATAATTTGTTTTTTTAGTCAATTAAATATTGTTATGTTAATAAATTTAGCGACAGTGTGATTATTGGTAATTGCAGTTAGACTCGGATGGATTTATTTAATTCTGATTTTTTATTATTCTATTCATAAGATATGTATTTTTGTTTTAAATTTGGATAAACTTATTTATATTATAGTTTGAACATGATTCGTGATTTTTCATTCTAATAATATCGCCTTCAAAATTGAACCATGTTCTCTTTTTGAAAATACAATGTGTGATCATTGTATTCAACCCTTAATATAAAGCACACAGCCTTTACTATTAGATTCGGTTATCACATTACAATTTTTTAAATAAAAGTTAAATTAATCCATTATTGTTTAGTTTTGTGGTAGTAGAATTAATTTTGGATCATCGCTATTTTATAAAATTGATTTTAAAGTAATGTGATTTATGTTTGAGATTTTTTTTTAAATCACGATTATGTAAAAATGTAGTGTAAACACGACGAAATGCAAAATTTATTTCTACTTTGTTTTTTTTTTTTCAAAATCACGTTCAGTGACGTATCTACCTTAAGGCAGGGGTGGGCCCGTGCCCACCCTGAACTTTTCATAATTCACACATTTGGTTTCAATTTTCTTAACTTTTATAAATTGATCCTTATTTTTCTATGATTTGTGCCCACGCTGAAATTTTAAATTTTTTATACTTATGCCTACCCTCAAAAATATTTTGGCTTGTGCCCATTCTAAAACTTTTTTTAGATCCGCTACTAATCACGTTTTAGGTCTAAAATAACATTTAAATTTTTAAATCTAAACATGTTGGCATGATGGCCGAAACATATTTTTTTGTTTAATCGAAATTTTTAAACTCTAAACGCAAAACCAAACATGCGAGTTGGGTTTACTTTGGAGTTCATGAAGTATGGAGAAGTAAGCCGAAGTACACATGGGGCAAAACGCGAGCACGACAATATAATAGGTGGCGAAACATAGAAGCAGGGAACGCCACGAATCTGGTTCCATGCAGGACACATGCAAGCTCTTACCAACACGTGTCCTCCCACCTCTTTCACCTTCAATATCATCTCAAAACCCTACCCCTCTCCTTCCATTTCCACCCACCAGGCTTTACCAACTTCCTACTGTTGTTATGATCAAACACAAAACCACAACAATGGCGAGCAACTTGGAGCTTGACGAACCGCGTAGCTTCTACAATGGCGGCTTCTTCTTCGATCTCGGCCACCCTCTCCTCAACCGCGTTGCCGACAGCTTTGTCAAAGCTGCTGGAGTACGTATACACATACACATACATATACATGTTTGTAATTATGTCTGAATCAAAAATCTAACGAAACTATGATGTTTGTTGCTGTTGTTGTTGGGTTGATTTGAGTTGCAGATTGGAGCAATCAAGGCTGTTGCCACAGAGGGTTGTCACCTAGCTCTCGAAGGGAATGGGTCAAGTACTCCCCCTGATCTCACTGCTTCTACTGCTAAGAACAATAGGAAGCACCCCTTCCCTTATCTCAGAGGTATCATCAATCCCTTGCTTGCGTTTCTTAACTCGATTGGTATTTCGATTGCTAGTCCGTGACGGTTCTGGACAAGTGCAATAAAATCGGTCTGCACATTCATAAAAAAAATGTCATGAAATGGGTTAGGTTAAATACTTGCAAGAGGAAAAGTAGAAGATCTGTTTGTTGTACTTCATGAGTTTGAGTAATGTAGAGTCGTTTTTATTCATAAAGAAAGCAATATACTGTTGCACCCAAATTTTCCGCCTTTTTACTCCCAAACTATCTTTTATATCTCTTTCCGATTATAAATTAAGGGTTCAGAAACCCTTAAATCTTCGAGTTGTCTCGGTTGTTGCTAGGGGCATTTTATCTGGACCTGACGGGTTCTGACCCGATCCGGCCCAATCGGGTCAGATTTTTTAATGAAAAAATTGGATTCAGGTTTGTTTTTTGTCAAGGGTAGACTTGGGTTTGGGTTTAGGTCGGAAAATATCCGACCCGACCTGGGACTAATAGTGTAATATTTTTCTAATTTCCTAAATTTTTAGGGGTATTTATAATAATACTCTTCTTTATATATATTTTATAATTAAGTTCTTAAAATTAAATTTTTATTTATAATTTAGTACTTTAAATTATAATCTTTTATAATTAAGTCTCTTAAAATTATTTTTTTATAATTAGGTTCCTAAAATTAATTTATTTTAAATTTATTTTATATAGGTCGGGGTCGGATTTAGTATATTTATTTTCGGGTCGGGTTGGATTTTTTAAATAATATTGTTGGGTGCGGGTTTAGGGTGTTTATTTTCGGGTCGGGTCCGGGTGGGCCAAAAATTCTACCCTACCCGTGCCCATCCCTACTTGTTGCTAGTGAACGTTTAAATTGTTATTGATTTTATGTGTGGACTGCAGGTGAAACCAATAGGAACTCCCTCGAAGCAATGGTAAGTTCTTGATTTCCCTAGTAGGCTAGTATCATATATGTTATGCTCTAAATCTCACCATCCGACTTTGTTATCTATATTTGTTACGGACCGATTCGAGTACAATCTTTTCATATATTCAAAGGATCACTCCGCTTTACTACTTGTGTCCATATTCGAACATGATTGAATATAGTTTTCAAACTAAGCTAATCCTCCCCATTGGGCATGGCTTGAATCTTACATAAAAAGTATGTGTACATCATAGATATACTCTTTTGTATATTCAAAGGTTAATCTATTTTGCTACTCATCAGGTTCATATATATACCTTCGTATTCTTTTCCGGGTGCGATTTAATATTCGTGTCCATAACCAAATGCATGTTTCATTCTAGTATTGTGTGTGTATATATTGATTGGCAACTTAATTACTTGTAACAATATTATAAAACAGGTGAAGAGCACCGGAAAAGAGTCTCTAGAATGGGGTGAGTTTTTAGTTCTTTCGAGTCCCGATAGCCGTTGATTTGCAAATGCTACATTTGACATGATCTTATACAGGTCTGGCTGCCGGTTTATATTCCGGTTTCACATACGGCCTGCAAGAGGCTCGCGGCACTCACGATTGGGTGAGTTCGACTTCTTTCTTGTTATAACCAAGACGTCTCGAATGGAAAATTCAATTCATTATGCCGATTCGGAATAGTAATAGAATTCGCCTGAATGAAAAAATTGAATTTCATTCGGTCGACATGGATGAGGTAATGTTGGATATCGGTTTCTGGTGCAGAAAAACAGCGCAGTTGCGGGGGCACTTACGGGGATGACAGTGGCACTTGCATGCGAGGAAGGTTCCCATGAGCGGCTGTTGCAATGCGCCATCACCGGAGCCGCCATCTCCTCGGCGGCGAATCTCCTGACCGGAACATTTTAGAACCTTTTGTCTTGATAAGACAATATAATTTAGAACTGGCTGTCTTGTTTTTCTTAGCTTAAGACTAAAGACCAATTTTGTGGCATGTGATGTGTTAGTTAAAACAGGGTTGTGAATTTTAGAGGGAAATGAAATGAAAAATCAGTTAAAAACCAGTTGTTTATCGAAATAAAAATCATTTTTAATTTTTGTTATTATTTTTATTTGATCATTTATAATCAAATTTAAGAGTTTTGATTAAAATTAAATAAAAGGGACGTAGAAGAATCAAAGTTAAAATGAAAAGGACATGTGAAAGTGGAATTGTATTAAATAGGAAACTCTTGAAAAAAGAATTTTTTTTTGTAATAAATAAATTCACGTGCATTTAATATATTATTACCTTTTCCCCTTTTTAATATCTTTATATTTTATTTTTTTCTTCTATTCACATACTAAAATCTATAAAAACCGCAAAGTACATCGTTTTATGGATTGAATTTTAGAAACTTCAAAATAATTATTAGTTAGACAATTACAAATTATTATTGTAAAATAGTTATTAAGTTTTATTAAACTATTATAAAATAGTCTTTAAATTTATCAAAATTTACTCTTAGTATTATAAGAACTTAATAATTACTTTATATGAATTTATCAAATATAATAACATTTTTTTTTTATTTTAAAACAAATTCGGTCATCAAAACAATCATTTTGAATATATCTAGTCACTAGAAAATTACGAAAAGCCATATATATATATAAATAAATAAATAAATGTAAATAAATGGTTGAAATAAATTGTAGAAAATATGAAAACGGTAAAAAAATAAGAAAATAATCTTAGCGATTTATTAATCTTATCCAAGGTTCTAAAAAATGTAAAAATAATTGAGTTTTACACTATATAAGTGGATGAGAAAAATTTCAATATACGGGGCCTATACAAATTTATACGAGCTTTTTAATTTTAAAGTTTAGGGTTTAAAGTTTAAAATTTAAGGTCAATATTTAAAATTTAAGTTATATGGTTTATAGTTTAATTTTTTAGGTTAATATTTAAAATTTTAAATTTGAATTTTATAGGGTATATATAAATACTTCTGTAAAATTAATTTTACGCAAAATTTTACAAGTGGATAGAAACTATATATATAAAGCCAAATCAAAATTACAAAATTTCCCTCTTTTCTTTGTTTTGTATCTTCCCCGACGCGAACAACTCCAGGTGAGCGTTAATTCTTTCTTGATTGATTAATTTTTTCGCAAAAAGATGTTCAATTTAGGGTTTAATAGAAAAGGAGCGTATATTTTTCGGGATTTTTTTAACCTTCGTGTTTTGGAGTTAGGGGTTGCTATTGTTCTGAAAGTCGAAATTTCCCCCAATTTTGTTGTTTATTTTTCGTTATTTTGAAGAAAATCTTCACCTTTGTTAACGATTTCTTGGTTGTTAATTGATAGATTCTGTAAAATTATTTTTATGCCCTAATTATATATCTCGATCTGTTTAATTTCTTTGTTAAGCGAAATTTTGGAATTTTCATTTTTAAGTAAGGATTTGGATTGTATTTTCTTCGAGATTGGCTATATATTTCTGTGTGAATATTGGAAATTTGTTGTGAAATGGATTTCTTTCGAGTAATTTAATTAACAATTTATGTTTTAGAATGAAGAAACTGGAAATTTGAATGCATGTTGCTGGAGGATTTAGGTTGAACATACGTACATAATTTTTTGAGATTATAATCTGTGTATTTGCTTAACCTAGTTTGTGTTTTTTTCGTTGGTATTCGAAAAGATGTCGAATAAGAAAGAAGAAAAAACTCAGGTAGCGGCCGACAGAATCAAAGCTGCGGCGTTGACTGCCGCGAAGGGTCTTAGTCGTGCTCAAGCTGAAAGGGCGGCGGCAGCTGCAGCCCGGAATGTCAATGCCTACGGGCAAAAGGAAGAGGGACCGAGCAGATGGCAGGAGAAAAGGGAAGCGAAGCGGCAGATGTATTTGATGAGTACCGAAAAGGCGGTGCGATTAGGCGAAAGGAAAGACAAGACGATGATGACTACTACGATGGGCGCTTCGCAGTGCCAAAAGTGTTTCCAAGCCGGACATTGGACGTACGAATGCAAGAACGAACGGGTCTACATTTCACGTCCCTCGCGTACGCAGCAGCTTAAGAACCCAAAACTGAGGATGAAGCTTTCGATCTCTTATGATGCGGACAATCCGGATGTGAAGGAGGAGAATGAAGGCAATAGGTCTAAGAAAAGCAAGAGGAAGCAACGAAGAGATTCTGAGTCCGGTAGCGAGGCTTCCGTTTTTGAGACTGATAGTGGTGCCACATCTGTTAGGGGATCGGATTCTTCTTCAGAAGAGAGTAGCACGGATTACAGTTCATCATCCGAGTCCGAGGAAGAGAGGAAGAGGCAGAGGAGGAAGAAGAAGAATAAGCAAAAGAAGAGGAGGCGTAGAAGATACAGCTCATCTTCCGAGTCTTCTGATTCAGACTCGCGTTCCGATTCTGATGATAAGAGCAACCGGAGGAAGAGCCGAAGGCATAGTAAAAGGCGTTGAAGGAGAGATTTCAGTACACATCTTGCCTGTTCAATGTCGGACTCTTGAAGCTTCTCATCTTACGCGTGCCGGTGATCAAGCCCTCGGAAATAAGTTTGGTACATGTCTTCATTCCTTTCCATTTATCTGTGATGTTTATAAATGTCAACGGCTCCTAGTAGTTGTGGATTACTCAACTTGTTTGCGGATTCCTTTTATGAAACGACCGGTTTTTCGAGTTTCCGTCTACCGTTTTGTATTGGTCAATTGATTTGCATTCATGATTTTGCCGTGTTCATGTTGGAGAGACAGAAAAACTTGTATTTGGCCTGAGATGGCAATGGCAGCTGCAGGTTTAGCAATGGCTAGGCTCGGAAAGCTCCGGGAAGACGAAGGATTAATTCTTCTTTGAATAACATGGAAATTTACGAATAAATATTGTTTTGTTGAATGCATAAATCAAAGTTCATCATGTTCGAATTCGAAACCGATATTACAAGTTCTTTTATACCAGAAAGATGGGGGGAAAAATACCTTGTTCCTAAAGTTAACACACATCATCTTCATTCTTTAGGTTACCACAAACATTACTTATATATGGTGGTGGTAGCGGCGGCGGCGGTTTTACGATAGGGTTTTTTAAATTAGGATATGATTGATTTGAAGTATATTGAGCTTTTGTAATTAATAGTATGATTAATACACTTACAATTTATTTATTCGAATTGAAAATTGTTGCGGATTCAAAAAAAACCGATGGATCAAATCACACTCACGTTCGATTTTCTCCCTACAACTTGTGTCGAAAAAACGAGATTATAGAGAACAAAGCACCAACAAAGACAAGGACGACGAACAAAACCACTACGACAATCACGATACGAGGCAAAGGTTGTTGGAGATATCCGGGTTGCGACGGCAAAGGCGTCTTCAACCGAGGCTGCCAACTGCTCTTTTTGTACTCTTTCACTTGTTCACAAAGCCCATCATAGTAGAACTCATCATTTACATTCTCCATCACTTTCATCTCTTCCCAAAGCCTATGAAACAATGTCCCAACCTGTTTGTTTTCAGACACATCATAGTTGGTAAGAATCTGCTTTCTTTGCATCAGTTTCACGTCCTTTCCGTCTTCGAGAAGCGTTTTCATGAAAAGAACATAGGATGAAATGTGTTTAGTGGTTCCGGAACCGGATTGTTCGAAGGCGATGAGGTTCCGGAGTAGGGTTTCGGAATATTGGTGGACTTGTACGGGCGGAATTTCGAGCACTCCTTTGACGAATTTTACGTCTAGTAAATCCTCTGTTGATGCCTTCTTGAGTTTAATTCCAGCAGCTTTGAGCTTACTTGCCTTGTAAGGCAAACCTCTGACTTCTTCGTGTTTCACTTTGATCCTCGGAACCGTCGGGAGGAAACAATGTCGGATTAAATCGAGTAAATGGTTCCCTTCTTGACCAAATTTGGTCAAATGAAGTCTGTGATCTCCTGGAATCATATCCCTAAAGAACCGGAACGCGAGTTCGGTCAGGGACAATTTGCAATGGTCCGGAACCGGAACGATTTCGAACAATCGTTGAAGGATGAAATAAGGGATCTGATTTTCCAGCAACAGCATGTCACACCTCAACTCGTACAACAACCCTGACGTGTTGAACACGTAATCTCCACGGCGTTTCAGACCCTTTACCACATACTTCAAGAAGAGTTCGATCAAGAAACCGGCATCGGCTAACATGATTTCGACGAAACGATCACTCGAAACCCCGATCTTTTCATGACCTTCATAGCACAGCCTCGCCTTATGCTCCAGCTCCCTTAAACTCTTGACACACTTGTCCAATGTAGCCTCGAGACGAGGCTTCCGATTCAGCAGCGAATACGTATACCGCCATTTATGTTCCTCCATCGGCTTCAAATCGTTCCGTCCGTGATGGAAAAGACCGATCGAGATCTTCTGAGGGAGAAAATGCCTTGCATTGACCTCGACATACTTCTCGTCGACTCTGCAAATGCAGCTTGCAGTCGTCATGGTCTCCATCTTTTCCTTGAGGGGAATCACGAGACAATCGTACGACTGTTTCGGGATTTCGATCGCGACATGCCGTGCGACGTCTGTCGGTTCCGACGTCGATGTGGACATCTGTAACAACAAGATAAAAATAAAAAATGCAAGAGAATTGTTAAAGAAATTAGGTTAGTTTTACCTGATTGTGTAGCCACTGAAACACAATATAAGAACAGCCCCTGCCTTTGCCCTGATAATGACAGCAATGTAAGTAGCTATATGCCTATATATATTCCAACAACTTTAACGAATCAAAGATGACTTGGGAAGAATGGTAAACACCAAACTTAATATATATATATAGCCAGGGATTGACCGAGGGGGCTGGCGGTGCAGTCGCCCCTCCTAGAAATTTATAAGTTCGCCCCCTAACCTAAAATTTTGCGTCCGTCTCTGGGGATAGACTTAGAGGGGGCTGGAGAGGGCGGTTGCCCCCCTAAAATTTTAGAATTCTTATATGATTTATAATTTTTTTAAATATTTTCTATTAAAAATCTATTTTCGCCCTTTAAAATTTTATATATTCCCTCTAACATAAAATTTTGCGTCCGTCCCTCTGTATATACTTCCATATTACAGCTTTGCTGTAAGAAAAAGCCATTTAAAATAAGAAAAAGTGAAAAACACATACACACACTGAACTGATTGCTTAAGGATAAATTCAAGAATGTTTTCAAGTGTGAAAAACGCCACCCTGCATCCTTCTATCTTTACAAAAGTAATAAAAACACTCATAACAGAATTAAATTAAACATCGGGTAAGAGTTTATTATGTCTTTAAATTTAAAAATTAATAAGAATAATTATCTTATTAAATAGTATTTAAACTAAAAATAACCTGAAATACTATCATATAAAAAATTTAGCTCATTTCGTTCACTAAATGACTCTGTCTCGGTACGTACCGTGACCAAACAACCAACATTATTTATGCAGTGAAAAATCATGGTACAATTACGAACCATAAAATAATAAAAAATAATAAAATTCGAACTCGATAACCTATTAATTTAGGTGATGGAAAAAGACTTTGCCCTATTATATTGAAGTTTCAATACCGTTAACTTTATTATCAATTGGACCATCACATATTTGTTTTATTCTGCACTTTTTCCCCTTCTTCTTTTAGTGGTGGGAGGACACACCAAGTAACCCAATATCTACATGAAATTGTTGCATTTTGAGCCATAAACAACTTATTATTATTATTATTATTATTATTATTATTATTATTATTATTATTATTATTATTATTATTATTATTATTATTATTATTATTATTATTATCTTGTATTGGTCGATTGATTCTAATTAAGTATTGAAGACTGTACTATAAGAGCGATTTTCTCACTTCATTTTGTGTCACTTGCACCGTCAACATTTGAATTTAAAATCAAAAATCAATTAGTCTAGCGGGGTAAAACGTTAAATTTGTTAAGCAACGTCGAGAGTTCAAATTTCGACATTATGAATAAAAAAGTATATTGAAAAAATCATTATAATAGTCTATGCAAAAAAATATGAAATTACTTTATAAAATTTGTGGTCGATATTTATCTTTTATTATATATATACCAACAAAATACGAAAATTAATCACAAGGCTCATTTTAGTGGATATTTTGTGAATAAAGATAAAAGAAAGCCTTGTTATGTTTCCACGTCAAGTTTCGCCAACTCAGCAAAAATTATAATCTCCAAATCATGTGGTTGTAAGACAATGATATCTAAAAGCTTTACACTTTACCCTTTTAATAATTGTGATATAATATATATATTATAAATATTAACATTTAAATTAAAAGTTAATATACCAACGATAGTTGGTCTAAGTGTTAAACAGTTTAGTATCGCTTAAATAAAATTTCGAGTTCGAGGCGTTGTGTATGTAGAAAATTCTCGCTGGGAGACTCACCCACCATAATCAAGTGTGCGACGCGGGTCAGTCCAAATTAGTCAGGGTAAAGCCCTGAAAACCGGGAGGGTGACAAAAAAATTTAAAGATAATATCTACACATACGATGAATAATTTTATGCATTTTATTGATATATAATTTTTTACATTATCAATTATTCTGATGACATACCATTTTATCTGATTACAAATTAATTATATAATTATATGTAAAAAGAAAATGTATACTTAAAAGAGAAAAGGCAACAAGTTGGCACTTGCTTCCAAGGCTGAAAGAGACCCTTAAACTTTGGAAATGGGCATGCCCATGTCCATCACCTTAGCCTTATCTTTTCAAACAAAAATAAATAACTCATTAATTATTTTCTTCTATTATTGTTATTTTCATTAATGAATTTAATAAATGCAAAAAGACAAGGCACAACCGTATTTAACATTTAATTCACTCATTATATTATATTATATTATATTATATTTATGTTTATGAATAGAGTTGAATAACATAAATCGAAAATTGCACGAACCAACTTACCTTAGTGGTTAAGGAAACAATTGTTGTTCTTAGAGGTCACAGATTCGAGCACCAGCAGTTACAGCAGGGTGATTGAGCATGCATTGTCAAATGGTTGAGAGTATATTCAAAACATATACTACTTGTAATCACCTTAGCTTTAAAAAAACATAAATCGAAAATTACATCTGAATCTTTTAAATGGAAGAAAAGTACAATTTAAAAGAATGTACTCTTTGTTTATGAATTGATATATACTCGACTCTGAATTTATTCGAAACTTAATGTAACTATCAAAATGGGAGGGTCTAATAATATTTATTTTTATTTTTACATAATTAGATAAATTAAAGATATGAAAAAAAAAGAGAGGGGATGGACCAAATAATAAGCTATCAAAAAATGGTTTTGAGAACATATTACTTTCTTCAAAAGCAAAACTTAAAACACACAATTTCTTGATTTAGACAAACATCCACCATCTCTTTTTTACATTGCATTTTCTAACAAAAATTATGTGGATCTTAACTTGGGTTAATAGTAAAAAAGTCCTTAATGTTTGTCTCTTTGTTTCAAATTGAACTCTTAAAGTTTTTTCTTTGACAATTTGAACTTATAAAAATTAAAATGATTTCTCAAATAAACGTTTAGAGCATTTTTCTGACACCGTGTCTTTTAACTAACTAAAGATCGAAACATGGAGAGTCTAACGTACAATAGGGTAACTGTATGACTACGGTATGGTACAACTGAAATTTTACAAAACACGGAACTTAAAATATTATCCACCAACTTAAAATGTTACACTTTTTATAACATTTTAGGTTGGTGATCTTACGACAAGTATTGATACTTAGAGACAAGTTTCGATACTTAACATCAGCCTAAAATGTTATCAAAAGTGACAAGTAACGATACTTCAGAACCAAGTCTCGATATTTCGGAGCCAAATCTCGATACTTGTCACGAGTCTAAAATGTTACACCACCCTTTTAAATTGGTGACACAATTTAACTATACCGTAACTCTGCTGCACCCGAGAATCGCCCATATATCGAAAGAAAAAGCTTAGACCAAATAAAGAGGACAAAATAGTTCTAAAAGGCGTGTACGCAATGCGCGTGGATAAAACGCGCGCCAATGATTGGAGCGTAAGGTAAAAGATCGCGGCTTTGATAGGCTAATAAGTTTTCTTTTAGGTATAATTCTAAATTTCATCCCTCTATTTCACAATACTTGAGAAGTTAGTCCTTTATTTTAATCGATTATAATTTGATCCCTGAACTTTATAAAAATCGAAAAATTGCGGATTTGTTTGTTATGAAAATTAAGAAGTGAACCTCACAGCTTTAATTTATGACAATTTGGTCTCATATTTTACAAAGGGCAGACATTAATTTAGTTGTTGGTAAACACATGAATTTAAACTATTGATTTTTGCTAGTTTACAACATTTAAATAATTGAACTATTAATTTTCGTTAGTTTTTTTTTCATATAAATTATCAAACTATCAATATTTATAGGCTACCAATTTAATGGAAACGTTTAACAAGATTATCTAATAGGATTAACTTCTCGTTTTGGTCAATAAAATTTTAAAAGTTAGAAAAAAATCGTAAATTTATCGAAATGATCACGATGACATTATAAATTTATAATAATAATATAACTTGATAAATTTAATGACTGTTTTACAATAATTCGATAAATTTTAATAACCATTTTATTACATAATGGTGACTGTTTTATAACTGCTGAAGAAATATAACGACCATTTTACCTTTTGAAAAGTTCACGGATTAGAATAATAGTTTGGACATAATTTAGTGGTCTTTGGTGTACTTCACCTTAAATTAAAATAGAGACACCAATTACATTATTTTCATAAAATGGAGGATGAAATTGAGAATTAAACCTTCCTTTTTTTTGGGAGGAACACAGTTGAAATAAATGACCCCCGCCGGAAACCAAAAATAAAAAAAATAAAAATAAAAATAAAAGAGCTGTTGCCTTTGAGTATTGACGAAAGCTTTCGAGATCGAGAGAGAGAGAGAGAGAATTGTGGAAATCTTCATTATCTGATCAAAGCTTTGAAACCCCAATGCTTTGGATTTGTTTGGTTTGAGGGAAAACGGAAGAAAACAATGGAAACGCCGCCGGCGGAGGAGCTTTTGAGGAAGATTCAGGAACTGGAAGTGGGACATGCGAATCTCAAGCAAGAAATGTGCAGGTTGAAACAATCCGGTTGTGAATCAAAGCCCGACCCAACTCGTCAAAGATCCCACTCTACTTCCCCTCAGCGCCGGCGATTCCCCGGGAACGCGGCGGCGGCGGGAGGGACGACGGCTGCTGCTTATTGGAAGAAAACTTCGGGTCCGATTCGACATTCTTCGCCGTTACAAAGAGAGAGCAGAAGCAGTGACACCTTAAATGGCGGAAACGGCGGCGCTGGTAACGGAGGAGGAGAAAAAACTGGGAATACCGGACCAGCTGCCGTTAATTTTACTAACAGCCAGTATTTGAAGATATTACAGTCTATGGGTCAATCTGTTCATATATTTGATCTTAGTGGCCGTATAATTTATTGGTAAGTGAACAAAAAAGGGTTTTCTGTTCTCGAATTATTCAGTTCCAAATTCGTTTTTTTCTTTCTAAAATTACTTATTCAGAATCTGATTCAATCTTCAAGCATTATCTTTTTTTGAATTTGGGTGTTATTTTAAATTTTGTGTATGTTCTTCAGGAACCGGACTGCTGAGAAACTTTATGGTTATTCAGCGGCAGAAGCTTTAGGACAAGATGCCATTGAGCTTCTTGTTGATCCTAGGGACTTTTCTGTAGCTCATGATATAGTTCATCGGGTTATAATGGGGGACAGCTGGACCGGACAATTTCCGGTTAAGAATAAAGCCGGGAATCGGTTTCCGGCTGTTGCAACTAATACTCCGTTTTATAATGATGATGGTTCTTTGGTCGGAATCATTTGTGTTTCCACCGATTCTCGGCTTTTTCAAGACACGAAAGTCGAAGGAGATTCGGCTTTTAGCCGGGGTAAAAATGTGGTCTCTGCTAAACTTGGTCTTGATCCTCACCAGCCTTTGCAAACTGCAATCGCGTCTAGAATAACGAATTTGGTATTAATCCCTTAAGTTTTGTATGTGTTATGGCTGGATTTTTGTTGGTTTATTTATTTCTGTTGTAGTTTGCAATTTTTTTGATTGTTGAGGATCACTAACGCAGGCGTCCAAGGTGAGCAACAAAGTGAAGTCTAAAATTAGGACTGGAGAGAATTGTTTTGATCGCGAAGGGGGAAGCGGAGATAGTCATTATTCCGATCACGGTTTGTCTGATGCAGTTCTTTCTGATCATAAAGAAGATGCAACCTCCAGTGGAGCCAGTACACCTAGGGGAGATGTACACCCTTCTGCATTTGGTGTATTTTCGCCTTTCGATGAGAAGTCCCCGGTGAAAACCTCTAGAGATTCCGGTGACGAGAGTGAAGGAAAACCCGCAATCCAAAAGATTATGACCATAATGGGTAAGAAAGGGATATCATGGCCTTGGAAAGGGAATGATCGAGAAGGACCAGAGGCTAGGACTACACGTTTCGTGTGGCCTTGGTTGGGTAACGATCAAGAGAATGAAACATTTCAACCGAAGAACCCATATTATGGTACCAAAACTGAAGGCAATGTTATTGAGAGTAATAGACCCAGCAATAACGAGGCACCGGGTTCCTGGTCATCTGTTAATGTTAACAGCACAAGCAGTGCCAGCAGCTGTGGTAGTACCAGCAGTAGTGCTGTTAATAGAGTTGACATGGACATCGACTGTTTAGATTACGAAATCTTGTGGGAAGACTTGACAATTGGAGAGCAAATTGGGCAAGGTAATTTCCTTCGAGTTCAACGAGGGGACATGAAAGAATTGTGAAATTAATAAGTAGGGCCGTTACTTTATGCTTAAAAGTTTAACACCACTCTACTTTGTCCTTTTTGGATGTGTAAAATGAAAGCACATGAATGAAAAGCCGAATGTTCGCTAGACGATTATGTCAATGGCCAGAGATTACT
This sequence comes from Hibiscus tridactylites, assembly GCA_958450335.1. NCBI lineage: Eukaryota > Viridiplantae > Streptophyta > Magnoliopsida > Malvales > Malvaceae > Hibiscus > Hibiscus tridactylites. The sequence goes on along the minus strand of OY288289.1, from coordinate 73,174,098 downwards.
TTGTATTTGTTTATTTCTCTGAGATGTTTACCTTTAATATATATTGTTTTAACACATGTTCCTCTGCTTTCGTCGCAGGTTCTTGTGGAACTGTGTATCATGGTTTGTGGTATGGATCGGTATGTTCTGCTCCTTTCAATGCCTTCACTTTTGAGAGAATTTACAATCACATTATAGATGAATGTAAATTAAAGTTTTGGGATATGATGTACCATGATCCGTAAATAGAATTTGCATAAAATGGAAAGATGGTGACTTGAATTTCCATCGGCAGTTTTTTACACTTTGCTCTTTAGTTATTTATTCATATTAAACGGAAAATTGTTGGGAGTGTAGAAAAAATTGTAATCATTTTATTATTCGTGTGAATAAACCATATTCATGTTATTGCAGGATGTTGCCGTCAAGGTATTCTCAAAGCAGGAATATTCAGATGATGTGATTCTTTCCTTTAGACAGGAGGTGTGCTTCATTCATAAATTACTTTTCTCTCGTTTACGTACATAGTCATATGTTGCATTGCTATTTGTTTCGGGTACCTATCTTCCTCTTCCGAACGGTGCCCATACTTTTGCTTTTGCTTTGAAGGTGTCTCTAATGAAAAGACTTAGGCATCCAAATGTTCTGTTGTTCATGGGAGCTGTGACTTCACCTCAACGTCTCTGTATTGTAACGGAGTTCCTTCCACGGTTCAATCTCCTCTTCCTTTTTGAATTTTCGTTTATGCTCAAACTCTTTTTTCGTAAATTTCACATGGCATATCTATTTCTCTACGGAATGTGTTTTTCCCCTAATTATTCATGTTTAGATTACTTCTAGGCTTGGTGAATGCTTATATTTATGTTTCTTATGCAGTGGAAGTTTGTTTCGCTTACTCCAGAGAAATACTACCAAATTAGAGTGGAGACGACGTGTTCATATGGCTTTGGATATTGTGAGTATCAAGTAGATTTAAACATTCTTGTTTTTTCAATTTCACTATAATTCTTCGGTCGCCATGTCTGCATTTGTTTTTGTTTCATCGTTGCATGCATTACCAGAGTATCCATTCCCTATGTCAATTCATCTGTTTATTTTTTGAACTTTTACAGGCCCGGGGCATGAATTATCTTCATCATTGCAATCCACCTATCATTCATCGTGATTTGAAGTCGTCAAATCTCTTAGTCGATAAGAATTGGACAGTGAAGGTTTGCCTCTAGTTATGAGCATCTTTATTTTTTTTAATGCAAATCCAGTTTTAGTTTGCTGCAGGGTTTTGAAGATAACTTTCGTTTACTTGAGGTAAACAGGTTGGCGATTTTGGTTTGTCGCGTCTCAAGCATGAAACATATCTCACAACAAAAACTGGGAAAGGAACGGTATTTGCCGAAAACTTCAATAGCTTCATCAACAATATTTTATCTAATGAGTCTAAATCATTTTGTGAGGATGTTGGTTGACATATATATACCATTTCCTTTTGTAGCCTCAATGGATGGCACCGGAAGTTCTTCGAAATGAGCCCTCAGATGAGAAGTATGTCCTTCCCCTAAATCCGTACCCCCTTCCCACATTTCACCATTTCTCACTGATGACTTTACATTTCTTGTTCTTTCAACGGAAACACTTAGGTCCGATGTATATAGTTTTGGAGTCGTTTTATGGGAGCTTGCTACCGAGAAGATACCTTGGGATAATCTCAACCCAATGCAGGTATGGTTTTCATAAAATAAATTAAACTCGTTCATCTTGTGGTTCTCTGCATATACGAACAAAAGTTAGTTTTTGTATATTTGCAGGTGATCGGAGCTGTGGGGTTCATGAATCAACGGCTAGAGATTCCAGAGGAAGTAGATCCGCGGTGGTCTTCTATAATTGAAAGTTGCTGGCAAAGGTGCTTTCCTCATAATGTTTAAAGATTTTCTTTTTATTTTTCCGGATCCGATGCTAAAAGTTTAGCTGTAGTTTCCCAGTTCATTATGATGGATGGACTGAATGTCATATGGGGTTCTCAAGCACGCCATTATGACTCGGATTAGGCAACTTTCGATTTGCAGTATCTTGATGCCTGGATTATTTAAGTACCGTTTCCTCGTTAGCTTAGCTAATTTAGTTGTTAATTATGACTCGGATTAGGCAACTTTCGATTTGCAGTATCTCCTTCATTTGTTTTTATTTGCAGCGATCCACAATGCCGGCCATCGTTCCAGGAGCTACTGGAAAAGCTTAGAGATCTTCAAAGACAATACACACTCCAATTTCAGCAAGCTCGTAATTCGGCCGGAAATGGCTCTCAAAAGGATTCATGAATCGAACAAACGTACACGCTATATCAGTTCCATTCTTTTCCTTCAAGCAAAACCTGTAAAACCACAGGCAAAGGCAGAACTTTTGCCAACATTTACACCCATTGTTGCTCACTTGACGGCCTCGACTTTTACGGCATTGGCACGGCGAAACTCGGGCCGGACGGAAAAAGACCAAAAACGAGGCATACGTTGGCACCATGTGAGTTTCTTTTTTCCCAAGTTTGGTTGTTGAGATTATTGTTACACAATCTGACATCATAAAAATCTTGGAAAATCTGAAAATGGTGCGGTGTGATTAGATTCATGTCAGCTTGTGATTTGTTTTTAAAACAAATGTTAGAGCATGCTTAGGACCACTAAGTAATGTTGTACATAATACTGAAAGAAAGCACATTGTAGCAATAGAGTGAGTGAAGTGCTGCATTGTTTATTATATTTCCAAATGTTTCATTTTTTTCCGATGTGGGATTAATGATAAACTCGATCTCGAGGATAAATTTAAAAAAAATTGAAGAATACAGGGACTGGGGGCATAATTAAACCTTATTTTAATTTAAAAGCTGAGGAATGTGAGTGGAAATTCGAGTCAATGTTCTTTGTCCTTTCCTGTTTTGTTCACTTCCTTTTCTCTCACCAAACATTATTAATATTTGCATAAATTAGGGCTAAGGTAAGTTTGTATACTTTTGGCAGTGGATGTGACACCACCCATGAATTTGTATATATTTTTAGAGTAGTTGAAATACAATTTCATCCTTATCTCAATTTTAAAATTTTTATTTTTATTTTTTTGAGTATGATCTCAATTAGGGGTGAGAATTGGGCGGAGAATATTCGAAAATCGTGAGAATTCAAACCGACAGGGATGTAAAATAACCGAAAGTTTCACCTACGGGGACGGGGATGATAAAAGTTTTATCACCGAAGCTCAAATAGGGATGGGACGGAAATTGCCATATCCGAACTGTGGGGATAATCGAACCATAAACGAATAAATAATCGTGGAAATTCCCGAAAAATATCTTCAAGGATCTCGATATTTTACAAGATTTTAAAACATATATATAATTAACTATCATTTATATGTATATATGTATATCTTTCTTTCTTATGATCAATGTTTCAATCCATCAAAATATTTGTGCATTCTGTTTAAACTTTATTAAGTTTGGGTGACCTCTCTAGTAATTTGTCTTTTTTGTTAATTAAGAGTATATAATCTATTTATCTCTCAATTTACCTTATTTCCCTTCGATCACATTTTTTTAAAGTGTATTGAATATATGATTTGTAAATTAAAATTGACAATATATTTTGGTTAGTAAAATAGTAAATTTTGTTTGATTTTTTGGGGACGGAGATTCCATGGAAACCATGGGGATTCGATGGGTACGAGGACGAAAACGAAAAAATCTCTAAAGCATGTAATATGGATTCCCCAAAACTGCCCCTACAAGTGTTGGAGACAGAGTGAATAATACAAAACCGTCCCCGCACCGCTCGATTCCCATCCCTGATCTCAATAATGAATTTGATATATAAATTATCCTTATCTCCACATATATTTTGAATTTCACAAATGCTATATATATATATATATATATATAATTTTTTAATAGTTTTAAGGTGATTGCAATATAATATATGTTTATATTTTTTCTTAATCTTTTGAGAAGACAACATAACTTGCTTGTAAAATTATTCGAACTCAAATCTCTAATTATAAACATCATCCTTTTCTCCACTAAAATCAACTCGAATATAAGTGTTTCAACAAAATTAGCTTTTCAAAAAGAAACCCAATCCAAATTACTTAGAAAGAAGTCCTGAAATTTTAGGCCCACGTCCAACAATCCAATTAGTTTATTATTTTTCATTTTCCTAAATTTTAGGCCCACGTCCAACAATCCAATTAGTTTATTATTTTTCATTTTCCTAAATTTTAGGCTCAATGCCATTAGTCAAAGGTTGAGACGAGACTATATATATTGTCTGCTCCAAATAACTCACCAAGTAACATTTAGGGATGGGCATGGGACGAGTTTTTAGCCCGCCTGATTCTGACTTGAAAATAAATATCTTAAACCTGATTTGACTTATAAAAAATTAATTTTAGAGATTAATTGTAAAAAATAATTTTAAGGGACTTAATATAAAAAAATAATTTTGAGAATTAAATTGTAAATAAAAAAATCAATTTTAAGGACCTAATTATAAAAAATATATAAATAATGGGTATTATTATAAATATACTTAAAATTTTAAGGAAAATTTACACAATTAGTCTCGGGTCGGGTCTAAAGTATTTTTGGCTGAAATAGGTGCCTAAACTTTCATGTTTGGTTGAAATAGGTGCCCAAGTAGGTGCCAAATTTGACTTTAAAATAAGCCAAAAATAAAAATTTAGTCACCTATTTCAAACAAAAAATATACTTTAAACACCTATTATAAAAAAACATAATTTAAACACTTATTTTAATCTGGAACTATTTTTGGAAGGCTAAATTATAAAACAAGTGTGCATATTTTGGTGCCTAACGTTTTCTTAAGCTATTTTGGTGCCTATTTCAATCACACTTTATAAAAAAACATAATTTAAAAAAACATAATTTAAACACCTATTATAATTTTGGTGCCTATTATAAAAAAAACATAATTTAAACACCTATTATAATTTTGGTGCCTATTTCAATAGACACTTTAAACACCATTCCTTCGCCAGTTTGGTACTTAACGTTTTCTTAAGCTATTTTGATGCCTAACGTTTCATTCCGTAACTCAAATTAGATTTTTTTTATGACAGGAGTTAAAAATTTTCTGTTATCCAATAAAAACACGACATGTGGCATATTTTGATATTTTCTTTAATTCTTATTTTTCTAAAAATAAAAAATCTTTAATTTTATATAAAAAAAACCCAAAATCTTCAATTTTTCTAAACCCAAACCATATATCCTTAAATTCTTTCCCTCCCACCAACGATTCAACCACCAACCACTCTTGCCTTCATCAGCCCCAACTACTGAAATCCCCATGATTCCATCGTCGAAAATCGACGAATGAACCGTCGATTGCTTCGTCGACGATCATTTAAAAATGAAGAAAAAATAGACCGTTTGGGCTTCTAACCGATGGTTAGTGGGAGATGGTAACCGTTGAGGTACCCGACGCTTGGGTGGTGAACAGCGAACCACCGACGTGTGAGGATGCCGAACGGTGAGGGAAATGTAATTTGAGGGTTTGATTAAAAAAATTAGAACTTTGAGTTTTTTTTTAAAAAGTTTATATTATTAAAGAAATTCATAAAATAAATAAAAAAGGCCATGTGTCATGTTATAATTGAATAACGAAAAAAATTTAACTGTCGTTGACGAAAAAAACGAATTTAAATTATAGAATGAAATGTAGGCACCAAAGTAACTCGAAAAAAACGTTAGGCGCCAAATTAAAAAAAAAAAGAGAGTATAAGTTGGGTACTTTTTGACTATTAAACCAATTGACAATTAAAATATATCAGAACTTATAAAAAAATCTCATACATAAAACATATACATAACCTCTAAACTTAATAAGTGTTCCAATTAAAAAACAGATGATATTTATCTTAAAAGACATAAATTCAAATCATTCTATTATATAAAATGTATGTACATTGTTAAAAATTGAAAATATGTATAAGCCAATGATAATCTCAAAGTGAAAGCTCACTCGCTAAAAAGAAACTTTTAAACTTAATGATCAAGCTTTGATTTTTTCTTCAATTTAGGAAATAAAACAAGTTCAAGCTTCAATTTTTCCTTACTATTAATTCATCCCCAGATTAAAAGCTCAATCATTCGATTGATAGAACATAGAAATGAAATTACTTTGAGTAATCATCAAAGCCTAAAAAGTTAGGTTTTTTTCCCAATGAAGATACAAATTGAATATATATATATATATATATTATAATCATCAAAGCCTAAAAAGTTATGTAAATTTGTGTGTATTCATTTTTAGCAATATAATCAAAGAACGAAAACACCCCATCTCTTCAAAGAGAAAAAACCGCCCAAGACCACCGACACCTCCGCCGTACCTCCACCACCAACCTCCTTTTCTCTTAGCATTCACTTCCCAGACCTCTTATCCAACGGGAAGATCTTTCGGTTTCAGGGGCTTGGGAATTTTGGGGTCTGTTTTTTTTAGCTCAGATCAAATTATTTTGTGAAAAAATGGGGATTATACGGTGGATGTAGGATATTGGGGATTTGGGGTTTTGGTTTTGATGAGAGATGTCTGATGCTCCAGGGATTAATGAATCTGCTATCGGTTTGTTGGAACCCATTTGGGAATGAAGTAGAAAATCACGAAACGAACGGCGTTCTCGGCGGCGGCGGCGGCGGCGGAAGTAGTGGTGGCTCAAGGGAAGGTAAAGACGGGTTGCTTTGGTTTCGTGATATAGGGAAATATGGGTCGGGGGAATTTTCCATGGCCGTGATCCAAGCAAACCAGGTGCTCGAGGACCAGAGCCAGATCGAGTCGGGCCAATTCGGCACCTTCGCCGGGATCTATGACGGACACGGAGGACCCGAGGCGGCTCGTTACGTTTGCGATCACTTATTCAACCATTTTCGAGGTTACTCGCTTAATCAATCTCAAATTTTGATTTGTTAAGTTTCAGGGTTTTTGCTTTTCAATGTGTTCATACTTTATAGCTGATTTAGTAAATTTGAACTGTATAATACTTTCGAATATTCGAGGCGGCTCGTACGTATCCGTCGTTATGTTCGAATATTCGAAGTTTTTCCATGTATTTCGAAGGTCTTTGGAATATCATAGCTTCATATTATGTCTGCAAATGAAGAATCAGAGTATCATAGCTTCACTTGAGTATCGTAGTTCGACGGATTTTAGTTCGGCATTGTGTCGTTGTCAAAGATCCCTTTGTTATTGCCTTGATTTCTTTGTCGGATTATCGGTTAACTTCGTGTTTCTTCGTTTTGTATTTCTTGTAAATGATTAATTCTTATAGTGGTATTCTTAAGCTTTGTGTTTATGCAGCAATGGCCGAATCGGAGGGAGTTGTGACTGCTGAGACCATTCAAAGAGCTTTTCGACAAACAGAAGAAGGGTTTACGGCCCTGGTGTCGGAGCTATGGAGTACTCGACCAAATATGGCGACAGTTGGGACATGCTCTCTGGTAGGCGTGATATACCAGCAAACACTTTTTATTGCAAATCTCGGGGATTCACGTGTTGTGCTGGGAAAGAAAGTCGGCAACACCGGAGGAATGGCTGCTATGCAATTGTCAACGGAACACAATGCAAATATTGAGGCTATTAGGCATGAACTTAAGGAGTTGTACCCTGATGATCCGCAAATCGTTGTTCTCAAGCACGGAGTTTGGAGAGTCAAGGGTATTATTCAGGTTATATATAAACACTTGCTTCTTATCTCTCGAAATTCAACGTATTAAGGCATGCTTGGGTTGTCGACTGTCGTGGTTTGTTATAATTTATGTCCATTGTCCATTTACCATCGGACTTGTCTTCAATTTTGTGATTGTATGTGCTGCAGGTTTCTAGATCGATAGGTGATGTTTATATGAAACACGCACGGTTTAACAGGGAACCGATTAGCGCAAAATTCAGACTTCCTGAACCAATGAACATGCCGATATTAAGTGCCAGTCCAACTATTCTTTCCCATGCTCTCCACCCCGATGATTCTTTCCTCATATTTGCATCGGACGGTCTGTGGGAACACTTGAGCAACGAAAAAGCTGTGGCCATTGTCCATAGTCATCCACGTGCGGTAAGACGGGCATAATTTCTTGCATCAAAGCATTTGTGTGTTTGCACTATTTGCTGTTAGGCACTCGAGCACCTTAGTTGGTGCCGACATAGAACGTCGTTTTTCTTTGACCCTTGGTGTACAACTTGTTAGCTCCCCCTCAATGTGTTAGAATTCCCCGTGTTTCATGCGATCCGCTGTTGTTCATCTTCAGTTACGAGTTCGTCTTTTTTTCAAATTCCATGCTTTTAACGAGTCAGTTTAACTACGCATCTAGTCGGTTTATAATACGATGCTCATCTACCTTTACAAATGCAGGGGAGTGCCAAAAGGTTGGTCAAGGCTGCCCTACAAGAAGCAGCGAGGAAAAGAGAGATGAGATATTCGGATCTTCGGAAGATCGACAAGAAGGTTCGCCGCCACTTTCACGACGATATTACTGTTATTGTGTTATTCTTTAATCATGATCTTATATCCAGAGGTGCCGTCCAAGACCCTCCGGTAACGATTCGAAGTGCACTAGAACACAGATAAGTTCATATGGCCAACTAGATTACTGTTTCGTCTGGTTTTTGTGCTTCATACACACGAAACTCCACTACCGAGTACCAACGGACGACCTTTCCCAGTTCACCTATATATCGGATGCCCCGGTCTTATACCGACACAGGGAGAGAATTCGAGTCTCTAAAATGTTAGAGTTTGACCAACATGTACCGCGAATACTTTGTAACTCCTCGGCGTATAACCTAATCGAATGCTTGTGGCTGTTTCCTTTGATCGCATTCCCTTATACTAACATAGATGGTGTGATAACTTTCCGGCACAATGGCGAATGGCATAAAAGATTGTCGCTGTTCCGAGATTTTCCGGCCGGCGGATTTACTTTTCAAGACTGATTGCATTAATATAAACACATGTACATGGTTTTAAACAAATTAATATAAAAACCTATAAACATATAATATTTTAAATACAATCAAAATATATAAATATATAAATACATACCAACAAGTTTAGGAACCATATAGTCGGTCAGAGTCATTTTCAGAAGGGAATTGTAGCAAATTTGATAACTTGGTTACCAAGTCATCTTTGTTTGACTGACTCCCAAATATTTGTCTTTTTCATTACAAACAAATTAACACTAAATCTTTTAAGCAAGATCATACATTCGAATATTCATATTGTGAATGTAACAATTTAGGTTAGGAATGTCACCCAATAATAAATATGTGCAGCACCCAATTCAAATTAATTGACCAATGAATTGAATAATAATAGTTATAAAAAAGTATTAATTTATTTTTGGCTTTATTTGTAATTTTGTCATTGAATTATACATTAGTACAACTACTAATAATGACATGACACACGCTCTTATTAAATATCGTACAATTTTGAAGTAAAATAAGAGAGAAATCGATAGTTTAAATATCATTTTTAACAAAAAAAATCTAAACTTGTAAACATATTCAAACTCGCAATTTTCAATATATTACAACAATAATAATATTAAACAAGTTCAGAGACGGACGTGGGCATAGCCACATGAAAAATTGACACTCTTTTATAAATAATTGACTTCTTTTAAATATAATTAAAAACATGACACCCATTTATAAATAATTGACTTCTCTTAAAATACAATTAAAAAAATAACACCCTTTAATAATGGCGGAACACAGAGGGTTTAAAGGTGTTTTGTCCCCGCCAACTCTTTTTTTTCATTAGGGATATGATAAATTTTTTTTTTTAAAAAAGGTAAAATTACCTCTATAATTCTTTCAAAGTTTGTACCCCTCAAAATTTTTAATTTCATTTTGGCCCATTTATAAATTTTTAGTTTTTTTAATCTCATTTTGGTCTCCATTTATAAATGTCTAGTTCCGCCCTTGCCCTTAAATAAATTTCTGGTTTCACCTCTAAAGACAGACACAAAATTTTATGTGAAGGAATACGAGTGCACCCAACACCCTTCGGTCCATCTCCGACCGAGTTAATATTTAAATGACTATTTTTGTATATTTTGCTAAAAGAAAATCTAGAATCTTGGACTCATTTGCAAATTGAAGAGGCACCTCGAAAACTCAAAAATAATAAGAGGCCGAAAAAGAAAGTTCAGCTTCCGATTTTTTTACTACAAAACAATCCCCCACGTGAGCTACGACGACAAGTCCACAACCTACCATTCAACCTACCATCCAACGCCTAAAAAATAGCAAAAGGGTTAATGCCATCAAAAGTCCCTAAAATATGGGTCGGATTCTATACTAGTCTTAAACTTCAAAAACATTTTAATCGAATTTTAAGCATATATGTTTTTAACGAGCAGATAATTTGGATCTGATTTGTTTAGAAAATGAAATACCCCAAAATTTAACGGCAATGTCGATCCGAGTTAGTTATGTAGTAGATATAGACATGTTTAGAAAATCAATTTATGAGTTTAAAATATATTTCATATTTGATCTGAAATGCCATTCGATGGCTCGAGCTGGCGGAATGGCCTGATTGACATGGTATTCAAGGATGGATCGAGGGGGAGCTGAAGGGGGTTGTCCTCCCTTAAAAATTTGAAATTCTTATATGATTTGGAAATTTTCTATTGAAAATCTATTTTCGCCTCCCTAAATTTTTATAAGTCTGCCTCCTAGAATTTTATAGGTTCACCCCCTAACATAAATTTCTGCGTCCGTCCCTGATCATGATACCATTAGTACTCAATTAGAACATTATAAAATTTAAGGGTCGATTTAGAATCTAAACCATGTAGTTTGAGGTAGTGTTTTGCAATTAACAGAAAAAATAATAACCTCAAAATTTTAAAGTATTTCCAAACTATCACGTGTTAAAATTGTCAAATATAAGTAAAACACAAAAACACAAGTATCACATTAGGAAAAAAATCCAATTCAGGTACCAGATTGAATAAAAACTAAGTACTACATTAGAAAAAGTGACAAATTTGAGTACTAGATCGTATATTAAACCTATTTCTTTTCTTTATAGAGTTCCGCTGTTTCTCCATGGCACAACGTCACTCCATACGTAATAATAAAAAACAAAATCCGACGTGGCACCTCCCAAATTTTACTGGGTCCCACGCGCGGCTCTCTATAAAAAACAAGTATTGAAATTCAATGTCTCAACCAAAGCCAGAAAAAAAGGAAAAGAGAATTACCACAAAAAAATGTGTCCGTCGGAGAGAAACTTGAATCGGCCGGAGAACGGAGTTCCGGCGTCGGATTTCAGATCGGCATTCGAGATCCTTGACGCCGACCGCGACGGAAAGATCAGCAGGGATGATTTGAGGCGATTCTACGCCGGATTCTCCAACGGTTTCAACGACGACGACGAAATGATCGGGACGATGATTTCGTTGGCGGATTTGAACAGAGATGGGTTCGTGGAGTACGAGGAATTCGAGCGCGTTCTGGGAGGGAATAAAAAGAAGGTTCCGTCGGGTTACGGCGTGATGGAAGATGTTTTCAAAGTGATGGATAAAGACGGAGACGGGAGATTGAGCCACGAGGATTTGAAGAGTTATATGAACTCGGCCGGGTTTCCGGCTTCCGATGAAGATATCAAGGCGATGATTAGATTGGGCGGCGGTGACGGTGAGAATGGCGTTACTTTTGATGGTTTGCTTAAGATTTTGGCCGTTGATTTTTCTGGGTAATTTTTTTTGTTTTTATTATTGAAATGATGGATTAAATCAATTATTGTTGAAAAAAAAGAAAAAGTAAAAATGCTATAAAAATGTTGTTCATCATTTTTCTTAGTGCAATTATTGAAGATTGTCCTTTTTAATCCAAAAATGGAAGGTGGTAAAAACAAAATGTGATATATAAAAATACAACATGTGATATTAGGGTTGTTTATCGAGCCAGCCAATCACAAGTTGAACAATGTTTGATTTGATTCGTAATTCGACTTGATACTTAAATGATAAAGTTTTATTTGATTTGTGTTCGTTAAAAAAACTAGCTATTTTGACTGAAGTCGACTTATTACTCTTTAAACTTATTAAGATTTTTACCTTGTTTTTATAAATATAAAATAAACAAATTTAACAATTATGTTTATCAAAATAGTGTGTGAAACAATTTTAAAATTCAAACAATCCAAAAACTATCAAATTAACATATTATGAAAAAAAATTAATTTAATACTTTTGGATTTATTCAATCGAAAGTTGACCAAGTCAAGCTCGAATTGTTCACGAACTGCTCAACTCGATTAGCACCTACATTAGGAGATGTTATTATTGGACACTAATTATTTCTTTTAGTAAAATGAAACAAATGTCTCTTTTCTTTTGAAGAAAAATCATGAACTAAATCAAAATAAAATATCTTTGATGGCTTTCTATTTTTAATTCTTAAATTTTTTAAAATTTAGTTAATAATATTATAAATTGATTTGTCTTATCAAGTAGACTTTAATAAAAGGGTAAACTATATCGGATACCACTAAACTATGGCTTCTAAGTCGAAAATATCATCGAACTCTAAAACTCTTTAAAACTAGCACTGAACTTTAATATTTGAGTTGAAAATACCACTCCGCCGTTAACCGTTAACTCTTCCGTTAAGTCAAAACGACATCGCTTTGGTGCGGCTGTTTTGAAGCCTAATTTAGCCCAAAACGATGTCGTTTTGCTAGAGAAAAAATGTGAGAACCATGCGCTTAGGGTGCTTTGAACCCAAGACCTTTAAGAGAAAGTTTTGAAGAGTTTTAAAGTTCGGTGATTTTTGTTGAGAACCATGCACTTAGAGTGTTTTGAACCCAAAACCTTTAGGAGAAAGAACTTTAAAAAATTTTAAAGTTCAGTGATATTTTCGACTCAAAAACCATAGTTTAGTGGTATCCGGTATAGTTTACTCAAACAAGTACATGAACTGAATTACTCAAAATAAAAGCAGATGGATTAAACTTTAAAAGTCCAAAGAGCACAGGGACCGGAGACAGAATCAGCCACATTTTCTACTCATTTTGTCGTATTTGTTGTTTGTTTTACTTGTCGAGTTGTGAACAAGAATCCAGTAAAGAAATTCCATTTTATTCTATTAAATAATTTATTTATTTTATTCTATTAAATAATTTATTTAGTGGAGAATTACAGGATGCAATAGATTCACTTTTACTGGTAATTGTATAGCTGAAAATTGGGATCTTTGTGAATAGTTCTGTTTTTTCTTATTTTGGTCTGTAAGTAAAGGGTAGACCATTGGTTGTTCTACTGGAGTCTTTGTAGTTTCTTTGAGGTTGCTTGGATGAATAAAGTGCCAATTTATCCAAAAATAAAATAAATAACCGCTGCCGATAACAATTATTTTTTTATTCATTTCTACCAACACTAGAATCTTACTCCATATATTCGCCTTCTTTCATTATCAAGCTTGTATTTTTATCGTTTTTGCTCGTTTCTTCAATAGCTAAACCTTGTAATTTTATGTATGGAAAACAATAACAATGCCGTAATTTGGCAAGTTATGAGAAAAAAACATTATTGAACAAGAAAAATAAATTTTTTTGGCTCTTAACAATGTTGTAAGAACCGGAACCGAAGGTTTAGTCGATTCGACCTTCGATATTATTCATATAATATTGGTTAAAATCAGAATCAAAAGTATTTAATATACGATTTCATTTTTTATCCTCAGGGGTTGTTTCGAAGATTCGAGCGATGAGAAGGATTCAGAAAAGGGGAAAAAATGTCCCGATTACAAGACTAACGGTCGACGGAAGACGGAAAAAAATAACAATGACAATTGCAAAAAGTGACTGTAATTTCCTTGCAAAAACCATTTGGGACCAAATTAGAAGTTTGAAAGAGATGGAGACTGTAGTTTCCTTGCAATCTCCTGATGTATGTCCAATTGACATTTCTTTCCACAACTTAATTTCTTGGTACGTTCCATTTTATTGCAATATAAGAAGCATGGAATGGTAGGCAATAATCATATCTAAAATCAGAAGAAATAATTATGGGGAAAAAGTTGGTTTGTGAGCTTGAAGCAGGGGATCACATCTACTGTAAAAGAAGGGGAGGTCTCTACGATCATCATGGTTTGCTTCTCTCTCGTTTTAATCTCAACTATCTATTTATCTTCATCTAACGGTTCAAATTTTACATGGTGTCGTAAAAAAAATGTTCCACAAGCGAGTTAATTTTAATGAGTTAGAGATTTAGTTTATGGTCTAAAATTTAGGATTTATGTTTAAAATTTAACAAAAAACACACATCTTACCGATATTGCGATTAAACCCAGATCTCCTAGGATGAACTTCGTCTACTTTTCCACTGGATCGTTGGATGGAAAAAATGAATGACTGAGATTAACTCATTATTTTTTTTGAAGGGATTATCTTTACATAACCCACTGTTAATTTTAGTCATTCGTTTCACTTACCTAACCATCCAACAAATGTGTAAAAGTTAAAAACTCTTAAACCGTATAATTGGATCCTATATATATATGATTAATATCGTATACACAGGCGGTGGAAACTGAAAGTTTTCACAAGCACCTTAGTTTTAGGGTATATGGAGTTAGTTTAGGGTATAGGGTTTAGGGGTTTAGGTATAATAGTTTAGAATTTAGGGATAATTGTTTCAATTTAAGGTTTAGGGTTATAATTTAGAGTTTATAGGTTAAAACTTAAATACTCACCATGTTACCCTAAAAACTAAACTCTAACCATGTTACCCTAAAAACTAAACTCTAACCTATAAACTCTAAATTATAACCCTAAACCTTAAATTGAAACAACTATCCCTAAATTCTAAACTATTATACCTAAACCCCTAAACTAACTCCATATACCCTAAAACTAAGGTGCTTGAAAGTTTCCACCGACTGTGTATAGAATATTTATCCATATATACATATATATATATATAAGGGTTTTATTTTGATGCACAAGCTGTGTAAATTTTTTTTACACAATCCTTTTATAAAATTTAAAATCTAAATCACAAACCCTAGCAACCTAAACCCTAAACCCTAAGCCCTAAACTCTAAACTCTAAATTCTAATCATAAACCTTAAATTATATACCCTACATACTAAACCCCTAAACCCTAACCTAAAACCCTAAACCCTAAACCCTAAAATTAAAGAGCTTGTGTAAACTAAAGTTTACACAGCTTGTGCATCAAAGTATTTTCCTATATATAATACTAAATTTTAAACCTGTATAATTTGGGTGTTTTCAATTGAGCCCTTAGGAATATACGTGGGTGACAATATGGTGATTCATCTGGCGGGAAAAGCAAAGAAGATTCAACCATATTCATGCCAGGAATGCAAGAACAAGGGGATCATCAATGGCGAAATAGCCAAAATATGCATACATTGTTTCAATGGTGGCAAAAATCTTGGGGTCTATGCCTATGGTGTTTCATATTTCCAACACAAAACAAGAAAGAACGGCACTTGCTGCATACGCGCCGCCAAGCCACCCCACGAAGTCGTCGCCGCCGCCGTCCATTTGCTCGAACACGGTGGGTTCGGCAGGTACAACCTCTTTGCAAACAATTGCGAGGACTTCGCCGTGTATTGCAAAACAGGGTTCGCCGAAAGTAAACAGATTATGGGGCATATTAAACGACTGACCTTTATGTTTCCTATTGTTGGTGTGATTGCTACCCTTCCTCTTGCGGCAGTTTATACGGTTCACAAAGGGATCACTGCCTTTCAAAGGAGTCACAGCTTATCTTATTAACGTACTATTTCAAAATTTAAAATTTATATTTGTGAAAGTAAATAGTTTATTTGTTGGTTTGTATTGTTTTTTTATCAACTGTGAGTACTCTTTTCCTCCAACTAGGTTTAAGGAGGTTTTTAACGAGGCTTACAAATATAATTTTGTCTTTAATAAAATTATATTTTGTCGAGAAAAAAATTTCATTGTATATTTTGTTTACCTCCAATTTTCTTCTCTTTAATATTGTTTTCAAGATTTTCTTGTTTCTTCAATTCCATGCTTTCGGCTACGTGGTTTTCATCGGCCACAGCTCCTGATTTCTTCCCGCACACGGAATTTCCACCTTCCTCTGCGACTAATGAGCTCGCATTTCTATCAAGTTTTCTACCTCTTTCCAAGGTGGTTTCCGGGGTCTTGGCCCTCTTCGATCCGGCCCTCAAACTTTTACGGCTGGTCGAGTGCTCGACTGCGGCATGTTTCGATTTGCCGCTACCCATTCTTGCTTATTATTCGCAGTGCAGATAAGAGGGTAGCACCAGGGACGACCCACGACTTTAGGTTAGAGGGGCGAACCTATAAATTTCTAGGGGGCGAAAATAGATTTTTAATAGAAAATACATTAGAAAAATTCTAAATTTTTTCTAAATCATATATGATTTTCAAAATTTTAAGAGGGGCGGTTGCCCCCAACAGTAGGGGTGTGAAAAACTGACTCGACCTGGTAACCTGCCTGAAACCCGATCGAGTCAGAACTTGGTTTAACCCGAGAATTTAAAGACCGAACCCGACCTGCACCCGACCAAAACGAACCCGAACCCGAATTTGACCTGTAACTGTAGAAACCGAACCCGAACTGCACCCGACCGAAGTGAACCCGAACCCGAAATTGACCTGTTACTGTAGTAACCGAACCCGACCTGCACCCGATCGAAACGAACCCGAACCCGAGACTAACCTGCCAAATAACCGATTTAACCCGACCTGTTTGGACCCGACCTGAAATGAACCCGACCTGTTTTTAACCCGACCTGTTTTTAACCCGACCTGTTTTTAACCCGACCTGTTTTGAACCTGAACTGTTCTTGACCTGAACTGATATTGACCTGAACTGTTATTGACCTAAACTGTTATTGACCTTAACTGATATTGACCTGAACTGATATTGACCTGAACTGATATTAACCTAAACTAATACTATTATTTGATTTGCTAATAATGATAATTATCTGACATTTAAAGAAGTTATATTTAATGAATATAAAATAATGTCAAGTATTGAAAAATTATAAAATTAATAATAATTTCAAGTATTGATAAATTACTAACTTAACTTCAATTAAAAGATAAATTGAATTAATAATAATTCTAAGTATTAATAAATTGTATTTCTAATTAACTTGACTATTATTTTAAAATAACTTCAAAGATAAACTATTATACTTAATTAACTTAAGTGGAATGAATAACCATTATTAAATTAAAATTTTATACTTAATCAAATTAAGTTAAATGAGTAAAAATTATTAAATTAAATCTATATTCTTAATTAAAATAAGATGACTTAAATTTTTTATTATAAGAATAAATCAATGCTATATAATTAACTTGCATTCATTTTAATTGAAGTTAAGTTAGTTATTAAATTAACTTAACTTAAGATTAAAAATAAATTTAATTAACTTGCATTCATTTTAAGTTAAGTTAGTTATTAAATTAACTTAACTTGCATTCTGATAAAGTACTTAATTACATAAGTTGAATGAATAACCATTATGAAATAATTTTTTTATACTTAACTAAAATTAGTTTGAAGTTATTAAACTAAATATGTATACTAAATTAATATAAGATAACGAAATTTTTTAATTAACATTACATACTTAATTGACTTAGCAAAAAACTGATTAACTTAAATGACTTAATTAAGTTAACTTGTTTAAAATATAATAAAACATTAACTTTGGATGGAATTAGACATTAGGGGTTTAAACTTTAAACCCTAATATTTAATATAAAATATATAAAAAAATAAAATTTTTACGGGATAAAGCTACCCCCAACACTTCCTCCGTCATCCCTGTGTATAAGCACTTAAGCAGAGACGAAGGTGGCGCGTGGGAATTGTGAGCGTGAGGGAAAAGTGAAGGAGGTCATGATCAAAAGAGGGGGAGGCAACGACTAAAGTTAAAACCTTTTTTATTTCTGCAGAAGCCCCCTCGACTTTATTCATCATGTCCAATCATCCTCCAAACACACGCGCCACCATGCTCTGTCACAATGCTCGCCGTACACGTGTAGGGTGATGAGGGCAGTCTTGCTATTTTATCAGCCTCGTGTGGTCTTTACTTCTTCCATGCTCCTCCTCGGGAATCCCAAATTTTTCTCTTTCAACACATTGGGTAATTTGCTATTGTCCCAAAATGTTTGGAGAAGGACACGTGGCGGAATATGTATGGTGGGTAGGACTCATATGAGACTTGCCAAAAACGGAACTTGACCGGTCTTTGTCCGATCAGAAGCTATCGGATTTCTTAGTGAGCCGTTGAAGAAGTGAACACATTTATTACTATATATGTAAACAATTTGATTGTACGGATTTGGAAGGTTCAAAACTTGTAAAATTTCTTAATATTTAGACTCTAGTAGTTAGGGTTTAGTGGTTAGGGTTAATTACTCATGATTTAGGGTTTAATGATTAGGGTTTAGAATTAGACATTAGGGGTTTAAACCTTAAACCCTAATATTTAATCAATGAACCATAGTCCCTAACCCTAAACCCTAAACAATAACCACTACCCTCTAAACCATAAAACCCTAATATTTAATCTATAGCTCATAGTCCGTAATCCTAGATCGAGGGTTTAGTGGTTAGGGTTAATTACTCATGCTTTTGGGTTTAATGCTTAGGGTTTAGAATTAGACATTAGGGGTTTAAACATTAAACCCTAATATTTAATCAATGAACCATAGCCCCTAACCCTAAACCTTAAACAATAACCACTACCCTTTAAACCATAAAACCCTAATATTTAATCTATAGCTCATAGTCTGTAATCCTAGATCGAGGGTTTAGTGGTTAGGGTTAATTACTCATGCTTTAGGGTTTAATGCTTAGGGTTTAGAATTAGATATTAGGGGTTTAAACATTAAACCCTAATATATAATCAATGAACCATAGTCCCTAACCCTAAACCCTAAACAATAACCATTACCCTCTAAACCATAAAACCCTAATATTTAATCTATAGCTCATAGTCTGTAATCCTAGATCGAGGGTTTAGTGGTTAGGGTTAATTACTTATGCTTTAGGGTTTAATGCTTAGGGTTTAGAAGTAGACAGTAGGGGTTTAAACCCTAAACCCTAATATTTAATCAATGAACCATAGTCCCTAATCCTAAACCCTAAACCCTATACATTTAATTACAAATAATAATAATAATAATAATAATCATCATCATAAAACTAATAATAATAATAATAAGCATAGTAAATATATATAATAATAATAATAATTGTATTTAAGTATATAATAATAATAATAATAGTAATAATAATAATAATATTACTAATAATAATAATAATAATAATAATAATAATAATAAAAACTAATAATAATAATAATAATAATAATAAAAACTAATAATAATAATAAGCATAGTAAATATATAATAATAATAATAATAATTGTATTTAAGTATATAATAATAATAATAATAATAAACCCTAAACCCTAACCACTAAACCCTAAAACCTAATCGCTAAAACCTAAACGCTAAAAACAAAAACCATTAATCCATCATAATAATAATAATAATAATAATAATAATAATAATAATAATAATAATAATAACTAATAATAATAATAAGCATAGTAAATATATAATAATAATAATAATTGTATTTAAGTATATAATAATAATAATAATAATAAACCCTAAACCCTAACCACTAAACCCTAAAACCTAATCGCTAAAACCTAAACGCTAAAAACAAAAACCATTAATCCATCAATATATATATTACATGTACGTATGTACGTATCATTTTATGAACAGTAAACCCTAAACCCTAAACCCTAAAAACCATAATCCATCAATATATATATAATACATGTAGGTATGTTTGTATCAATTTAAGATCAATAAACCCTAAACCCTAAACCCTAAACCCTAAAAACTATAATCCATCAATATATATAATTAATGTAGGCATGTTTGTATTAATTTGAGATCACTAAACCCTAAACCCTAAACCCTAAACCCTAAAAACCATAATCCATCAATATATATATATAATTAATGTAGGCATGTTTGTATTAATTTAAGATCATTAAACCCTAAACCATAAACCATAAACCCTAAACCCTAAAAACCATAATCCATCAATATATATAATTAATGTAGGCATGTTTGTATTAATTTAAGATTAGTAAACCCTAAACATTAAACCCCAAACCCTAAACCCTAAACCCTAAAAACCATAATCCATCAATATATATATATATAATACATGTATGTATGTTTGTATTAATTTAAGATCAATAAACCCTAAACCCTAAACCCTAAAAACCATAATCCATCAATATATATATAATTAATGTAGGCATGTTTGTATTAATTTAAGATCACTAAACCCTAAACACTAAACCCTTAAACCCTAAACCCTAAAAACCATAATCCATCAATATATATATATATAATTAATGTAGGCATGTTTGTATTAATTTAAGATCATTAAACCCTAAACTCTAAACCCTAAACCCTAAAAACCATAATCCATCAATATATATATAATTAATGTAGGCATGTTTGTATTAATTTAAGATCATTAAACCCTAAACCATAAACCCTAAACCCTAAAAACCATAATCCATCAATATATATAATTAATGTAGGCATGTTTGTATTAATTTAAGATCAGTAAACCCTAAACACTAAACCCTAAACCCTAAAAACCATAATCCATCAATATATATATAATTAATGTAGGCATGTTTGTATTAATTTAAGATCATTAAACCCTAAACCCTAAACCCTAAACCCTGAAAACCATAATCCATCAATATATATAATTAATGTAGGTATGTTTGTATTAATTTAAGAGCCCTAAACCCCAAACCCCAAACCCCAAACCCTAAAAATAAATCCAATAGTACCGACTATATATATATATATATCACATATACGTAATCCCCTAACCCTAAACCCTAAACCATAAACCGTAAAAATAAAAATCATAATCCGTCAATATATATAATACACATAACACAATAAACCATAAACCCGAAGGAACCCGACCTGAAACGAAATCGACCTGAAATGAACCCGACCTGAAACAAAACCGACCTGAAAAGAACCCGACCTGAAACGAAACCGACCTGAAACGAACCCGACCTGAAACGAAACCGACCTGAAACGAACCCGACCTGAAACAAAACCGACCTGAAATGAACCCGACCTGAAATGAAACCGACCTGAAATGAACCCGACCTGAAACGAAACCGACCTGAAATCAACCTGTCAATTAACCGTTTTGACCCGACCTGAAATGAACCGACCTGAAATGAACCCGACCTGAAATGAACCCGACCCGAAATGAACCCGACCTGAATTGAACCCGACCTGAAATGAACCCGACCCGAAATGAACCTGAACCCGAACCGAATCGAGTCAAAACAAAAAATGACCCGAAATGGCCTGTAACCGATTTGACCCGACCTGACAGAGCCCGACTTGAAACCCAACTGTTGACCTGTTTTTACATCCCTACCCAACAACACCCCTCTCAGTCCATCCCTGGGTAGTACTGCTCCCATTTTAATCTGAAAAAAAGGACATGAGATTCTTATTTCTCTTCAAGACATAGCAGCAAGTTGGTGCAGACAATAGGTTGTTATTAAACGGACTTTAATTAATTAACTAAATTCAAGCATTTAACACCCAAACTAATAATTATACCGATAGAAGGACTTGATTAAAACAATATTGATACATTGAGTACTCAATTAAAATGCTTTGAAACTTAGGGCCCGTTTAAAATCATAAGTCATGGTATAGGGGTGTTTGTTTTGTGGTATGTTTGTTATTTTGTGCCGTTCTTTCTTATTCTGTGTTGGAAATAGCAATTTAAATTGTTATTTCCAGCACAAAATAAGAAAGAACGGCACTTGCTACATATGCGCCGCTAGGTCACCCCACGAAGTTGTCGCCGCTGCCGCCCATTTGCTCGAACACGGTGGGTTCGGCAGGTACAATGCAAACAACTACGAGGACTTTACCGAAAGTAAACAGATTATGGGGCATATTAAACGACTGACTTTTATGTTCACCATTGTTGGTCTGATTGCTACCCTTCCTCTTGCGGCAGCTTATACGGTTCTAAAGGGATCACCGCCTCCCGAAAACGCGTACTATTTCAAAATTTAAAATTTAATTTTTATATTTTACGATTGTAATTTTGAATTTTCGTATTATTTATTATGTATTTATAAATTTTATCAATTTGACCCTCAATATTTGATACTAAACATGTTGGTGTCCGAAATCCCTTGACACATGACATTTTCAGTTTCTTCTTTTGCAGTATCTGCTAGTTTCTTGTCCTCCAAGGTAGCTCCTGTTACTTCTTCTTTACACTCATTTTCTCCCTGTTTATCATTATTTTCATTTTCTTGGTTCTTTAATTCTACGCCATTTTCGTCTTCCATATTCTCGGTTTTGTCTGTAATAATGGAATCATGATCAGCATTTTTGCTTTCTTCTTCCATTAACAAGCTTGTGTTTTCATCGGTTTTGCTCGTTTCTTCCGCGGCTTTCTTCGATTCTATGCTTTCAATTATGACATTTTCATGGACAGTAGAATCTTGGTTGGCAATTTTGCTCTCTTCTTCCATTAGCAAGCTTGTGTTTTCATCGGTTTTGCTCGTTTCATCAACGGGTTTCTTCGATTCTATGCTTTCAACCATGTCATTTCCAGCAACACTAGAATCTTGATTGACATTTTCGCCTCCTTTCGTTAACAAGCTTGTGTTTTCATCGGTTCTGTTCGTTTTTTCAATAGGTTTCTTCGGTTCCACGCTTTCAACCATGTCATTTTCATCAACACTAGAATCTTGATCAACATTTTGGCCTCCTTTTGTTATCAAGCTTGTGTTTTCATCAGTTTTGCTCGTCTCTTCGGTAGGTTTCTTCGATTCTAGCCTTTCAACAATGTCATTTTCATCGACACTAAAATCTCGATCGACATTTTCTCCCGGTCCTTTTCTTATCAAGCTTGTGTTTTCATCGTGTTTGCTCGTTTCTTCGATAGATTTCTTCGATTCTATGTTTTCAACCATGTCATTTTCATCCACATTAGAATCTTGATCGACATTTTTGTCTTCTCCTTTCGTTGACGAGCTCGTGTTTTCATCAGTTTTACACGTTTCTTGAATAGGTTCCTTCGATTCCATGCTTTCAATTATGTCATTTTCATCAACAACAGTATGGGAATTAGCTGAACTAGAATCTTGATCGGCACTTTTGTCTTCCTCTTTCATTAAGGAGCTCGATCTGCTATCGAGCTCGCTCGTTTCTTCAATGGTTTCGAGTGCATTTCCCCTCTTCTCCGGTTCTTTGATTTCATCTATAATGCCATCTCCATCCGCCAAACCCTCGGAATTGTCTCCACCAGAGCTTTGATCAACATTTCGGCCTTCCTCTTTCATTGATGAGCCGATTTCCGTATCAAGTTCACTTATTTCTTGGACCGTAATTTCCGAGACTTCCCCTCTCTCGGATTCAACGCTCGAATTTTTTCTATCGACCGCGTTTTCTGTCGCGTCATGTATCTGTTCTTCACCTTCAATTAGATTTTCTTGTTTCTTCAATTCCACGCTTCCGACTACGCGGTTTCCGTCAGCCACAGCTCTTGATTTCTTCATGCACACGGCATTTCCACCTTCATCTGCCGCTAATGTGCTCGCATTTCTATCAATTTTTCTAGCTCTTTCCACGGTGGTTTCTGGGGTCTTGGCCCTCTTCGATCCGGACCTCGAACTTTTACGGCTGATCGAGTGTTCGACCACGGCGTATTTCGATTTACCACAACCCATTTCTGCTTATTGTTCTGAAGTGCAGACAAGAGGGTAGCACTGCTCCCTTTTTAATCTGGACAATATGTTAGTGCAGACAATATGTTGTTATTAAACGGACTTTAACTACTTAACCAAATTCAAGCAATAGTTACTTCCGTTTGTCTAACAATATGCTTGAACGTTTAATCTCACATGGATCATATTTAAAATATGGAAAATACTTTGATGCACAAGCTTGTGTAAACTTTAGTTTACACAAGCCCTTTAATTTTAGGGTTTAGGGTTTAGGGTTTTAGGTTAGGGTTTAGGGGTTTAGTATGTAGGGTATATAATTTAAGGTTTATGGGTAGAATTTAGAATTTAGAGTTTAGGATTTAGGGCTTAGGTTTTAGGTTGCTAGGGTTTGTGATTTAGATTTTAAATTTTATAAAAGGAATGTGTAAAAAAATTTTACAGAGCTTGTGCATCAAAATAAAACCCTTAAAATATATGGAATTTAAACCTCATATAATTTGGGTGTTTTCAATTGAGTCCTCAGAAATATATGTGGTTGACTCATCTCTTCAACCATACTCATGCCTAGGGCTGTAAATGAGACGAAAGAGACCGCGAGCTATTCGAGCTTGATTCGATCAAAGCTCGGTCAAAGTTCAACTCGATGGGACTCGACTCGAGCTCGAACTCGGCTCGAGTTCTTGCTGAGCCGAGCTACTTGATACCTGACTCAAAAAACTCACGAGCTACTCGAAAATATAATATACTAAATTTTATTTTTATTTTTATAATTTATAATATAAATTTTTAAACTTAAAACCCTAAATATAAACCCTAAACATTCACTAAATTCTAAACGAATTTAAATATAAAGATTATTATTACATATACATGCGGTAATTTTTTTTTGTTTTCACAAGTATCTTAATTTTTGGGTTTATGGTTTTAGTTTAGTGTTTAGGGGTTTAAAATTTAAGTCTTATGGTTAGAATTTAAATATTATGGTTAGGGTTTATGGTAATGTGGTTAGGGATATAAGTTTTAATCTATAAACTATAAACCTAAAATTTTATGAACATTCACTAAATTTAAAACTACTACACTTAAACCTCTAAATTCTAAACGGGATAAAAATCTTCTGCCTCTTTTCGGTGCCCATACTTATGCCTCAACACTAAAAAAGACAAAATTAAATTTCAAGCCCTAACCCTAAATTTAAAATCTTAAACCCTACACCATATGCCCTAAAAAATACACCATGTCCTAAATTAACTAAACCCTAACCATAACCCCTAACCTAAAACTCTAAACCCTAAATCTTAAACCTATTTTTGAGTGTGGGGCATAAGTAGAGGCACAGAAAAAGATAGAAAATTTCCATCCTTCTAAACGAAATACTTAAATCTTAAAACTAGGTATTTATGTAAATTTTATTTTCACAAGCACTTATACATAAAATAATTACTCTTAATATTAATTATAAAATCAAAAGTAAAAGTTATTAAAAAAAAAGACTAAGGTCCATAGAAGATCCATGGACCGCCACTTCACATAAGTAAATCCTCCCTCCTTCCATCTCCTAAAACCCTGATCAGCCCCTCAGACAAAAAGGAAAATTCCAGCGAGTTTTCGTATCTAAACCCGCCGAGTTAACCCGCTCCGTTCCGGACTCATCTACCACTCAATACCAACTCGAAGGAAAAGAGGAAAAAAAAAGGGGAAGATGCAAGTGATTTCGAACGCTCGCAATCTCGCTAGGGTTTTAGGAGCTCGAACAATTCTTTTCAATTCAAATCTACGTTTCTCCTCATATTTAAACCAATCTCACAGCTCTTCTCTCCAATGCCAACTTCACGGAGATGCTTGCTCAGGTACTGTCAAATTTTCAGTTTTTTGGATACTTTGTTTGGTTACTGGAAGAAATTAGGGAAATGATTTAGTTTACCATATTTTTCTGTTTATTTCGATAGTAATTGTTTAGATTGATAGCTAAGAATTAGATAGAAAAAATAACCCCTCTAATTATTCCTGAGAAAGAAGAAAATCAAATCGATTGTGTGTACATTAATTTAGGTATTTTTACAGGCATTTGTGGAAGCTGTTATTATCCGATGCCACTGCATTCGGTTTATCCGATGATTTCAAGGACATGTTTTTCGACAGAAGCTGGAATTGCTGATAGCAATCCAACTGGTACTTGATTTTCTCTTTAGTTTAGTTTGAGATTGTGTTTGAAGCTTTTTGTTTTATTTTCAATGTTTGGTTTGTGTTGTTGAATACAGAGGCCGTTAAGGAACTCTATGATAACATGCTTCAATCCGTAAATGTTAAAAGAACGATGCCTCCGAATGCTTCTCTATGGTCGATGATTGGAAACTGCAAAAATCATGAAGATATTAAGCTTCTTTTCGATGTTCTCCAGAATCTCCGAAGATTTGTATATTCATTACCTTTACCATCTTGTATTGTTAGCTTGAAGCATTTGTCGTTTATGGATGTTTTCTCTGGTTTTTGGTTGCAGCGATTATCGAATCTACGGATTCATTCCAATTTTAATTGCAATCTCTGTCAAGAAGTTGCCAGGGCTTGTGCTCGTGTGGGAGCTGTCGATTTTGGTATGCCTTATTTTTACTCGTATCCT
This sequence comes from Hibiscus tridactylites, assembly GCA_958450335.1. Lineage (NCBI taxonomy): Eukaryota > Viridiplantae > Streptophyta > Magnoliopsida > Malvales > Malvaceae > Hibiscus > Hibiscus tridactylites. The sequence goes on along the minus strand of OY288289.1, from coordinate 73,147,605 downwards.
TAGCCTATTTACTTTAACTCAGGTATGAGTTTTGCATACTGATAGTGTCAAACTCTGGTGTCTGGTATGTTCCATTTTTTTCAAAGTTTTTCTATGAGTTTGGAAGGTTCTTGGATGGTTATATGTGCATATCCATGTTGGATATGCTTCGGACACGGGTTATCCAAGAAAACTTAAGAGTCAGAGCAATAGTGTTAAGTGGTTGGTTATTCCTGCTAATTTGTTTTTTATAGACCCCGAACAATAATATGTAGTTTGAATGCTAGTTCTTTAATACCGGTTTGCAGAAATTTATTTGTTATTTAAAATATTTGCAAGTACCATCTGATATATGTAATGTAATTATATGAATATGATTTAGCTTGAACGCTTTTCCAGGAAAGAAAGCTTTGTGGCTGCACAATGTGTTCGGACTGACTCCTAGTATTGCATCCGCACATCATTTATTGGTATAAGTGTCTCATCAATCGAGTTTATCAATTCTGATTTGTTTTCTGTTTCCTTCTTCTTTTGAACATATAATTAATTGTTGGAGTGCAGTCGCATGCTAAGGTTCATAATGATACTAAACTCATGGTGGAGGTGATGCAGCTTTTGAAAAGTAATAACTTACCTTTACAAGCTGGGACTGCAGATATCGTTTTCAGGTGAATCGATGTTTTGTTATGGCACATGTTTCACTTTCGCTTTGCTAAATGCCCTGAGAGTTCCAGTCTTAAGAACATTTTTTCCTTTTCCGAATAAAATTTGAAGTTAATAAGAAAAGATTGACGAACATGAAATGATTGTTCTCCTGGGGTAGGACACTCAACACGATCAAAACCAAGATGTTTGAATGTGATGTGTGTCTATATGTGTAGATGACCTGTTATGCTTTCCCGACTAACTTTCTAAAATGTTCTACTTTTATTCCATTATCTGCCCGAAACTTAGCAGATTGGTCTATGTAGTTCTTTTTGGTAGAAGGGATATGGAATTTTGTTCTCTTTGTGCTTCCTTTAAGTTGACTTAATATTAATTTGGATTAAACATTGCAGCATTTGTTCCGATACAAATGATTGGGGGTTGATCTCTAAGTACTCAAAGAGGTTTATCAAGGCTGGTGTAAAACTACGACAGACTACATTTGACACATGGATGGAATTTGCCGTTCGAAGAGGTCTCTAATCTCCGAGTTTGTAGTTCCTTTCTTTTGTATATCTTTGGATTTTCCCTGTCATTTCCATCTTTCAACTCTCTCTCTCGAGTGATAGTAGTTGGTAATATTATATTCTCCTGTTTGTGTGGCCTACAAAACTAGTCGGTTTTCGAGATATACTTATTTAATAGTCTTCATTGAATTTCTACTCTGGGGTCAAGAAATTAGGGGCACCGAGAGAGGGAGAGAAAGCACACACTGGATAAACGAGTTACTTATAGACACTCCCCAATAGCTGGAATTGATATATCGTTTCTTGTTATAGGAGACACTGAGTCACTATGGAATATCGATATATTGTTTCTTATTTAATAGTCTTCATTCTTGAATTTCTACTCTGGGGTCAAGAAATTAGTGGCACCGAGAGAGGGAGAGAAAGCACACACTGGATAAACGAGTTACTTATAGACACTCCCCAATACCTGGAATTGATATATCGTTTCTTGTTATAGGAGACACTGAGTCACTATGGAATATCGAGAAATTGAGATCCGAGACAATGAAGCAGCACTCCCTCACCACTGGTTTTGCATGCGCCAAGGTTATTAATGAAAATTGATTTCAGTATACGATCACTTGATAACCGATTTATTTATCTTTGATATTTCTTCATTTTCAGGGTTTACTACTAGAACGCAAGCCCGAGGATGCTGCAGCTCTTATTCAGGCCCTTAATGAGGTAAATCTGATATCATATCAATTTGTGCCTTCTATATTTTGTAATCTAGGTTATCCTCCTATTGAGCACTCTATGTTTTTCGAACCCGAGTGTGAGTGTTGGATGCATCCGGTGTATAATGTCCGCGAGTTTAAACTTTTAACTCTATTCATTCCAGACTCTATCTGATGCAAAGAAGCCGGGTATCACGGTTGAAGTTGAAAAGTTGGTAAACGAATGGCCTTCGGAAGTTCTCAAGCATCAAAAAGAGGAAGATCAAAAGGTATATTTACATGTTCTTGTTTTCCCTAAATACGAAAACCATGCCCTTTCTTTTGCCATCGTGCATAATTGCCGTCTGTCATCGAATCAATTGGCCAGGCGTTGGCGGCTGCTTTGAAATCCGATATTCCTACCATGGTTGCAAGTCTACTAAACATCGGCTTGGCAAGGAGCGTAAATTTGGAAGACTTGGCAAAAAAAGAAATTCTATCGTAGGACAGAAGATCGGACTCGAAAATCCGAATTCCGGCACCTTGTTTCAACAGAGCTTCCTTCAACAAGGTTGGAACATTTATGAGAATTGTTGTCACAAAGTAAGCCCTCTCTTTTCACATTACAAAATAAGTTTTCTTAAACCTTTAAGATTGATTGATTAATTATGTTTTTGTTAGGAATATTTTTTATGATCTATGTGGTTCCCTTTATTATTAGCAGTAGTAGGTCAAATTATGATTTTTTTTACCCCTCTACTTTGCTCATTTTTTACATTTAGTCCTTGTATTTCAATTTGACATGATTTAGTCTTATTTTTATAATGACATTAGTTAATCCATATAATTAACATTGCTAACAATTTGGTTAAGTGTAATAGATTTTTTTAACCATAATGTCTGATCCATTGATTGATTAATCTGAATTAGATATTACAAAGTCTTATTATGCGGTATTGGACACATAGAAGTATGTTAAAACTGTCTATTTTATTAGTTTTATGTTGTTATGAAAGCACACAACATTTCATATTTAAACTATAAAATTTGAATTATAAACTTTATATACTAAATTTTGAAGGGTAAACTACAACGAAGGTTACTCAATTATGAGTAAAATTACATTTGAATCACTCAGTTATTTAAAGTTACATTTAGGTCACTCAATTATGGATAAAGTTATATTTGGGTCACTCAATTATTAAAGGTTACATTTAGATCACTCAATTATTAAAGGTTACATTTAGATCACTCAATTATTAAAGGTTACATTTAGATAACTCGATTATGGGTAAGGTTGCATTTGGGCCATCCTCTATATTCTTAAAAAGTATATCAATTTGTGTATTAGATTAATTAATAATTTCAAATGAAGTGCTCTAATGTTAACAAGGTATACAAGTGATTTGGAAGAAAAAATGATTAAATTAATGTACTTTTTTAAATATGAAGGATGACCCAAACGTAACTTTACCCATTATTGAGTGACCCAAATGTAACATTTAATAATTGGGTGCCTCAAATGTAACCTTACCCATAATTAAATGACACAAATATAACTTTTAATAATTGAATGACTTAAATGTAACTTTATTTATAATTAAGTGACATCTGTTGTAGTTTACCCAATTATAAACTTTAAACTTAAAACCTTAAACTTTCTAACTTATATAAATTAGTATTGTATCATCATTGAAGATATCATTATTATTTTATTAACTAAAATTTGACATGTATAACTTACTTTAACACAATATTCAACTATCACATTAATAAAATATAAATTGTTAAAATAATTAGATTGCAATTTCAAGCTTTTTCTTGAACTACAATCCTCAATAAAATACTTATACTAATAATATATAAAAGATAATTAAACTCCTAATTTAATATCAATAAAAATCCATTGACTTTCTAAATTCAAATAATTACATGTGACTTGGTCAGTTGGTCTTATCAGAAAATCAATATTTACGATTACATTGAGATACATATGGTTTTCCATTCACACAAATGATAGTATAAAATTAGTTAATACGCTGTCCGTTTCATATTTGACTTTTTTTTAATGAGTTTTCATTTTTTTTTTTACTATTAAGTAGAAGTATTATATTTTCAAGTTAAAATAACGAGATTCGAATCCAATATGAGATAAATAAGTGTTATTGGTCACTCAGCCAATTAGTAAATTTTATTAAGAGTTTATTTTAATTTTCATGCAAATTAAGTTTAAAGGTTTTTTTTTTTAATTTTCATGCAATGCGTTATGTCACATTGTTGTCACTTGACATATTCAGAATTTTTAATTTTATTTTTAAAAAATCTTTAAAAATTCTAAAAATTTTAAAAAACTTATAAAAATATAAAAAAAATATTTTTTAAAAAATGTAAATGTCACATGATAGAACTTTAGTGTATCATGTGACAGTAATACCTAAAGAAAATTGTCAAGATTTAATGGTTAAAATTGGTCAAATGACTTTATTGATTCGATAGTTTAATTGGGTGAATAAAAAATACATTATTCACTTATTTTTTAAAAAAAGTTTAAGAACTTCTTACACTCTTACGCTTGTAATTTATAAATATGAATACATATTTAAATAACTATCGCCATATTAGAACAAATTTGAATATGGTCTGAAACTTAAATTGGAATAAATTTAGATTAAAATTCATCATAATATTTACGATTAGTGAAATCGACTAATGGGATCTCAATTTTCTCCCTTAAAATATAATGTAAATTATTAATTTTTTTATTCAAAAAGTTAAAAAAAGGTTTAATGTGGAATAAGTGTCTAAACTATCATGTTTTTCCTTTTAAGCGCCTAAACAATTTTTTTTTTCTTTCAGGTGCCTAAACTATTATTTTTTTGCTCTTTTTAAGGTTAAACCGAGACACATATTTTGACCAAAAAATGATAGTTTGAACATCTACTTTAACAAAAAAAAATGATAGTTTAGGAGCTTAAAAGGGGAAAATGTTTAGACACCTAAAAAAATAAAATAATGTAGGCACCTTAAAAAATAACATGATAATATAAGCATTTATTTTGGCATCAGCCAATGATTTTAATGAAAAAATATTGAATGAAAGGTATTTGTATAAAAGAAACTGTAGGGTAGGTAAATTAACCATAAATAAAATGAAAGAAATGAGGGGGAATGAAAAGGTACAACTTGAATTGAATGGTAGGTATTCATTAGTTGGTCATTATCCACCTAAAACCTTGTTTAAGAAAAGGCCGCTGATCACAACTTTAATTTGGGGTTAAGATTTTATAACTTATAATTTTAGGGTTAGATATTTAAATTTAAATTTTTTAAATAATAAATATATAGTTTTATGTGGAAATGTTGTTGAGCCTCGATAGCATGTTGATCCCGATGGTTAAGGGGTTGCTTGTGTCGCTTGTTCCATAGTGTTTAGAGTCATGGCTATGGTAATTTTGTGATTAGGCTTATGTAGACGAGATTTTGCTCGTGTTGTTCTTTGTATTGATATTCCGATAGATACTCTTTTTCTCCATTTAAATTTAAAGGTTTTTTAACGAGGCCTATAAGTATACCCAATTCTTTCCTATTAAAAAAAATTCTCATATACTATTTTACATACTTGCACTTTAAAAGTTAAAATTATGGATTCGTATGTCACATAAAAAATATTTTTTTAGATTATGATCAAATGATATTAATATAATTACAACTAATTTGTACGTGTATGTATACGCGTGTGAAAAGGAAAAAAATTGTAGGTTTCATTTTTTAGATTATTTTGTTTTTAAAGATATTTATTAGAGTGAGTCTACTAATTAATATTTACGTTATTTTTGTTCATATAAGGAGATAGACGCTCCCAACCAGGGATGAACCGAGGGGTTCGAGGGGCAGTCAGCTTTGAAAATTTAAAATTCGTATATGATTTAATTTTTTTAATATTTTTTTATTTGCCTTTTAAAATTTTATAAATTCGTATCATAACATAAAATTATGTGTTCATCCATACTCTCAACCAGGGACGGGGCATAATAAAAGGTCCAAGGGGCCTTTACCCCTTCCAAACAATTTAAAAAATTCTTAATAAGCTATTTATATTTTTTGAAAATTTTAATTTAGCCACTCAAATTTTTAGAAATTCATATTAAATATTATTTTTAATATTCTTAAATAAATCCTCTAAAATTTTAATTTGTCCCCTACAATTTTTGGTGTAATTATATTTTAGGTCCCTATAAATTTAAATATTAGATAAATTAGGCATTGTCACTCAATTTTGAGTTTAAATACTTAATAAACCCTTATATTTTTAAGTTCAATAATTCGGCCCCTCCTAATATTCAATTCTGGCTCCGTCTTTGCTCTCAACCTAACTTATTTTATTCACAACACCCAGATTCAAACTCTTGATCTTCCTTAAAAAAATCTAATGTCTTATTCATTAAACCAATTGATTATTTATCGATATTATTGTTGTTGCAATAACTTAAAGACGTAAATTTAAATATAATTAAACGCACAATTTCTTTCGATTATGAATAAATTATCAGTAAAAACCTAAAAAACCCTAAATCAATACAGAAATGGGATCAAATTGTTTAATAGGAAGGTTTCATCATTTAAACGCAACCTCAATTGTACAAACTAAGACCTCGTTCAGTAAAAAAATTTAAACGCTCGATAAGAATAAACGATCGATTAAGGACATAAACTGAATTTTTTAACTGTGGCGAAACGCGAATTTTAATTTTATTTGTCCCATCTTATAAAGACATAGTCAAAGGCTTGATATTCAGACAAGCAGTTTGACCGCAATATGAACAGATGTAATAAACGTGAACACGATTTGCAACAATCATATCGACAAAATCATATTATTAATTATTTTTTGGGTATTATATTCATATTTTTATTTCTTTTCCAGATATGTACGTATGGGAACAAGTTTCCCACTTGGGGGGAGATCTGTACGTTATCTCAATTAGATAACAATTACAGGTTAAGCTGATTATGATTTTAATTTTAAAAAAATATTCGTATTCGATACATATTTGAATTTTTAATATATGGTTTTGTATTAATATATATTAGCTGAGTAAGATTGTGATCAAGAATGAAAATTCAAAGTTAATTAAAGGTTAAATTACGGATTTTTTATCAAATTAAATAAATATTATCAAAATTTTGGAAAATAATCAATTGACCCTTTGAAATTTGTAAAAATAATAATTTGACCCTTTATATTTTTGAAAATGATCATCAGGTCCTCTAAGAAATTTGAGAATTTTCAATTATTTTCTTAAAATTAAAATTTTCCTGTTAATATATATTTATGAGAAAATATTAAAATATTTGATGATGGCCTAGTAGTGAAAAACTTTTTTTTCGCGAGCATGCTTATTTAAGCTTTAAAATTTAAAATTTATATATCTAACCCTAGATTCATAAATCATAAATTTCAAAGCCTAAATTTTAACCTTAACCCATGCATTTAAATCATAACATCAAACTCTAAACCAATTCCATAACTCTTAAAAATTACTTTTTAAATATTATTTTTTTAAAATTTTAGAGAATCACAACCAAATCCCTACTATATTCCGACTGTGCTTTGTAAGATGATCGTAATATAAGTTAATATTTATAATTTGTTCAAAAAAAAGTTAATATTTATAACATGTACACGGAGCAATTAGATCCTTTAAATAAGGTTAAGAGTTCGAATTTTAACCATGTAAATAGAGCGACTAAATTAGAAGAATTAACTCCATAATAGACTTCTGCAATATATGATCTAAATTAATTACGAAAATTACACAATAGAAGACATGTAAAAAAAGTTCTACATATGCATACGTCCCGAGCCAAATGCAGATAAAATACAATGAGAAAAAATGTTGAATACAATAAGGGATAGGCCGAGAGACGCCGAAGGGCCGGTCGTTCACCACTAAAAATTTGAGATTCTTATATGATTTAAAAATATATAAATTTTCTATGTCTTTCCTATTAAAAATCTATTTTCGTCCTTTAGAATTTTCTATGTTCACCCTCTAACATAAAATTCTGCGTCCGATTTGAATAAAATAATCATCCAGTCCCCATTACAGTGAGAAACCAAAGGAAAATCCATCCAAACAGCTAACATACTATTCAATTCTTCAACCCTAAATATTATAAATCAACTTTGATTGGCGTGCTGGCAATTCCAACCATTTTTTTAAATTTTCTTCTCCACAAATTTCATATATAAATATCACACCTTCATATGTTTTCATACCCCTCCATTTGCCTTGCTAGCTAGCTATCTTTTGGGAAGTTAAACAATGGCATCCACCGATAAACCGACCACCGTCTCGACACCGGCATCCGAAGCGCCGCCTGCCGCCGCCACCAAGTATTCCGCTCTCGATGTTGGCCTTAGGGTGTTGTTGTTTGCAGCTTCCTTAAGTGCTGCGGTGGTGATGGGCACTGCCAAGCAAACCGAGATGGTTCCCGTCCCAGGCTTCCCGCCAACTATTAGGGTTCCTTTTACAGCCAAGTTCAACCATTCACCTGCCTTCATGTAAGTCTAATTTATATAGTTGGCCTTATATTAGATTGTTCGAATTCGAGTTTAATTATATCGGATCATACGGCGAAATTACATTTTGATTCTCGTAAAAGTTTATAATTCAAGTTTAAATTTTCAGATTAATCATCTAACTTCACTCCTAATTAGAGAATTATAAAATTTTATGTCAGATTTGAGTATGTATCTGACTCTAAAAAAAAAGAATGTTTTCCGATATGTATGGTGTTTGTTTCAGTCGAGTTTAGACATTCACTTGCCTTATGTAACTCGAATTTATGGTCTGCATTTATAATATTCGGAGCTGATAAATTTACTTAAAATTTAAATTTTTTGTGTTCGATATGAATATGTTTTTTGTATCGAATATGAATATTTCACACTGATGAAAGTGACATTCTTTATGATTATCTCTTTTTATAAAAAATAGAGTTAGTTAAACCAATCAATACCAAGTCAAAAGTTAGTTAATTATATAAGCCAAACAATTATTGATGTTGAAAATATTAAATTATAATTGGGAAAATATCACCTTTAATCACTAAATATTTTTACTTTCCTATTTTAGTCACTAAACTATTATTTCTGGCAAGATAGTCAGTAATTTTACATTTTTTTCTATTTCGGTCACCCGACGTTAAAAATCTCATAAAAAACAGGACAGCAAGAATAATTTAGTGATCAAAATAGGAAAAAAACGTAATGTTAGTTCACACTTTAGTGACACCAGGGCGATGTTTACCCATTAAAATTCAAAGATTTATGTTGCTTGATATGAGTATATTTGTTTATTTATTATTAAATTTATTTATATGTTTAAATTGTTTTTATTCATATTTAAATATATTTCGAATATAAATAAAAAATAATTTTCTCATAGAGCTAATAAATTATTATATAACTTGTGCAGATACTTTATAGCAGCATTATCTCTAACAGGTTTATATAGCATTATTACAACTCTGGCATCGATTGCGGTCTCCCGCAAGACCAAAACCATCTTGCTCGCCCTTGCATTATTGGATGTGGTAAGCTTGGATTTTAAGATTCTTGTTCATTTAGTTTGAATTGTTTCGGGTTCGGTTTTTTTCGAGTCTAGTCATTATAGATTCAGTCACTTCAAGTTTCAACCATTCCATATTATTTGTCTGGGTTATTTCTAGTTAATCGTTCGAGATATTTTGAGTTTGAGTGCTTTCGGGCTCGGATTGGATAGTTTGAATTGTTGAAAATATGATTAAATATTGAGATCGAGGGACAAATTACTTAAGTTTAAAATAATGACTTGTTAAGTATTTAATCTAAAAAATTAGAATGGTAAAAGTAAAATTTAACTTAAGTGTAAATTGGAAGGACCTAAAATGTTATTAGACCAAATATTTTAGGAGGGGCAACTGAGCGAGTGCACGTCCCACTCTCTATGTTGATCTGTCTCTGGTTGAGTTAACATTGAATTTAAATTAATCCGGTCCGATTTTTTAAGTTTGGATCAAAACTGATAAGCCTATATGATATTAAGTTAGATCGGTTCTGAACCCAACAAGTAGTCATAGTGAAAAAACGGATGATGTTTATCTTAGAAAACCCGGGTTCAATCGTTATTCTGCAAGTGTGTGCGCATTGTCAAAAAGTTAAGAATATACCTTGTAATCACCTTTAGACTATTAAAAGAAATCAGTTCGATAATATGATGATTTCTATTTTGTATCCAATTCTGATCCTATGATACAGGTTTTTGTGGGGATTGTTGCCTCGGCCACCGGCGCAGCCGGGGCCGTCGCTTACATCGGATTAAGAGGTAACAACCATGTCCGGTGGAACAAGATCTGTAACGTTTACGACACGTTCTGTCGACACATCGGAAGCGCGGTTGCGTTGTCGTTGTTTGCGGCCGTCTTGCTGGTGTTCCTCAGCATGATCTCCACCTTCACACTTTACAAGAAGATCCGTTGATTTTGGAGACACAGTTCTTAGAATCTCTTGTCTGAATTTCAGCAACAACGTTTGAGAGTGTCGGTTTTCATTGTATGTGTTGAACTATATAGGAGGTGTTTTGTCTATAAATGAATGTATTGGTTTGTATTTTTCTTTTGATTTATAATATGTTTTTTTTTCGATTTCTTTGTAGGGTCTTGTTTTGTTGTTACATTTATTGTTACTTAATTGTTTATTTTAATTTAATTATTATATTTTTACAATAATTTAAATGTTTTTATGTGTCTCAAGTATATTATGTCTGAATCTCTTTAATCCGTATTTATTTTTTTTCTTGCATTAATCACATATCTGCACGCATTTTGTCCGATATTGCTCTGATCACCAGAGTCCGAGCTCAGATGGTGGTTGCTGAACTTAGGTGCTTCTCCTCCCCGGGATGGAATAGCCATCGTTTTCGTTTTTGTTAGGTTTCAATTTGGGGATTTTCTTTTGGGTTGCCGATTGAGGTTCCTTTCATTTTTTGCATGTTTTGTTTTTTGTTTTGTTGGCGGTGTAACCGGGGTGTTTTAATGGTTCAACATTAATATCAATTTTTTTTTTTGAGTTATTCGAGTTGACGAGTCTAATTTTATCATTCGAATTTTTATTTTAAAAATTTTCGAGTGTAGTTGAGTTTTTGAGTTACTATAAAAATTTAATTGTAATTATTTATCATATTATAGTACGGTTTGATTCCAATTTAAATGGTTTTCTCTAATCATATAAGATATGCATATATATATATATTCATATGTTGCAATATTTCTTCATATTTTTATATATCAGTATGTATATATCAATAAAAAAATTGAGTTATTCGAGATATTATAATTTTCATTTTACAACTCAAACTTTATTTAAATTTTTTTTGAGTTGAGTCGAGTCTATGAAATTTCAAGTTGAGTCAAGATGAGTCGAGTATTTTCGCCTCGAGTCGAGCTATTCAATTTTTTCTGAGTCGAGTCGAGTTTTGTTCATCCATATTAATAACAAACTAAAATATATATTGTATTTTGTACTTTATATCACAAATGGCCACTTGGTTTAATAGCAAACTCTCATCACTTACACCCTGGGTTTGATTCCCAACGGCAGCCAACGCAAAACAACTCTTTGAGTTTTATTTTTCTCTTTCAATCAGGTGATGATACGTAATTTAAAGTAACCAAATGTTTACAGATCGAAAATGTAAGTGACCTTATCGGTCGAATTTAAAAATCGATGATCAAAATTGTATTTGACAAAAACATAAGTGATCATAAATATATAGTTATAAACAAACCGTGTCAAAACAAAAAAAAATGATCCTAAACCTACACCCGACCTAACCTAACTCGAACTTTTTAAAACTCAACTCAACCCAAACTTAATTTTTTATATAAAACTCGGTCTTATCATATCGGGTCGAGACCCGACAGATCCGAATAATTTTGTCATCCCTACATTCATTGCTGCCCCATGATTGTGACCCAAAAAGCCCACCGGGCTTAATGAAATGTCATGCAGCGAAAAGGACTCAGTTTCTGAGTTTAAATCACAACCTTCCGCGTGTTAACTCAGAAGCCTAAGATTCCAACACAGACGGCCGAACTCGGGACTCCCCACGTTGCAAGAATCCGACATCAACACAAGCTTCTAGTCTCCAAAATTCTCAGACGAACCCAAATTTCCACTTAAAAATCCAAAAAATAAATAAATTAATTAACCCCAAAAAATGAATCAATCAGATTACTCATTCAGCTCACTCCCAAACGATATAGCTCTCAAAATTGCTTCTTTACTCGAGGTTTGCTCTCGTTTGACTCATCTTTTGTTTTTTCCCACAAATTTTGAGTTTTTACTTCGGTTTTTGTCTTTCTGTGTATTGTTTGATTGTCGGGTATTCGGGTTTTCAGGCTCCGGATCTTTCCTCATTGAGTTGCTGCTCTCGGGCTTGGCGGGAGATATGCGGGTCGGATTGTTTATGGGAATCACTTGTCAAAGAAAGATGGAGTCTTTTGTATGAAACTGTGAAAAACCCTAACTTCAAGGTTGTACTTTTTGTTTGTTTGGTTTAAGTTTTTATGAATGAAACAGATGATCGATTCGAGTTTAAGTAGATTTAGTGAAAAATCGATTCGATTCAGATGATCGATTCGAGTTTAAGTAGATTTAGTGAAAAATCGATTCAGATGATCGATTCGAGTTTAAGTAGATTTAGTGATACGCAATTGTTCGCATGGAATATAAATCGGTGCGAATCATATGGCGTATTGATCTTGGAATAGTTGTTGGTTAACAGGCGATTCGATTCCTTAGTATTGGTTTGAAATTTTGTGAAAAATCGATGATAGGATTGGCGGGGATTATACGTAAACCGGCACGAAGAGAAGGTGGTTCAGGCTGCATCTGTTGTTACCTTGGTGGAAAATTGCTCACAATTTGTGTCGCTCGAGGTAGTCGACTATCTGCAAGCGATCGAATGCCTGAAAACGATGCAGTTTGGATTCATAGATGTTCAAATGTTGCTGTTGAAATCGAAGCTGAGTGTTTTGCTTAACTTGATCGGACTACATTACTGCCTTAACATCCTTCGAGTGCCGGTAACTTTTCCCGTTTATTCTGTTTCGTTGAGATAGTGTTTTCGTTGTATCCTTTTAACTGTTATAACCGAGAATATGGTATTCGAGCACGATAACACGGGATTAAATGATTGAATGTAAGTTGGTGTGGATCGAAAAGCTAAACCAATCTGTTACTTCTTAGGTAGAGAGTGATCTTGTATAGATTTTAATTCCATATCTTTCGATGTGTTCTGCCTTGCTTATTAGGCTTCTGCTGTCGGGCACCTATATCCGATACGGTCTCGGGTATAAGTAGAACTTAGAAAACTTTAGTACACCCGTGTTTGGATACATATCCATTTTACTCTCCTCCGATTTTAACACCATAAGTTTGCAGGCTTTTCGTACCGTGGAAGCACTTTGGAACAGTCAGATAGCTGGTCGTCAATTTTCTGTCCAGTGGTGGAAGCCCGGGAGATGGTTCTATGGCTTCCGCGTCCGAAACGAGTCTCATTCCCGTTGTCTCTCTCTCGAAGATCTTGCAATGGCAAAAGATGAGGAGGTGCTGGCGATACTCGAACGAGAAGCTATTCATGAGATTTTAACAATAGCTCGGATATCCGTCGGTAATTATTCCACAAGCATTCTCCAGTCTAGCCAAAGCTCACAATGACTGATTTTAAGGTGATGTGCATATAGTGTTCATTTCATAATGTTATAATTCTATCTTACATGACTCGAATATAAGTATCGGATAAAGATATGCGTTTGATGCAGGTTTCTTTAGTATTTTATTCGAATATGAATATCGAAACTAATACAAAAAATAACCATGGATTAGGAATGAATCTAAAAGTGAATACTGCAAACACGCTCAAACAATCAGTATAAACCTTGTAGATTCTTGCAAAATTACCAGTCTATCTTCATTATTTTCTGGAACGATTCGGTCGGAACATTCATCGGTAACGGTAAACAGCATAAACCGTTGGTCGGGGCCGAGGGTTGCAGAGGACCACCAACAAAAACACCATGATTAGAACAATAAGAAATCCGGCGAGTTTTACGCCTTCGTCGTCTGATTCTTCCTTGCAACAAACTTTTACCATTGTCAATATGCTTCTGCTTCTTAGCTCTGATGTACACACGCATATATACATGTATATATATATGTAATCATAGTTGACTTTGGACCAATGGCAATTATAAAATTTGCCACCATTCGGTAGACCTGGTAAAATATTGATTTAGAATAAATGAAAATGAGGTGTTCATATTCGGATCGAGACTTTGATCCTAAAGAATTTTAGGTCTGATTTGGTCCAAAGGGAAGATTTTTTGTTTAGTTATTAAATTGTGTAGTCAATTATATTATAATCACTTAAGAGCATAAAAAATTATGTGAGTCGAGATTGAAATATCACTGTGAATCATGTCTCTCGGAAGGTGAATATGATCACGGATAAATTGGCGAGCTTGGCTTGAGAACATCCAGTGGGAAAATGGACTTTCACGATACCTCCGCCTACGGTTGAGGTATTTGTCACTCGGGATCATATGCGAGTACCTTGTACCCTGTTGTTTTTTATGTAGCGCTTTTGCGCATGTCGTTTCTTCTTTTATGATGTATATACCCCTATTTGTACTCTTTTCCTCCATTTAGGTTTAAGGGGATTTTTAACGAGGCACGTAGGGTATTCTTTTTTTTTCAATAAAAAAATATCATCGATTAAACCACTCAACTTTTAATTTGATATTCGAAGTTAAGTTTCTGCTAGTTATTAATGAATTTGATGACCAAAATCTAGTTCAAAACATTAAATTTTTACTTTGGTATCGATTAAGTCACTGACTGTTAAATTTTTTAGTCACTATAATTGTATTTTTACACATAGTTTAATTAATTTTAGTCTTATACTTTTTAAGATTTGAAATTTCAGTCCTAATCCAAACGATAGTAGTAAAATATGTTAAGTTGGATTTTGTTATTAGTTCTTGTGGATACATAATTATAGATTTGGTTCATATTCTCTGATTTCATCATTTTAAGTTTCTACAATCCAGTCATATTATATATGTATTATTATGATCATGACTAATTTTTAAAATTTGAAAAATATGATGACTTAAAATAAATCAATTAATGCATATGGACTAAATTTGCATCTTATACCTTACATAAAAACTAGGGTAAACTATACCGTTGACCACCAATCTTTAGGTAAAGTATTAAAATGACCATCTTAAAAAAATCTCGTCGATTGACTACCCAAACTATTAAAATGGGATCAATGTGACCACCGGCCGTTAAGGGGCTAACGGAAGGTGACAATTAAAAAATTAAAGGTATAATTACACATTTGGTCCTTACTATTTACACATTCTTTTAAATTAGTCCTAATTTTAATCTAATAAAATAAATTAATTAGGTGTCAACACTTTATTTGAGGAATTTAATTATTTATATTTAATTTAATAAATTTATTTTCATCCCCATATCAGGTGGTGACACGTGTCACCTGATTGGAGGATGAAAATAAATGGAACATGTGCACCCAACGTGAATCAAACCTGGGTATCCTGGGTAACCTGGCCGAGGATACCACATGTTGTGTCTTGCTTGCCTAGAATACCTAGGTTTGATTCACTTTGGGTGCAAATGTTCCATTTATTTTCATCCCCCAATCAGGTGGTGACATGTGTCACCACCTAATTAATTTATTTTATTAGATTAAAATTAAAACTAAATTGAAAGAATGAGTAAATAGTAAGGACCAAATGTGTAATTATACTTTTAATTTTTTAACTGCCACGTTACCTTCTGTTAGCCCCTTAACGGCCGGTGGTCACATTGATCTCATTTTAATAGTTTGGGTAGTCATTCGACGAGATTTTTTTTAGGGTAGTCATTCGACGCGATTTTTTTTAAGGTGGTCATTTTAATACTTTACCTAAAGATTAGTGGTCAACGGTATAGTTTACCCTAAAAACTAATTACAGAATTTGAAAATCACATTCTTAGTTCAACGTTGGGAAAACTATTAATAATGCAACAAATGGGGTCGAAACGAAAAATTATTAGATGAGCTTGACTCACCAGGCCCTTTATGACTACATTCAATAATATTTTTATATGTCATTTTCAAGGTGAATTTTTGAGAAATTATTAGATGGGCCCGACTCACCACATGATCTGTGATCCATCCAATAATATTCATCCATTTCAGCGTAACTTTCAAGTAACCACTCACTCCTTAATTACATGTAGGAAAGAGGTGAAGATTCACCTTGAAAATTAATGAGATGGAAAAAATTTATTGGATGAGACCGTGAATGACGTGGTGAGTCAGTCTCATCTAATATTTTTTCTGAATTTTCACCTCTTTCCTACATGTAATCAAGGACTAGAGAAATTATATTATATGTCAGTCCCGCCACGTCATCCATGGTCCCAATAAATAACAATCATTCGTCTCACTATTTTTTCCATGTCATATTTTTATCAAGTGAATCTTCACATGGTAAAAACTGTTTTTGAAATTTGATTTACAGTAAATATGAGTGGAGATTCACTTGATAAAAAATGATATAAAAAATACTAAAATAGATGATTTTTATTGGTTATGAGTTATAACCATTAATGACGTGACGAGACATGCCTATAATATAATTTTTCCAAGGACTGGGTAGTTGTTTGGAAGTTACACTGAAATTGATGAATATTATTGAATGAATCATGGATGACGTGATAAGCCAAGTTCATCTAATAATTTCTCAGTCGAAACAAATAATATGAAAAAGACATCCAATGGAATCCAGCCAAGTCAGCAATCAAGATTTTTTCCTTTTTCGGTTTAATTATGAATTTGATTTCTCTATTATACAAAAACTAAAAAATTCGACCCTTCAATTCAATTTATCAGGATTTGATCCTTGTGTTTCATGTAATTGAAATTTAATTTAATTTTTGGTAAATACATGAACTTGAATCGCTTTTCTTTATAAAAGTCGTTAATTTTATCAAAAAGAAAAAACTTTTAAATTATAAAGAGAGTTTACAACCATAAACGTGAACTAAACACTTAATCTGGACATATTTCTATAACCATTAAAATAAAAATTAACTAACGTGTTAAAAGGGAGAGGAAAACGTACCACAAAATAGAAGAAAACATGTCACAAAGACAAGATTTTCTTATTAAAATTAAGGGATAACTATATTTTTAGTACCCCACCTTCACTCGTTTTCTTATTTTAGTACTCTACCTATTTTTTTTTGCAAAATAGTACCTAACGTTACGTTTTGTTTCTATTTTGATACACTGCCGTTAAAAAATTAACGAAAGGTTGACTAGGAGAGAGAAAATCACACATGGTATGCTGCCACATCATTTTCTCTCTCATAGTCAACATGCCACATGTTTTTTCATGATTTTTTGTTGACGTGTCATGTTGATTAGGAGCTAGAAAATGACGTGGCAGCATGCTACGTGTGATTTTCACTCTCCTAGTCAGCCTTCTGTTAATTTTTTAATGACAGATACCAAAATAAAAACAAAACGTAACGTTAAGTATTATTTTGTCAAAAAAATAGGTAAGGTATCAAAATAAAAAAAATAGATAAAGGTGAGATACTAAAAATATAATTATCCCTAAAATTAATAACAGTCGACAACTAACATCGAAATTAATGCCGCAATCAACAATTAAACAAAATAGAAAAAGAGTAGTTGAGAAAGGTGAATTTGGTGCAATATTGCACTTAAGTTTTTCTTTTCTCTCAAAAAAGTTGCCCTCCTGAAATTATTTTTCAATCTAGTATAGCTTGATTTTAAACTTGCCTATAATCGAGTATGAACAGTGTTTTCTTTTTACATTAAAAATTAAAACCCCTTGAAAGCAAGTTGAGTATGAACAGTGAAATCTGAATCTGCATGGAAAATTAAACCCCTACTATTCATAATCAAATTTTATTCAAGTCGGTTTGAATATTTTTAATAAAAAAACATTATTCGTACACGGATCGTATTTAAAATCACTGTATAAACTACAATAAATTAATTTTGAGAGTGTAACATTTTTGAAAAAAAATTAAGTGCAATATTGCACCAATTTCACCGGCGGAGAAACCTAGGCTCGTGCTATTTATTTTCTAATATTAAATATTTACATTTAATATTTGAGTTTAATGAAAAAGGTTCGACCGAACTATTCAATTTAACCAACTTCTCATTTTTCGTTAAAGCATGAAAAATCAAATTAAAAATGAGAAGATAAATAGGGTGAGTATTTGATCAAATTGAGTAAAAAAAACTTGAGTTAGTAGAGTTTACTAGTCATGTTTTATAACTCAAAGTTTATTTAAATCTTTTCAAGTCAAGTTATTCAAATTTCTGTTAAAATTTAATAGTAAACATTTATAATGTTATTATACTAACTAGTTCTAATTAAAACATAATTTTATAATCATATACAAATAGGAAATTTCTAAAACGGGCGACGCACCAATACAGCGCTGAACACCATTAATTATCGTACCCAATTAAATAAAACCACATTTATTCAGCTTTCTTAGCCTTTTTTAATAAGGCTCACATATCGTGCAAAATTGGTGCTCAAACCCGGGTCACCTGAATGAATTACATCATTCTTTACCACTGAGACAACAAGGGGTGAGCTTCATAGAATAATTTTTCAACTTAAATTTATGAAAATACGACTTAAACTTTAAGACCGATCCACTAATTACTAAATATTTCGAGTTATTCCTATTTTCATTTTATATTAAACTTTATTTAAAAAAATTCAACTCTAATTTATAAAAGTAGGAATCGAATTTTTTATTTATCAAATCCAGTCGAAAAATTCAATTTTGTTTTTCTCACCAAAGGCAAGTATCACAACAATTATTTTTTTTTTCGATACAAACGATGAAATTGTTAGGGGGGAAAATTGAAAATTGCCAAACAAATCTCAACAACTCCACAATTATAAAGCATCCAAAAAAACGTCTCAGTCCCAAACACTCGTTTTCTTAGTGATCTCCGCCTTCTTCCTCTGTTTGCTTCGATTCTATCGAAACAAAGCCTGGTTTCAATGGCTTCTTCAACTGGACTTTCATTCAAATTCTCCCCTCTTTCAACTTCTTTCAAGCAAAACCAGGTTTTTTTCTCATTCTTCTTCTCTTATTTCCTTCATTTTTTGTTTTTTTCCCACCTTTTTTTGGTGTTTTTTAAGTTGGATTTGGCTAGAAATGACGATTCCTTTGTTGGGTTTGTTTTAGATTTTGTTTTTATGGGTTTTGGATTCGATGGTGAAATTTGAATATTTTGAATGAAAATTTTTCAATTTGAATTCGAGCTTGAAGTCTAGATAAAGATCGAGTTCATTTCTTACTAGGCAAACGAGCTTAATCGAGAGAGATCAAGTAGTTCGGTTTTTTCGAATCGAGCTCGAGTTTCAAATGTGAAACGAGCTTAATCTGGTTTGCATGTAGTATTAAATTACGGTTGCGGTGGCATTCAATACCGTTAGGATGCGGCAGTTGCGTTGCGGCCGCAATTTAATACTTTTGCGGCTCCTTTGTTTCATAAGTTATTCTAATAATCTGCAACTCGAGTAGAGGTTTCCATTGATTTTATTCAATTCTATTAATTTTCCGCAGGTACCTCTTCGTGGGATCTGTAATGGCAACTCAATTAGCCTCCCCTCTCGGAGAATTCGACCCGGATCGTTGCGCCTCCGTGTTGCATGCTCGGTATGATTTTCCTTCTCTTTTCCCTGCGCTGTTTTTGCCTCGATTTGTTGATCTGCATCCGTGAATATTGTCATTCAGTGATTCGATTTTGTTCGATGCCGAATAAGATAGCCGATTAGTGGATCATTAATATGGAAAATTTATCAAGCTAAAGAGATTCAATGTACATGCATATCATATGTTATTCCGACTTTTCGATTCCCCTAAAGTATCCGTATCCGACACATGTGTCGGATACATTAGTGAAAATTGGGGTGGGGGAATTGAACATGCTTGTATCGAACACTCACCTTCGAGTTTGGGTAACATAGTGCATATCCATACCATGGATACTTCATGATCACTTTACATTGATGAAGCCTTTACATGCATTTCTCGATTAAAATCGATGTGCTTAACCTGTTACGGCAATGTTATCCGGACTTTTCAGACTCCCCTAAAGTATCCAATATGGAAAAAATTGAACATGCTTGTATCTGACATTCACCTTCGAGTACAAGTAACATAGTGCATAATGCAAATCCATACCGTGGATACTTTATCGATCACTCTACATTGATGAAGCCTTTACATGCATTTCTCAATTAAAATCGATGTGCTTAACCCGTTACGGCAATGTTATCCGGACTTTTTAGACTCCCCTAAAGTATCCAATATGGAAAAAATTGAACATGCTTGTATCTGACATTCACCTTCGGGTACAAGTAACATAGTGCATAATGCATATCCATACCATGGATACTTTATCGATCACTCTACATTGATGAAGCCTTTACATGCATTTATTGATCAAAATCGATGTGCTTAACCCGTTACGGGGATGCGATACGTTCAGGCTAAACCCGAGACTGTGGACAAAGTTTGTAGCATAGTGAGGAAGCAACTGGCATTGCCTCAAGATTCTTCAGTCACCGGAGAGTCAAAGTTTACTGCACTTGGAGCCGATTCTCTTGACACGGTAACCAACATCTACCCTTTGGACCGATGTGTTTCGATATTCGCATGAACGAGTAGATCTGTTCATAATCTGTATGGAAAACAATAACATCCGATGATACTTGCATGTTCTTGTGATTCAGGTCGAGATTGTGATGGGACTCGAGGAGGAGTTCGGAATCAGTGTGGAAGAAGAAAGTGCCCAGAATATCGCCACCGTTCAAGATGCAGCGGATCTGATCGAGAAGCTCGTGGGACAGAAAGCCGTTTAGAATGTTGTCGTAAAATCATCGGATCGATCGGTAACCCGATGTGGTGGTAGTGTTAGTTTGTTTTTGTTGCTTATGGAACATTTAAACCAACATGAAAGTTTGGTTGTTGTGTTCATCATTGTGGTTAGAGTTTATGTAAGAACTCATGTCTCATTTCCATTTGTTTTATGATAAAAATATTCATCGAAACTCTCTTAAAACGTGACATTTAATATTTGGATTCGGATTAAGAACATCTCTCCTAAGTTTAAAATTATTTATATATACAAATATAAATTTTTAATTATGTTAAAAAAACTTAATTTGATGATTTTATATAGAATAAAGTTCATAAATGGTTACTAAATTATAATAGAATATTCATTTTGGTCATCCAAGTTTTAAAAGTTATAAAATGATTATTAAACTTTGATTTTTATTACAAAGGATTAATATCCTATACACTGGCGGTGGAAAGTTTTTATTTCCACAAGCGCCTCAATTATAAGGTTTAGGGTTAGTGTTTAGGGTTTAGAGTTTAGGAGTTTTAGTGTAAAGGCTTAGAATTTAGGGTTCATGTTTAGAATTTAGGAATTAGGGTTAGAATTTAGAGTTTATGGTTAGGGTTTAGTTTTAGGGTAATATGGGTGGGGATTTAGGTTTTAACCTATAAACCCTAAATTTTAACCCTAAACCCAAAATTCTATCAACAATCTCTAAATTCAAAACTACTACACTTATACCCCTAAATTTTAAACCCTAAACGAAGTCCCTAACCTCTAAAACTAAGGCGCTTGTGTAAAAAAGTTTTCCACAAGCACTTGTGTATAGAACAATTGCCCTATTACAAAATATCATTTTATCAGTATACATTTATATTTCAATTAATTTAGTCTTAATTAAAAAAATCATTAAATTTAGCCCCTAAACACTTGGACCAAAACCAATCTTTGGTTAAAAATGAACATCCCATATCCTAAACCTACTCGAATCCAAACCCAATTATCCATTTCACAAAACCCGTCCCATCACTATCTCGAACTCATTTCTTTTAAAATTCCGATTTTATAAAATTGTGTCGAACCGAAACCCATCGAATCCGATAAATGACCATAGCTAATCAGATTATGTATAGTCATGGGTCGAGTTTTTGGACAGTCTGCACTCGACCAAAAAAATGTAACACCTCTATCTAAACTCAACCTGATAGAAATATATATATTTTTATTTGATAAAGTAACGAGTGAATTGAAAAAATAGAAATAGAGAGGGACAATATAATAGTTATTTCATTTTTATTAAAAAATATATAAAGAGATGAGCATTATAGCAACTATAACTAAATATTTAAAATAAAATTAAATTATTATTTCATGTCGGGTTGAATATTATGACCCTAAACCTGAACCCGATTTTATCTTCAAAAATATCGATCCGACCTTAATCCATTTTTTAAACCCAACCCTATAGGATCGAGTCGAAACCCACCGAGTCTGAGTGAAATGACTATCCCTAAATCGAATCCTCTCATAAAAACAAAAGGGCAAACAAGTAATTTCTCGAAGAAACTCGACACATGCGAAAAGGTACGTATTTAAGTACCTTTGTTTTAGAGTAAATTACGAAAATCATCGCCGAATTTTGCTCTCCAACCTATTTTAGTCACTGAACTTTCAAAACGATTAATTTATTCACTGAATTTTATACATTGACCTATTTTAATCACTCAATTTTATTTTCTTAATATTTTGGTATGACTTGACATGTTTTATTATTATTAAATATAATAATAATTTAAAATAAAAATAAATTACTTTTATTAATATTTAATTATAAATAAACATAAAAATAAATAGTATTTTATTATAAATAATTTAAAATGCCCTAAACTCTAACCCATTTCTAAACACCAACCTTCACTCACTATCCGTTCGACCAAGCCTTCGGCGAACCCACACCCAACAAAGCCACACAACTGAGAAAAGATGAGACAAATCAAATGATTGTTTAATATACGATAAAAAATTTATCTGCAATTGACTAGAATCGAAGTTTATTGAATTATTTTTTATATTTAATAATAATAAAATATATTAAGTCATTTCAAAATATTAATAAAATAATATTGAGTAACTAAAATAGGTCAATGTATAAAATTCAGTAAGTATATTGTTCCTTTTGAAAATTAAGTGACCAAAATATATTAGAAAGCAAAGACAGGGATGATTTTCGCAATTTACCCTTTATTTTACTCTATTCGTCGTTCCTTCATATGATCAGAACTCCAATTTCCCACTTTAATGAAAAAGTTTTCAAGTACGAATCACTCTCTCTATGTAGCTTTAGCTTACCTCTAAACTCTCCGATCTCCGGCCAGGTTCGTTTTATTTTTCCATCAATTTTCCTTCTGGTAGGGTTTTCTTATCGTCGATATCATAAAATTTCCGAGAAAAGAGCGGTCATTTCTCGGGAAACAAACAAATTGCTAAGAAATTCGCATTTCAGTTCGATATAAGTAGTTTTCAATCTTAATTTACTGGTTTTCAGATTAATTGTAGGAATTCTTCCATATACTGCTGTTACTGAGCTAGGAAAAATTTGGTGTGAAAAGCCGGGACTAAATCTGACTGTTTGGAACTGATGAATTTTCACTTTCTTAGTATCTTTTAATTTTGTAGTTCGTAGGAGGGGATGGCGTCTTCTTCACATAATGTTGAGTTGGAGGCGGCAAAGTTTCTGCAGAAACTCATTCTAGATTCTAAAGATGAGCCGTCAAAGCTTGCGACTAAACTTTATGTGGTATGCATATGTTTTTGGTCAATTGAGTTGTCTTATTGTGCACTAGTTAGCTCTAAATTTGATACCGTTTACATGGATGCTGTTTTTTGACTTTTTGTTATATTTGATTGTTTTAGATATTGCAACACATGAAATCTAGTGGGAAGGAACACTCAATGCCGTTTCAAGTAATATCAAGGTGAAATATTTTTGACTTCTCTGTCATCAGTCGGGTTTTATTAAGAATTTTTATTAAAAGACCATCAGATTTTTGTAACATGGGGAAAGAATGTATCCGGGTTATTTCATCTATGTGGAGATAGCAAATTAGCAAATTGATTTAATAAAGATAATAGTGGATCTAATAAATAATTTTGATCGAGTGTGTGCTGTTTACTTTGATTATCAATTGACATGTTAAGTGTTAGTTTTGATTTCCTTTAAAGGGGTACAGGTGCTTTATATTAATTTTTAGACAGTTAAATGATCATGCAAATCTCGAGACACCTTTGACAAAGAATGTTCCCTCTGCTGTTATCAGGGCATTAATTGCCTTACCATGCTTATGATTGGGCATAAGTTACTGTTATTAGTTTTCTCCTTCTCGATAGGACTATGTTTAATATGTACACCAGTCATGTTTGAATTAATGTAGAAATATGCGTTTATTTAGCTTTGTTCCTATATATGATAGTTGCTGTTAACTATGTATATTTTACTCCAGGATTGCATATGATTAGATTTC
This sequence comes from Hibiscus tridactylites, assembly GCA_958450335.1. Taxonomy (NCBI): domain Eukaryota; kingdom Viridiplantae; phylum Streptophyta; class Magnoliopsida; order Malvales; family Malvaceae; genus Hibiscus; species Hibiscus tridactylites. The sequence goes on along the minus strand of OY288289.1, from coordinate 73,123,198 downwards.
ATAGCTTGAGTTGAAGTGTACCGAGCTGCAATAAAATTACTCCCACCTAAATTTCAAATCACATCTTGATATTTCCTCGTTGTCCTGTGTGTGTGTGTTTTAAGTATCTGTCTACATGCTAGCGTATATATTCATTTTGCATCTTTTCTCTGGCTGATCCAACTGTCATGTTAACTTTTATTTGTTCTTTTTAGTACTGGCATGGTTGAGTGGAGTGTTGAACCCTTGAACATACTATTCCAAGATATAAATATTTATTGAAGTCAAATTTTCATCTAGGATGTGCACCCTTTCTCTGAAAATTCTGCTAGTTTTCTAATGTGATTTTCTTTATTGAAGGGCAATGGAGACTGTTGTCAATCAACATGGTCTTGATCTTGAAGCTTTGAAGAAATCACGGCTTCCTCCAACAGCGGGGTCACAAACATTGGATTCTATATCGGGACAATATGCTGGTAAATTGCTGCCTAATAAATTTCTGTTAGCTTGATAAAAACACTTTGCAAACCTCTCCTTGTTGTTGAGTGGCATGCTGAGCTAACCATTCACAAATGATACTCTTCTGTCCAGGATCTTCCCAGGTTTTTGCAGTTACAAAAGATTCTATAGCAGGATCTGCTCCAATTGAGATGCCTAGATTTGATCCATTTTCATCCGGAAGGCAGCCTGTTGGCCCAAGTGCTGCTGGATACGAGTATTATCAAGGAGCTGGAACTCATAGAAGTCAGTCTTTTGATCATGAAAGCCCGTCTAGTTTGGACAAACGGTCTGCTAACTCTCAATCACAGGACAAACAAATGAGTCAAAATGATGGTAAAAAGGCTGCAACTAACCGAAACAGGGGTGATACAATGGAACCAAAATATGACACTTCTGCACAACTTGATTCTCATAATGCTGTGATTGATCCAAGAAAAGGGAAGGTGAATAAGGCTGAACCATCTGGCCCTGCTAACTACAATATGGTCCAAAGTAGTAACCAAATGGAGCATTTTCCATCCTTACCTGGTAATATGAGGTCAGTGCTTAGAGATAGACAGGATGGTCAGAATGTTATAGAAAACCTAGGAGATTTGACTAGCAATTTGATGTCACATGCTCCTAGTTCAAAGTATCCTGAAGAAGTAGACGATTCTTCCACTCAAAATGCACCTGGACAGCAGCAAGGGGGACTACTTGGTGCACATGAAAATTTCCCCTCCAGGGGCGGTGTATGGAATCAAAACAAGGCCGGGTTAGCCTTTGATAGATCTCAACTTCACAGGTTTTCTCCAAATGTTTTTTCTGGTCACAGGACAGCTGAAATTGCATCTCATCAGTCGATGAATGCATCTCATTTACCAGGTGAGAGTTGATAAAAGGGAAAGAATTTCTGCTTTTTTGTTAGATATTTTAATAGCCGCATCTGTCATTCTCACTTCAGTCCTAGTAACATAGTTTTCAGTGTTAGCTAGGCAACAAAGGAGAAAGAAACCTTAGCTTCAGATTGTCCGAGTTAGAGACCTTGTTTCTTGATGAGATCATGTATTATGTGCACTTTCCCTCAATTGATTGTTCTGCCAAAGGTTTATTGAAATTCAAATATATACTGGGCCCATTTTGGTCTTGATTGGGACTACATTATCAGGCAGCTTGGATTGTTTTGTATTTATTTTGGCCTGGTTGCTCAAATATATTTCTTGTTGATAACAAGTTATAGAGGGAAGTTGAATGACAATTTTTACTAAGCTTGGACAGTTCTTAAAATGGATTCTGGATTTCCTGAATTTCCAAAATATCTCCTTGGTAAGATAAAATAATTGTCACATTGTTGGTATTCTTTAACTCAGGTGCTTTTGGGAAGGCTCAAGGAATGCTGCCTGCTACATCTAATTCATATCCTGCAGGAGAGCTATCGTCCTCAGGTCCAGGCCCATTTAGTGGCTCTGAGAGTCAGAAGCATGGATTACCCAAAGGTTCCATCGCAAGTCCCGACGGGTTGTCCACAGCGCTTTCTGCTGGAAAAGTTTCAGAACATGACGGAGGAAGTTCTAATATGTTGGCAGATGCAAATAAGACGGCTCAGGTAGTCATCAATTTCCCCCTTTCCATGCACATTTTTTAAGTTACCATAGCTTAAATAGTGAGAATAGCAGTGCTATTTTTTGGGTTTGAATGGGACTTGACGATTAAACTTGGACAGCTTCTTAATATGTTGCTTTGAATGTCATTAATTTTGTATTGTGAATTTTCTGGCAGTCATGTTATTCATTTTTTTAGGTTGGCCGGCAAAATATAGCCTCAGAGATGACTGTGGTTAGAGTCACGAATCCAAGAGATATAGGAATGTTTCCTGTCTCTCAATCTGCCACATCCTCTGGCAGCATCTTCAAGGAACAACAGTTGAAACAGCTTAGAGCCCAGTGCCTTGTTTTTTTAGCTTTCAGGTATGTACCGAATTCTCGCAATATATGCTAGTATGCTACCTCTCTAATGGGGTATAGGTGGTAAGAATCGTTTCTTACTTTTTCGTTTTTCTTTTTGTGTATAACTTGTTTTCTACTTGCAGAAATGGCTTGATGCCAAAGAAGCTGCATCTTGAAATTGCGCTTGGAAACATATTTCCCCAAGGAGGTTGCTTTAATCATTTACATTTGTTTTGCAAATTTCATTTTCAGAAGTCTATGTTATTTACTTGGTAATCATCCGATGGCAATTCAGATGGCCCTCACAAAGAATCGAATGACCATAGAGGGAAATCACAAACTTCCAATGAGCCAGGTAGCATATCTGAAGTTGCAATGCCATTTGGAAGGATGAATAATGCACCTCCGGGTTCCTCATCTACTGGAAGATTCCCAGAGGCTGATTCATTGTCAAAAGAAGCAGAAGCATTAAGAGCGGAGGACAGTAATGGCCCAACTTTTGATCTTTCAGCAATTGTGGACGAAAGGAAACATATTCTAGCTAGAAGGAAGGCAGAGGATGAAATTCAGAGCCACGCGACAGTGGAACCACAGGTGTATTTGACTAGACGGCCTGACTGCGCTACCCTAAGGGGTGGCTTTACTGTTAGTAAACCTGTGGATGACATGGATAATTGCCATCTGCATATTGGAAAGCTGATCTAGTTTCTTCTGTGATGGGTGATAATAAGCAGGTGAACCCTGAAATGATGGGCTGGTCTGGAATTGGCGATCAGAATGAGGTTTCCACCTCCAGGGCTGCTTTGCCAGCTGCTACAGTCCAGCATGATTTGATGCTAGAGAGAAAAGATCCTGATTCTCAGTTTCAAAGTCCTGGTAAAGTTACTGAATCAATTTATTTTTTTACCCCTAACGGGCACTTAATTTCTTATCGATTAACTTAGTTGGAACTAGAATGACCATCCTTGAGCCTTTTAGATCAAATTAAATAAACTTTTGGGATGTGGCGATTCTGGTGCAGAGGATCCAAATTGGATACAAAGTTCATTCTATTAGTATTAATCATATGATAAGAGATGATGTCTGTTTACACAGAACAAGATGAGGAAGATAACTCTGTATCTACTGATCCTTTGCCTTCTCCAAAGCACACTATGTCAGAGAAATGGATTATGGATCTGCGAAAACGGAAGCTATTAGCTGAACAGAAGTGGGTTCTAAAACGGCAAAAGACGAACCAAAAAATTCTTACTTGTTTCACCCAGTTAAAGGTTTGTTGAAAACTTTCTTCTGAAGTTCTTAATACCTGGTTTAACTTTGTTTTCCCTTTTGATTTCTCTGTAAAGCCGTCCTGCAACATTGTTAAGGATACAACTATTATTTGCTCTAATATTTCTGCGCTTCCATTGAAAAGAAAAGAAAATGTGTCCCCTGCTATCAACAATTTTTGTATGAATAACAGAAGTGAAAGAATCAACTGAAAATTTCTCACCAGAATGAGTGAGATTGGAGTAGAAAGTTGAACTTTAATAGGAAAGACCACCAAATATGTTCTGTTGTGCTAATAAAACAACTACCCGCTTTTAATTTGTTTGCATTTTCTCGCTAACAAAAAAGTTTTGTAGATTTTTGTTCTTTTTCAAGTATATTTCTTTTTTTTTGTGAAAACCAAGTGAACTGTTTCATATTTAGCTTTAGAATTTGGAGTGATGCTGCATCGTAGACTGTGATCAAGATTGAAAGGAATTCATCCCTATAATTTGGCAAAGCCTTCTTATTGGGTAGAAATGAATGGTGTTTTTAGTACTTAAGCTTGCAATCTTGAGTAAGCAGCTCAAAGGATGGTATAATAACTTGTTGGTAAATCAGCCAAATGACAACTTTACCCACTTTGAGAGTTTTTTTTCTTTTATTTACTCATTCTGTATTCACTTTGAGCCACCCTTCCTGATCCCCAAACTTTGTGCAGTTAGGAACTAGTTTTCTATGTATTTCATGATTCCTAATATTTTTGTCAATTTTTCTTTATATTCTACCCATCCAATATATTTGTTGGAACTTATTCCTGTTTAAGAACAAAGTGGTTCTTTCCTTTTTCTCGATGTCTTTTACATAATTTCTATCATGTTTCCCATACTAGGATGTCAAAGTAGTGCATGGTTTTATTTTGGATTTAGAATTGCATGTGCACATGCTTTTGTAACTAATGCGTTCACATGCAGAAAACTGTGAGCTCATCTGAAGATATATCTGCAAAAACCAAAAGTGTTATAGAATTGAAGAAACTCCAATTGTTAGAGCTTCAACGTCGCCTGCGGAGGTAGTTGATATGTAAAATTTTCCCTTAGGCAGCTTTTGGGAACTTGGATTTCAAAGATAGTGTTAATTAAGTAATAAAATACTTGGAAATGTAACATTGATGATTATTTCTCAAATCCTTGGATTTGTTAGATGCCTATATAGTAGTGATTTTGAAATTCCTAGTTTATTTTTGGATTTGGTAAATCGAAATTTGTAAGATATTGAGATGGACAGAAGAAAAGTTTTCCTTGATTTAATTCTGTCGAATAGGGGCCTTTATATAGGCTACAAGAGTTGGAATTAGACTAATAATAAAACTCCTATGTTAGGTAAAACTCTTACCAAGATAAGGCTAACTTAAAGTAGGACTCTAGGACTCCTAGTTAATCTATACAAGAGTAGAGATAAAGTTAAAGTCCTAATACAAATAAACTATATACAAATCTGCAGGAAATAATAATTAAATATTAGAGTCCTAGAAAGAATTAAATATTAGAGTCCTAATCGGCAAGTATATTCCTACACTCCCCCTCAAGCTGGCTTATATACATTGTATATGCCCAGCTTGGAAATAAACGTAGTAAACGTTGCTGGAGGCAAAGCTTTTGTGAGTAGACCAGCGAGTTGGCTAGCGGATGGTACGTATGATAGTCGAGCAGTCCCATTCTTGACTTTTTCCGCAATAAAGTGCCTATCAACTTCAACATGTTTGGTACGATCATGTTGAACTGGGTTCTTAGCAATTTTTATAGCAGATTGGTTATCACTAAGAATCTCAAAATCGCTAGCATTTCGAGGGTCCACTTCATTGAGAAGTTTAAGAAGCCAAAGGCCTTCACACATGCCTTGGGCTAGTGCTCGAAATTCAGCTTCTGCACTACTTCGAGAAATGACATGTCACATGTTGTTTCTTACTCTTCCATGTCACAAGATTACCCCAAACAAAGGAACAATACCCAGTTGTGGATCTTCGATCTGTCAAATTTCCAGCCCAACTCGAGTCTGTATAGATCTTAATAGATCTGTCAGTACCTTTCCTAAAAATTAAGCCATGTCCGGGCGTCTTTTTGAGATATTTGAGGACTCGATAAGCTGCTGCCATATGCTCTTCAGTGGGGCTGCTCATATGCTGACTTAAAACATTAACAGAGAATGTTATATCAGGCCGAGTAAGGGATAAATAAATGAGTTTCCCAACAAGCCTCTGAAATCTTTCTTTATCTCGAAGAGGAGGAGCGGCCGAGTTGAATGAAAGATTAGCATCCATAGGAGTATCGACTGGTTTGCATCCAAGTAAACCAGCTTCTTGGAGAAGATCAAGCACATATTTCCGTTGATTAATGACTAATCCTTGCTGAGATCGAGCTACTTCCATTCCCAAGAAGTACCGAAGTTTGCCCATGTCCTTAGTCTCAAACTCCTTCTGAAGTGTTTGTTTGAGTTTAGAAATTTCGGCTTCATCATCTCCAGTGATGATAATGTCATCGACATAGACAAGTAGAAGGACCTTCTTCCCGTTCGAGCATGCTTTAAAGAAGAGTGTGTGATCGGCAAGGGATTGATTGTATCCACTTTTGAGGATAACCATAGTAAATCTTTCGAACCAGGCCCGCGGAGATTGTTTAAGGCCATATAAAGACCGATTCAATTTGCACACTTTCTTTGCTCCTCCAAAAGCTTGAAGTCCGGGAGGAATCTTCATATAAACTTCTTCAGCAAGATGCCCATTGAGAAAGGCATTTTTGACATCAAGTTGATGTAGGTTCCAATCAAGATTGACAGCAATGCTAAGAAGAACTCTGACAGTATTAAGTTTGGCTACCGGTGCAAAAGTCTCAGTAAAATCAATGCCATGAGTCTGTGTGAAACCTTTGGCCACTAACCGTGCCTTATATCGCTGAATACTCCCATTTGAATTATATTTGATCACAAATATCCATTTGCATCCGACAGCTTTCTTCCCTGAAGGTAAATCAGTAATCGTCCAAGTAGCAGTTTTTTCAAGTGCCGAGAGTTCTTCTTGGACAGCTCTCTTCCACCGTGGATCACTAAGAGCTTCATCAATATCTTTAGGAATTTTGTGGGCATCAAGGCTAGCTGTAAATGCTTGAAAAGAGGGCATGAGAGAAGAGTAACCAACAAACTTTTGTATAGGATGCTTAGTACATGTTCGAACTCCTTTACGAATGGCAATAGGTAAATCATCTAAATTCTGTGAAGAATGCTTACTTGTCTCATTAATATGGGCAGCTGAATTCATATCCAATTCTTGGCGCGTAGTAGATTGCAAGATGGACTCAGGGATACGTTTTCGTCGGTTATAAACATGAACAATAGGTGGGACAGAAGTTGTGGACTGTTTTGTGACAGTTTCGGGTGATAGATCATGCTCAGAAGAAGAAGGAGTGGGTTGTTCTAGGTGTTGTAAAGAAGACGACAAAGTTGATTGTGGGAAAGACAAGGAAGGTGTTATTACCTCGGAAAATGGCGAGAGAGGTGGAGAAGACTCCCCCTGAGCTCTGGTAGGTTGGAAGTAAGGCTCCTGTTCAAGAAAAGTCAGGTCCATAGTGACAAAATATTTCTTGGAGGGAGGGTGAAAAACTTTATACCCTTTTTTCCTGGAGGAATACCCAACAAACACACATTTAATAGCTCGGGGTTCAAGTTTGGATTTGTTTGGTTTGTGATTGTGAATGAAAGTAGTACAACCAAACATTTTTAGAGGAAGAATAGAAGAAATAGGTTTGAAACTAGGGTAATACTTCAAGAACAAAGATTGAGGTGATTTAAAGGCAAGAACCTTACTGGGTATTCGGTTGATAAGATAAGTCGCAGTCAATAAAGCTTCACCCCAAAGATAATGAGGAACATGAGTAGTAAAAAGAAGGGCTCGGGTTACCTCAAGAAGATGACGATTTTTTCTCTCGGCAATACCATTTTGTTGAGGGGTGTCAACACAGGAACTAAGCTGAACAATCCCATGTTTGTGAAAGAATGATCCCAAAGAGTGAGCAAAATATTCCCTACCATTGTCAGAATGAAACTGTTGTATTCGGGTATGAAATTGAGTTAGAACCATATTATAGAATTGTTCAAAGATGACAGGAGTATCGGATTTTTCTCGCATAAGAAAGGTCCAAGTAAGGCGAGTATGATCATCAATAAATGTAATAAACCACTTACACTAGTTCGCATTTTGTATCCGAGAAGGTCCCCAAATATCACTATGAATCAAAGAGAAGGGATGCGAGGGTTTGTATTTAGACGGAGGATAAGGTTTCTTAGTGTGTTTCGCAATAGAGCATACATCACAATGAAATAAACTTGGTTTTGTATTAATAAATAATGAAGGCTGAAGTTTAGCAAGATAATGAAAACTGGGATGACCTAAACGATTGTGCCATAACATAACAGAATTTAAATGCGAAACAGTAACTAATGTGGGAGAACTTTGAGAGAGAACGTAGAGCCCATTTTGCAACCTAGCTGCACCAATCCTCTTCTGTGAATTCAGTGCCTGCAAAGTACAACCAGAAGCATTAAAATAGCAATTGAAATTCTTGGATAATTTGCTCACAGAAATGAGATTAAATGTGAGATTAGGAACAAAGAGAGTATCCTCAAGGATTAAGTTATCCACTTGAATAGACCCACGGCCTGTGATCTGAGAAATAGTCCCATCAGCAGTTCGAATACTCGTACCAGTTGTCGGTTGAAAGGTAGAAAAAAGACTTCGATCCCCAGTCATATGATCGGAGGCACCAGAATCCAAAATCCAAATTGGAGTGATTTTAGAAGTTGTAAGAGCAGAGGAGAGAGGATTACCTTCTTGTTCTGCAACAGTTAAATGAGCCTCACGAGTTCCTTGAAATTTCTCAAACAATTTCTGGATCTCCATCATCTGGTCTTTAGTGAATCTGATACTAGAAGATGAAGATTTGGAGGGAGCTCGACCAGAATGAGAGGCCTCTTTTTCATGCTTGGATTTCCAATCACTTGGCTTGCCGTGAATCTTCCAACATTTATCAATGTGATGGCCATGTTTGTTACAGTGGTTGCACCATGGCCTCCCTGTCTTGGAAGAGGACGATTTTTGTGTGACAAGGGCAGACTCCGGATAAGAAGATGCAGCAGGCATAAGAAGGCGTCGACTCTCTTCTTGTCGGACATTTGAGAACACTTCTTGAATAGATGGAAGTGGAGATGTCCCAATCATCCTACCTCGTACCTCGTCAAAGGATGAATTAAGCCCATAAAGAAACTGAAAGATTCGTTTCTTGGAGATGGCTTGCTGATATAGAATAGCATCTTCTGGATCTACCCATCGAATCTCTTCGTAGAGATCAAGTTGTTGCCAGATAGAATTTAGGGTATGATAGTATAGAGTGACAGACATATCTTCTTGTTTCATGGAGAATGCTCGACTCTCTAACCGGAATAACTCGGAGTTATTATTTGTGTTGGAATAAGTGTCCTTGACAGCATTCCAAATCGCCTCGGATGTCCGATAAAGAAGAAAATTCTTACTGACGTCTGGTGCCATGGAATTTAAGAGCCACGTCTTGACGGTATTATCCTCTCTTTGCCATTTGGAGAACTCAGCGGCCGAGGAAGCAGCTGGTTGCTTTATATCCCCTGTAACATACCCAACTTTCTCACGCCCGGAGAGAAAAATCTTCACAAATTGCGACCATTCGAGGTAATTGTGGCCATGTAACCGATGGTGAGTAATAGTAAGGTTTGTAGAATCATCAATGGAGGATGAAATTTCAGGGGCTGAAGTGACGGAAGAGGAATTTGAGTTCGTCATGTGGGAAAGGTAGGACAGAAATAAACGAGGCTAGAGGAGAAGGAAAAAAAAATTATCGGGTGGGGAGGGAAAAAAATCTCGGAGAGGAAGAATAAAAAAAATTCTGTCGGGAAAAAAAAAAACAGAAAAAAATTGCCAGGAATGTAATTTAGGCTGATACCATGTAAGATATTGAGATGGACAGAAGAAAAGTTTTCCTTGATTTAATTCTGTCGAATAGGGGCCTTTATATAGGCTACAAGAGTTGGAATTAGACTAATAATAAAACTCCTATGTTCGGTAAAACTCTTACCAAGATAAGGCTAACTTAAAGTAGGACTCTAGGACTCCTAGTTAATCTATACAAGAGTAGAGATAAAGTTAAAGTCCTAATACAAATAAACTATATACAAATCTGCAGGAAATAATAATTAAATATTAGAGTCCTAGAAAGAATTAAATATTAGAGTCCTAATCGGCAAGTATATTCCTACAAAATTTTTATACCTCTCATTTGTATGTTATATTGAATCTTAACTATTTATCCATAATATATGCATTTCATTCTTATCATTTACATAGAAAATGAAATCCAAATCCAAATCCAAAATTTCAAATTCTTGTTCCCAAACAGAGCATTGAGTTACTATCTTTTTATTTCTTATCTTGGTTTATTGTTTCTCGTTGTAGCTTTGGCTGGTTCCTTGATTTAGTTTTGATTTCTCATTTCACATTTTCTTCTTAAATTTTGGCAGTGATTTCCTGAAGGATTTTTTCAAACCAATTACAAATGATATGGAATGCCTCAAATCATACAAGAAACATAGACATGGCAGAAGGATAAAACAACTCGAAAAATATGAGCAGAAAATGAAAGAAGATCGACAAAAGAGAATTCGTGAGAGGCAGAAGGAGTTTTTCAGTGAGATAGAAGTTCACAAGTACTTACCATTTTTCTTTTCTTACCATTAAACACCTTTGTCTTCACTGGTTGCTTTGAATAAATCTACATACTTTCTAACTTGCATGGTAAATTAAAACACAGGGAAAGGCTGGATGATGTGTTTAAAATTAGGAGAGAACGATGGAAAGGCTTCAATAAAAATGTAAAGGAGTTCCATAAGAGAAAGGAACGTATACATCGAGAGAAGATTGACAGAATTCAGCGTGAGAAGATTAACTTGCTGAAAATCAATGATGTGGAGGGTTATTTGCGAATGGTTCAGGTTAGCTTAGGCTTACATCCTCTGGTAGTGTTTCATCTTACATGGTCTTATGAATATCTTTCTTGATATTTTACAGGACGCTAAATCAGATCGTGTTAAGCAGTTACTGAAAGAAACTGAGAAATATCTTCAGAAACTTGGATCCAAGTTACAGGATGCAAAGGCTATGGGAGGTCGCTTTGGGAATGATATGGATGAGATGAGAACTGCAAGTGTTTTTGAAAATGATACTACTGTTGAGAATGAAGATGAGGCAAAGGCAAGTATTTTCTTGTGCATTTTTTGGAGTTTCTAATCGTCTTTCCTTTTCCTAAAGTTTTCGCTCATCCTTTTCTTAAATGTTGACTTTTTCTTATCATCAATCTGGTCTGCAGCATTATTTGGAAAGCAATGAAAAGTACTACCTGATGGCTCATAGGTAACAATTTTTCTTTTTTTTTCCTGCTTGATTTTTTAATTAAACTTTGAATGTCTTGGGGTTGTTTTATTTCCTAATTCTTTTCTTGATTAGTATTGAATATCTGAAATACTTGTAATAGCTAAAAGTTTCACAACTGAAACTTCTTTTTTGCAGCATAAAAGAAAACATCAATGAGCAACCAACTTTTCTTAAGGGTGGAAAATTAAGAGAGTGAGTAAAATATGCACTTTACCATATATATAGAGAGGGAAGGTCTGGCATATGGGATGCAGTGTTCATTCTCTTGCTCGAAGTTTCTTGAAATTGTACTTTTGATGTGTAGGTACCAGATGAATGGCCTTAGATGGCTGGTTTCACTATACAATAATCATCTTAATGGAATTCTTGCTGATGAAATGGGCCTTGGGAAGACTGTTCAGGTATCGGTGGTTTTGTATCTTCACTTGATTACAGTCTATTTTATAATTTGTTGTAAAACATTTTCATTTATAATGTCATATAATTTGTAGGTTATTTCTCTTATTTGTTACCTGATGGAAACCAAAAATGATAGAGGACCATTTTTAGTGGTTGTACCATCTTCTGTTTTGCCTGGATGGGTGTCGGAAATCAACTTCTGGGCACCTGACATACACAAAATTGTTTATTCTGGGCCCCCGGAGGAGAGGCGTAGATTATTCAAGTAATGACATTCAAACCATGAATAAGAGCCTTTCTTATCATATACTTTTTGTTGTTTAAAAATATATGTAAGCCTAATTATCCATTTCTGCTGCAGGGAGAGGATTGTACATCAGAAATTTAACATTCTCCTGACAACATATGAGTATCTGATGAACAAGCATGATAGACCAAAACTTAGCAAAATTCACTGGCACTATATTATAATTGATGAAGGACATAGGATAAAAAATGCTTCTTGCAAGCTGAATGCAGAATTAAAGCACTATCAGAGCTCTCACAGATTGCTGTTGACTGGAACACCATTACAGGTTACAGATAATTTTATTTGGATATTCGTTAAATATATTTTCATTTAACATTTGTTATCGATGCTTGCTGCCATTTCCTTGTTGGCGAGCCAGCTGTATTTCCTGCTGCTTCTTTGAGTTATTGTGTTGATTCAATGTAATACTAACTTTTTTAACTTATCTTGTTATGTAGAACAATCTCGAGGAGTTGTGGGCACTACTCAATTTCTTATTGCCTAATATATTTAATTCGTCAGAAGATTTTTCGCAGTGGTTCAATAAACCATTTGAGAGTAATGGGGATAGTTCTGCTGATGAAGTACTGGACTTCTTCCATCTAGCTATTGGAGTATTTCACTCTATTATCAAAATTATGTGCTTATTCCTTATGCTAATTATTTTGACTAGGCCTTACTATCTGAGGAGGAAAATTTGTTGGTCATAAACCGTCTTCATCAAGTTCTTCGACCTTTTGTCCTTCGAAGGCTGAAGCATAAGGTTTGTATTTACATGGATTGTGTTAGGGATCACTTTTTTCTTTATTGAATACTGATTGTTCTGCTTTTTTTGGCTCATCATAAGCTAATGCATGACTTGGCACTTACGAGACACGGAGGGGCACAATGTTTTGAAGTCCTTGTTTTGTGTGGTATTAAGATCCTCAGAGAAGTATGCTAATTGTACTGCATCTTCTCATCTCTTTGGCAGGTTGAAAATGAACTTCCTGAGAAGATTGAGAGACTTGTAAGATGTGAAGCTTCTGCTTATCAAAAACTTTTGATGAAGAGGGTTGAAGAAAATCTCGGTGCAATTGGAAATTCAAAGGTTCATTTATGACATTTGATCCTTATTTATAGACATGAAAAGATGAACTCTATGCATGTCACTATTTTAGACATTTACAGTTGTTTATTCTGATATTCTTTCACAGGCTCGATCAGTGCACAACTCTGTCATGGAGCTTCGTAATATATGCAATCACCCATACCTGAGCCAGCTTCACGTGGAGGAGGCATGCCCTTTTCCTGTTTACTAATGCTTAGTTTTCTTTAAAATTCTGGAAGATAAAAGATAAGAAAGTATAGGATGGTCTCTTTTCTGTACTTTCCTTTAATCCTTTTTTCTTCTTTATGTAACTAAATCTGGAATAAATCAGTAGTGTTTCATTATTTTCTTGTAGCAAACTGGCGGTATCCTTAGTTGGCTGGTATAAATTTTGCCTTGACTGGTACACACCTAACTTTTGGATCAATTTTTGTAGGTTGATAGTTTCATACCACAACATTATTTGCCCCCAATTATTAGGCTTTGTGGTAAGCTTGAGATGTTGGATCGATTACTCCCCAAGTTGAAGGCAACTGATCATCGGGTAGGCAAATCTTGTCTGGTTATTTAAGATCTAATAATTTCTAGAAGATGCCTTTTGATGCAGTATGGTACTTTAGTTGTTTGTTTGCATAACAGATCCTGTTGCTGAATTGTTTCTTTTTCCCCCTTAATATTATTTGTAATCTTGTTCCATTGATTTATTTGGCATTTCTAGTTTAAGCCCTCTATGCTTTTTAATTTTGGTGGAAATCGTAAGATGCAGTTTTAGCATGATCATCTGTGATTTTCCTTGAAAGAACCTTCACATTCTTCCTTCTTTGATTAATGCTTGTAAATATTATAATTCTGAAGATGAATTAACGAGAGATTCACCCCTTTAATTTTAAATTTGTAGATTCTTTTCTTTTCCACGATGACTAGGCTACTTGATGTGGTGGAAGACTACCTCACCTTTAAACAGTATCGCTATCTCCGGTTGGATGGCCAGACATCTGGGGGTGATCGTGGTGCGCTTATTGAAAAGTTTAATCAGCAAGGTTCCCCCTTTTTCATATTTTTGCTCAGGTAAAATTTTCTCCTCAGTCCTAACATACAAAAAATAAAGCATAAGAAGGAGAAAAAAAGAAGAAAAATAGAAAAAGGTCAGCTATGTTGTATGCTTCTGAACTGCACTGGCTCTTTAAATGAGAAAGCCCTTTGAAGATTGAGATAAGAGATTAGAATGTTGTTTCCGAGGGGAGTAGGAGGGAAATCCTAGTCTAGAAGTTAATCAAAACTCAGACATGTTCTTATAATTCATCTTATTCTAGTTATATCCTGGGGGTTATATGTTGTAGGGGTTTAGACATTAAAGGGGATCAGGTATTTGAATTTTGGATGGGTAACATGTAGTAGGCATCTTGTGGTAAATGTTTTCTTTATTTTGGGAGGTTGAAGAGAATTTAATCTACTAGAAGAGGGTAGTGAGACTGAGACACATTTCTTTGTTTTTCAAACTCTGACGTGTCAACAAATCCATACAATTAAGGCGCTCTTAGATCCGTGCGACTCAATATTAGATTCGATTTGAGTTGCCTAATCATTTGCTTGTTCCTAGATTATTTGTATATATGTTGTTTTACTACTGAGTAAATAGTCTTGTAGTTCTGACATTTGAATGTTGGTGTCAGTATTCGCGCTGGTGGTGTTGGTGTCAATCTTCAAGCTGCTGATACTGTGATCCTTTTTGACACTGACTGGAACCCACAGGTTTTTTTAGAACGTTACATTTACTTGATAGTTTCTTCTGATATTGGTCTTAAACGTGTTTTGGTTGATACTTCTTAGGTTGACCTGCAAGCACAAGCAAGAGCTCATAGACTTGGGCAGAAGAAGGATGTACTTGTTTTACGTTTTGAAACAGTATGTTCCTAATCATTAAGTAGTCTTCACTGCAGCATACTTTTTTTTTAAAGAAAGGGTAGGAGATGAGAATTGTTCAAGGATCATACCCCAAGACAAATGTCAACTGAAGACTTGAGCACAAGTCTTTTGCCATTCCACCCGTGGTTTAGTTGATGCTGTTGCATACCTTTTTGTTTTACCTTGAATTGTGTTTGATTATATTTGCTGTGATAAGGTTCAAACTGTTGAAGAACAAGTCAGAGCTGCTGCTGAACACAAATTGGGAGTTGCTAATCAGAGTATCACTGCTGGTTTCTTTGACAATAACACAAGGTAAATTGGGATGTTTGTGGAGCTATACTTTATTGCATGGAGCACAAGCAGTTTCAAGATTGTTTTGACTCATTCTCTCAAGTAAATTTCTGCGATTTTATTGACAGTGCTGAAGATCGAAGGGAGTATTTAGAGTCTCTTCTGCGGGAGTCCAAGAAAGAGGAAGATGCACCAGTTTTAGATGATGATGCTCTAAATGACTTGTTGGCTCGCAGGTATTTTTCAGATTTTATCTTATTTATCTATTATCAGGAATTGACATGTGAAGGATTCCATATATAAAGAAAAGATTTTGAGCTGTCATCGTCAGCTTTCTCTGTTAGGCTATGTGTAGCTGGAAATGACTGCATTTAATTTTAAACGACTTCCAAGTTTTTAGTGATCCAAATTTATTATTGCACAGTAATTTAACATGAAAATTACTTTCTGGTAATATTTATGAGCTTTTAGTTAACGACATGATTTTGGTATTAATATATATTTTTTGCATGTCTGGGTAGTACAGTGAGTCTGAGATTGATGTATTTGAATCAGTTGATAAACAAAGGCGGGAAGAAGAGACGGTATGCATCCAAGTCTTTTAGACAGGCTGTTTATCCTTTGATCATGTGCGGTATTAACATGCTTGTTTGCTTTTACTTCTATTTTGATGCCATATATATTTAAAAAAAAAAACACGCAGGCAAAGTGGAAAAGGCTGGTATATGGATCAGGGATGGATAGCTCCAAGCCTCTACCCCCATTACCACCTCGCCTTGTTACAGACCATGACTTGAAAGAATTTTATGAGAAGATGAAATTGTATGATGTACCAAAGACTGGGTTACAGACTAATACTGGCTTAAAACGGAAAGGTGGATCTCTTGGTGGTCTTGATAGTCAGCAATATGGGAGGGGCAAAAGAGCAAGAGAGGTTTGTTTGTTGTTTTTAACTCTTTATATTTATGTTTTATATAACTTTGCATGGTGTTGCTGTGGCCTCTTTATGCAAGTGAAACTTGCATTTATGTGAATCTTAATTTTTTTTTCTGTATTAGGTGCGCTCATATGAAGAGAAATGGACAGAGGAGGAGTTTGAAAAAATGTGTCAAGTTGACTTACCTGAATCCCCTGGATTGAAGGAAGAAGCTGTTGAGAGGAACTTGCTAAAAGATGCTTCGAGGAGTACTGTTAGTAGCACAGAAGCTCCAGCTCCTCTATTACCACAACCACTTGCGGTGGAGCCTGCACATCAGCCACTGCAGCAGAGCAAAGATGCAACACCACCACCTAAACGGGGCCGTGGAAGGCCAAGAAGAGGAACTGTGGAGAAATCTCCCACTACACCAGTGTTTTCAGCACCTTCTGAAACTAGCAAAGTGGATGTCGGGTTACAAAAAGCAGCAGGCTCTAGCTCATCAGCAACTCCCGCTCCCAATCCTCATAATACTACAGGAGTTTCCCCGAACTTGCTGCCTGGAAAACCTTCTGTTTCAGCAACACCCGTTGAATCTAACCCACCTGGGTTCCCTCCACCAGTGCAATCAAAAGGACAAGGTCCAAAAGCTCAAACTGGAGGACAAACAACTCGTCGGAGGGCTAAGAAACAAGAGCCTGCATCCATCCCAGCTGTCGATGGTTTAGCAGGTCTGGGCCCAAAACCGAATGAGCAATCTCAGATTAAATCAGTTAATCCACCAGATAATCAAGCCGTTGCTATAAGTGGAATTGTTCCTGGTGTCTCCAGTGTTCCAGAGGCCCAGTGCACCAATCATTTACCTATATCTGCGGGTATGGATTGTACTAGTGTAATCAATCATCCTTCTGACCCAGGGGTTGGTTTGAACTCTCAGTCACTTCCTACTTCTGGTGCTTCAATTGCTCAATCAGCTTCATGCCCGAGTATATCTGTCCAAGTTAAAGGCCAAGGCCGTAAGGCTCAGAGTGGGATAGGAACAAGTAGGCGTACAGGAAAGAAACTGGAACAAATATCAGCCGCTGCTCAGGATGTGTTTGTTGGTCAGGATTCAAAATTGAATACTCAAGAACAGGATCAATTTGCAGATGCATCACCAAATAAAGTCATTTCGATGAGAGACAATCAAGAAAATGATGCTTCTGTGCCAACAAAGGTTATTCAAGACCAAGCACAGGGAACTGATGCACCTACTGTCACAACTGTTCAGGATCAACATTC
This sequence comes from Hibiscus tridactylites, assembly GCA_958450335.1. NCBI lineage: Eukaryota > Viridiplantae > Streptophyta > Magnoliopsida > Malvales > Malvaceae > Hibiscus > Hibiscus tridactylites. Next base: position 73,105,864 of record OY288289.1, on the reverse strand, counting down.
TAGTAGACTTGACAATTTATCTCAAAGCAAGCGACCAGAAAGTTCACAGGAAATGCAGAATGCTACTGCCATAACTCTTGGTAAGAATCTGGATGAATTTGATGCATCCTTTAATAATAGTCAACTGGATATTGTAATATGTACTCAGATGAGAGACTTTTGCAGGGCCTTCTGTAGGACAAATTCAAAATGCTGATGCGCATGAGAAGGTTTCTGTGATTACAGAGCTTTCACCTGAATTCAGCTCTCAGAAGGCTAAGTCCGGCGAGGTATGTGGTAATCAAGTTGACACTTTGCCAGTTATACCTGTATCGAGTCAGACCTCAATTGAATTGGTAAAGAACCAAATTTCTGAAGATAAAGTTTATGCAACTATTTCAACTGTGAAAACGACATCTTCAGTTGCTAGTTCTATGGCAACTTGTTTGCCTGCATCAAATCCTTTAGAAGGTGCCAATAAAACCTTTCCTAGTCACGGTGCAAAGACTGCTTCGAGCATTCAGGCTTCTCCAACTTGTACTTCTGTTTCTTCAGCATCATGGTCTGCCCCTTCTCCTGCTCAATCTGTTCAAAGCAAGAAGCCAGGTCACAAGACCACAAACAGGGCAGAACCACCTAGGCGTAGAGGAAGGAGACATGCAATTTCTGATGCTTCATCTGGCCAAGACTTGAAAGTAAATTCTTTGGCCTCGGATAAATCAAGGGAACTTTTGGACAATAAAGCTACTGCAGGGAAGGACATTCAAGATTCTGGTGCTCATGAACTGGCAAATGTCACTCACATACAGGCATCTGAAGTTCATTCTCCTGGTGCTTCTGTTGGTCACGATTCAAAGAGAAAAATGACTAGTGCAATTCCAGCATTTAATCAAATACAGACTGCTGATGTCAATGATGTTGCCCGAGTGATGAAGGAAATTTTCTCTGAAACCTGCTCATCAAATTCTAAAGCTAGTGAAACTACTTGGAGTGAGGGCAGGGATACTCCTACAGCACCAGTATCCAACAACACACCGGATGAATTAGATGAAAAAAGTTTAGATGGTAAAGCAGCTGTCAGCACACCAGCTCATGAAAAAGCTGCTCCAGCTTGTGATGTTCCAGAAGAAGAAAGTAAAAGGCTATCTGTTACTGGAGCTGATGCAAAAGAACTGGAAAACAAAGCATCTCGTGTGGTTGAGGCCTCGGTTCAGAGAGCTGATTCATTGAAACCTGAATGCAATACTGGCTCAGAGAATGATGCAAGTTCAAGACAGGTTCAAGATGAAAATTTAATTACAGAGCGTATTATGGAGGTTGATAGTACATGCCCCCAGAATGATGGTGGCAAGCAAGATGTGTCTAAAAGTACTCTTGCTTTTGGTGGTGATCAGACAGGTTCTAGCTTTCAACCCGCCTCTCCCAGTCCAATGGAACTGCCTCGAACTGCTGAGAGTGATAAAACCAATATAGAGCCTGGTTTCAATGAATTTCCAAGAGCTGACAATACCAGCGATAGTTACAGAGTAGTCCCCGCTGTTTCAGGTACAGTGGTGTCTTTTACTAATGATTCTGAAACGAAAAAAGGAAGTCCTGGTATGACTGAAGTGTATTCGGGGAATGAAGCAGAGCCTTCTTTGAAAGTAAAAACTTCTTTGGAATTCTCAAATTCATCTCCGCTTGATATTAATTCTCCAAAAGCGAGTGTTGCTTGTGATTGTTCTGGAGAGAATGCTATGGTTCCGTTGAGTTCAGATCATTCAGTTTCTGGAAGCCTTCTTGATTCAACTATTATTCCATCTGAAATCAGCACAGAACCTTCTGCAAGAGAGTCTTTGAAATCTTCTGTCAATGTTGAAAATGCTGATGGTGCTCTGAATGCCATCAGATTGCATGGTGTTACTGACCATCCGGGAGAGTCTTTAGATTCTCTAGCTATTGCTGCATGTCCAGATAAGTCGGTCATGGTGGACACAGTTGCTATGGTTGAGAAGAATTATGAGTGCGAATCAGAGCCTGGTCCAATTAAGTCGGGCTCGGTGAACGCAGCTGCTGCGGTTGAGAACAATTTGGAATGTGAATCAGAGCGTTGTCCAATTAAGTCAGGCATGGAGGAGGAACCTGCTATGGTTGAGAATAATTCTGAATTTGAAGCAGGGCGTTCTTTGAAATCAAATCCAAAAGCTGCTGCCCTAGATGTTCCAAACCTTGGAGGTGATTCGATGTCCACAGAACCTGATGTTTATGATGTACTTCCTGTGACTTCAAATATTTCTCCAAGTCCTGTTCATTCAGCCATGGGGGAGCATCCTGCTATTACCGAGAACGAATTGAGAAAGGAATCAGAACCTTCTTTGGACGAGTCTTTGCAGTCCTCTTTAGGAATTGAGAGTACCGGGGGCAATCATGTTGACAGGGTTGTTGATCCTTTGGAAATAGAAGCATCTGCGGAGAAAGATGTTACGGCTGTGTCAAGCATGGAGCATGTTCCCGGAGATCACATTAAAACGCACCTTGAAGTAGGAGTTACAACTAGTGAAGGTGATAGTATTCAGGTTGAGAACACAAATGTTAACACCTTAGAAGCACATACAACTTCGGCAGAAATTACCATCAAGGAGTTTACGATTGAAGAGCATGTTCCAAACGATCAATCTCATCATCTCGAGGCTTCAACTGCTGAGCCAAAGTCGTCAGAGGTGAAGTCATCTTTACTGCGGTCTGATAATTCTGATAATAAAGAGCTTGTTCAGAGTTCTGATGTTGATCTCGTTGAGGCCTCCAATGTGGAATCAAATCCCGTAGAAGGACCATCCTCGTCATTAGCCGTCTCTGAAGAATCTACCAATCCAGAGCTTACACAAGCGTCTTCACTGCAATCTTGCAATTCTGATGATAAAGAGCTTGTTCAGATGTCTGAGGTTGATCTCGTTGAAGCATGCAATGTGGAATCAGATCCCACAGAGGAAGGACCATCCTCGTCACAAGTCATCTCCGATGTATCTGCCAATCCTGAAGTTACATGTAAGAATGATGTTAGAATGGAGCTTCAATCCAAAGATCATGCTGAGGAGCTTGTTCAGAGGTCTGAGGTTGATCTCGTTGAAGCCTGCAATGTGGAATCAAATCCCACAGAGGAAGGACCATCCTCGTCACAAGTCATCTCCGATGTATCTGCCAATCCTGAAGTTACACGTAACAATGATGTTAGAACGGAGCTCCAATCCGAAGATCATGCTGAGGAGCTTGTTCAGAGGTCTGAGGTTGATCTCGTTGAAGCCTGCAATGTGGAATCAAATCCCACAGAGGAAGGACCATCCTCGTCACAAGTCATCTCCGATAAATCTGCCAATCCTGAAGTTACACGTAACAATGATGTTAGAATGGAGCTCCAATCCGAAGATCACGCTGAGCCTTCTCAGCAGTCCAAGTCTGAAAGTGCTGATGTTTCCAATATCGAAATAGACTCCACGGAAATAAAAGTTCCTCCACGCCAACCGGAAGGTCATGACAAGGCTTCTCAGCAGCATAAGATTGAAACTTCTGATCTCTCCGGTATGGAAATAGACCCCATTAAAACAGTTCATTCACCTCAACCGGAAGATGATGCCGAAGCTTCCCAGCATCTTAAGGTTGGAAGCAAAGATATATCCGATACGGAAATAGTGTCCACGGAAACAACAGTAAGTTCCCCGGGAGATGATGAAGCTAAGACATAGATAATCTCGGATCAAGATAGACGTACAGGCATAATTATGTTGGGAATTTTATATTGTGAAACCTAAGATACTATATTAACCGTAAAACTAATATATAGAGTTAGTATTTGTTGTCACACTATAAAACCCAAAGTTTTACATTTTTTTTATCGCGAATTAGTGAAAAATGGACGACTGAGATTAATAGTAAGTAAATGAAATTTTTACAGAAAAAAAATCATCTGTTTAGCAGATTACCCGTAAGTAATGAGTAAATTTTTATAGAAAAGGTGTAGATTATTCTTTTTTTATATATAAATTTTAATCTCAACCATTATCACATTGTGCAAGTGTATATACATTAATTTCTTAAAATTATTACTAACTTATCAAAATTCATCTGCTTAGTTCATGTATAGAAGATGTTGACATAGTGTATTTATATAAGAAAAAATTAATTGATGAGCTGAAGAATTTTCCGCAATGGGCGAAAGCCTGATGGAGTAATGCCGCGTGGAGGTAGAAGGCCCACGGGTGAACTTCTTTTCTCGAAAAAGAATCAATGACGATATCTGAGGAATAACCACCGGCTAACAATATGCCAACACCCGCGGTAATATAAAGGATGCAAGCGTTATCCGAAATGATTGGGCGTAAAGCATTTGTAGGTGGCCTTTTAAGTCCGTCGTCAAATTTCAGGGCTCAACCTTGGACAGGCGGTGAAAACTAACAAGCTGGAGTACAGTAGAGGCAGAGGGAATTTCCGGTGGAGCGGTGAAATGCGTAGAGATCGAAAAGAACACCAACGGCGAAAGCACTCTGCTGGGCCGACATTGACACTGAGAGACGAAAGTTAGGGGAGCGAATGGGATTAGATACCCGGTAGTCCTAGCCGTAAACGATAGATACTAGGCGCTGTGCGTATCGACCCGTGCAATGTTGTAGCTAACGCGTTGGTAAAATTGATTTTGGATCGTCGTAATTTTATAAAATTGATTGTGTATAATTAATTTTAAAATAACGTGATTTATATTTGAGAGTTTTTTTTTTTCTTAAAAATCACGATTGTGTAAAAATATATTGTAAAAATTACGACAAAACGCAAAAGTTACTTCTACCTTGCTTTTTCCAAAATCACGTTTGTATTTTTAAATCTAAACATATTGGCACGATGACCGCTGCATATTTTCCCGTTCAATCACAATTTTTGGATCCTAAACGCAAAACCAAACATGCATAATTGTTTACCCAAATTAAAACAAAAATCAAATCAAACACTACGGTTTGAGTAAATAATGGAGAAACAATGCAAGGGGAAACATGTCAATTATTCAAGCTTTGCATAATTTGAAATGGTCTACAAGAAGCAGAACTAGTAGTCACATTGATTCACAGCCGATGCATACTGGTTCCCTCTATTTCATTTTCTGCTCCGTGAAAAGAACATGGCGATTTACCCGAGGATCATACTTACGGAACTCGAGTTTCTCGGCCACCTTCTTAGCACTTTTCCTCTTCACATAGAAAAAACCAGTTCCGGCAGCTGAGACAAGCCGGATGAACATGAAAGTCTTCTTCTTCTTGTCACCCATTTCTGAACATACATGAGATAAAAAACAAACATATCAGCAGAAACATAATGCTTTTTGGAAAGAAAACAATCCCAAATCGAGTAACACAGACATTAATCACCCCAATCGGTAATCAATCACCAAATCTATAGGTTCAAAGCGTAAGACTTGAATCTCGAGACTGTGAGGATCTGCTATGATATATATCTTTTCAGAAAGAAAACAAACTCGAGTCGAGTAACATGTACATCAATGAACCTGATGAGTAATCAATCACCAATTTTGTATGTCTGTAACACCCTAATCCCGAAACTATGAGGATCCACTCTGATATATATCTTTCTAGAAAGAAACAAAACCGAGTCGAGTAACATAAACATTACTAACAGACACCAATAACCCCGATTCATAACAGTAATCACACAGATCAATCACTTAGTTGTAATCAAACAACAATTCTGAAGGTTAACATGTGTGACACCCTAATCCGAAACTAACTATAAGGATCCACTATGATATATATGCAAAGAGTTAAACCTATAAGACATCTTTTGTGAGATAAAACCGTGAAATTGTAGGGCCACGGCGGACATTATCGTAGGTCGGTGCGAGTCTCCGCAACAAGCATCAAGTAGCCATGGGACATTGCTTGACTATGTTACTCAGACTCAGTGAAATTGTAGGACACAAATGTTAGACTATGTCACTCGGTTAAAAATGAAGAGTCCGAACTCCGAACACCATAGTTGCTCGATTTCTCGGGCTTTTTCTTTGTTAAATTCCAAAACCACCCCCCAAAACCCAAAATTTTAAGCTGATCATTGATGCCAGACATTTCAGAAGACTGGCTTTTTTTGGCAAAAATTCAGAATATAACTCTAGAACCAGGGATGGACCGAGGGGTGCTGGTAGAGCAACCGCCCCCTAAAATTTTAAAAATTATATATGATTTAGAAAAAGATTCGAATTTTTCTATGTATTTTCTATTAAAAATCTATTTTTACCCCCTAAACTTTTATAAGTTCGACCCCTAACCTAAAGTACTAGGTCCGTCCCTGTTCAGAACACAAAGCAAGTAAACATAAAGCAATATAACAACAATAAAAGAACTACTTTTGCAACAATTCAAGGAAAATGAAAAGGAAAGGAACTATTTCCCGTAAATTCAAATGATTTTCCAGTTTCTGCACTTAAAATCAGATGGAAAAATCAGCACTTTCTCCATCAAATGAACCATAAGAAACACAGAGACAAAGAAAACTAAGCAAATAAGAACAATTGAGAAGCAACCATAGCACTAAATCAAACAAAAGAAGTCTTAATTACCTTTGAATTTTATGGAGAAATCACTGTTTTGAGATTAGCTGATGAGAGAAAAATGAAAACAAAAAGCAAAGAAATTTAAGTAGAAGTCAGTTAGCCACCAGGGTTTCGGCTCTGGTGGAACTAAAAGAAAGAGAAACATCATAAAGACGTAAATACCCTTCAATGAAAAAAGAAGGCTTAATACCCAAATATGTGCCTAAACTATGCTTGTAGATCACTTTTGGTGCCTAAACTATTTTAGCTCTAAATAAGTGCCTAAAGTTTTAATTTTAGTCATTTTAGGTGCCTAACTGTTAACTGCCGTTATTTTTATTAAAAAATATATTTTTTTATTTAATTTATTTAACTTAATTTAAAAAAAAAAAAACTAAATTTTCCAAAACTCACAAAATGGCCCCAAATTCGAAATCCCTAACTTTCTCGGCCGAACCCGCCGTCAATGGTTTTGCCGCCGCCGGACTACCAAGATTGTTTTCCCAACCACCTATCGTCGGTAAACGGCGGTAGGTGTGTCGATCGGCTTCCTAACGTTTAAAGAAGCCAAAATCGCGAAAGGAAGTCGTCGGCACACCTACCGTCGGTTATCGGCGATGGGTGGTTGGGGGAAACGGTCGTGTGATCCGACGGCGATAATAGTAACCTCCAGTGAGGTACTAAACGGCGACCGCACGATAATTTAGGGATTTAAGGTTTTAGGTTAGGGATTTGGGACTATTTTATAAAAAATTAAAACTGATATTTTTAAAAAAAAAATAAATTTTGTTTAAAAAATAATTAAAATAAATTAAAACTTAAAAACATTCTATTGTCACAATTTAATTGGTTAACGGGTTTTTATTAACGGTTAGACACTTAAAATGACTAAAATTAAAATTTTGAGCACTTATTTAGAGTTAAAAATAATTTAAGCACCAAAATTGATTCACAAGTATAATTTGAGCACCTATGTATTTAGACAAAAAGAAATACAAATGAGTATATGTCCTAAACATTAACGAAAAGCTCCCAAATTTCTCTCTTTCTCAATCTTCTCTTTCAATTTTAAGCAAAACCCATTGATTGATTAAGGTAAACAGATTAACCCACAATGCAATTTCCTTTCTTTTTCACCCTTAATTGTAGATAATTAAGATTTTGTATTAAATAAAGTTTGGGTTTTTTATTGGTGCAGAAAGAAGTGATCTTTCCTTCGTTGGTAGCGGTGGAAATGGCGGACGTGGTTGATGCGGCGGGTGAACCGATCCCGACATCGTCGGTTCTGATGGCGGCGGCGAAGCACATTGAGATTAATTGTATGCCGGAAAACGTGGAGTTCCTCAAGTGTAAGAAGAAAGACCCTAACCCTGAGAAATGTCTCGATAAGGGCCGCCAAGCTACTCGCTGTGCCCTTGGACTGTAAGCATTTTGATTCTTCAAATTTTACTAATTTTTCAATTTGTTCTTTTAGCTGGAATTTGCTTGGAACAATTTCTGATAATTAGGATTTCTGGGTTTTGAAAAATTGAAATTTTAGAGTATGGGAAATCTGGAATTGTTTATACTATATTACCAAGACTCCGGTGTGAGTATTGGATTCGAGTATGTGTCGAACTCGGATGTAGTTAGATTTCTGTAAGTATTTTCATGTATGTGGAGGAAAGTGTAGAGCCAAAGCAACACTGATTTTATAATAAGAAAGTGTGGCTAAAAAATGGGGATCGGTTCATCCCTGCCAGCCGGCAACCGGAAAAACGAGTAGACGAGGTGATTTTGGATATGACAGTGAAGCCGAATAGCTAAAAGGTGACATGAAATACACGGATTATCGGATTTAGAAATGAACCTCTACTGTGGCTCTTATTTGTTAACATTAATAAGCTTATTAGTTTTAGATGTGAACCCTATATTTTACTCGAAAGTGTAAATTTAGTTTTCGTATTATAGGACTGAGTAGTAGTTTAATCTTTGTACACCGTTGCATTGGTGCAATCGAGTAAAATTGATAATAATGTTAGCAGAAAGCGGTCTAAAATGCCTAGGTTCAAACTCGGGTTGCAGATTGGGTTTATTGGAATCTACCTCAGCCTTGTTTTCGTATTTCCTGTACTGTTTGCTTAATGTACACCATTGCATTGGTGCAAACGAGTAAAATTGATAATAACGTTAGCGGAAAGCAGTCTAAAAGGCCTGGATTCAAACTCAGGTTGTGGATTTGTTTTCGTATTTACTGTATTGTATGCTCAATCTGCTTGAACCATCTATGGTGCTAAGCACCTTTTTTCTGGAGCTGAACAGCAGTAGAACACATGATTAGGATCCACATTACTTTATTTCTGTGTTACCTGGACTTAGAAGACGAGTATTCGAAGTATTGAAGAATCGTTCTCTCGTAGTTGTGTCTAAAATATGTGTTCAACGAGTACTTCCGTAGAGAAAACGAAGAATCTGGATAACATAGCTTATGTACTTTACTTTTTCTCTGTACAGGCTAAAAGATCTTTATCAGAGATGCAAAGAGCCCATGGAAGGTTACGTGGGATGCATGTATTACCATACGAACGAGTTCGATTTATGTCGCAAACAGCAGCAAGCATTCGAGAAAGCTTGCCCTCTGGAGTGATTTTTGGCAAAACAAAACATTGTTTGAGATTTCTATGCTTGAAATAAGGTAAAATAATTGTTGTGGATTTAAAGCAATGTCCTTGTTTTTTCTTCAATGTGATCATCATTGTGATGAGTGGTTTATTTATGATCTCATTCGAATATGCACCCTTTCATAAGGCTGAGAAAAAACCCGAAAACCGGTTCGATTATGGTTTGCTTTTACTTGATTATGTTCGATTTCGTATTGTTTAAATGTATTCAGTTCGATATGAAGCTTGAATCGAAAAGTCAAGTTTTGGTGCCTAATTTGACTAAAAGAACTTTAGGTATTAAATTGAACCTTGAGGCCAGATTCAGGTATCTAATTCGAAAAGAAAAGAAAAGAAAAAGCATTGGTATCAAATTAAACATTAAAGCCAAATTCATGTGCCAAAATGTATATTTACCCTTTTTAAAATGATTTTAGAGTTATAACAACATTTAATTCCTGGACTTTACATTTTTTTCTAATTTAGTCCCTGAACTTGAGTTTTAATCCTTTTAGTGACATGATTTTTTGAAATTGTATACAATAGTACAAATACATTTAAGTGATTATATACATAAACAAGTATAATTTTTTAAAGTACGGATCAAATGATAGATGGCAAAATGACAAAAGATGCCCCCAACGTTTGCATATTTTGTCATTTGGCCCCCTATTCTTTTTTTTGTCCAAAGATGCCTCTAACGTTTGCATATTTTGTTATTTGCCCCCTTATTCTTTCTTTTGGTCCAAATATGCCTCTAACGTTTTATTCATAGTCCAAATATGCTCATGTTGGATGTAAACTGTCAATTAACTGACGGTCAACGGCTTATAAAAAAATTTTGACGTGACATCAGCAAATCTTAATATGTGGCAAGTCCAGTCAGCATCAGCTGTTGAACGTCAGTTGACTAACAGTTTCCATCTAACGGGGGCCTATTTGGACCAAATTGAAACGTTTAGGGTATATTTGGACTACGAATGAAATGTTGGGGGCATATTTGGACCAAAAAAAGAATAAGGGGCCAAATAACAAAATATGCAAACGTTAGGGGCATCTTTTGTCATTTTGCCACGATAGATAAAGAGAATCTTTTTAATTTTTGTAGATTTAGAATCTTATTTCTGTAAACAAATTTTGCAAGTTCACATAATTTACAGGCTTCATTGGAGAAGAATGAGAAACCAAAATCACCTAAACAAAAAAGACAATGAATTTAAAGGACTAAGAAAAGCTTTGTCAATTGACTGAAACTAACAAAGTCTTCAAACATCATATTATTCATTACTGTACTAAAAGAATCTCCATTTGATGTTTCATATCATTCAAATACTTTGTCGAATTGTATTCTTCTGCATCAAAGATCTCCTCTGAATATGTCCTTTGTAGCGTCTCCTTTTCGAGTTGTTTCAGAACCTCCCCGCCTTTTTCGTTGCCCTTCAGAATGTCCACCACCTACATTCAAATGCCAGGTTTGGTTCAATAATCTACAATGTTACTCGGACTCGAATCATGAACGCTAAACACGGGTAAGTTCTTGTTTTCAAAATATTTCCATGGAGTGAAGAGTTCGTGATTGTCAAACACAGTCTAGATTGTCAAACATGTTTAACTAGGGATAAACACGGGTCGGTTCGGGTTGGCCAAAACTCCGACCCGACCATGCACATCCCTAGTTAGATCAGTTGATGATAAAGTCCCAAGCCGTGGAAGCTATCATGCATTCATGCTGGAATACAGTAATGGCGATAATTTTCGTTGGAATGGCGAAATGTGTAGAGGTCGGAAAGCAAAATTTCCATGTATTTAAAGGATCGATCGAAGGTTATATCTCTGTATCCATAACGGATACAAGTTTCAGATATAAATTCTTAAAAAAAAAAAAAGATGGAGCAATTTAAGTTAGATATGATCATCAAAAACTGCAGTTTTTGCTTAGACTACATGTAACTTGTAATGTTTGTTTGATTGGAAGGAAAATAAAATAGTTATGAGGAAATGAAAGGGACATGCCTCACTCATTTGGGGTCGATTTGCTGAAGATTGATGCACACAAATAGAAGCTGTTGCAGCCATACGTTGCAACTGTTCCGAGTCATAAGCATCGTCTAAAATCGGATCAACGAGTTCTTTCATATTTTTTTCTCTGATCAAAGGTTTTGCCTGCAAGAATTCGAATCATGGGAATAAGTCAGTGTTTGATGCATAATGGACTCGGTCATATACTTATATCCGACACTAAAACTCGATTCTGAGTAACATAAAGGTGGAGTAAAGCAAACCTACCCACATAACAATGCTTTGTTGTGAGCTATCAATGGCTTGCCTCCCAGTGATAAGCTCCAACAGCAATACACCGAAAGCATAGACGTCTGTTTTTTCATCGACTACACCATGCATGAAGAACTCGGGTGGAAGGTAACTGTCATGACAAGAAATCTGTTGGGAATTTTATGTAATAAAAAGCATTTCAAAGGTTCAAAACACCATTTTGAGTTTTTAACAATTACAAACCCGAATGTTCCTTCGACTTTAGAGACTGTATGATGAGTCCATTGATCAGGTAACCATTTTGCCAGTCCGAAATCACATATCTGGAATCACTTTGGAAATTCAGCCTCAAGCTATATATATGTGTGTGTGTGTTTGCATATGTGTATATGTACGTATGTATGTATGTACGTACGTACTTGTGCATCAAAGTCTTCTGAAAGCAAAATGTTTGAAGCCTTGATATCCTTATGGATAATTCTCCTCTGGCAACCTTCATGAAGATAGGAAAGGCCTTCGGCAGCCCCTAAAGCGATCTTGAATCTGATTTCCCAATTCAGTTTCTCCTTTTGGCCTGGAGATATGTATATGCATGAATTAGTGGAATTAAGAACTTGTGAAGAAAATCAAACTTAAGATCGGCTTAGGGGCGAAAACAAACCATATAGTATTGAAGCCAGGCTTCCATTGGGAGACAACTGAAGAACAATGTGCATCCCTCCTTCAACTCCATAACCAATCAATTTAGCAATATTAGGATGATCAACATGCACTATAACTCCGAGCTCAGATAAGAAATCGGTGGTCATCTCGTCCGACGAACCGCGGTTTAGCCGCTTAATCGCGACGAGCATTCCACTTTTTAATTCCCCTTTGTAAACTTCCGCATAGCCTCCTTCTCCTATCAGATTTTCTTCACAAAAGAACACAAAAATTATCAAATAAATGTTTACAAAAACTAAACAAAAAACGATCGAGTCAGACGATGAAATTGAAAAAAATACCTTGGCTGAAGTTATTGGTTGCTTCTTGAAGCTCCGAAAGAGAGAAGTTCTTCCAGGAAGATTTAAAACAGCTTAGTTCAGCATCAAGAGATGAACATAGATTTGGCATTACATCACCTCTAAATCTTTTGCTATTTTTTCTAGTGAGCTTAGGCTTGACCGGAGGTAAGGATTGCGAAGCGATTCCGGGTCCTTTTTTCAATATCCGAAAGAATCCGCGCCATTGAACGATTTGAGCTAAACCGTTTTGAGGTTCAGAGTTTGATGAAACGCTGGCCTTATTGCTAGAAGTTGTCTCGGATTCTATAGACTCTGCACTTCCTGTAGACTCTTCATTTGGTTCTATGCATTCCGTGGTGGTTGTCGAGCAGTCCTCATCAGCTTCATTGCGGAACGATGTAATGTCTGAAAATGAAAACGGAATCCCAACATGCCATTAGACTCTGGGGATCAAAGAAACGAATGATCAAAACATACCAACTGAAGTCATGTCGGAGAAAGCGTGTCGATGAAGTTTCCGTAATTGGCGAAAAGGCTCCCATTTCCTCTTTTCAGAGGATGCTTTCTTGCAACTTTTTCTACCAGTTGGTATTTCACCACTACAAGTTGGGAATTTAAACAAACAGGTGATATGCACAACTTGTAATGTATACACACACACAAAACACAAACACACATTATCAATTCTTCTCAAGAATTACAAAACAGATTCAAATGCCATTAATCTTATCAAAATTTAAACCTGAAAAACTCATAGCATCAAAGCATAAACACATACACACAAGTGGGGAATTTAAACAAACAGGTGATATGCACAACTTGTAATGTATACACACACACAAAACACAAACACACATTATCAATTCTTCTAAAGAATTACAAAACAGGTGTTTGGTATTTCACCACTACAAGTGGGGAATTTAAACAAACAGGTGATATGCACAACTTGTAATGTATACACAAACACACATTATCAATTCTTCTAAAGAATTACAAAACAGATTCAAATGCCATTAATCTTATGAAAATTTAAACCTGAAAAACTCATAGCATCAAAGCATAAACACATATGAACAATTTTAAATTCTAAATTCTAAATTCCAAATTCATAGAAACAAAGAAGCTGCAAAACAAGCCAAACCCAATGTTGCAAAACACAAACAAATTACAAAAACAATGGTGCAAAAGTACCATGAATTAGCAGAAGTTTCTTTGGTATCCCCCATGGCTTCTCTTCTTTCTTTCTTTTTTGAAACCAGGGAAACCTGAGAAGCCAAAAATGAAATTGACAAAGAAATAGAGAGGCACTGGTTTTTGTGCCTAAAAGTAGGATTTCTCTCATTCTCTCAAGTTTCAATCCATTCACTTATTTTTGGCATTAATCTATAAAAACAAATTTGAAGAAATGAAAACTACCTTGATCCTATAATTAGCATAGGAGTTTAGGGTCTTTGGAATTTGGAATAAAGTCAACAAAAATACCCTTTTTCTTTGAATTCTTACAAGTTTTTTTTGCTGATTTACTTCATCCAACAAAACAGTCAAAACCCTTTTCTAAGGTAACGTTTGATTCAAGGAATCTAAGAAGATTGTTTTAAACTAATAACATGCTATTATTTGTAGTCACATAGATAGCTTATAAATTCGATTTCGACTAGAAAAAATTTCAAATAAAGTTTGAGTTATAAAATAGAACTCAAATAACTCAATTTTTTTAATAATTAGTGGATCGATTTTCAAGTTCGATTCATGTCCCTCAATTATGTCTGGTATATGTATATTACATATGTAAAAAATGAAATGTATATCATACTATATGATTATAGAAAGTCGTTTAAATTATAATCAGTCAATATCATAACATTATAAATATTTACAATTAAATTTGAACAAAAACTCGGACAGCTCGAAAAAAATTTCAAATAAAGTTGAAGTTATAAAATAATACTCGGCCAACTCAAATTTTTTTGACTCGACTTAATCTAATACTTACTCCTACTTTGAGACGAAGCTACAATAATGTTCTTTGACATCTGTTCAACTTTTTTAGTCTTTTTAATAAGACACACACATTGTACAGAATTAATGCTCAAACTCAATTTACCTGAATGAATTATATTATCCCTTACCACTGGGACAACAAAGGGTGAGCTTATTCGAGTTCCATTTGTAATAGAATAATATGCCTTATAAATAGATAATAGGCTTCAACCTTTAGGGTATGAAGCCAAATCAGTATCACTTTTTTTTTCTCGATATTCAGATGATTTCTTCTCTTTTATTCATAAATATTTTGTTTAATATTTTTCACGTAAAATCTTGTGTATTTTTTATTTAACTTGTCATATTTTGTAACGTTTTAAAGAAGGATTAATATCCTATACACTGGCGGTGAAAACTGAAAGTTTCCACAAGCGCCTTAGTTTTAGGGTATAGAGAATTATTTTAGGGTATAGGGTTTAGGGGTTTAGGTGTAGGGGTTTAGAATTTAGGGTTAGTTGTTTCAATTTAAGGTTTAGGGTTATAATTTAGGGATTATAGGTTAGGGTTTAATTTTTAGGGTAATATAGTGAGGATTTAGGTTTTAACCTATAATCCCTAAATTATAACCCTAAACCTTAAATTGAAACAACAATCCCTAAATTCTAAACCCTTACACCTAAACCCCTAAACCCTATAGCCTAAACTAACACCCTATACCCTAAAACTAAGGCGCTTGTGAAAACTGAAAATTTCCACAAACGCCTTAATTTTAGGGTATAGGGAGTTAGTTTAGGGTTTAGGGGTTTAGGTGTAGGGATCAGAATTTAGGGATAGTTGTTTTAATTTAAGGTTTAGGGTTATAATTTAGGATTTATAGGTTAAAACCTAAATCCTCATCATATTATCCTAAAACTAAACCATAACCTATAAACCCTAAATTATAACCCTAAATCTTAAATTGAAACAACTATCCCTAAATTCTAAACCGCTACACCTAAACTCATATACCATATACCCTAAACTAACTCCCTATACTCTAAAATTAAGGCGCTTGTGAAAACTGAAACCGCCGGTATATAGGACATTAATCCTTAAAAGAAAATGAAAAAAAAAAAAAACTCCCAGCTTAAAGCAGAGGAGTGGGCAAAGCTTACCAAGAGTAAAAGCAAAGCCATTCGCCCTGATACACTAACTTTACGTGCAAGCAACTCTATTGAAACCATACCACAAACTATATAATATAAATCGAATCATAAACATATCACAATTCATATAAATACTAATCCTCGATCATTGCTAAGCATCAACCAGCAAAAAAATGGCTAAATCCAGCAGTAAAATAGCCCCTTCTTCATCGATTTCGATTTCGGACAAAACATTCACTGGTCTTGGGAACCTTATCAAGCTCCTCCCGACCGGAACCGTGTTCGTATTCCAGTTCCTTAACCCTGTCCTAACCAACTACGGCCATTGCAGCCCTGTGAACAAGGTCCTCTCCAGCATCCTCATTGCCCTTTGTGGCTTCTCTTGTGCTTTCTCTTGCTTTACGGACAGTTACGAAGATGGTAGTGGCATGGTTCATTATGGTATTGCTACGGTTACCGGTCTATGGCCGTCTTCGGGTTCGGGTTCGGTCGACTTATCGAGGTACAAGCTGAGGGTTGGTGATTTCGTTCATGCGTTTTTCTCTGTCATTGTGTTTGCTGTTTTGTCCCTGTTGGATTCCAACACCGTGCAGTGTTTTTATCCATCTTTTGAGTCCACTGAAAAGGTTCTGCTCATGGCTTTGCCGCCAGTTATTGGAGCGGTTGCGGGCTCGGTTTTCGTGGTGTTTCCAAACACTCGACATGGTATCGGCTACCCCTCAGCTTCGTCGAATGATTCGTCGGACGACAACTAAAATAGATTTGCTTCGTCGTAAATAAAATTAACTGGTTATTTTGCTTGAGAAAACTGTGTTTTTTATTTCTTTTAAATATGTTTATTTGGATCAAATTATAATTGTTTCATAATGATTCTGTGTAAAATATATACACGAATTTACGAGTGTTTTATCATTCACTTGTGGACCGTCACGTATATTTAACAACTATAGAATCTTGTTTATCGAATTTTTCAAATTAAAAAAAAAAAGTCAAATTACCAGTAAGAAATAAAATGAAGCATCAACTTGCACCATAATGCAACTCAATAGTTTCCAACTCTCAAAAGGTATAACTCAAATGGATTATTTCAAATTTCAGGAGTCCCACAAACATTATTATCTCATAACACTCGACTTTCGATATTTAAGAGCGAGCATAACGTACATTAATACGCCGCTGGATGGGACTCCTACAAGAAGGGCAGTCCTTCATTCCCTGTTTCTCGTGAAGCTCGTTGCATGCGATGCAAACGACCTGATGAGCACACGGGATAAACACTACCGACATCTCCTCCGAAAGGCACATCACGCATTCGCGTTCACGTTTCACGACTCCTTTTCCCGAGAACTCGTGGAAATCTATCACCGTAAGAGGGGTTCGAGGCTCCTTTTGACCTGTACTGTGCCTGTTGTCCGTAAACCTTCCAGCATAGCTTCCATCGATGCCCCTTCGAAGTGCAGCAATCTTTGAAGAATCTGTCTTCAGTCTCAATTGAGAGATTTCCCTTTCGAGTCTCTGAATGTCCTCTTTATATTTCTGCAAACTAGTTTCGGCTTTTGACTTCATCATGTCCTCCTTTAATTTCGTAGAAGCCTCGATTTCTTCTCCTTCCTTCCGTACTAAGCAAGCACGAGTAAGTATTTCTTCCTTTGCCTTTTCTTCTTGTTTCAATCTAGCCTGTGATAGTTCCCTTTTCAATGAGAGCAGGACAAATACAATAACATATAAGCCATAATTATAAGAATCACCCACAAATACCCAAAGTTCATTTTCTTGAACAAAAAAGCAGCATACCTTAAAATCCCGATACGCGGTGGCTTGAAACCATACATTCGCGTATCTTGAAACCATACATTTGATACATTACATCCAATCAAATCGATAAAAAGGAAAAAAAGAAAGAAATATTCTCAAAAAATCTTGAAAATTATGGGAAATGTACAAGGTGAATTGAATATGCTGCAAGATAACTCCACCAAATGTATAGTATATAATAATGTATCAAATATCAATTTCTGCCAAAAAATTTTCAAAAACTTTGACATCCAAATCGAAACAAAAAAATATGTAATAACAAATAATCTAACATGAAAAAATTGAAGTATAGAATTGACCTGTAAATCAAGAGCAATTTAGGCAATCTATACTATTTTGGCATGTCATACTATGGATTATCTGAAAATTACTGGACTTCTTTTCTTTGCATTTATATCAACTTTTACAAGCAAAAACATGTCTTGTATGCCTTTACATGCAAGTGCACGATATATATGTGTTTACCATATCCATTTGTCATCTCAAAGGAGTTCCCCAATCTTCCGCTGCACTTATTATGATACGAAAGTAACACCCAAACGAATAAAGGACACCAAGATACTGCCATGCCAAGAAAAACTTTAGATCCAACACTTTGGGGACTTCATAAATGGTGTCAAATCATTATAGAACTTTTCATAATCTCACAAATGAACTGCCTTACAGAGCAGATTGGCAATCTTTTCTGACAATCCAAATTATATAACATGCATAATTTATTAAGTATAATCAGGTCGTTTATCAGAAATCCGAATCACCTACATCAAGCAATGGATGAATTCCTCACCAAATCACATTTTGATGAAGCAAATTTGTGGAGAGAAAGTAGAGGTAAAGATATGCTTGGAAATTAAACTTTCTTGAAGACATACCTCAAGCTGTTCTTCAAGAACTTTAGCCTGCTGTAATTCCTGTTGCATCTGGGCACCCTTGCGTTTTTCAGTCATGAGCTCTTCCTGGAGCAAAGTTTTCTGCTTCTCCCAAGACTGAACTTTCATCAGTGTTTTTTTCTCCCTCTTTGATACCTCGTCACAGCTAGCTGCTGACTCCACTGCATGTAATTTTGCAGCTTCCATCTCTTGCCGTAGTGCTGCATTTTCCACCTCAAGCCTGCAGACAGTAGCATTGGCACGCTCCACCTGCCCACTAGCCTTAGACAAAGCAACATCCATTTCGATGAGCTTCTTCTTAGTGTTTTCTTCCAAATTCAACTTCTCTTTCTTAAGCCTTTCAACTTCTTCTTTCTCTTGCCTCAAAGTCTTGAGTTCAGCTTTGTCCTTACTTAGTCGACAAGCGGCCTGCATAACCTTTTGATTGGCCCACTCTGTCCATTCCTGGAGCTGATTTTGCAGTTCCTGCACTCTTGGGACCAGCTTCATAATCATCTCATCTTTCTTATTCTGAGGAGCCCACTGCCCCAAGGATTTATCATTCGACATCCCAGCATAGGTCGAATTAGTAGCCTCAGAATGAGAAACAGTAGGAACTACAGTTGAATTGCTCTTGGTGGGCAATGAGAGGGAAAGCTCCGTATCAGCAGTTGATAATGCAGGTGGATGCTGGTTATTCATAGGTGGTAATTCAGGCGGGATTTTTATTGGTGGAGAAGTATGATTACCATTATCTAAGCAAAATGTTGCAGAAGAAGAGGGATCTGAATTAACCGAAAGATTGTGACTCCCATTATCTTGAAGGACATCAGCTCCCATTGCCTTAATTTTCAAGGATGCATTTTTTACATTAACAGCAGCAGATTCAGAGACTGGTTTTGGTTTCTTGTCTGTGATTGAACCTCCAAAACCGTTCAGTTTAGACCTCGATGACCCTTTAGATCCATATGTCCTATAGTTTTTATCCGGATGAAGTGACTTCTGCCGAAGAATATAATCTCTCTTGGAAGAGTGAATCTTTCTACCCACAAACTTTTCTTCCAATGTTGAAGTCTGAGATGTTCCTGCTGCAGAGAAGGTTTTATCTGCACTGTCAGAAATGGAGTTTGCTCCCTCCTTCTCCGAGACTATATCACTTAGAACAAGGGAATTCTTCGATTTTGTTGTGTTATTGATTCCTATAGATGGTACCTGCGGTAGAGAAATATGAGAACAAGGAATAGATGGAACAGGTTTACAAGGATTCGGAAGGTTCAATTCAGAAGTTTTAGTTTCTGTTTTTAACGGGGGGTGGTTGAAAGTAAAAGAACTCCCATTCGAACCTCCATCGCCAACAAAACCATTTATCGGGTCAGCATCCATAGCACAAGCATGTGAGACATTCATGTCACAAATTAACAAGCACCACATTGCATCCCCAATGCTGAAGAAAGGCCGAACCTCTCGAAGAACACAAACCAATTCTGCTAATATATACTTCTCCAGCTGCTGCAGATCCTCGAAACAGTGATCCCTTGAAGGATTACTATCTTGGCCACTTCTAAGATATGCTAGGGTATTATCCACTATATTTGAGACAGTGTCTTTAGAACCATAACATAGGCCGGACCTCAAGACTGCCTTAGTAGCCATTTCTTCCGTGTAACCGCCAGCAACAATTTTCTTTATTGCACTCTTGAATATCGCATCCAAATTGCTTAAAACAAGTTCTTCCAGATGAGATTCTGTGAGATCACTCCAATCAGCATCTTGAAATCCATGACCTTCTAGCTCATCTCTAGGTCGACCTGGCCAAACCTCGGAAGAACCTACCGTGCTAGACAATCCCAGGTCAAGTTTTAATCCATTGCAATGATCTTCGCTAATCCCACACAAGTCACACGCAGTAGCTTGACCATGATTTTGGTTGATATCAAATTTCTCGGCACAAAATTCGTAACTCGGACACCCGTTTTGAGGTGCAGTTACAAGCTTATTCGGATCACCTAAAGGCGGATCAGCCCGGAACTTCCTCTTATTCCTACTTCCTTTTTCTTGAATTGATATCAGTGGGGACACTGGATTACTACTACTACTACCTTTAAGAACCATAGATGCCATTTTTAAGCTGCATCCAAAGCAAGAATTGTAAATTCGTTTCTCAAGCTATCAACCCAGATAAAATTACAATCCAAAATACAAAATTCAAAATTGAAATTAATTCATAATCAGCTCATTAGATCAATCACTGGCAAACAAAAATAAAGTAGGATTAACACATCATATTATACAATCTAAAAGATCGTATCTTCCAATCTCAATACCTCTTGTATCGAAATTCCCAGTACAAAAGAATCCAAATTCCGCAGCAAAAAGCAAAAACTCAATCGATTCAAAGAAACATAAACTACCCGATCAATGCATTAACAAAAACCCAGCAAGCTGAAATCGAAAAAAACGTATTCGATCAATCAATTTCCAATATTATAATCTAAAATCTAAAAAGAAAAAGGAAACAAGCTAATAGATCAATGAAAAAATTCCCAAAAAAAAAAACGATTAAATCGAGGTAACGAGATACTTTTACTTGATTTATGATCAGATTTCGATTATTAAAAAAAAAACTTACCCGATTGCAAGCTTAATTTGTTGTAGCACAAAAAATCAAAGGGCGAATCTCTCAGAGCATCGGCAAAATGGAAGAAAATGTATATATAGGAGATTGCTATTTTTTGGAATTTTGTTTTTATTTGATTTTTTATGTTTATTTATTTTTCTTTGAACGTCTCTCAGTCACTCTTACAAAAAAAAAACATATTTTCTGTTTATTATTTATTTATTTTGCTAATATAACAACTAATTTTATTGAACAAATAGAGACGGATACAAGAAGTCATATTTTCGAATACGAAGAGTTATTTAATCTATTGGTTATGTATATAAATAAATTTTATTGTTATCGATGAATTTTTTTGTTTTCTTTTTTACTTTGTTAAGTTTCTATTATATATGTTTCTTTGACAGTTTTTTTGTTTGTTTGTACGACAGTTTCTTTATCTGCTCGGTCTATCTTTTGATAATTTAGAGTTTGGGTGATAAGTAACATCGATTTTTTTGTGGTTGTACATGTATGCCAAGAACGAGTAGCGAAAGAATTATGGTGTCTTCAAAGAGCACCCAAGGCAAAGTAATAGCTTTCTGAATTTAATTTCAAAAGTTTCTTCTGAAGGTGTTAGGTTTGATTTTTTAACGTCTTTTACACCGTTAAATTTTTCTGTATTGTTTATTTTGCATTGAACTTTCATTGTTTACGGTGTGATTCATTTGTAATTCTCTCAACATTGAATATAATTCATTTTCAAAAAATAAAATAAAAGATACTAATAATAAATATTATTGTTGGCAGTGAAGTATATGTATTATAAACATTAATAGAACAATAATGTACATTGATAATTGATTTTATCATAGTTCGAACGCGGCCTATATTTGAATGATTACGAGCGCTTATCGATATGAGATAACCGTCTTAATAGTCTAAAACATAAGTATATCGGTATAAGTTAATGCATGTTCTTTAATTCTAAACTTGTTAGTATTTTTTAGCATACTAATTCAACTACAAGGTATTATCTTAGTTCAATTGTAATTTTTGATAAATTTACGTACACCTACAAATTATTTTACTCGAACCCAAATTATTCGGATGTGTTTGATTTTTTTTTCTTCAAAATTTCATGTATTTAGATAAATCATATTAGGAATTCTTATTTTTGTATATTGAACATTGTGAATATTAATGCTCGGATATCCATTATCTGAATTTACTTTTGTGGATAACATATTCATATTAATGTATCCTTTTATTCGAATCTATTTTAGTTTTACAAATAATCTATTGAGATTTGAATATATGAATTCATTATTCGCTTTATTTATTCGAACATATTCAAACATATAACAAATAAATGTGTTTGATTTAAATTTTGATAGATAATCATAAAGTAAATAACATGTAACGCAATGTACCGTTATTCATATGTACCGTAATGTACTATTAAATATTTTAATTAGTTTTGAATTTTTAAGGACCGAAAGTGTTATTATTCTCTTTTAGAATAAAAAATCGTAAAAAAGTAATTTTTATTGTAGTTATATGTGTAAGGTGTCTATGCATGAAAAATATCAACAAATATTATTAGTATATTTAATTTTTTTTAATTCTAATTGTAGTTATATATTATAAATATAATTTCGTACTGGCCGGTTTATTAGTCCGGCGCATTGTATTTAATTGTAATTGTAATTTATTTTGAATAGTTTAAAGATGATTACAATGTAGTATTTGTTCATACATATTATTTGACAATGCACACATTGTAAACAAGGCGACTGAACACGGATCTCCTAAGATGAAAATCATCCGTATCACGAAAAAGTACAAATAACCAACTAGCTGCCATTTCTGATGAAAACAACAAAGCTAAGAACAGCTCATCAATAAGCACATAACTTGTTCATGTTCTCTTATTCTCTTGCCAATGCACACAAAAGTTCAGCAGGAATTGATACAAAGGGCTAGGGTTTTATATTTATTTGTTAAAATCATACACACTTACAGCTTGTTCTTCGTGCCGAAACAACTTTTTTCCTCACATCGAAGGAGCTGCATTGCCAGGAACGAACTTGATTGAAACGCTGTTGACACAGTGGCGTTCATCGGTCGGTACCGAGAACCCTTCCCCTTTAAAAACATGACCCAAGTGCCCCCCACAAGCTGCACATGTAATCTCGGTTCTTCTCCCATCGGGATCGGGCTGCAAAAGCATTGCTTTCATGTTTATGATCTGATCAAAGGCAATGACACTACTATGATACCGAAAAAGAAGGGGGTTTGGGAATGAGAAAGACTCACAGTTCGGTTTATGGCTCCAGGGAAACCCTCGTAGAACGCTGGCCAACCACAGCCGGAGTTAAATTTGGTTGTGGACTTGTAAAGTGGTGTCCCACAACCGGCACAATTGTACACCCCTTCATCGAAAACTTTGTCATACTCTCCGGTTCCTCGCAACCTGTAGATGACGGTTATCAACCATTGAGAAGGTAAATGAAAGCAATGTTCTAAGGTTCCAATGTGTTACAAAATTAAAAGCTTAGGAAGCTTCAAGCGCAAATTCCACACCGGACTCGAGAAGAGGTGAGGTTCATGCAATGAAGCAAATCAGTTCTCTCTAAAATTATATAAGATGCACAACTATATGTCATTGATCAAAGACCTTGCGACCAATTTGAACTCTTAACTTTGAACAACGACTACCGGTGTCTGAGACAAGTATCCTAGAGAGTTCTCTGCACCGACCTGCAAGGTAGTATCCATTCAAACCTATTGGAACTCACCGTTTTGTCCGTGAAAAGTGTCGTAAACTATAGTACATAACCTACGTGATATTCATTCATGGCTCTCCAGGATCATGACATCTTCTCCGACTCCCACTCTAATGAGGACCCGTGATCCTCGGTCAGCATATCACTAGTAGTCTAGTACCCCCACAGTTGGCTTTGATACTAAACATCAATGTACACAACAACTTTTAACTTTTAAGGTATTATTAGCTTTGAATAATTAGACTTTCTAGTTTTGTATACCGAAAGTGTTTCACCGGTTGAAGATCGAAATCGAATACACACTCCGGTTTATGACCCCTCTTTAGGACCATGACGAAGTACACACACACATATTGAGCGAGACTGGTTATAAACTCTATTTTTTTGAGGCATTGCCATTCAATCATATCAAATGTTACACAAATCTGAAATCAACTTTCTTCCGGATCGGATAGAAACTTTTTCACAATGGAAAAAACTAGACTCTTGATTTCATAAACTCAACCCGAAAAAACTTCAAATAAAGTTTGAGTTGTAAAATGAAAATTCAAATAACTCAAATATGATGTATTGTATATAGTTATAGAAAACCGTTTAAATTAGAACTAATCAACCCAGCAGCGGATATGCCGAGTCCATCGAGAGACATCTACAGAGTATCGTTTCATAAACTCAACTCGAAAAAACTTCAAATAAAGTTTGAGTTGTAAAATGAAAATTCAAATAACTCAAATACGATGTATTGTATATAGTTATAGAAAACAGTTTAAATTGGAACTAATCAACCCATCAGCGGATATGCCGAGTCCATCGAGAGACATCTACAGAGTATGGTTTCATAAACTCAACTCGAAAAAACTTCAAATAAAGTTTGAGTTGTAAAATTAAAATTCAAACAACTCAAATTTTATGTATTGTATATAGTTATAGAAAACCGTTTAAATTAGAACTAATCAACCCAGCAGCGGATATTCCGACTCCTTCGAGAGACCTCCAAAGACTATCGTTCGTCGGACAACCAGTCGAACCCTAACAGCCGGGTTCGACTCACTGCCGACGGAAGACATTTCAAAGATTCTCTCGGACTTGAAAGATCACTCAACAGACAACTACCGGCTACAACAAGAAAACTAAAAACTACAAATTCCAGGCCAAATTTTAAAGCAATCAACAAGTTCTACACTAAATCTGAACTACTACAAAGTCGACGCAAAAAACACAAATGACGGTACAAATCAAAGAGACCTAGATTCTAAAACAAGTCAAATATTCTTAAAAAAACAAAGTAGCAATGAAATTGAATGACGAGATTTGTGTCTTACTCGGTTCCTTTTTGACGGAGAATCCGAAACTGCTCCGGCGAAAGAATCGCCCGCCATTCTTCCTCCGTTTTCTGAACAGAATCCGATGATGCACTCATTTTCAAAGGCAGCAAATTTGCAAAGCTCGAGCCTCGTATGCTACCGCTTATATAACTCGAAATCCCACGCGTGAATCTGGACTAATGTTTCAAAGAAATTGTCTTTTTGCTGTTTACTCTGTTAGCATAAATTGAAACTGGACGGAAATTCGGGAAAAGGGGATAAATTCATGACATTTTAGCTGGGCATTTAAATTAAGGGGGAAATTCCATCCAAGTGCCTCTATTATAGGAACTGATTCAAATTAGTCCTTCTATTTAGGTCATGTTCTGCATTCTTTTTTTTTTTTTGAAAGATAACGGGCCTCGTTAAAAACCCCCACTACACCTAAAAGGGGGAAAAGAGTACCCAACCATTATATTAAAGATAAAGAAGCCCAAGACAAAAATCCAAGAATTCAGACCACTGCCTGTTAAGAGGCATTACAAACCGCAAAAATAGGGCTGATAACAAGTTCAGCCGAAAAAAAAAGGACACCCAAATACCTATCAACCTATGCCCCTTTTGGCCAAGGAGTCTGCACTAGTATTGCACGAACGGGGGATCCATTTTAGAATACACCCAAATCGCGATACAATCTCTCTAATACCTCGAACCAAACCTAGCAAATGAGCCGGGATAATAGCCTCCTTAAGGATGAGATCAACAGCTTCCTTACAGTCCGATTCCACCATCACTCTTGCCTTTCTAAACCACCCATCCGAGAGACAAAGCCTTAATCCCCTTTCAATCGCCCAAACCTCAACGATAAGGGGGGGAGCGGGTGACCGCGGTTCTGAGAAGGTCCCAACAGGATTACCATTATGGTCTCGAAGTAAACCACCCACCCTGCACCTCCCGTCCGACTGTCGAGAGGCACCGTCTACATTCAATTTTAACCAACCGGCCGGGGGGGGTTTCCATTGAGCCATAGGAGACGAGCGAGACTTATGCATTGAATTATTATTCAATATCAAAGGGTCCGCCAGAATATCCCCGAAGCTACACGAACATTCCTTAAATTTGGCCTTGACCCAAGTAGCAATCCGCGCAATAACCAAGAATACTAATTGTAGCTCATCAACCTTAGCATTATTAAAAACAATATCGTTCCTAAACAGCCATATAGTCCAAACAATAGCAAAAGGGATGATGGACCATACCTCGCTCAGGCTTGCCTTTCCAATGGCCTTCCAAGCTTCCATAAACGCCATCGGATCGCTTGGAAGTACGGTTAATTTGCCCACCTTCCTGCAGAAAAAAGACCAGATCTTCCAGCTGACCGAACAAGAGAAAAAGAGATGAGACGGGGTTTCCGGAGCTACCAAGCACAACGGACAGAGGAGGTCCACAACCTCACATCCCCGTTTACATAGTTCCGAGCGCACCGGCACTCTATTTTGCATTAATAGCCACATGAATAGCTCCACTTTAGGGGGAGCTAAACCAATCCAGACAAACTTTTTCCAGAAATCACAGCTAGCAATCGGACCGATACAAAGTTGTTTCAGAGATTTGACCGAGAATTGACCATCTCCCGCACCTGACCATCGAACCCAATCCCTGTCAAGCCCACTGTCTTTGAAGTTTGAGAGGCAACTCATAAAGGCCTCCCAAAGTGGCTTCTCGCGATCAAAAAGGGATCTACGCAGCAGAATGTTCCAAGACCAACCCAAAGGAGTCTTAGCTCCAAAGTCCGCAATTACACCATTGCGATTCCTCGCAAGGTTGTAGATACGAGGGAACCTGCTCTTAAGCGTGGTCTCACCTATCCAAACTTCATCCCAAAACAGAATACTCTGACCATTTCCAACTTGAAGGGACAAATTTTCTTTGATACACTTTCCAACCGCATCCTCACCACAAAAGGTTTTGAGGATGTCATTCCATACCCAAGAAAAAGCACGATGTGCCGAACATGGAGGGATTAGGCCCCTCGGCTTTGTAGATACTTTGGCATCCAACACCTTGCGCCAAAAGCTATCCGGCTCACTACTATATCGGAAGGCCCACTTCGCTAAGAGCGCTTTATTAGTCGTCACTAGGTCATTGACACCCAAGCCACCAGCAAGAATTGGTTGGCACACCTTTTTCCAAGCCACCCAGTGGATTTTATCCTTGTTCGCCGAACCCCCCCAAAGAAACCTAGCCATCAATGAATTCAGTCTCGAAGCAACAGCTTTTGGCATTTTATAGAGAGATAGAAAATATATCGGAAGGCTCGATAGAACAGCTTTGACAAGGGTAAGACGGCCCCCAAAAGATAGACATTTCGGCTGCCACCCTTCAAGTTTTTTATGAAACTTGCTAATTATATGTTCCCAAATCGAAGATGAATTCCGTTTCACTCCTAACGGAAGCCCCAAATAGGTAGTGGGAAAGCTTTCCACAAGACAGCCAATAGAATTCACCCATACGCGAAGTGAATTTTCTTGGACATTAATTCCCAGCACCTTACTCTTTTTGAGGTTTAATTTCAACCCCGAAGCTAATTCAAAAACTCGGAGGACCCGCTTCACGTTCTTTACTTGTGTCTCACTAGCCCCACAGAATATCAACAGATCATCAGCAAATTGAAGGTTGCTAACCACTGTGCTATGACTACCACTCCCAATTTTCAAACCCGAAAATAGCCCCACAGAAGTAGCTTTTGCCAACATTAAGCTCAGCGCCTCCCCCACGAAATTAAACAAGAGAGGCGATAACGAGCAGCCTTGCCGAAGGCCTTTCTTTATCGAGAAAGCCTCAGTCGGAACCCCATTCACCAAGACCGAGATCCTTGCGGTAGAAATGCATTGATGAACCCAACTACACCATCTATGACTGAAACCGCATTTTGATAAAATTTGCAACAGAAAATTCCAACTTACCGAATCATAGGCCTTCTTGAAATCAATCTTGAAGGCTATCCCGCTTCTGCCAGATTTGGACAAGTAGTCAATAGCCTCATTTGCTACCAAAACACAATCCATGATCTGCCTACCTTTGATAAAAGCGAACTGAGTTTTCCCAATGAGCTGATCCATGACCAAACGTAATCTATTTGACAGAACCTTTGAAAGAATTTTGTAGACGCCCCCGACCAGACTAATTGGTCTGAAATCTTCCAGAGAAGTAGCATTCTCCAATTTCGGGATAAGGGTGATGAAGGAGTGGTTGACCCCCTCCTCCCAAATTTTTCCAGCGGTGAACTCCTAAACGAATTTCATGATACTATCTTTAAGAACGGGCCAGAATCTTTTATAAAAGCCTAAGTTGAACCCATCCGGACCGGGGGCCCGGTTCCCATCCGAATCCTTTAGGACTGCCCACACCTCATCCACAGAGATGTTCTGATCCAAATCTTTTGATTGATCCTCGCTGATGTAATTGAAACCCAGATCAAAGTCAAGAACCTCCAACTCAGATATATCATTAAAGTGATTTTTAAAGTGGAGCTGAACCGCATTTTTAATATCCGACGGGTCCTGAAGACATCTCCCCCCTACCACCAAAGAACCAATCGAATTTTGCCTTCTCCTAGCAGAGGCTTGGAGGTGAAAATACCGCGAGTTACGATCGCCTTCATTCAACCACCGGATCCTTGACTTCTGCCGCCACTCACTTTCTTCCTGTCTAAAAGCTTGCCAGAGATCCCACCTCAGTGACACCAAACGAAAGCTAATGCCAGGGTGAATTTGCCTCGATTGCAATTCCTTTTCAAGTTCACTGATTTCACCTTCTAACTTCTTGATAGTCTCAGCCGATTTTCTAACATTCTTCGCAACCCAGCCCTTAACATCATCCTTCATCCTTTTCATAATCACAGTGATATCCGGACTATAAGGTTTCCTCAACGATTTAGAGTGAGACTTCATCACCAAATCACTAAAGCCATCCATATCATACCAAGCATTAAAGCATCGAAAAGGCTTGGGACCCCAGTTAACCTCAGTCACGGATAAATGAATGGGATTATGGTCTGAAATAGATTTGTCAAGGATCGATTGGAAGATGTCTGGAAACAACAGATCGAACCCCGCCGATATAAGGAACCGGTCGAGCCTAATGAAGGTTGGTGGATCTCTGTGATTACACCAAGTGAACCTACCTCCCCGAAGGGGGAGATCAATAAGACCAGAGTCGAAAACAAAACCTCGGAAAGCTTCCACCCAATTCATGTTTAAAGAGAATCCAATTTTTTCGTCCGGATGAAGGAAGAGGTTGAAATCACCTCCTACGCACCATGGAATGTCATTGCTTTTGATAATTTCCAGAAGTTTGTAAAGGAAGGCCGATTTCCCTTCATCGCAGGGAGGCCCATACACATTAATGAAACCACAAGGAGACCCTCCCTCAATGATTTTACCAATTAGAACAATAAAATTCTGTTCAATTACCTGGCTTGAAGCTTCAAAAAAATCAGGATCCCACACGGTAAGTAATCCCCCTGCAGAACCGGAAGCAGGAGATGAGCACGACACCAACTTAGGATTAGGCCAGAATCTTCTAATGATCTTGTCCTCAATACTCTCCAATTTGGTTTCTTGGATAAAAACCATAGACGGTTTAGCTTTCCTGATGACACCTTTAACTGAACGGAGTTTCTCGGGCCGCCGAATACCCCTGACATTCCAGCTAGTAATAGAAATCTTCATAACAAATTGCAGAAAAAAGACCAAGTAGAAAATAGGATTCCTCAATCCTAACCCCTGATTTCCTTTTCCAAATCAAAAACCTTCGAGACTACCGCCTCCTTACCTCCTGCGAAGGTGAAACCCATTAATTTACTGACTTCCCAGACGGCATAAGCTTCCAGCATCTCAACTGACTGATCCGACAGACCCACAGCTTCATTTTCGGTGGAATTCTGGGCAAATAACTCCTCCGGAGGGTTATCAATGGCCTCTCTGACCCTTTTCCTAATTACTCTCCTGAATTTCGCGCGATAGAAATCATTCGGTGATCGGAGGGAGATCAGCCTTGATTCTGAACGGTTAGCGACTGAACCTCCACCCACATCTCCCGGCGGGCAACATCCATCTAAACTGTCGGGAACCATATCAATAGACAGACCGCTTCTGGCTTTTGGGGAAGGAAGCTCAGAATCAGGAACAACCATATCAGAAAACCTCTGGTTTTTCTCAATCTCTTCACAACCCCGATTTTCGGAATTACCGAGGGTGGGGGAAGGTGGGTTAATTTCCACATCAATTGTCACTGGTGCAATGGGGTTATTGTAGTTTGGGCTGGAATTTGAACTCCAATTGGAGTCAAGCCCACATGAGCGATCCCCGGACAGCCCAGGAAACTTACTGCCCGAAGGCCCATCACCAAGGCCAATATTGATATTCTCATTGGGACTAGCTTCCTGCATGGGAATTAGTGGGGGAAATAAACCCTCTTGTTCCATATTAAATTCCTGCGGGGGATTCAAGGGGTTGTCGAACTGGCCCCCCACCGGACGACCATCAGAAGCAAAACCCGGCGAACCCTTCGCTTGATCGTGGGCGGATGAGGATCCATCGACCCCGGCCTGTTGACCACCCTGTTCCATAGACCCAACATCTGGAGATTCCCATTGACCTTGTAACCCTTCTTCATTAACATAATCGTCATCCTCGTTGACCATAACCGGAATCGAATCATCAAGGGATTCCATATGATTCAGCAGTCTGACACCCTCCCGGAAAGAAGTTCCCATTGCTTTCACTGTAACATTCTCCGGAATGTCGTTGGAACAAACCGCACGGATGACAATGGAAGCCAAATCCAGCCTTAGTTTTTTCGTGGTAACAGTATCAGTAAGGAAATGGAACCCCCATCTATTCCCAAGATCACGAAAAAAGCTGTCGTTCCAACAATTCAGGGGGACGTTCGATAGGCCTAATCTGAAAAAACCATACGGAGTTCCATTAATGAGAAGGCATTCAAGATGGTCAAACCAGAAACCCATCTCGTATCGCTTGTTCTCCCAGGCACGCTGTAGGTCATTTTCAGACTCAAACCGGAGGATAAACACCTTTTGATCTTCATTCCATTTGATAACCTTAGCATTGATACCATCCTGCCGGATACCTTGTTGCACTAAGTTTTCCTCGAAAGCCGTCTTCATCTTACCCACCAGACAACATTTCATCCAGTCCGAATCTCCTGAATTCCCAACCCAGTCAGGGATCCCATAGTCGTTAGGACATTCTTTCACAATAGGTGGCAAATCCACAGGACTTGCTGCACCGCACCCCCTGACACATTCACCAACAGAGCCTCACGATACGATAACCCCGCCTTCCTAAATCTATTAAAAGTATCACCAGGATCCCGATGCGCCGCGGCCCCCTGAGGAGACGCCTTCCCAGGTTGGGAGCACCTACTGCCTCTCCGTGTTTTATCATTCTTGGAAGCATCTCTCGGGTATCTTTCCAACGAAACGGAAACCATCCTCCCATCCATGATTGATTTATCTAGCGTCTGGATGATTTTCTCCATAACCACACGACTATCCACTGATATGAACGCAAAAGTGGAGTCCTTATACCTGGCTCTCTTATTTACCATTGGAATGTAGACCCTCAAAACCTTACCAAACTGACTGACCCTTTTCCACAACACATTCTTTGATATTCTTCGGCTTAGATTATCAATAAAGATAGTCCACTTAGAACCTGATGTACCATCGCTAAACTCCCGATGCTGACGAGCTTCACCACTACTACCTGAGCCAACAAACTCCTTCCGGAACCCTTTGGTCGGCGCCACTCCACCAGATCTGGAGAGGAGAGGAAGAGACGCCATAGTTGGTAAAAATGACTAATAATAATGTGCATTCTTTTTTTTAAACACTTTTAGGATAAATAACAAGATTTATATCCTATAAACTGGCGATGAAAACTTTCAGTTTCCACAAACACCTTAAATTTAAGGTTTATGGTCTTAGTTTAGGGTTTTAAGTGTAGGGGTTTAGAATTTAAGGATAGTGATTAGAATTTAGAGTTTAGTGTTATAATTCAGGGTTTAGAGGTTGAGGTTTTATTTTTAAGCTAACATGGCTAGGATTTAGGTTATAACTTATAAACCCTGAAATATAACACTAAACTCTAAACTCTAACCGGTATATCTAAATTTAAACCCTTACACATAAATTCTAAAACCTACACCTTAAACTAAGACCTTAAACCTTAAATCTAAAGCGTTTGTGAAAACTAAAAATTTATAATGACAGTGTATAAGATAAGAATTATAAATAACAATGCAAAACAAATAAATCTTCACGCCAAAATTATTATTTTTAAATAAAATTTATAATTTTCTTTTTTATCAACATAATTTTAAACAAATTATTCGTTTGTCCTTATTTACATCCTCGATTTTTTAATATTTTAAAAAATAATATTTAAAATAAATATTGTATTTATTTAAAAGTATTTTTTGACAACAATATTTAGTACAATCGAAAGAAAAACTATCTCTAAATTATTATATTTGACCTTTTATTTTTTAGTCCTTTCATTGCTATGGTGCTATGAAATCATTACACGTGGTACAATCTTAAACTGTCACATCATTAAAATAATCAAAAGTTCAAGTTCAAAGACTATTTTGGACAAAAAAACAGTACAAGGATCAAATTGAGAAAAATTATCAAGTTCAAGAACTAAAAGTTAATTTATCCAAACAAAATCACTAAAAATTTATGAGGTTTTTGGGCCACTAACGGATACTAAGGCTAAAAACCAAGCCCATGAGTTCAATATGAATCCGTTATAAGCTCTACCAATGGAAGATAATCCAAACGACATCGTTTTGAGCTTTATTGGAAGCTTTGAAAAGCCAACTCTTTTGTTATTGTATCTTCCTTTTTTTTGTTCTTTCTAGATTCAAAAAAAAAAAAAAAAACCCAAGATCACTGAGTTCCAAAGTTAACCAAAAAGAAAGAAAGATCCTTTTTTTGGTTTTGTATCAGTAAACAAAACCCATGTTTTGAAATCTTACATATGCCTTGAAAGTGCACAAAGAAACAAGGAAGAAAGGTGAAAAACAATATGTCAGGGTTTGGGAAGTATTCAGGTCCAACAACTGCCCCAAAATCTTCAAACCCTTTTCAGTTTCAACACCCTCCTCCTTCCACCACTGCCCCAATCAGACCCTCGAGGTATTTTGACTTTAAAGTTTGTTCTTTTGATGGCTCTAATTTGATTTTCCCAGTGTTTTTGAAGTTTAAGTTGATATTCTTTTGTACTTCTTTAATGGTTTGTTATGAGTTTGGGGTTTAGGAGATTGGTTGCATTGAATGAGGGATCGAAGAATGTGGAAAAAAAGATGAAACTTTGTGGTCTTTTTTATTAGGGTTTAATTTGTTTTTTTTTCAGTGTTTTTGAAGTTTAAGTTAATCTTCTTTTGTACTTCTTTAATGGTTTGTTATGAGTTTGTGGTTTAGGAGATTGGTTGCATTGAATGAGGGATCGAAGAATGTGGAAAAAAAGATGAAACTTTGTGGTCTTTTTTATTAGGGTTTAATTTGTTTTTTTTTTCAGTGTTTTTGAAGTTTAAGTTAATCTTCTTTTGTACTTCTTTAATGGTTTGTTATGAGTTTGTGGTTTAGGCGATTGATTGCATTGAATGAGGGATCGAAGAATGTGGAAAAGAAGATGAAACTTTGTGGTCTTTTTTATTAGGGTTTAATTTAATTTTTTTTCTCAGTGTTTTTGAAGTTTAAGTTAATCTTCTTTTGTACTTCTTTAATGGTTTGTTATGAGTTGGGGGTTTAGGCGATTGATTGCATTGGATGAGGGATCGAAGAATGTGGAAGAAAAGATGGAACTTTGTGGTCTTTTTTATTAGGGTTTAAATTGTTATTCAGACTGGTAATTTATTTGGTTATATGGCCAATTTTACTTTTGTGATTGAGGTGCTAAGTTCTGTAGGGTTTAAGTTGGTACGTGCTTGATTTGCTGAACTTAGAGGCTTATGTTGTTTTGTTCTTATTGTAGGGTAAACGAAGCAGTAGATAGAGTCCGGCCGCCATCATCGGCTTTTGAGTGCTCCGGTCCTGTTGTGAAACCTTATCAGTTTGGTGGGGTGCAAAGGTAAGACCTTATGCTATTTATATCTTACTTGTATGTGGTTATTTTAATTTGCTGAAGTTTGCTTCTCATTGTTCAAATTGTTTTCTTTTGTTACTGGTGATATGGTAACATGTGAGACGGTTCATGTATAAGTTCTACGATCCATAAACAAGCTTTTCTCTATTGGAAATTAGTTCTGGAGTTGAAGAATGCATGTATATTGTATTGTCTGATCTATGATGCAGTTTTTGTGATTATGAAATAGGCAAATAGCAGAATTTATTTGTTATAATTTGATGGTTCTTATTCTCTTCCAGGCCAATTGAATCTCCTCCTCGTCTTAGGCCACCTGCAGTCGCATCATTTACTACTACGCAAAATTCTGAAACTAGCTTTACTGCTAAGGCTAGATTTCAAGAGTCAAAGACACCTCCAATGGTATCTACAGATGACACTGTACCAAGAAACTCCACTCAAACGATCCTTCAAAGGCATGTTCAAACTTCCATTTTTCAACTCCTTGCATGAGATATTAGTCGTTTCTGGATATTGGATATGACTTGGTACTATTTTGTGACATCTTGTTTTCCCCTTTACTGTCCTTTTACTAGAAGCTTTTCGTGGTGCTTTCCATTCTTTATAGTTGTTGTATGTTTGCTTCTTGCTTATAAAGGGGTGTCTATCAAGATGTCGCTGGAAACTATCATCTATTTTTTACCGATCTTAAGACTTGTGGTTTGAATGTGATTCTATCATAGTTAACTTTACTATCTTATTAAATATCCTGACTGATCATTTTTCGTTCATTCAAGCCAAGTATTTTGATAAATCAACTCCTTTAACTCTCCTATGCACTTGTGTACAGTCATGATCTTGGGATTTTCATTGAAGATGATTTCTTGGTATTGTTGAGGCTTTTATGCAAGCAATTTCTTTGTAAGGATTATGCTATGTATGTTCTCTGACTTCCTGAATCCCTTGAAAGTAACAAGTTCTGATAGATTTTTTATTTTCTTGCAGGCCTTCTTTTCGTCCCCAAATGCCAGACAATCCAGTCAAGTCGCCAGCCACCTATCCCAATTTTCCAGCTCGTCAAGACCGATCTATGGTCTCACCTCACTTAGGTTCCCCTGATTACAGCAAAAACTTTGTAAATGAAGTGCCTGATGATATGCAAGCCCCAAAACAAGGCAAGTTGCCACCTGAACAGTTTGATGACAAATTTACTCAGGAGCATCCCATGTTTATTCGCAATGGCTCTAAAAGGTGAGTAAGTAATATTAGCAGATGCATAAATTCATTTTGCACCATATAATGTGGTTGAAAGCCATGATCTTAAGAAGGTAAATGGTTCTTGAAAGTCGAACCAGTCAGTATTGTATGGTATAGTTCACTCTATAATTTTTTGGGAAATTGAGAAATTATGTGTTCATGCATACAGATTTGTTTCGCTGCCTTGCTGCTCTAATTCATGTTTCTTTGTGCATTCTTCTTTTCTTTCTCATTAATTCGGTTATTTACTCTTGCAGGCCGTCAGGATCTCCTCCAAGGTTAGGTACCAAGTCAACTTCTCCTAGCTCTAATGTACCAATCCATCCGAGATCTTTGCCTTCTGCGGGCAGTGATCCTTCTCCTGCAGTGCGAAACACTGGGCCTTCTGTATCGAAAAGAATGAGGTCCCCTCCTTTAATTTACAATGCTGAATTTCTTCAGAATAACTCCACTCCTACTGAAGTGCGAAACATTGGGCCTTCAGTTTCTAAAAAAACAAGGTCTCCTTCAATTTCCCATGATGAATTTCTTCAGGATAACTCCACTCCTATTGAAGATGATACTGAGCGGTAAAATTTAATATCCAGTAAAACCAGTTATTGTAAATTGCATTTTATTACTAGTTCCAATGTTCCTCGTTATTGCAGAGAATTGCAAGCTAAAGCAAAGCGATTGGCTCGTTTCAAAATTGAATTGAGTGAACCTGTTCGGATGAATCCTCCAGATATTGCAGATAAAAAAATGTTTACAACTAGATCTCAGCACAATGTGGAAGAGAAGAAGAAACATGTTGGGGAACAGTCTATGGATTCATCTGGGGATGACACTGTTTTATCCGATTTTGATGGCACAGAAGCATCCAGAGTCATCATTGGGTTATGTCCAGATATGTGTCCAGGTATATTCCTGAAACCTTGAAGCAGGCAGTTATCGGGGATATTCCAAATAATACTTCGAGATTGATATTAATGTAAATATTGATGGAAAAACTACCATTCCTTGAAACATAGAATGTCACTTTATACAGTTTTTCTCTCTGTCTTCAGTTTTGTCTGATTTCTCGGGTCTTGGAGAAGCAGTTATCTTATTAGATGTGAAATAGCTGTCTAACTGACTACAGTTTACCTGTTGATGCGATCCACATGTTTCAATATTCAGAGCCTGAAAGGGCGGAAAGAGAAAGAAAAGGTGATCTTGACCAGTACGAACGCTTGGATGGTGATAGAAATCAAACAAGTGAATTCCTAGCTGTTAAGAAGGTAATGTAAAAAGAAACTGCTTTAACTCTGCCATTTGTGTGTGATAAAGAATGATTAATATGCTCTCATTTACTATACAGTATAATAGGACAGCTGAGAGAGAAGCAAATTTGATACGACCAATGCCGGTCCTGCAGAAGACAATAGATTATCTACTTGATTTGCTGGATCAGCCGCATGATGACAGGTTTCTTGGAATATATAACTTTCTATGGGATAGGATGAGAGCAATTCGAATGGACCTGAGGATGCAGCACATCTTCGACCAAGGGGCTATCACTATGCTAGAGCAAATGGTATGTCCTTGTTACTGGATTTTTTTTTTGGTGGTTCTTGAATACTTATGCATGTTGAATTAAAATCAACCCAAGAAAATATTATCACAAGACCTTCATTTTTTACATAGATGGAAAACTTCCTGTTTATGATATTTTTTTACTTTTACTTGCTTAAATCATTGGTAAGGTGCACATCATGGTCGTTCCTGTTAGGCATTTAGATCTTATTTTCTGAATTCTAGTAAGCTGTTGCAGGAAAGATTTCTGACACGATGTGTTATCTTGTAGCGTGGTACTACTGCTGCCTAAGCTTCTGCCTTGTTGATTCCATGAACTATATGGCAGTCGTCACCAAATTAAGTTGTTCCCACTTATATTTTGAATGATGGACTGATAAACGTAGCTGTTTTATGGTCTTGCCTACATTTTTGTTTGTCATTGTTTACCTACATCCCTAAAGCGTAAGCTGTAATTTATTGCATTTGGAGACGAATATCTAGATCACGCTTGAATTTGTTCTCTGGACTAATTAGTGGTGCTGATTGCTGTGTTGATCAGATAAGGCTTCACATAATTGCCATGCATGAATTATGTGAATACACCAAAGGCGAGGGCTTCTCCGAGGGATTTGATGCACATCTAAATATTGAGCAGATGAACAAAACATCAGTCGAGCTATTCCAAATGTATGATGATCACAGGAAGAAAGGAATTAATGTTCCAACAGAAAAGGAGTTTAGGGGTTATTATGCACTTCTCAAACTTGACAAACATCCAGGGTATAAAGTAAGTCAATACAAATGATAAATTAATTATACAAACTCTGTCAACTTTTCTTTGAAAATAGTCACTCCCCATTAGGTTGAACCGGCAGAGCTCTCATTGGACCTTGCTAAGATGACTCCGGAGATAAGACAGACACCAGAAGTGCTATTTGCTCGAAATGTAGCTAGGTTGTTAGTTCGCTTCGTCTTTCATTGCCAATGGGGTGTTGAACATGGTCTAACTATTTAAGCTCTTTGTACTTCCAGAGCTTGCAGAACAGGGAACTTTGTTGCCTTCTTCAGACTAGCAAGGAAAGCAAGCTACCTTCAAGCATGCTTGATGCATGCTCATTTTGCAAAGGTACGTGTGACTCGGTGTGAGGAATTATTCCATCTCACCCCTCTCCCCGCCTTCATTATAAAGCTCTCAATTTCTTAGTTTTGCATCCATTCTATACTACGCTCATATTCATACTATTTCTTTGGTTTGGCACCAGAGATGGTGTTCTGGACTATCATGCCTGCGGGAGCAAACACGCCACAATGAAACGTTTATGCCATATTAGAGTCCGACTAAATTGTGCCATTCATGGAGGACATTATGTCACAAATCCTCTATAAATTATAACATTTATTCTTTGCGCTGCATAATACTTGGTTCTTTTCTCTTTTTCTATATTCACTGGGGCTCGAATTATGGTGCTTTGATCAGTTACGAACCCAGGCGTTTGCTTCTCTACACTCTAGTCTCCTGAACAACCAAGGCCTCCCTGTTACCCATGTTGCCAAGTGGCTTGGGATTGAGGTAAATAATCATTAAAATGGAAACTAAATTTTATTTTTCATCATCATGTTGAGTTCCTTATTATCTTATGCCGCTTCTGAATTTTGGATTTAGGAAGAGGACATCGAAAGCATTTTAGACTACTATGGCTTTCCAATAAGGGAATTTGAAGAGCCATATATGGTGAAGGAAGGTTCATTTCTTAATGCTGAAAATGACTATCCTACCAAGTGTTCAAGCCTGGTTAATCAAAAAAGATCTAGAACAATAGCTGGGGATGTTGTAGCTCCTCATGAAGCGACTCCCCAACCCATAGGAACGTCGAAGGAGAGTCAACCGGATAAAGCATATACGCAAAGACCAGAGAGTCAACTGGTTAAAGAATATACACAAATACCAAAGGCATCACCTCCTCCTAAAAGGAAGAGTTCCCTTTTAGCTGTTGATGAAGAAATGCCCGATTCTAAAGTTTTTCCTTCTCCAATGTCTAGTTTGCAACTGCATTCTGCAATCAAGACATCAAAAGGGTTACAACAACAGCTACAAGATGGTCGTATCAACTCTGGTGCCTACAAACCATTTAATTTCATTTTGGATCGTAGTTCCCCTAGGTCGCCTCCAGCTGAAGTTGCAGTTATGGAGAAAGCAAACAATGATGCTCTTTTCACCATATCGCCAGACAGAACAAATGCTTCTGGCATGAAACAAATGCCACTGCAATTTTTTTCACAAGCATCTCAGCCTGAGAAATTGCCTAGTGGTAGATTTGATATCCCTGCAGAAAACTCCATACCTCAAAGTATGGCTGTTGATAATGTAAAATCTCTGCCGGTGAGATCCCCTGGTGGGAAATATACAAACAACTTGATACCTCAAACTATGACTATTACTGACTTAAAATCTCAGTCTGAGAGGCCAAGTGTCAAATATGATTATTCTTTGGAAAATTCGGAGCCTCAAGGAATGGCAGTTGATGATCTAGGAGATAAAACACAGGATAGTCGTCAAGAACTTGAGAATAAGGAAATAGTAGTGAATACTCAACATAAGGAAGTCGCCGAAGCAAAACTCAAGTTGATTCTGAGGTCTGTAACATTGCCAATCTAGTTGACTGTAATATTGTGTTATATTTTTCTTATTAGCATCTTTCCTTTCAGGTTGTGGAGCCGACGTGCTGCAAAACAAAGGGAATTGCGTGAACAAAAACAGTTGGCAGCTGAAGCTGCACTAAGTTCGTTGCCACTTGGAATACCAGTTCGGCAGAACAATGATGTAAGGTCTTTTTTTCTTGTTCTACTGCAATTGTCAGATTGTGCGAGATGTTTCGAGTTTTGCCTTTTGTTTTCTGTGCAAGTAATTCTAATTCCAATCATTTTAGTTTATACTTGCATATTTCTATGATTGTGATATTTATTCATTTTAGTTTGTACTTGCATATTTCTATGATTGTGTGGACACATTGCATTATTTTTTGTATTTCACTGTGTTCATTCTTATTCTTTTTATTTATCCTTTGTAGCAATGGAGCACATTTGGTGAGCTTGACTTTGATCATGTCATGAGGAAGAGATGCGAAAAATATGAAAGCTCGTGGTCGAAGCTGAATGTTTCTGATGTAGTGTCGGGTATATTGGGTCAAAGAAACCCGGATGCTAAATGCCTGTGCTGGAAAATTATTTTATGTTCGCCAGATAGTAAACAAGGAGATCAACTGGAACAGAAGAACCAGGTTGGCCAATTGGAAGCAGGCCCATGGTTGTTCTCTAAGATCATGCCTTCCGTAGAAGATAATAACGATGATGATTTAGCCATAACATCTCATGGTTTGTCGATATGGAAGAAATGGGTTCCTAGCTTATCTGGTACCGATCTAACCTGCTGCTTGTCTGTTGTGAAGGATGCAAATTGTGGTAATCTAGACGAGGCCGCATCTGGGGCAAGCGCAGTATTATTCAGTGTATCTTATAGCATTCCATGGAAGCTCCAAAAGGCCCAACTTCATAATCTTCTGAATTTAATTCCTCCTGGTTCATGCTTACCGCTTCTGGTCTTAAGTGGTTCTTATATTGTAGAAGGTTCCGATCCTTCCTCGGTTATAGTTAATGAATTGGGGCTGCATGACATCGGAAAATCACGAGTAAGTGGATTTTGGGTTTTTTTCCTTGATGGTAAGCAACATTCAGAAGGCTCGAATGGGTTTTTCAGTGATGACAAGTTAAGGGAAGGACTGAAGTGGCTAGCTAATGAAGCACCCCTCCAACCTGTTCTTAGTGGTGTGAAGACGCACGAACTTGTAATGTCCCACTTGAGTCCGGTTTTGGAGGAACTGGTTAAGATGAGTGTTTACGAAGTAGGTCCGAATCACTGCATTTCAGTCTTCAATGAAGCATTGGATTGGTCGTTGGGAGAAATTGCTGCTGCTATTAAAGCAAATCCTATGAATTGGCCTTGTCCAGAGACTATGTTGCTGAAAGATTGTAGCGACGAATTTTTAGCTGTGAAGTTATTCTTGCCGAGTGTGCGCTGGAGCTCAGCTGCAAAAACTACACCACTTGAATGCGCGTTGAAAGATTTTCGACTTCCCCGTTTTCCTGATGATATCTCATTGTTGCAAAGTGGTTCCAAGATGGGAAAAGAGATTGATAACCACAGATTACTACTTGAAAACTG
Organism: Hibiscus tridactylites; assembly: GCA_958450335.1. Lineage (NCBI taxonomy): Eukaryota > Viridiplantae > Streptophyta > Magnoliopsida > Malvales > Malvaceae > Hibiscus > Hibiscus tridactylites. Next base: position 73,064,735 of record OY288289.1, on the reverse strand, counting down.
CTTGGTAGAATACCTAACACAATCGACAAAGATGATGGGGATTCAACTAGCTACAAGAGAGACATCCGTGATGCTACAAAGAAATACACAGCTCGAACTACGGAACTTGAGCTACTATCTCGTGCCAAATTGGATCACAATCTTCCGACGAATTTTCAATTGGCGGCTTTCAAGTTTATCAACCGGGGCCTGCTCCTTTTCTTATGTATTGCAGTCTCATCATGCCCCTCCAACGTTGGGAGATTCACCGAAGTTCCGGCTTGAAGTCGACAATTCACCGTATTGTTTGAGTCATCCATCTCTAGATGAAATACTTGAAGTTGGTTATAGTCCCCTCAAATCTCAGAGGATTAGTTTCGATCCCGAACCTTCTCAAGTAGAGACAGCCTTCCACACTGTAGTTCAAGTGGCAGCTATAACAAGTACCTCCCGGAAGTCGACGAATAAAGATGACGATTCTCCGCAGAAACATGGATTGGCGGTTACAGATGATGTTTGTACAACCCGTAAACCAAATGGTAGTTACGGTAGAACGTTGGCTGTCGGAACTGAAACGGATAGATTAAGCCGGTTGTTGGAGAAATGTAACATAGTACAGAATAGTATAAGTGAGAAGCTATCAATATACTTCTGATACGGTTCTTTTATGTCACTTACACACCTCATTAAAATTGAGGTGGTTTTGTAATGTTATTTCTTTTGTTTCTTTTTGTATAGAACGATTGTTGTTTTTAAAGGTTATGAATTCGAGCACCACCAGTTGCATTTGATAACAAAAAATTGGATGAACTTTACAAATGCTCACTAAAGTATGTCAAAATAATCATTTTAATCACTTAATTTTTAAGAGTTATAAAATGAGCACTAAATTTTTAATTTTGTTACAAAAATAGACACCGAGTTGTTAAATGTTGATTACAGTCTAACATTACGACAAATTAACATTTGATAACAAAAAATTGGATAAACTTCACAAATGCTCACTAAAATATTTCAAAATATCATTTTGATCACTTAATTTTTAAGAGTTATAAAATAAGCACTAAATTTTTAATTTTGCTACAAAAATAGACATCGAGTTGTTAGATGTTGATTACAATCTAACATTATGACAGATTGACTAGACAATTAAAGTGATATAATAGTCGTTATAAAACAATTATTAAACTTTGTGCACGTTATAGAATGCTTATCGTTACATAATGACAACTTCAATATTTGATTATTACAAAATGATCATTAAATTATTTAATTGTTACAAAAATAGTTATTGAATTAATATTTTGTTATTTCTGTAAAAAAAAACTATTTATTGCAGATTATTTTGTAAATTTTTGTTGTTAATTTTAAGAGATTTTATTTTTAAAAACGTTTTTTTGAAAGTAAACTTTTAATACATTTCATTTGAAACATTTTTTGAAAAAAAAACTTTTTAATTCATTTCATCTGTAACTTTTAAAAGTTTGAGGACTAATTGATCATTCATCAATCAACATCTAAACTAGAGCAGGAAATAGAATTTAGATCACAACTGTACAACAGAACATAGATCATAAAGCATGTCAATTTTCATTATGCAACTTTTGTACCATAAAAGTTACAGTTGACATCTCACATGAAATTTACATAATCCATGTAGGGCAGTTAACAATCAAGGTTATATCTCTGCCTCAAATCGCCGGCAGTGCCGGAAACAACTGATGTCTCCGGGTGATAATGCTTTCGAGGCAACAAAATAGAGTAGTTCTTCCTCGAAGTGTATTAACATAATTCCGAATCACCGTTCCACCATCTTGCGAATATCAGCTCATAATTTTCTAACATAATTACCTTCAATCTCCAAAAGAAAGGTTTTTTTTTTCTCTACACGTTCGGATTACCAGGAGCAAGGTCACGAATATGAAGGTGTTATCAATTCAACCGTGTTATCAGTAAAATTAGCAAGATATGATAGGGCTGTGAGATCATTCACCATGTGAGAATCTTGTAGCAAGAAAGCAACTTCTCTTGTTTCCTTTTGGCTACCCCACATCCAACTGTAAAGCCCCCTGCTGCATCGGTGATGGAACAACAATCGCAGCACTTCGATTCATCGAAACACTATGTTGGCAAGACTGCTGTGCATCGGAAACATCACTTCTTACTGAACCGTATGTTTCCGAATGTGAGATGCTGCACATATTGAGACTTCCCTTTACTGGCCTCATAACCATTGGCCTGCAATCTACTCCACTATCTGTGGCACCAGCACCCGACTGCGAGAAATAAAAAAAGTTAATCAAGTGAAATGGACCTATACTGCTAGAATCAATAGATCACACAGAATATTTACATACAAGTTATATCAATTGCAAAGCACAAAAAGCAATACAACTCGTACACATAATCGAACCAGGTTTGGCAAGAACCTTTAAATTAAGTGTGAAGGAGAATTTAAACAGTGCATACATTAGACAAGCCTTTAATCTGTACAATGATGATTGTAATATCATCGGTCCGATTTTCATTTTCCAACCAAAGTTTGTAGGATTCTCCAGCAATTGCAGCACTTGCATCCCTGGGATCTGCGTATGTCGCTGCCTGTGTGAAGAAAAAAAAATTGTTAAGGACATGCTCAAATTACTCAAATATCTTTGAAAGTTGGTAAATTTTACAAGGCACCAATAAGTTGATTGTTCACTAACTGTACAAAAAACAAAAGAATGATGGAGATAGAGTATTATAAGCAAAAGAGAAACGTGATGGTAATTTATCAATTCCAAGGATTTGTATGAATCATACCATGTTGACAACGGTTTGGCTAGGGAGAAACTCGAAAACTCCATCACTTGCAACGACAAAGAATAGATGATTAGGTGTAAGCCGAACAACTTTAATCTCAGGAACCGCAATCACACCGATTGTCTCCGCTGTACTATCACCTACACTCCTAGTAAATGCAGTCCCAGGATACATCTCATTAGGAACCCACAACCTCGGAGGATCACCGCCCTGGCTTTCTTCATCGCCCCAATTTTGAACATTCGGGTCTTTAAGGCCTTCCACTTGATCAACACTCAAGACCCTAGCACCACAAAGCTTCACCCTTTCATACTCATCTTTCCTAAATGGTGTTTGATCCTCGGATAAATCCTCAGCCAAAATTCGGTCCCCGTCCTTAATAGCAATCACAGCTCTTGAATCACCCACATTAGCAATGTAAAGTGTATCCCCAACAACAAGCACAGATATTGCTGTGGTACCACTCATAGTATCATCAATCTCACTATTATGTAACTCGAAATTTGTAGCTAAAAATGCTGAATTATAAGCTTTTAAAGGATCATCCAACAGTGTGGAGTCACTAGATAGAATCTCTATAAGTCTGTCCTTAACAAAGTTGGAACATTGAGCACCATATTGACCATGTCCATCAAAGACACCGAAGAAATGAACATTTGGGTTACCTTGAATTCGTGTTTTGATGCAGAAACTATCTTGGTTTTCCCTCTCAACTGTGTCTGGATAATAACCATGCTGTGTTAAGGCTGAGCACTGCAAAGTAAAGTTGTGAGATGGAACAGGAACCAACTCCAATGACCTTTGTGTAAGAATGTGTTTGCATTTGTAAGGCTTTTTTCCCCTGTGGTGACCCGAATCATCATCATCTGATGATGATGGATATCTAGTACAACACTTTCCATGAACACATCCCATGATTTCAAAACACAAAGTTCCACACACACACCAAAAAAATGATTTTTTTTAAATCAAAAGGTGTAGCTTAACTGTTTGATAAAAGGCCTAAAAGAAACTAAATTTGAAACTTAAGCAAGCAGTAGAAAGGTTCAAACTTTAGGTGAAAGTACATAAATTTGTTTTTGTTAGTTAACATTTTGGGAATGGTTATAGGAAAATTGGTTAGAAAACATGGGGAGAGCAAAAGAACCAATTTTTTTTATAATGACAATGCAAAAGCAAGAGAGTGGGGTTTCTGAGAATAAACCCCCGACCAAGCCAAAGAAGAAAAATAGTGAAATTCCAAATGAAGAATGGGAGAAACGAAGCAAACACAGTGAACTGAGAATATAAGCGATGTTTTCTCTAAATCAAGGCAAAAAAAAAAGATCTTTTTATTGAGAGAAAGCAAGGATCAGACTGTGATCAGTTACTGGAGAGGGAAAAAGAAAGGAATCGGTGAACGAATCCCAAACCAAAATGAAAAAGGAAACCCTAAAACTGAGGGAAAACGTGGGGTTGATTGCTTCAAGTTTTCAACTTTCTCGAGAAAGGGGGAAGAAAATTGATATCTGTGCATGGGTGAGTTTTGTCTTTAACCCGGGAAAAGCAAAACAAAAGAGAAAATACATTTTAAGAAAAAGAAAAAGAAAAGTGATGGTAAGAAAAGCTCGTTTCCGAGAAAATAAAACAAATTACGGGTGAGTCTAATATGCGGTATGTGCGATTTTGAAATTTGTCTATAAATTAAAAATATTACTTTTTTATAATATTTTTTATTGAGTTTTAAGTTTTTTTTAAATATCAATTTTTATTTTATAAATTTTGATATTTTATTTCAAACTGAAAATTTATCAAAAAATTAAGTATCGATATTTACAAAATAAATATCGATACTTGCAAAAAGAAAACTCAAAAAATTAACCAAAAATATTATATAAAATTTAATATTTTTAATTCGAGTACAAATTTCGAAACTACCGACAAATGACCCATCCTTGTCAATTGCATAGTTGAATTTATGGCTTAATTACGGAAAAACTATGAAAAAAACTAAAATTTAGTGCTTTTGGTCAACTGAAAAAATTATAGAAATGGAGTAAATTCTATGGTATAATATAGAGTTCTTCTTAGCTGAATATAATTCTAATATATTTATTTTGTGTTGTTCGAAAATAATTCAAATATTAACAATTTATCTTATTTTCTAACATATACAAATAAAAAAAATTAAAAACAAGACAAAATGTTAAAAAATGTCACTAACATTTGATTGAATAGTGGTTTTAATTTTTATTTTTTGGACAATTTAGCCCTCAATATTTCATTTTGGATTAAAATAACTACTCCGTGAATGAAAACAATTAGTCAACGGACGATAAACAAACTAAAATGACTTATCAAAATGATACGTCAAAAGAAAAATATTTTATATTTTATGGTACAATTTTATAAAATTATTTTTGACTGGTGTGCTATTCTAAAAAGTTGGCATATTTACCTATATGACACTGCTATAGCGGCATGCATTGCCATGTAGATTTGTCACATCATTTCAAATCATTTACTGTTAATTGATTAACAATTTTTATCTGCATAGATGTCATTTTAACTCGATCGAATCTGCATTTGATCATGGACACTTATCAAAAAAAATTCATTCACTTTGTTAAAAGAAACTTATTATTTTGATGCATTAGGTAAAGGTTGGTTGTATTGTTTGCTTTTGTCCATTGATCATGCTTTGGAAGTTTCCTTTTTGTAAGAGAATAATAAAAGTGCACCTTAAAACAATAAAGGGAAAAATATAGTAATAGTCATTGAACTATAAAAAATTGATCATTTTGATCATTGATCTTTTAAAAGTCGCAAAATAGTCATTGAATTGATCAAACAATTATTAAATGTTCATTGAACGTTGTAAAATAGTGTAATGATTCAATTATTTTAATGATAACTTTGTAACAGTTTGATAAACTTAATGATCATAATTTAATGACTAGTACAATCATACTAATCTTATTGTAAAAACTACCACTTCAACCCCATGAACATACGAGTAAGTAACTCGTAATATCAATTCGATCATAATTTTAATATGTAGATATAGATAATAATATAGATATATACGAAACCATGGGATTTAGGTGAAATTGTAAAGGTCTCTCCTACCTTAACCAATGGTCAATAGTTCGATCATTGTATTGGGCATTCAGCTAACTTTAAAACTTGTGGTCAACCCCTATATGCGTCAACAACATGAAAAGAATTAGTCATTGAGCATTTGAGCTCACTCCAGTATAACCCTGTATGGGTCATGCCTTGAAACCACAAAACTAACGGGATAAAAATTGCTAGTTCAGAACCAATCCGAAAAATCCAAATTCAAACTATATCGAACTGACCAAAAATAAAATAGTCAGAAAACTCAAATCTGAAAAACATGTTGAAAAATCTAAAAATACAGCATGGCTAGCTTGGTCCGAATTCTAAAAAAAATCCAACTCATAGAGATCTCGGGTTCAAAAGGCTCAAAAACGAAACAACTCGAATCCGACGTGATTTGAACTCAAAAAGACTTGAAACCAGAATAAAAGCATTTATCCATACCGTATCAGCAAGTTTATCCATAGAGTCCTCCATTGAAAAATCTCCCTCGGTTACACTTTTGCATTTACAGCAGATGGGCACTTTCCTAATGTATTCCACAAGATATAGTCTCCAGAAGTGACCTGTGTTGAAAACCATAAGGGTGTGTTTGGTTCACGGAATGTAAGAATTCGGCAACACAAATTTGTGATTGAAAGGTAGGTAAAAAAAATTAAATGTATCAAAACTTGGGTAGGTTTTGAGAAAACCTCACCTGAGATGATATTTCCACAGGCGCTTTTACTGTGGGATAGATGCTTACCTATACGATGCAATACAAAGAATAGGAAAGTAACTTTAGTAAAACAATAAACCATCTCCATTGATGTTCGTGTTAGTTGTTCGATTATGCATGATTTTAACTGAAGCTAATCACGAAATAAGAGTCGGAGGAATGTAAGACGTACTGATTTGGGATCAATGGAAATTCCAGATAATGATGCCCCGACAATCTTGAATGATGCCTGTAACAATGAATGAGAATTAGGATCATTGGACTGCCTATAGAAACTTCAGGTAGTTCCGAAAAGTTAAAAATGGTATAAAAAAAAGGTCGAGACAAAAGGTCATACTTTGGCATAGTTGTATGCAAGCCAGCTGAATGGCTCCTCTAGATCAACCGGAGGAAGATCTTTATTCATCTTTTCCTCTAAGAACTCCTCTATGTTTACCATATTATTAGCATTCTCTGGCTCATTATCACTATCATCATCCGTCGTGCCTTCATGAACTGAACTAAAGGAAGTTGACCTTTGTGTCTGCAATGGAGCAAACCTAACTGTTCCAGGGAATGATGCCTCAATACTTTTCCCAGAAAGTCCTCGTCCGCTTGTGATAATTTTCCATTCAACGGAATGCTCTGCATTTGAAACTGTTCCAATCGACGGAGTCCCATCTAAAGATAAAATCCTTCTTCTTGGAAATGGCATGGTCAAATTACAGAACTCCATTGTCAAAGGAGACTTATAACCTTCCATTAGGCGCAATTTGAACAAAAATGCACCTTCATCCTCGGATACCATTGACAATTGATAGAATCCCTTTACAGGAGGTCCAAGGCCACATGTTGCTTGATATCGCATCAGAACAAAATTGCCCAGAGGTGGTGAGAACATCAGAGTCTGCTTATCCACATTTCGTTCTGGAACCTGAGCACAAGGATGGAATGATAAAGTCTCAATCTTAGATGTGCTCACTCCTGTCAAGGGAAATGACACATCAGGCAGCCCTTCCAATTCTGCTCGACAGTTTATTTGCCCAGAGACTGATAAACTATCTGGAATCTCATCTCGATCATACATGGCAGCATGAAGAGTTTCATGAATGGTGAATAGCAGTCTCTGCTTTCCTTTGTACAGATAGGGCTTCCATGCTGGTTGCTTGAGGTCTTGTGGAGGGATATCCAATGAAGAAAAGCCATTAGCCTTGATCGAGAATATGTTGGAATAGCTGAGATCCAAGGGCGTTCCTGCATTAATATTAAATGTTGTTAAGTAAAGAATCCACAAGAAAAATATACAAGGACATCTGTCATGAGAAAATACCATAATGAAAAAGTACCAACCAAAGGGCATTGCGCTACTGATGAAACTTCTAAGTGCATCTTTATCCAGCAGCCTTGAACCACTTTTTGGAACATCAGGTGCGAGAGCTCCTATTGCAGTAGCGCCAGATGGTGCAGAAGATGCAACAGGTGCAGCTACAGGTTTCGCTCTTGAGATTCCCGATATCCCAATACTTCCGGTAAGTGAGTCTAACAACCCACCCACTGAAGGAGATTGACTTACAACCACCTCAGGATCTGCTACATCCCCAGTAACTATGTCACCAATGGCATGAGCGACCATAAATGCCCTACAGCAAAGGAAAAGAAAGCACTAAAACAATAGACCATATTCCTTTTTTCCTAGTGACGAATAGGATGCAAAATTGCGGAATGAACTGAAAGATAATTAAGCATTTTAAAAACTGAATTAAGAAGAAAAAAAAAACTTTACTATTTCATTTCATTAAGTATGAAACAGCTGTATGAACTCAAAGCACAAAACAAGCTGAGCACTACCTTTAGTAACAATAACAACAGAACAAATCACAATATGAAAATTTTCATGGCTTTCTATTCCATATAAGAAATGTCACGGAAGGAACTGACATCGGGGACATAATGATTTGACATTCATACACTGATCCGTCTAAATGATAGAGTGGTAAGAAGCTAGAAAATGTAGCAAACGACCATGAATACAGCACTAGGTTTGCTGAATACTATTACAAGCAACTTACCATACCCTGTGATTGATTGAAGATCAAGAAGCAAAGAAGACAAACTTTCATCTACCATGACAGCATTTCCACAATCAGATCTCTTACACAACCTTGTATAAGCCTTAACATGTCGGGGCTCAACTAAGGGCAATATTAGAATGCAATAAGGACCCTTGATGTGCAACGCTAAAGGCCACATAAGATTAGTCTCTCCTTCCTCCTCTCTGTTTATATAAAAGCCTACAATATGACGTGTAATCGGATCATCAACCCATGAATCTGATCCTTCTTTTGACTGTGATACGCGTATACCAAATCCACGAACAGACCCCTCCCTGTAAAAGGGAAAAAAAGTAAAACAAGTCAAAACAAACAAAATACAGATACCAAAACTGAAAGAAACTTAAAAGCAAAACAGTTAATATCCTTAAAGCAGATTTATACCATATAGCTATATTCATTTGTCACTTCTATATTATCCTTATTTTTAAAATCCAAACACGTTTTACTTTTTGCTATCAAATCAAATCGTAAGTAGTGAAGTAAAAAGAAATAATGGAGCCTTAACAATAATGATTTAAGTAATTAGTTAATTTCACAGTAAGATTAGTACATGACTAGAGATGTAAACAGGATCGAGCTCAAACCTTTTACAAATTAAACTCGATCAGCTCAAGTGCACTCCTAAATTATGTATGACGAAATAAACAGTAACAATAACATGCAATTAAAGCTTACAAAGTAATCTGAGTACTGGAAGTTATATTTATGTCCTTAATAAGTTTCCTAAAGAAATAGTAGAAAAAATTAGCTAACCTCATCTTTCTATCAGAGAACGCGGCAGCTAACTCTGAATCAGAGGGAAGCGAAGAGAACACAGTGTACTTAACAGCACCGTCCTCGGAGCTCTCATTTTCACTTTGGCAAACAGCTCGCCACCGCTTCTCCACCACCGGAAACCTCCTGAACACATACATCAAATCAAATCATTTTAAAAAAAATTGAAATCGAGATCGAAAACCGAATCTGAAAAGCAAAACGAAGCGGGAAGAACAGGAAACAAATCCCTCAAACGTTGATATAAACGGGAGATTTGAAATTGAAAACGAGTTCCGGTGATGTATTGACCTGGAGAAAACGACGGCGTCGAGATTGTTGAGGATCCATATTGCTCTGATGCTGCAATCGCCGGCCATGGCCTTGATGTTTTTTTCTTCTTCTTTTTCCACTTTTTTTTAAGTGATAAAAGAGATGGACGAAGGTGCTGAGAAAAAGAGCGAGATATGAATTCATTACCAGAAAGAAGGCAAATCCTTAATATATTTGGCATAATCACAAATTTAATCCTCAATATTTACATATTTTTTAATTTGACCTTTAATTCCTTTAGCTAAACTAACAGGTACAAATACGTTTTTAATAATTATAAAAAACAAGTTAACAGCAACACATGCCCAAAAATTATAATTTTTATTCTAAATTGATTAAAAAAATTTAAATAATTTAATTTTTAAAATATGACTCGCATTTTAAATTGGTACCAAACTTTTGAACATTTAAATCATCATCAAACTATGACTTTCATTCTAAATTGGTCCCTAAATTTTTTAACATTTCGGTTTCATCTTCTAACTATTGATATAAGCTAATCACATACATTGTTAATAAAATCGTCAAAAGAATGTTAATTGTCATACAAACATTGATGTGTATTATGTAATAATATGTTGTAACATAAACAATAACTAATGTTGTATATACTAATAATTTGAGGATGAAATTAAAATATTAAAAAATCTAAAGACCAGTTTAGAATGAGAATCATAATAAAAGCATGAGATTGAAACATTCAAAATATTATAGACCAATTTAAAATAAAATTCATAATTTGGAGAGAAAATTAAAATGTTTAAAATTATAGAATTTAAAAAATAAATGTCAAAATTTGAGAATGTATTTAAACTCTAAAAATATTAAATAACACACTAGAACCTTTACAATTTTTTTTGAATGTTAGAGCCTTTACAATTTTTATTGTAGTATGTATAATATTTCGCGTTTATATCAACGGGTTGACCCAAATAGTAAGCAACTTAATATCGTATAAGCAGATTTCGAGTTTGAGGTGTTAAGTATGTAAAACAATTTCATGCTATAGAAAATTCACCCATCAAAACTAGGTGTACGATGTGAATCAGTCTGATTTTGCTCTGAAAATCGAATACTATTTTAATTTAAAATTATAAACACATTCGAAATTTTGAATTAACATAGAGTACACATAAATTGCGGCTGTGCGTGAATAGAAAGATCAATTAATATTTGTTAATAAAACCATTTTTGCATAAGAATAAATCGCCAGCTCAAATCATTAAATCTACCAATTATTATAAGGATTAATATCCTATACACAGCGGTGGAAACTGAAAGTTTCCACAAGCGCCTTAATTTTAAGGTATAGGGAGTTAGTTTAGAGTATATGGTTTAGGGGTTTAGAATTTAGGGATATTTGTTTTAATTTAAAATTTAGGGTTATAATTTAGGGTTTATAAGTTAGGGTTTAGTTTTTAGGGTAATATGGTGAAGATTTAGGTTTTAACTTATAAACCCTAAATTATAACCCTAAACCTTACATTGAAACAACTATTCCTAAATTCTAACCCCCTACACCTAAACCCCTAAACCTTATACCCTAAACTAACTCAATATACCCTAAAACTAATGCGCTTGTGAAAACTTTTAGTTTCCACCGCCTGTGTATAGAATATTTATCTTTATTATAATTTGCTTTCTATGTATATATTTTATGGATTAATATCTTATACACTAGTAGTGGAAATTTTTTGTTTCCACAAACGCCTCAATTATAGGGTTTAGGGTTAAGTTTTAGGGTTTAAAGTTTAGGGGTTTTAGTGTAAAGGTTTAGAATTTAAGGTTCATGTTTAGAATTTAGGATTTAGTGTTAGAATTTAGGGTTTAGGGTTAGGGTTTAGTTTTAGGATAATATGTGTAGGGATTTAGGTTTTAATCTATAAACCCTAAATTTTAATTCTAAACCAAAAATTTTATCAACAATCCCTAAATTCAAAACTACTACACTTATACCCCTAAATTTTAAACCCTAAACGAAATCCCTAATCCCTTAAACTAAGACGCTTGTGTAAAAAAGTTTCCACAAGCGCTTGTGTATAGAACAATTACCCTAAAATTTAAGAGGTTAGGGCTTTCGTTTATGGTTTAAAATTTAAGGATATAAGTGTAGTAGTTTTGAATTTAGGGATTGTTATAAAATTTTGGGTTTAAAATTAAGATTTAGGGTTTATAGATTAAAACCTAAATCTCTACACATATTACCCTAAAACTAAACCCTAACCCTAAACCCTAAATTCTAACCCTAAATTCTAAATTCTAAACATGAACCCTAAATTTTAAACATTTACACTAAAACCCCTAAACTCTAAACCTTAAACCCTAACCCTAAACCCTATAATTAAAGCGCTTGTGGAAATAAAAAATTTCCACAGCCAGTGTATAGGATACTAATCCTATTTTATATACATTTTTTATTAATTTAAAAATCAGTTTCTAAAAAAATTGCTTATTGTACTTCTATTTTATATTAAATATAATCTAAGTATTTTTGTCTCAAATTAATTGAGACCCGAATTCTAAAAAAAATCAAATTAATACATAATGTTACATAACATTTTAATAACCGATTATCTTTAAAAGACTCAGGTTTATACCATGTAATTACACTAAAATACTTTAAAAAAAATCAACACATACTAATTTGGAAAAACAAAAAAAAAAGGTTCAGGTACTGATTTGAGGAATTTTCATATATGTTTTAAAAATTCAAGTTAAAAATTACAAAATATATATATAAAACCACAAAAACTACACAAGTTGATGTTTATTCGACCGATTTCGGCCGAATTTTCTAGTCGACGCCATGCGACTGCAAGCCTTCAAAGCCTGTGTTTATTTAGGGTTCAACAAAATCTAAGGGGGGAAACCCAGAAAACTACAGGAAAATTTATGGGGAAATTCATACAACATATGACCACTAAATAAGCAAGACAGGTGAGGGGACCTTAAATATTCAGGTAATGTTACGTTGTTCGAGATGCGACCGGACCAGCTTGGTCGATGCACAGCTTTGATGTCCTAATTAGAGGTCTACACAGAGATAGGAAAGGACTGAACTGGCTCTTCTTTTCGTCCTAGAGCTTACCTTCCATTTCTCGACCAGGACCTTCTTTATGTTCTGGCAACTGGAAACCACGGTGGCGACTCCAGCGGCAGTTATGTTCGGGCAGTACACCATGTGGCATGACTCCAGCATTTGGCAATTTTTGACCAAATGGGAAAGACCGATGTCGGTTATTTGGTGGCAATGGGACAGTACTATATCCTTGAGTAAGGGACAACCTTCTCCTAACTCGGCCAGTGCTATGTCGCCTAAATTCTGCCATTAGAAGGGATTGATGAGCAAGTAATGAATCGGAATTGGCAGATAAAATAAAATAACAATCAGGTTACTTGAAGTTCCCCTGCGATTCGAAGAATTATCGGAAGAAGCAGCAAAATTATAAGAATAAACAAGTTGAAGAGAATCTTATCTACATAAAGAAGCAAAGACAGGGAGAGGGAGGGCACACCTGGAGAACACTCACATCGAGGTAAGCGAGTTGAGGACATCCTCTTGCAATGGCTACAATTCCGGCATCACCTATTTGGTTGCAGCCACTAACATTTAGATACTGTAATGGGCATCCCTGACCGACAGCAATAAGAGCCTCATCCCGCACCCTAGTAGAAAAATGGCAAAGAAGCTTAGATGTATTGCGAATGTCTACACCATATTTTACACAAAAAAAGAAAGAAAGAAAAACTCGAGACACGACTGACAACATGAAACAGCTTGGACAAATAGAATTGCCTCAGAAAGCGGGAAGGAAGGTACAATGAGACACACCTATCACAAAAGCGGAGACTAAGATCCGTGAGAGAGTGACAATTCTCACCAACAGCTATGATTCCCTTGGTTCCAACCTATCAGCATGATACAAGTTAAAGATTTATATCGCAGTATGGAATTGCAGAAACTAAAAAATAAATGATTGCCAACACCTAAAAGAAGCAAGCCTACAAATGCAAAGACTCGACAGATGAGGCATTTAGATATCTGTAAAATTCTCCCTTCAAACATTTTGGAATCAAAACACCGTTCTTTAAACAACAAAGCACCCAACTGCCATTTTACGGAGAATCAAAAGCATCATGCAAGAGACAGCCATTCAAAATATTTTCCCTGTTCCATTCAACTGGTAAAGTCATTTTCCTGATGAAGTCCGTACTAGTGGTTCAAGCATATTGCAGGTAGAGGAATATTTCAATAGACACAGAGAGAGAGACCTCGTAACATCTCCTGATATGAAGTTTCTTCAGATTTCGGCAACCTTTGGCTATACTGCAAATGGCTTCATCGCCAAGGCTAGAGCAATCTACCAAGTGAAGAGTTTGCAAGTATTTACATCCCCTTCCAACTTCAGTAAGAGCAAAATTATCAATCCTTTGGCAGTATAATAAAGCCAACTCAGTCAGGCGCCTGCACGAAGTCAAGGACTTCAGAATTGATATAAACTCATAATTTTAAAAAATAAAGGTACAGTGTGCCACCCAATCATAGGGATTGGATATGAGACCTAGCTACAGCTAGAGCCTGGACTCGTGTCCCCTTAAAAAGTCAGTAGCAAAGGGAAGCAATAGAAGATAAACATACGGGCAAGATTTCCCAACAGACTCCAGTCCAATGGTTCCAATATTGTGGCAGCCATTAACTTCAAGATGTGTAAGTTCAGTGCAGCCAGTGGCAATTGCCTCTAGACCCCTGTCACCCAGGAAATTGCAATCACTCAAAATAAGATTTTTTAGTTTCTTGCACCCTTTGCCAATAGCACGAAGACCCCTGAGACATGAATGAAACTCATACTTCAATTATCATGTCATCAATATGAAACATTGTAAAACAAAGACCATTGAATTAGACAATAAAACTTTGAGGAAGATCCACTTCCATTCCAAAATGAATTAGAGGGGGGAAACTAATAGGCTAAATAGCCTTCAACTATGCAATTCAATGTGGGTGATATTTTAATCATCATGCATAAGAAATCTAGGGCAAGTGACCAACTCGTCTGTAAATTGCTGGAAACTGTGTAAGGCCAACACTTCCAATGACAAACAAGAAACTCCCACAGCCATCAAAGCCCTGTCTGTGACGTTAATACATTGTAACTTCAAGACTTTCAAAAGAGGGCATCCTTGGGCAATAGCAAGGATCCCCTTATTGCTGATAAACTCTGAATCCAAAGACAATGTCTCAAGAGATTTGCAATGAGACCCCACAGCTTCCAGTGATTTGTCAGTTATTCTGGCACAAGCAGCCACACCGAGAGATTTCAATGATTTCCCACATTTGGTTGCCAACTCAACCAATCCTGCATCAGTCAAGCTTTCACAGAAACGCAAATTTAGGTCCTCAAGTTGTTTGCAACACTGGCCAACAACAGCTAGACCTTGATCTCCAACATAGCAACCCTACAAAAAATCATCATAAGCAACTTAAGTTTGCCTAGTGATTAGTGAATTACTCACAGAACATGACAAGTAAGGTTTCATCATGTTGCTCCAGTTCTTTTTCTTAAAGTACCATGCCCCACGTATATTCAAACATGAGCATGAAGATATGACCCTCCAAATACATGGAAAAACTTATAAAAAATTAAACATATCCATGTCGGGACCATTCCGGCACTCCCACTTGAGTCTAAGTAACATAGAAATTCATGGATAAGGTGACTCATTTTAAGTATCAATTACTACAGACATTTAAGAGCACTATATTTACATCACTTTGTAGTAGAATTAATCTGTTGAAAGAATAAGGCATAATCAATCGAATTGAGATACACAATAAAGTAAAATATTACCAAAACCTCGCCTAGCATACACTGAATTACCTGCAAATCCAAGGATTTTAAGAAAGTGCATTTCTGTCCAAGGGACATTATACCAAAACTTGTAACGTTAGAACACCAGATTAAGCTCAACTTTTCTAGCTTAGAAAACCCATCAGCAACTGCGGCCAAACCGGCATCTGTCAAAGAGATTGATTCGCAATCCTCTTTTTTGTCAGGCCTACTTTGGGATGTATAGTGTAACTTGAAAGATGTAAGCACATTCTCAGCTCTGTCACGCCTTTTGCCCTGCATCTAGAACAAATTAAACTACCTCATTAACATGCCTAACATTTGATCGCTTCTACAGCATTCTTTATATTAAAAAAAATCAAGAAAATGATATTTCCTTTCACATAAATCAATATCAATTTAAATTTAATAATGCCTATAATCAGTTCTTTTCTCCTGCACCAAGAATAATTTAAACTAACTCATTAACATGTCTAACATTTGATCTCTTCTACAGCAATTTTCTTTTTCTTTTGGAAAATTCAATTAAATAATTTCCCTTTTACATAAACCAATTTAATAATGCTATAATCAGCTCTGCCACGCCTTTTCCCCTGGTGTAAGAGCAATTTAAGCTACATCGTTATTCATTAACACCTTTAATCAATTGTTAGCTTTCGCAGCGATCAATCAGACAAAGTAAACAAGATAGATCAATCTCAGTGTGCACAAAATCCTAAATTAATTTTAAAAAATCAACCAAAATTCGACGAATCTGAGATTCGATTACCGCGTCAACAGACAAAGAAACCGATAATCTCTCGTCGATGTAAACGGCCTTAACATTGACGAATCGTTGAGCGAGGAACTTGATGAAAAGGTCAGGGCTCCCAGATGCACCTATTCGGAGAGTGGAGCGGCTGAGCCGATCGAGGCCGAGCCACCGTTTGCAGACGAGGGAACATGCGTCGTGGCTGGCTTTGGAATCGAGCCGCCGCAAGACCTCCAAGATCAGCTCGTCGGGAAGACATGTGTTGATCCAATCATGGCCACGCATCGGAGGAAAATCAAAATGGAATTATTTGTTTTTAATTTAATTTTTTGGGCAAATTATTTTGTTTTTTTAGCGGAGGAAACGAAGGAGAATTCAGAAGTGTGAGAAAATGAAAATTTTTGTTTGGTTTTTGTTTGTATATATTTGGGGAATCGGTGCAGTCGGCGGCCGGTAAACTTAACTGAGAAACCGCCATTTTTATTTCCGATAATGCCCCCATTATATCTAGACTAAATTTACATTACACGTCACCCAGTTATTAGTAAAATTACAAAAGAATCATTCAATTTCAAAAAATTACAAATGAAACTGATGCGGAAACTAGGGGTGAGTATTCAACCGAGCATATTGAAAAAATTGAACTAGTCGAATTGACGAGTTTTATTTTATAACTCATATTTTATTTGAAATTTTTCGAGTTGAGTCGAGTTGTTCGAACTTATGTTCAAATTTAATTGTAAATATTTTATAATGTTAGAGTGCTAATTAGATCTAATTTAAAATACTTTATAGAACCATATACAATATACATATATATTTCTTCATATTTTTTATATTTGATATACATATATCACGTGGAGTTGAAGGTCTAACTCGAACTTGAAAAACGATCCACTAAATACAATTTTTTTGAGTTATTCGAGTCTTATTTTATAACTCAAACTTTATTTTTTAAAATTTTTTTAATCAAATTTAGAAAATAATATATGTTTCTATTTTTTTACTTGACTAGTTTATTTTTGACTTTTTGAATGAAACCGAATAAAATAATATATGTTTCTAATTTTTTTAATTTTTGATAGCACACACTTTATAAATAAAATACTTGATTCAAAATATTCTAAAATAAATATCACTATTTTTTTACTGGAATCGTCTAAACCATTATAATTCTATTTGGTATTGGTAATTACAGTTTTAACTTTATAATTGTTGAATTAAAAAAATTATTAATTAAATTAATTAATTCTTTTGAACGTAAAGCTCTTTAAAAAAATGGTAAACTAACCCAATGACCACCATACTGTGGTAAATGCATTAAAATGACCACATTAAAAAAAAATCGACTAAATTGACCATCCAGAATATTGAAATTGGATCAATGTGACCACCAGCCGTTAATGGGCTAACGGAAGGTGACGTGTCAGTTAAAAAATTAAAGGAATAATTACACATTTGGTCTTTTTTATTTATACACTCTTTCAATTTAGTCCTAATTTTAAACTAATAAAATAAATTAATTAGGTGGTGACACGTGTCAACACTTTATTGGAGGAATTTAATTATTTATATTTGATTAATAAGTTATTTTCCTCCTCCAAACAGGTGGTGACACTATTTAGAGGAGAAAAATAAAATCCCTAAACTTGCTTTAGGTGAGAATCAAACTTGGGTTCAACAGGGACAAAGGCAACGCCTTAACCACTGCACCAAGCACATATTTGTGCTAAAAATCACCAATTATATAAATATAGAAGACCAAATATGTAATTATACCAATTTTTTAACAGTTTCGTCAACTTTTTCGTTTTTTAACGGCGTGTAGCTAAAATGGAACCATTTAAATAGTTGTGTGGTGCATTTGCGACAAAAAATAATATAGTGGTCATTTTGACACCAAACTCATGGTTCAGTGGTCATCTGTGTAGTTTACTCAAATAAAAAAAAAGCCCAAATCCCATCTCCTTCCACCGCGCGATCACGTGACAAATTCCCAATCATCATCCTTTTCCCCCATCCCTCCCAAAACCCTAATTTCACATTAATACAAATATTAATTGTTAAAATTAAAAAAAGGGAAAAATTTGTTTTCCTGTTCTAAATTCCAATTGGACTTTCTGCAAATCTTCAATGGATTTCTTCAAATCTGTATTTGCCGACGATCACGATATGCAATCCCAACCCTCGCATCCACCCACCGACCCGAATCCGAACCCGGGACCGAATACTACGTGGAGTTTCGGCGGCCTAATAAAAACCCTTGCCGACAAGTCGGAATCCGTGGTGGAATCTTACCGGAAGGACTTTGAGGAATTCGGATCTGGGTTGAAGAAGGAAACCGAGATCATCCGGAGCGTGGCTTCACGTGCCGTCAACGATTCCCTTGAGATCGGCGCCACCGTTGCCCAGGAGAAGCTGGAGTCGGTGGGACAAGCCATCGATGACATCGGTATCTCCGTTTGGAAATCAACGGCTCAAATCATATCTCACGGTAAAGACTCGTTCTTATCACCGTCCGATGATGATAATTCTGATTCTGGAAGTTCTAGTAGTAGACGATTAAGTATTATTAGTAATAATAGCATTAATGGAAAACGTTACAGTCGTTTTGAGATGCAAATTCGAGCTCTTCAATCAGATAGAAGTACTTACTGTATGGACCCAGAGGATTTGGAGGATTTTGAGAATTGGAAATTAGGGTTTAATTTGGAAGAGAAAAAGGGGGAAATTGAGGATTTGTTAAGTGAAAATTCAGTTATTCGAAATATTCTTGAACAGTTGGATTCTGATGAAGGTGAATCAGTGAGATATTGGTGTAATTATTTTTACAAGTTGAATAGGCTAAGGAAAGCAGAGGAAGCCAGAGTTAAGCTTGTTAATCGCGCCATTTCGGGAGAGGAAGACGAAAATTTGAGCTGGGATATCGATGAGGATGATGAGGAGAATAGTGGAAATGTTAATACCGAGGAGGGTGATTCGAGTAAAGATGTTGGCAAGTGTTCAAAAACTGATGAGGAGAAAGCAGGTTCGTGCAAGGATAGTGATGTATCCGTGATTTCGAGTCTGTCTATGCACGAGGAGGAAGGGTGGGATGCAATTGAGGACATTCGGAGCATCAATGACAGTAAAGGGGAAGATGTCGGGAACAGTAATAGGGTTGATCTGCATAAGCGGTTGACTGTTGCGGAGGAAGAAGAGGATTTAAGTTGGGATATTGATGATGAGGAGGAGGATCAACCGGTTAAAGCTTGATATAGTATCGGTCAGGTTCGTATAAGGTGATTTGATTTTTAATTCCAAACATAGTTTACATATATGATAAAAGATTACTTAAACATTTAGTTCATTAGGTAAATAGTTCTCGGTGATTGGATTCGATAATTCAATTATATGTCATTCTTCTATTGTTAAATGTTCATAAATTTTAATCAGTTCCATGTAAAACATTTGGGGTAAATCTGTTTTCTAAAAATTCATCCTACATCTTGTATGTTTGATCCGACTGTTAACTGCTTTGTTCAATAAGCGGCGAATGTGATACTTCGATGTTCTTTGTCATGATCTGTGTTTTTGTCAAGTATTTGAACAGACTTGTCTATGCTTTTCCCCCCTTTTCGTATGAATGCCGGTATTCCGACAATGCATTACAATCTTATGCCTTTTGGATATGCATCTTTTGGCTGTTCATCTCTATTCCCTCAGTTGTTCTTTGCTTTCTCCTGTCATTGGAATATATGCTTTTTGTTGGTTCATTCTCGGTCGTTCTTCCATTACCCGGTATGTCGATGCCATGGTTCTTTGATTTCTGAAACTCGATGCATATTCAAACAAGGCTGCAATGCAGTTGTGAAATTCAGGGCTTAAAGATTAAGCTGTAAGGCGTACTACTCAGTTTACCGGCAGACTCGATGGTTCGAGTCCCTCCTATTTCCGGCTTTGCGAACTCGAGAAACTATATGGTATCCGGTTTCAAAATCTAGAGGCTCGAATTGAACGTTATTCAATCTTATTGTGGATGGAATGCACATCAATAGCTTCTTCAATCAATTCATTCTCACAAACTACATTAGTTTGTGGATTGAGTTTCAATCTAGTTGATATTATTATTACTATAATAGTAGTAGAATGGGACTTAAACGTGTTAATGAAAATATACTTGTAATCGGACCGGAAACATCGACATGTTTGATTGGATAGTTATTTTATTTATTTTTATTTTTTTTTTACAAATTTTAATCTTAATATGACCTAGAGAGGAAGAGAAAATTTTAGGGGGGAAAAGGGTGCTCCTACCGGGTCTAGAACTCATGACCTAAAGGGATGTGAGGAAACAAAGATGTGCAGTTTAACGTTTTATTTTAGGCTAAAATCTTTATGTGAATACAAACTATTAATAAACGTAAAGTGTTTAGAATGACGTGACAAACATATATAATATGGTGATAAATATACATGTGTAGCAGTACCATATCGACAAAAATATTAATTTAACATTAATGACACATTGAATGGTTATTTTGACTTAAAATAAAATGTTGAGAGTTAAAGTGTTTAAGAAGAAGAAAAATATGAGTTAAAATAATTATTTAATTAAATGTTAATAATATTTTTATTGACATTTTATCTCTAGAAAATGTCGTTATCTCTTATATGAATTAACAAAACACAAAACTCTAATAAACACATTCACTCTCAGTGAATATCTTGAAAAATAAAAAATAAAAAAATTATTGATACCTTATAATTATAATAATAACGTTATCAATATATATTCGAAATTAGACCTATGTAACTATGAACAATCTGATAAAAAAACTCTGAACAACATATAATAAAATATTTATACCGAACCAACAAGAATTTGGTGTATTAGTAAGACACATTGTACTCTTAAAAAAAAGACGTAAGTTCGAACTTTAGAGACGATATTATTGAGAGAGGCAGTCACGCAACACGAACATTGACCATAAGACGAACATGTATATTACCAAAAAAAATCTATATAAAAAATACACCGACATAAATTTGCAGTTTTTTTTTCTATAACTATAATCGGAATAAAAAAAACAGTACAGAATATTTAAAAAAATAAAATAAAATATACACATTAAAGAAATAATAGTAAACAAAAAAAGATGGGCTATAGTAACTTTACGAAGGCAGAAGGGAGAAGAGCCCGAAGCTGAAGAAAGAGGACAATGGAAGATTAATAACCAAAAACTCCATCTCCAACCTCCTTTCAAAACCCTTACCCTTATTTTTTTTTAAAAAAATTATAAATTGCTAGATTCCTTTTTGCCCCAGAATTTCCCGCTTAAAAAAGGAGGTAAATCAGAGCTAGATTTTACAGATTTAGTGTTTTGGGTTTTGAACTCTAGACCCAGATATGGAAATCGATTCAGGATCAAGCCACTTCACAGATTTCAGAAGGTAAAAATGCTTCTTTTTCACTTTTGAGGGGAAATTGGGTGTTGGGGACGAGGAACCCTTGGTTTTAATTTCTCTTTAATCTTCAATTAATCACGTTGTTATTGTTATTTTAATTTTGATGCTTTTTAGCTCTGTTTTTGTGATTGAATTTCTGGGTTTATCTTCATTTCTTTATCAAATTTTTGTATTGTACTATTCTTAAATTTAATTTCCTAGTTCGTTACACAATGCAAGTAGAAAAAAATGGGATTTTCATTTTTTTAATTTCAGTTTTTTATTCAATATTTTAGCTTTAATAATTATGCATATTTCTAAGATATTGGTTGTTTAGAAAAATTTTACCCTCAGAAAAATAAGCAGTTAAAGTAGTATATTTGAAGTTCTTGAGCTTGAATGATCTTAAAGTGTATTGTGATAATCTTCGACAGCTCAGATTCTAATCCGAACAGCGGAGAATGTATGAATCCGATGGTTGTAAAAGCCTTTCCGGTCAGTATGATCCATAGTGGTGAAGGAGAGTTGAGAATGGAACCGTCGGTGGGTTTGGAGTTTGATTCGGCGGACGAGGCACGCGAGTTTTATGGTCTGTACGCAATGCGTGTCGGGTTTAAAATTCGAACTGGTCAGTTGTATCGTTCGAGGAGAGACGGGTCGGTTTCGTCGAGAAGATTTGTTTGCTCAAAGGAAGGGTTTCAGCTGAATTCGAGGACGGGTTGCCTTGCTTTCATTAGGGTGCAAAGGCGTGATTCCGGGAAGTGGGTTATTGACCAAATTCAGAAGGATCATAATCATGAACTTGGGCTTGAAGGGGAAAGCAGCTCGCCTGTTTCGCAGCAGGGACCTCCCGTTGTTACGAAATCGTTGGTTGAAGTGTTGCGTAGGCCGAAAGTCAAAATGCTGGGGCAAATAGATAATGGAGTACTGAGTCCGTCGGGTATCATAAATTTCAAAAAGCATAAACGAGGTGGAGATGGAAGGCAATCTATAGCTGAACCATATACGGGTCTAGAGTTTAATGCAGCTAATGAAGCATACGAATATTATCAAACATATGCTAAAAGTGTTGGGTTTCGAGTTCGGATTGGTCAGTTGTTTCGCTCAAAGAATGATGGGTCAATTACTTCCCGAAGATTTGTGTGCTCAAAAGAAGGTTTCCAGCACCCCTCGAGAGTAGGTTGTGGGGCATTTATGAGGATTAAGAGGAAAGACTCGGGAAGTTGGATGGTAGACCGTCTTAATAAAGATCATAATCATGATCTCGAACTGCAAATGGCATACGAGAAGAAATTCTCTGCAGCTTCGAAGAAATTCATAGAGGAAGAAACCAATGGCATCGTCTCTATGGATCTCGGTGAAATGAATAGCAGCAAAATTGCCAAAAGAAGCCGAGAGAACAAAATCGGAACTGATTGGTACCCTGTACTTTTAGAGTATTTTCAAACCAGACAAGCAGAAGAAACCGGATTCTTTTATTCAGTGGAGGTTGACAATGGTAGTTGCCGGAGTGTCTTTTGGGCGGATGGCAGGTCTAGATATTCATGCAGTCAATTCGGTGACGTCATTGTTTTCGATACTTCGTACAGGAAAAGCAACTACTTGGTGCCTTTTGCCACATTCGTCGGAGTAAACCACCACAAGCAGCCAGTGCTTCTTGGATCTGCTTTGATTGCTAATGAATCGAAGGAGTGCTTTACTTGGTTGTTTCAAACATGGTTTAAGGCAATGTCTCGGTGCCGTCCTAAGTCGATTATTGCCGATCAAGACATGGCCATCCAGCAAGCAATCGCCGAAGTCTTTCCTGGTACACATCATCGTTTTTCATCCTGGCAGATTAGAGCCAAGGAGCGGGAGAATCTGCGGTCAATGCCTATTGAATTTAGGTACGAGTACGAAAAGTGCATTTACGAGAGTCAGACAACCGTCGAGTTCAACACAACGTGGAATTCACTTATCAATAAATACAACTTGAAGGGAAATGTTTGGTTACAACACATGTACGATAAACGTGAAAGTTGGGTTCCATTGTATTTACGGGGCAAGTTTTTCGCCGGCATCCCTATAGGTGAAACTGTCGAATCATTCTTCGGTACACAGGTAAACGGCCAAACGACACTAAGGGAGTTCATTCCCCAATACGAACAAGGACTCGATCAACGACGTGAGGAGGAAAGGAAAGAAGATTTCAACTCTTTCAATCTTCAGGCCTTTTCGCAAACAAAAGAAGCAATAGAAGAACAGTGTCGACGGCTCTACACTTTCACCATCTTCAAAATATTTCAAGACGAGCTTCAACAATCCTACAGTTATATCGGGATAAAGACTTACGAAGAAGGAACGATTTGCCGGTACTTGGTAAGACAGTCCGGGAATGAGAACGACAAACACGCCGTCACCTTTAGTGCGGTCAACCTCACCGTTAATTGTAGCTGTCAGATGTTCGAATTCGAAGGCGTATTATGCAGACATGTCTTGAAGGTGTTCAAATTGTTGAACATAAGAGAACTGCCTTCTCAATATATCTTACCTCGGTGGTTGAGAAACGCCGAGTATCGGATCCTATGCGGTGCCGAGTCCGGGGTAAGCTCCCAAGAACTAAAGGCCTTAATGGTCTGGAGTTTGAGAGAAACAGCTTGTAAATATGTAGAATGTGGGACTACATCTGTAGAAAAATATAAACTTGCACACGAGATTATGCGTGAAGGTGGGAAAAAAATGTATTGAATTTAAGGTAATTTCTTGGATTTAGCCTAGCAATTCCTGTATGTTTAAATAGCTTGTTTTTTTTGTTAGAATTTTTTTTTTGTGTAAATTGATTCAGAACTGTTGACTTTTGAGTTTTTTGTTTAAAGGTATGTGTTTGTTTTCGCGGTGGGAGGGCCAAAATCTCATTTAATCGGAATTTTGTGTCTCGAACGCCGTGTTTACATGTTTAAATGTAAAAATTTAAAACTAATTCTGGACACTAAACGTAATTTTAGAAAAAGTTATAGGATAGTAATTTTGTGTTTCGTTGTAATTTTTACACTGTATTTTTATATCATCTTGATTTTTTTTTAAAAAAACTCTCGAACATAAATCACGTTATTTTAAAATCAATTTTATACAAAATTAATTCTTAAAATCACGATAATTCAAAATCAATTCTCTCATCGCATATTCAGACGCACTTGCATTTCCAAAAGCTTGATTTGGAGATCAAATCAGGTGTAAAAGCTGGTTAAAAAGACGTATATTTTTAGGTCGTTTAAAAAGGCGTAATTTTTTTTGGCCGTTTCACGTAACTTTTTCGTTGGCAACCAAAAGCTGGTTTCAAACTCAATGCTAAACGAATTTTAAATTAGTCTTTAAATTTTTAAATGTTTCAATTTCATTCCAAACTATACATTATATAGTTTAAATTAATCTTCAAAGTTTTAAATGTTCTAGATTAATTTCAAACCATGACACTCATTCTAAATTGGTCATCAAACTTTTGAACGTTTCAATTTTATCCTCAAATTATTATTTATGTCATATCATACCATTACATAGTATACATCAGTGTTTATATGACAATTAACAATTTTTATGATGTTATCATATACTGATAAATTTGGATTGAAAATAAAACATTCAAAAGTATAAAATCAATTTATAATAAAAGTCATAACTTGGGGATACAATTAAAACACTCAAAAGTTGTGAAGATTATTTACGAGAATAAAATCAAAATATTTACAAATTTTATAATATATTTAAAACGAGAGTCATAGTTTGATAACGTGTTATACAATTAAACCCTATAATAATCATATAACTTCCTATTGATAATTCATAATTTGATATTGTAGCAATTCGTTAACCAAACATTTACAATTTTATTGGACTCGGCTCAAAGCCCAAAACGCGGCGTTTTAGCCCATATTTCGATGTGTTATTTTTCTTAATTAAATAATCAACGCCGACCTAACCATAATAAAGCTCAAAGGCGAAGCCACGTAAGCATGATTTTCTATTTTCTTTTTTAATTATTATTATTATTATCTTAAAAAATTTCTTCTATTTACTTCTAGGTTTTCCCTAGAAACAAACAGAGTGGTCTAACCGAGAAAAAATATAAATAAATAAATAATTTATTTATTTAAGAAATTCAACTAATAATAATTAACATCGATTGACAAACAAATTCAAAACCTAATTCCCTTAAGGCCTCTATTTTTAAACAAAAGGGAAGAATATTTCTCAGCCTTTTTCTTTTATTTCTTTCTTTTTTTCCCTTTTTAATAAAATGCCGAGACCTATTGAAGCTTGAGAAACTTCGGCAAACGATGAGAGATTCTTCAGTACGAACCGAAGATTTGAATGCGCCATCAACTTCCAGCTCGCGGAGGACCAGGTAAAACGTTTTACGCCAATGAATTTTGAGCATATTTTTTGTTAGGTGAATTGGATTTGGATTTGAATTTTAGGTTTACTCTTTTGGATTCCGATTGCGAAGATTCGGATAGATTTTGGGGATTTTGATGTAAATTTTGGATCTTGTTCCGTATTGATTAGAAAATCTGGCGTAATTTGGGATTTGGATTTGTTTTGCATGTTGAATTTTGAAGTTTGAGTTGTTTTATTCTGAATTTTCGATTAATTTTGGAATTGAGCCGGAATTGTTCCTATCGTGCTATTGAAAGGATTTTAATGCTAAAAACTTTGGTGCTATTTTCTTAATCTAAAGCATTACTTTTTAATGTTTATGAATTTTGCAAAATTTCAACCAATTCAGATAAAACAGTGCTATAAAGAATTGATGATTTTTTTCAGATTTATTTTTGGCCAAATTACTGTAACAGATCTATGGTTTAATTGCAAGAAAAGTGTCTATGGAAAATGTTATTCCCTCCTAAGCTGAAAAAATTAACACAGAATTGTCACATCTAATGAAGTCAGCTGAGATATCTATCGATTTAGCTATTTAATTTGTTCTTCTATGCTCATTGAGCTCTAGATTTTTAGGTTTGAATTTTCCATTATTCCATTTATATTGATTTGAGTACAAATTTGTGATATTTCATGCTTATGCTGAATAAGTTCTTTTTATGTTTTGCTTGCACTAGCAATGTCTTTCAGTTATTGGTACAGAGAGAAGTTTCTCCACGAACCAAACGGTCATCACGAATGCTATGGGGAGAAGGGTCAAAGACCCATCCTGATTCCTTCGGGCCAAAGTGTCAAGCAACGAGAGATGCAAGATCTGATCTTCTTTCCTGGTAATACCATTCTTTTCCAGTTTCTTTCACAGTTTTGTAAATGGAAGCAACTGAGTTTTATATTTTACTCTGTGGTCCATTTATTGTCATGTGTGATTCATAGAAGTTTGTTCCTATTTATATTGGGATACTGATAAATTTTATTGCAATTCAATGGGTTGCAGGGTAGAGGCAGAGTCACTGCGACATTTTTCAGCAAAATACTGCCAATTGTTGCCTCCTCCGAGGTCTACTATTGCAGCAGCCTTCAGTCCGGACGGAAAAACACTTGCTTCTACACAGTGAGTTACTTTTGGCAGTATTTTATCAGTCTAATCAGGTGTCCAGTTAACTTCAACCTAAGATTTGATACATATTTTACCTGGATTTTGGTCCTGCAGTGGAGATCATACAGTTAAGATTATCGATTGCCAGACTGGAAACTGTTTGAAGGTGTTGAATGGTCATCGGAGGACACCTTGGGTGGTAAGGCTGTAACCTTTTGTCTTTTAAATTTTGTTAATGTCTACCTGTCACTTCAACCTAACTGGATTGATAAAAAAATTGATTTATAAAACAAAGCTGCTCCGTTCATCTGTATGCATCCAGAAGATCACTTTGATGCTTTTATTTTGTAAATGCATTTTTAGATCTTTTTCTAGAATGTCTAAATGATTTTGCAATCGGGGGCATTAATATTTTGTGCTGCTGGAATTTTACAGGTTAGATTCCATCCATTGTATCCGGAGATACTAGCAAGTGGAAGTTTGGATCACGAAGTTCGCTTGTGGGATGCAAATACTGCTGAGTGTATAGGAACGCGCGATTTCTGTAATTACTCTTTTGGATTTCCCTTTGTAACATTTTACATTGAGAGCACATGAATGTGTTTATGTTCTGTGTTATTGCTCATTTATCTTCTTAACGCAGACCGTCCTATTGCGTCTATTGCTTTCCATGCTCAAGGGGAAGTTCTTGCAGTAGCCTCAGGGCATAAGGTGAGGCTGGTTGTTCCTTATATGTGTACTTATTTAGATTGATATACAGCTGCCTGACTTCAGAGTTGTTTGTCAGTTATATATATGGCATTACAACAGGAGAGGAGAGACATCATCTCCATCTATTATACTGAAGACACGACGTTCTCTCCGGGCTGTACATTTTCATCCATATGCAGCCCCATTTCTTTTGACTGCTGAGGTGAAATATTGGTTCTACCAAATTGATTATGTACTTTAGTCTACTCTCCAAGTAATTAGATTTCCGGGCTGATTTGCAGGTCAACGATCTTGACGCGGCTGATTCATCAATGACAGTGGCAACTTCTCCTGGTTACTTGCGTTATCCAGCCCCAACTGTATATTTGGCAAATGATCGATCTAATTTGACAAATGAACTACCTCTAATGTCTTTACCTTTCATGATATGGCCATCATTTGCTAGAGATAATGGGAGAACATCTTTGCAGAATACTGATGGCGACATTGGTTCAAATGGTGTGCATCAGAGAGGTGATCAATCGGCCTCAGTACGGCTTCTGATCTATTCAACTCCAACTGGGCAATATGAACTTTTGTTGTCTCCTGTTGAACCCAATAGCTCTTCTCCATTGCCCGAAGAAACCGGAGGCAACCCCTTACCAACTGAGATGGAAACTGATGTTTCCCATTCTGCAATGGAGCCCATGGAGACAATGGAGTTGCAATCAGAGGAAAGAACTACTCAGTTTTTTCCTTTTGGTGATCCAACCTCATGGGAGCTACCTTTTTTGCAAGGATGGTTAATTGGTCAGACTCAAGCTGGTCAACGCAATATGCGTTTGGCTACTGGTGGTGGTCATGAGAACTCACTTCCATCTGGTGAAACAGGAACTTCTGCTTCAGTAGCTTCCTCAGGTATGGCCACGAGTGTTGGCCAATCAAGAGTTTCTGGAAGGTCAAACCCACGGCATCGTTCTTCACGTTCTCGCGTGGTCTCCTCTGGTGGAACTGGGGAATCTGGTTATAGCAACATCATACATGATAGTAGTGATCCTCAACCTGCTGCCAGCAGAATTCAATCTGAACTTGCCACATCTCTTGCGGCGGCGGCAGCAGCTGAACTACCTTGCACTGTTAAACTTAGAATATGGCCACATGATATGAAAGATCCTTGTGCTTTCCTTGACTCAGAGAAATGTCGCTTGACCATTCCGCATGCTGTGCTTTGCAGGTGTGTTCTTTATCCCCGTAGTTTTGTGAAGACATTGTCTATTAATTATTCCATTGCCTGTATTTCAGCTTCGTCTGAAAACTAATCTCCTTCTGTGTCTTGTTGCTGTTATGTTCTTATATATGCTGCAAAATATCACTGATATTCTTTAAACTGTTATCTAAAAACATAATTGCAGTGAAATGGGAGCACATTTTTCACCTTGTGGGAGATTTTTAGCAGCCTGTGTCGCCTGTATGCTTCCTCATTTGGAAGCTGGTCCTGGACTCCAGAGCCAGATTAATTCTGATGTTACAGGAGTTGCAACATCCCCCACACGACACCCAGTCTTGGCACATCGAGTTATGTATGAGCTTCGTATATATTCGCTTGAGGAGGCCACGTAAATTCCTAACATCTTATAATCTATTCTTTATAATCCTACCCTTCTTTCTGCTTACAGTTTATATTATTATACTTTTGTGATTTTGATGCTCTTTTGTGTAGATTTGGATTGGTGCTTGCTTCACGGGCAATAAGAGCTGCTCACTGCTTAACATCTATTCAGGTCCAAATCCACTCCCCGTTCACCTTTTTGTGTAGATTTTTCTATTCAGTTCATTGAATGAAAACATGTTTTGTTGAGATTTGTGGATTTTTGTGCCATGGGATGTCCAAGCATATTTAGGAGACACCTGCATGCTGCTGTATGTGAAAGCAGTGCAAAGTTGTAATATATGTACGTTGTGTTTTCTAATGCAGTTTTCGCCTACATCAGAGCATATATTACTTGCCTATGGTCGTCGCCACAGCTCACTTCTTAAAAGTGTGGTAATAGATGGACAGACCACAGTGCCCATTTACACCATCCTGGAGGTAAAAGCATGTGATTTCTTCATCTATGTTATTATAGTTCTGGTTGCCTCATTTTTATTGATTTGTTGAGAATTGGTTACTCCTGGCTGTTGAAAGGCATTTAAATGTTTTATGCATGTTCTCAGTGTTATCTGCTCAATCACAGCTAGTGTCTCTGGTTAAACCCGATTCTATATATATATAAAAAAAACATTTTTATCTATCTGATTGTGGTATTGTTTTAAGAACATAAAATCCCTTCTATCATGTTGTCTTGTATATGTGCTTTTCATGTAATTTGTCGTACTTCATTACTCAGGTGTACAGAGTTTCTGATATGGAGCTTGTGAGAGTTCTTCCAAGTGCAGAGGATGAGGTAAATGTGGCTTGCTTTCATCCTTCTGTCGGAGGTGGCCTTGTGTATGGAACAAAGGTCAGCAGTTGACATTTAAATGAACTATATATTTGCATTTTGGTACTAATCCTGGCTTTTTATGTGCGAAGGCCGACTAATTATTCCAAATTTCTATATTTCCCAATGTAGGAAGGAAAGCTAAGGATTCTCCAGTATGATAGTTCTAATGGTATGACACATAACACATCCGGTTTTCTTGATGAGAATATGCTCGAGGTAGGAGGCTCAAGTTTGCAGGTTTATTTTCTTGGATTCCTTGTGGTTATTGATAAATTTGCCATTTCCTTAGTTTTCCTTATTTTTTTTCCAAATTTCTTTGCTACAAATATTGTTCGTCACTTTAAGGGTTTTTTTTTTTTTGAAAATTTTCCTAATTTTTTAAGAACATTGCTTGTCTGAATGGTCACATGTGTGTGTGTGTGTGAGAGAGAGAGAGAGAGAGAGAAAGCTCTTTTTCAATTTAAAAAGATTGACTTCTTCCTGTTATGGTTTCCCTTTGAACAACCGGATGTTATTACTTTTTTCGTATCTTTTTGGTTTGAATTTGTCTGATACATTCAGACTGATTTCCATTAGTGGGATTATTTAGTCTTTCTATTTTCTGTTGAACGGTAGAAATCACCCAGAATTTATCCGATTTTCCTTATCATAGTTTATCCTATTTTTTTAGAACCATTGAACTAGTCTATAGTTTATCTGGTTTTCTTTCTTATCATAGTTTTGAAATCAGCCTTATCATTTTACTATTGTTGCAGGTCCCGACATATGCTTTAGAATGTTAGTGTTACCGATAAAGCCTGATCAGTTGACTTGCAGCTCGGCTTTGATGGTTAGTTTCCTTCACTCTATTAACATTTCAAGATAAGACCTATAATTCCCAAGGAGTTTAGTTAGAAAAAGTGAATGCATTTGAGTCTGTTTTTTTACTAAATCTAAAAGTGAACAAAAACAATGCCTGATTTTAGCAATCTGTGTTATGCGGACTTGGTTTTGAGTTTCAAATACGAATATGTATTTGACAAATATGTATTCAACTTTTTTTTAAGTTTTTTTGTGCATTTGGAGAGTCTTATCCCTATACCTATGTCTTATACATGCCCAACATGTGCCGGACAAAAATATTTAAAAGAAAAATGAAGAGTTGGTGCAGCGTAGGCGTAGCGAGCAATTCATTTGATCTATATCTATTCTGTGTATCAGATTTGATCCCGTTCCTTGTTTCCAAAGTAATAAAACTTTATTGCTGATTCTGTGTCATTATGCTTCAGGATGACTGACTTGCCACCATCTTTGTAGCCTACTCGCCCCGGATGATCATTTATCTCGTTACAACCGAAACCTACTTGGACACTTTGCTTCTCTGTAAAGTCTCTCAGCCGGCAGGTAGATGCAACTCCGATCTTGTATTTTCTATATGTTGTTTTCATAGGGACACATGTTTACGCTTACATCGTACTCGAACAAGGTGAATCGGGATTTTAATGGGATGTTGCATCTGCTTGTTTAGGTTTGAAATGGTTGTTGTTGGAAATGTTACTTCTTGTCTTCGGTTTGATTTCGAATTTTTGATGGCATGTTTATTGACATATAAAACAGATTGGTGTACTGCATAATTTAGTTTCTAGATTTGCAACCTTAAACTGTAATGAACTCTCCTTATTCAGAGGCTTTTGAAACATTTCAGTGTAATTTTCTTTCAATTTCTGGCTTCATTTTCACTAATTTTAAGGCATTTTCTGCCAACCTATTTTTTACAAACCATAAAGGGTGCTTGTATGAATGTTTTTTTTTTTTGAAAATTCTATTCTACTTCTATAGAGGGGAGGGGAAAAATCTAGGTGAAGTCAATGCTCCTGAGGGGTCTCGAATTCGAGACCTAAGGGGAAGGGAGTGGAGTAAGTGAGCGTGCTCTGACCACCCGGCCGTCATCGCATGCTCAATGTAACATAAATCGGGTCTTTCTGACTTGTTAATTTGTGCTATAATGTCAACTCAATTAAGACTGAATTAGATTATAAATATGTGTCTAAATTTTGATTGACACTATGTTTTAAATCCAAATTATGCATGCTTAGACTTACGTTAAGATTCAAATTCTAATGTTCCAAATAGAATAAGAATGGTCTATGATCAAATTCTACCGTACTCAATCTGCGTTGGTTATGATTTTTTAAATATGATATGCAAAAATGACCAAGTTAAAGGTTTGAGTACGAAATACATTGCAAATTAGGTCATGCACTACGTCTACGAATCTAGGGATTTGATAGATTATATATAGTGTAAGTATTGTACTTACAAAATTAAAAAAACATAAAATATAGCCTTACCTAAAACTAGGTGTATAAACTATGTCACTTTTTTTTGTAATAGGTGCTTAAACTATTTTCTGGCTGAAATAAGTGTCAAACTTTTTTTTGTCTGAAATAAGTGCCTAAAGTTTTATTCTGTTACTGTTTTAAAATAATGTTTAAAAAAATTTCAACATCCAATTAGAAATTGAAACGCGTTTCTTATTTTATTTTTTAATTTATTTTTTCAAAAATAACGATAAAAAAAATATTTTTTTACAAAAATATAAAACTTCTCAAAATTTTAAAATCAGTCCCAAAATGCCTAAAGCTCCAAACTTCAAGTCCTAAAATTGACGCCATTATCGGCGCTGAAAACCTCGCCGGCCCTCTTGTTTATTTTTTCCAATCACTCATCGTCGGTAACCGGTAGGAGGCATGTCGATCAGACGTCAAATGATTGAAATTTTTACGTTCGTCGTTTGTCTTCCGATTGACCCGACGAGGGTGGTTGGGAGAAATAGACGAGAGATTGACAGGAGACGTGCCGATTGAACGTCGAACGATTAAAATTTATTGCATTTGTTGTCCAATTGACACGCTTTCCGTCAATTTTTTTGACAGGTTAATTTTGAAACAGATAAAATTAAAATTTTAAATATATATTTCAGCAAAAAAATAGTTTAGATATAAATTATAAAAAAATATAATTTGGTTACCTATTTTATTGTTAAGCCTAAAATATAAGAATTCAGCCAAATTTTCATTCTAATTCAATTGTAACATTTGATTTACATGCCACTCAAAGCTGTTTGTTTATTTGTTTCTCAGATTCATAAATAAAGCAGAGTAACAACAATAAAACAGACTGAAAGACGATTCCAAAAAATCTGAGAAATCGCATTTATACTGACAGAAATTCATACACTATTTCACCATTATCCATAGAGCAGTTCGAATTAGAAAATTGGAACAGATAGAAAAGAAGAAGAAGAAGAATTTGTTTTCTTCTTTTAGTTGATGTCGGTGTCATCGAAATCGTCCTCAAAGTTGTTGAAGAAATCGGCGTCGGAGAGCTTGTTCTCGAGGGAGATGGAGCTTTCGCCGCATATATCGAGCTGGTCAACATCGTCTACCTCCATTGCAGAGCCTTGATCGTCTTGGTCCACCACGAATTCCATCGGCATTGGCCTCATCTTCTTCCTTTTCTCACCTTCTAGGGATTTCGATTCTTTTTGGAATTTGGGAATTTTTTTTATGGGTTGCAGTCTCGGATTATATACGGGATTTTCGATTTCAAACGGTGTCGCGTCGTCCGTCTAAGACGATTAACTGGAAATAGATGGTTTTAAATTTTAATCAATTTGTACAAAACATAGTTTGGGTCAAATTCTAATATTAATCCCTATACCATGCATAAATTATGAATCTAACTTTTGTATCTTGATTTGATATTTTTAGTCTTCTACATTTTAAAATTTAGGGTAAACTACACAGTTGACCACCGAACTATGGGGTTGGTGTCGATCTTACCACTATTTTTTTTCGTCTCAAATACACCACACGCCGTTAAAAAAAACGAAAAAATTGACGAAACTGTTAAAAAAATTGGTATAATTACACATTTGGTCATTTATATTTATACAATATATCAAAAAAATTAGTATAATTACACATTTGGTCCTCTATATTTATACAATATATCAATTTAGTCCTAAATTTAATCTAATAAAATAAATTAATTATTCAATAAGATGGTGACATGTGTCACCCAATTGGAGATGGAAAATTGAAAGGAACAAAATTCGCCCCTACCAGGATTCGAACTCAAAACCTCTGGGTAGAGAGGCTGTGTGCTTGCCACTGAATCAAGCACACTTTCGTGTTATAAAGTCATTAATATATGTATTTAATGATTGTTAATGCCCAGAAAATTAAAGAGAAGAAAATGCAATTGCAAGGATTCGAACCAAGGACCTCATGGTTAAAAGCACATGTGCTTGCCACTATACCAAGTGTATTTTTTGTGATATAAAGTACAACATTTAATATATGTCTTATATAGATTTTAATGCTTGAGAAAAGGAATGAAATGCGATTTTAAGAAATTCGAATGTAATATTTTTATGATCAATAAAAAAAATCTAACCCAATTAAATAAATCTAATAACTAAATTAATATTAAAATTATTATTTTCACGATGTGCTTGCCCTCGAATTCGGTTAATATTATTTTCACGATTAAATTTTTAATAAATATTAAAATTATTAATTAAGTAAAAAAAAACTCAATTCAACGATTATATACGTGGAATTATAAAAATAAATCTAAAATTGAAAAATATATTAAATTTAGTTTAAAATATAAAAATTTTAAAATAATATTAATTTAGTTATTAGATTTATTTAATTGGGTTAGATTTTTTATGGATCATAAAAATATTACATTCGAATTTCTTAAAACTACATTTCATTTCATTCGAATTTCTCAATTCAAGCATTAAAATCTATATAAGACATATATTAAATGTTGTACTTTGTATCACAAGAAATACACTTGGTGCAGTGGCAAGCACATGTCCTTTCAACCATGAGGTCCTTGGTTCGAATCCTTTCAATTGCATTTTCTTCTCTTTAATTTTCTGGGCATTAACAATCATTAAATACATATATTAATGACCCTGAACCAAGCACACAGCCTTTCTACCCAGAGGTCTTGAGTTTGAATCCTGGTAAGGGCGAATTTTGTTCCTTTCAATTTTCCATCTCCAATTGGGTGACACGTGTCACCACCTGATTGGAGGTGGAAAATTAATTAAATTAATTAAATAAAAATAATTAAAGACTTCCAATAAGGTGGTGACACGTGTCACCATCTTATTGAATAATTAATTTATTTTATTAAATTAAATTTAGGACTAAATTGATATATTGTATAAATATAGAGGACCAAATGTGTAATTATACTAATTTTTTTGATATATTGTATAAATATAAATGACCAAATGTGTAATTATACCAATTTTTTTAACAGTTCCGTCAATTTTTTCGTTTTTTTAACGGCGTGTGGCAAACGTGGCACCATTTAAATAGTTGTGTGGTGTATTTGAGACGAAAAAAAAATAGTGGTAAGATCGACACCAACCCCATAGTTCGGTGGTCAACTGTGTAGTTTACCCTAAAATTTAAAATTTCAGTTAATCACGATGTTCGAGGCCCTGCTCATGTCTTCGTCTGGGGAGCGTATGTCAAGAACGTTGTTGAGAAGTGAGTTCTATGATGAGCCGGCATTTTTTTGCAGTGGTTCTCCGATCCACTATCTTTTTCGATGGATGCCTTGACTTCGTCTTTATTTCGGCCGCCTCCTAGTCATCGACGATTTTAAATCTTGACGCGTTGACTCTAGTGGTTTTTCTTGCAGCATCACCATCATCGTCCTTATCCTTTCACGCTCTCAAAAGTGACCATGCATTTGTAAAACCGGTAGTTGGTTAATGTTCCCCCATCACCTCGTCAGTTCTGCCTTTCCCCTCCGAGTTTGATGGTGTCTTTCCCTGTTTCTGCGGTGTTTTGCTTTTATATTTTCGTGTTGTTTTATGTTGATTTATTTTTGTTCTTCTTCTGTCTAGATTCGCTTAGATCTGTTTTGTTGTTCTCTCTTCTTTTTCCTTTCCTTTTTCTTTTGTGTTGTATTTTATTTTTTAATAAATATCGGCTATGTTTATGCTAAAAATATATATGTTAGGCTAAAAATTCTTATTAATCTTTGTATTAGTGTTATGGACTACACTTAAATGGTAGATTTAGTTCTTATTTTTCAATTTGACCATTCCATGTTCATCTAATTTAGTCATATTATTCATGTATCATTTTGGTTAAAATGAATTTAAATTTTTAAAAAAATCTATTAAAATTATTTATATGGTGAGAATTCAATCGAGTCGAGTTGAAGAGTTTTATTTTATAACTCAAATTTGATTTGAATTTTTTTCGAGTCGAGTCGAATTGTTTAAGTTTTTGTCCAAACTTAATTGCAAACATTTATAATATGGATAAATATTCTATACACAGGCGGTGGAAACTTTTGGTTTCCACAAGCGCCTTAGTTTTAGGGTATAAGAACTTAGTTTAGGGTGTAGGATTTAGGGGTTTAGGTGTAGGGGGTAGAATTTAGGGATAGTTGTTTTAATTTAAGGTTTAGGGTTATAATTTAGGGTTTATAGCTTAAAACCTAAATCCTCACCATATTATCCTAAAAACTAAACCCTAACCTATAAACCCTAAACCTTAAATTGAAACAACTATCCCTAAATTCTAAAACCCTACACCTAAACCCCTGAACTCTATACCCTAAACTAACACCCTATACCCTAAAACTAAGGCGATTGTGGAAACTGAAAGTTTCCACCGCCAGTGTATAGGATATTAATCCTTATAATATTATGATACTAATTAGTTATAATTTAAACATTTTTTTATAAAAATATACAATACACATATACTTTTCGATTGAGCTTTCAAAAATAGCACAATTTTTCGTTGTTTTATTATTTTTATTCGCGGATTCTTGTTTATGCTTCATTTGGATGGCTGTTAAGTCTCAAAGTTTCACGCTTTCTCAGTCCAGTCTCCTTTGCTCACACAAGTAAGCATCAAACCATCCTTTTAATTTTAGTAATCTTTTGAAACTGGAATCTTCTTCTTTACAATGGTTCGAATTTTTGTTTTTTTAATGATTGTTTGGTTCAAGCAAGTAAATACATATATGAATTCCCAAATCCCAATATGTTATTGCTTTTTACATCAAAATGCCTTTCTTCTTAATGGGTTCCCTTCAAAATCATTGCTTTTTGTGTTTCTTCCATTGACAATCTTACTCTCCATCTGTTATGTGTGAATGTATTTTCTAGTAGATTTTCAAGTTTTGAGCTTGAAATTGAAAGTGGGTATTAAAAAATGGATTAATATCCTATACACAGGCGGGTAAACCGAAAGTTTACACAAGCACCTTAGTTTTAGCGTATATGAAGTTAGTTTAGTGTATAGGGTTTAGGGGTTTAGAATTTAGGGATAGTTGTTTCAATTTAAGGTTTAGGGTTATAATTTAGTTTCCACCGCCTGTGTATAGAATATTTATCCTTAAAAAATTGTAGCTTTCAACAGTTTTTTGTTCAAAGTCTTAAGCTTGATATAATCTTTGTTTGCTTTTTTGTTCCTCCTTTTGTTTTAGTCAGTGTATTGCAGATTGCTTATGACCTGTTTGATGTTTTGCAGAGAGAAAGAGAGATAGAGGGAGAGAGTTCTTCATGTGTATGATTTCATATCTGGAGTGAAGAACTAATTCCATGGCTTCCAAATTGTTTAGAACTATTCGAATGAATCGAATCCACCCATTTTTGCTCTGCCCTACTGCATTATTTAGCGGCAGGAATGTTGCTCTTTACTGCACAATGAAAACTTCTCAAACTCAAACCGCTACACAGGAAAAGCAGCAGCCTCCCAAAGTCAAAGTCCCACAGCATGCTCTGAAGAAAACAGTCGATAAGATCACGAGAGACTATGAGGCAATCATCGGAATCGAGACACATGTCCAGCTTTCGACTCTCACCAAAGCTTTCTGTAGCTGTCCTTACAATTATGGATCCCAACCGAATACCAGTATCTGCCCCATTTGCATGGGATTGCCTGGTGCCTTGCCGGTTTTAAACTCGAGAGTGATTGAATTCGCAGTGAAATTGGGACTTGCGCTTAATTGCAAGCTATCTCTAAACTCAAAGTTTGATAGAAAGCAGTACTTCTATCCAGACCTTCCAAAGGGTTACCAAATATCCCAGTTTGACATCCCGATTGCAACTGGTGGTTACGTTGATTTGGATATCCCGCTTGAGTTCGGTGGTGGTCATAGGAAGTTTGGCATTACCAGGGTTCACATGGAGGAGGATGCAGGGAAGCTGCTTCATTCTGGAAATGGGGCACAGGTAATTACTTCTCTAATATATATATATATATATTGCTTTTTTTCTCTCCTGGAAATGCAATCCATTTCCTTTGCTAATGACATTTCAATTACTCTTGCTGCAATCCGTTCATATGTGGTGTAGGTTTACTCGAGTTCATTAACATGCTACTTCTATCATTACGAATGCCCGTCAAGTGGTATTTCATGTTGCTGGCTTGTTAATAGGAAACAATAATGCTATTGCTTTCTCCTTTCCTTTTTGCCCCCTTTCACCAATTCTAGATGGTTTAGGAGGCAGTTTACTGTCTCGGTCTTTTCCTTATTGACATTGTTGGTTATCTTTTGCAGGTTGATCTAAATAGAGCAGGGGTGCCTTTGCTCGAGATAGTTTCTGAACCTGATATGAGAACTGGGATTGAAGCTGCTGAATATGCAGCAGAATTGCAGAGGGTGGTTCGATACTTGGGAATTAGTAATGGAAATATGCAAGAAGGCTCACTTCGCTGTGATGTAAATGTATCGATTCGGCCAATTGGACAATCAGAGTTTGGAACAAAGGTAAACACTTGCTTACAATACCGTGCCTGAATTAATGAGATCTATGGTTTACGTACGTCTTTCTAACAGTTTTGAAGTATGATTTAATGGTCTTCTATTAATATTTTGTTGTGCTTATGATTTAATACTTTGCTATGAGATAATTCCATCATTCTATCACATTTATACTGCAAAGTAAAAGAATTGAGTTGGTAAAATTTTCACTATCTGACAGAGATAATCTTATATTGTATTTGCAGGTTGAAGTAAAAAATTTGAACTCATTTTCATCAATTAATAGGGCAATTGATTTTGAGATATCGAGGCAGGCGCAACTTCATAGTCAAGGCCAAGGCAATCAAATTGTACAAGAAACTCGTCTATGGGAAGAAGGCGCTCAGGTTAGGGACTTAGGGCTGCATCTTAATATCAAGTTAGTACTAGTCTAAGATACGATTGACAGTTTACTTTGTTGTTACTTATGTACTCTATAAACCTTCCTTCCCTTTTGTAGAAAACTGTTACGATGAGGAAAAAGGAAGGACTTTCTGATTATCGATATTTCCCTGAACCAGACCTCCCTGAAGTTATTCTCACTCAGGAATATGTTGATAGCGTTCACAACTCTTTGCCAGAACTTCCCGAAATGAAGCGTCGTAGGTATGAAAATATGGGGTTGAGCATGCAGGATGTTCTTTTCCTGGCAAATGACATGAATGTAAGTCCTTGAAGTACTATTCTTTGTTCATAATGGCCGGTAATATATCCATCAGCGTCCAGTTAAGCATTAGTGGTAGCAAGCTTTTTCGTTTGTACCTTGTTGAATTTTCTTTAACTTTTTACTTAAAGTCCCTACATGGCCTCTTAAAATTATCTTGTTTGGGATCATAAGAAAATGATCTAAATTGGCTTTGTTCTTCACATTATTAATGTCTAAGGTTGCGGAATATTTTGATGCAACTCTTTCAAGTGGTGCCGACTTAAAGCTGGCTGCCAATTGGATCATGGGTGATATTGCTGCCTATATGAAAAACGAAAAGCTTTCCATTAATGAGATCAAACTTACACCCCAAGAGCTAGGGGAGCTGATAGCTTCCATTAAAGGTGGGACTATCAGTGGAAAGATTGGAAAAGAGGTAAAGTTATCCTTCTTTGGGTGAAACAGTTCAAACTTTTGAGAGTCCGTTTTTGATTTGCAGGTATTAAACAAATGACCGAGAAAGGAAAAAAAGAAGCGTTTCAGCTATTTCAACATAAAATCCTTATTCTTCGATGGTGTCAATGATTCTACCGTTTTTAAACAATGTCCTAAAACGTGCAGATACTATTTGAGCTGCTAGCCAAAGGTGGAACCGTCAAGGGACTCATAGAAGAGAAGGACCTCGTTCAGGCAAGTTAGACCTATTGCTTTCTTTTGAACTTTAATGTCCCCTTGTGAATCGTTGTAAGATTATGGAAGTGATTTTAGTTGTAATTCTTGAAGTCTTCGAATATGGAAGGATAGGATTATAAACTTAACCAAAACTGAACCCATACAAGCAAACAACACGAAACATTTTGGTGAATGTCGTAACTCGTAACTTTAGATTATCAGCGTATATAATTAACTGCAAAGTGCATATCGTTGACCTTGGGTTTGAGCTGGACTGTTAGAGTTTTACTGTTTCTCATTAAATGAGCATCTGAACGGTAGCTTGGAGTCACTCTAAGCAATATAAAGAGGAAGATATGACATAGACCCAAATCCAAATAAGCTGATATGTTATTTCTCTGATATTTTTTTATTTGAATGATGATTTATTAGAGATTATGAGGCACATTTTCCAACATTTGCAGATAAATGATCCTGTTGAGATTGGCAAAATGATAGATAAAGTGATATCAGAGAATCCGAAGCAGCTAGAACAATATCGTGGCGGTAAAACTAAGCTACAGGGCTTTTTTGCTGGCCAGGTACGTTAAATTTACACCAAAGTTACATTTCATTTGCTTGTATGAATTTGATGGCATTTTCCTTCTGAAAATAGTGACCATATGCAGGTAATGAAACTTTCAAAAGGCAAAGCAAACCCTGGCCTATTGAACAAAATCCTTTTGGAGAAATTAAATGCAAAAAGCTGAAGGTTTTATAGGTACGTATCTGTGCATCGGTCCTTTGACCAGAATAATAATAACTTGTGAATACAGATGCATGTTGTGCACTGATACATATTTGCCTTTGAACTACATTTCAGTAACTTCTCGTTTTTCTCAAAGTACTCGGTCTGAATCATATTTGAATAATAGATACGGAGTATGAATGTATGATCCTCCAAATATATGAAAAAAATAGAAAATGAGTCTTATTTGTTGATACAGGAACAACAAACTGCAAGGTGGAGGAACATATTGAAGTCTGAGTCATTTGCTGAGTTTTCAATACCGAGTTCATATAAATACTTTGCACCATTTTGATTGAAAGGAACAAATGGTATTAGACTAACAGATGTCCCCTTGTATTTTTTTTTTAAGATTTATTTTAGCAGATAAGTAATGTCTTTGCTCATAAGGTCGAATGAGTTCCGAGTATAATCTTGTATTCAATAACTTAAATTTCAATGGCTGAACTTGAAGTTTAGCTTAGTTGGTCCAAACTATCATCCTTAAAAGGTGGTATTCAGTAGGTCTCGGGTTGAGTCCTAGCGACTGCAACTTCATCCCCTGTGCCGAGTTGAGGCCTCCTTTGTGTCCCGATTACTAATTATTATGCCGGGACTTGAATCTCAATATCTTTTATATTTTTAAGTCCTCCTTTGAGTCCTATGCCGAGTTATACCGGACCGAATAGTTATCTGCGAATCTTAGGTGATTTATTTCTGTATAAAACATGGTTTTGTTGGCATTGACCAAGTCTAAAGGATTCACCAAAATTAGCAAATACAACCAGAGGGGACTGATTTATAAGCCCCCAAAAATAGCTCAAAGCCATCCAATCACAAAATTAAATCAAACCATTTGTTAATATGGTAAACTTCATGAAAGGCTCACCACCACCAAAATGACAGCCTCATATTACGTGCCATTGTTTTCCACTTCAATCCCAAAGACCTCTCTTCCTGGTGGTTCAGGTGGTGGTGGTGGTTTTGATTCATTTTTTGCTGCTAGTCTGAAGGCCATTAATGGTGACTCCACCGGCTCGGAAAGTAATGGTGATAGCTGACCCGACTCCCCACTCTGCGTCGGCTCTCCAATACGCAATTTCCCATGCATTGCTCGAACAAGATGAACTCATCCTTCTCCATGTCGAGAACCAAATCACATGGAAGAACACATTGACCACTTTCCTGAGGAGGCCAAGCCTTGCTTCGGGTGCAGGTGCCAGTGCCATGGTGCCTACTTTCGGTCCCGATTCGTCGACCGATGTGAATTTTCTCGAACAAATGAAATATGCATGCGAGATTGCTCAGCCTAAAATCCCTGTACGTATAGAGAAAGCTGACATGGATGGCAAAGATAAGGCTCAAGTAATCATTTCTAAATCCAAAGAACTTGGAGTTGATCTTATTATTGTAGGCCAAAAACGAAGCCTCTCTTCAGCAATCCTTGGGTGAGTTCTATACCCTTCTCTTCTATTTGCCAACAAACTGAAACGTTATGTACATTAGAATTCGAACCCCGAATCTTGTTGTTCATTCTTTATTCCTCCGTTTACAGGTATAAGCGGTCTAGCGGAAATATGAAGGGATCAAAACTGATTGATACGATAGAGTATTTGATCGAGAACAGCCCATGCAACTGTGTTGCAGTGCAGAAAAAGGGACAGAATGGAGGCTATGTCCTCAACTCCAAGACCCAGAAAAATTTCTGGCTCTTGGCATGAAATTTGGTCAGGTTGATATCTCAACTGAGCTGTGTTATTATTATATCATGAATTTATTTTTCTTCTCATCTTTAGTGATGAAATTCTGTTTTAGATTACTTTAGAGATTGTAAGTTTGACATTTGTATATATAAATCTATATACGAGTACAATAATACGGTTAAAAAGTTCGTATATATACCCATGCAAGGTGTATATCTGTATCTAATAGAAAAGGTTGCCGGACTCATGTCGGAAACATACCGATATCCAATATTTACTCCTGAATCATAGCATAAACTTTAAACTGAAACACAGTTCAATGCTGATTGATATGAACCTCAAAATGGACTCATAGATAGATGCTGAATAAGTGATGACTTGAAAATTTTACCCTGTTACAAGGGTGGTGCATGTACAAAACAAGTGGAGCAACCGAGATCCAAGGCAAAATTGTTGCGGCCACTTCTACATCGATTCGGAACCTACTGTTAAAAAAAATTACATATCGATGTACATTTGATGGATAATATTAAGCATGTATCCCTGTTTTAACTCGCTAGGCGACAGTTATGCTATTGAATGAGAGACTGGATGTGCCGAAATTCTGATGCTTGCCATCAGCCAAATTGGCAACCGGGAAGCCTTGACTTAAGAGTTGGTTGATTAGAAGAGTTTCGAGTTGGCGAGCAATGCTTTTCCCTGGAACTGTTAAGTACAAGAAAGAAGCATTTTTCATCCCTTCCTTGGAACGATGTGTACGTACTCGACCATCGAGATCATCTGTCTGCTCACAAAGACAAATTCATGGTATAAGATTTACATTTGGAGATGCAACTTTCTTTTTAACTTCAAAGATCAAATCAATGATAACGATGAATAGATTAGAGAAATACCTCTCCAATGTATAGTTTCTTATCAGGTCTGAACATGATATAAACGCAAGAAGCACCGATAGTTGATGGAGGCGGTTGTTCCCTAGCAGCAATAGCTACACAGTTTAAAACAGGAAGATCTGATGTGGTTTTTGGCTTATAGAGCTCTGTTAGCTTCTTCTGACATATTAAGGTAACAGCTGTCTTAACGTCCTGCAAGACTTCCATTTTGTTTGTTGGCTCAGTCTTACGACCGAGAGATCCTGCCGGAGCTCTATTTGATTGAAGATAAGCTCCTTCAGAACCAAACTGTGCAAGTTGTTCGTCGGATAGTCTGGAAGATGCTTCTTTTGCATAGACCGATGAATAAAGTTCTTCAGCTCTTTGTATTATTGCCTCAGCAACTCCTTCCTCCTTTGCTGTTTCAAATGCAAGGCTTTCTCTACAGATCCCGTCAACCAATTTCCAAGTCGGTTTTGTTTGCCCATTAACATATTCCGTAGCCATTGCTTTATAAACGGTGTTCTTCGTACAAAGTGGGAGTGCAAAAATTCCATGCAAGTGAGTCGAAATGATACCTAGACACCCAATTTGATCAAGAGCCTCAATGATGCTACCGGCAATGCAAGTCCCTTTTGCTGTTTCTGTTCCTCGGCAAATTTCATCTATAAGCACGAGACTCCTTGAAGTGGCTCCATTAACAATAGATCGCATCTCTGACATTTCTACCTGAGAATTTTGAAGTAAGATGCACGGAACACTTTATATTTCCGCCAATAAATAGTGATTGAGAAAATTGAAAGACCATTTCAGCCCAAAAGCTAAATAGCTACCACTGTAGGTGAAATTCTACTCAACATTCTACGGAGAATAACATACCTGAAATGAGCTTTTCCCATCAGCTGGGCTATCATATGATTTCATGTGAAGCATTATCGAATCAAATTGAGGAATTAAGGCTGACTCAGCAGGAACCATAAATCCACATAT
Source organism: Hibiscus tridactylites (assembly GCA_958450335.1). NCBI lineage: Eukaryota > Viridiplantae > Streptophyta > Magnoliopsida > Malvales > Malvaceae > Hibiscus > Hibiscus tridactylites. Next base: position 73,019,753 of record OY288289.1, on the reverse strand, counting down.
TCCAAGTAATGCAGCTGCACAAATCGATCGAAGCAAACTCGATTTACCACCCCCATTTGGTCCTGTCAAAAGAAACAATGACTGCATATCAACCGTATTATGCACAGCACTGCCTTCAGACACATCAAACCAATACGGTGTCAGTCCCGTTATCTTCATCCCTTTCGTTTCATCAAACAATTCTCCACCCTGCATTAAATACATAAAAGGAAAAAGCTCTTTATGTATAATGGCCTAAAGATTATTCAAAAATGATAACCATTTCTTGTTGTAACTGAAAATCTTTAACTTGTCACACTACATCACAAGTAATTTGATCATTGACGTGAGTATTGTGTAGTATGTTGCGCTTTCTTGAATGATGCTTCAGGTCATTACTAGATCTACTACGAGTCAACATAATCACCCTGTCAGAATGACAAGACCAAAAGACAAATCATATAGTAACATTTTGAAGATTACCTTAGAACTACTGAATCCTGTAAGCGTAGGGAAAACCCATTTCCTTCTTCTCCCCTCGCTGCAAAGTATCAATGAAATCATGATCAGAATACCTTTCGAGAACACGTCAAGTAATAGAATGAAGAAGCTTAGTATTTTTTATATACAACATTATTCGAACTGATAAAAAGCTAACAAAGCTCCAAAAAGAGCAAGTGCATTAAACATTAGGAATTTCTTCACAAAATGCAAATGGTATACAGTTTGAGGAATTTAACCCGTGAATTTTCAATTCATACACCATGACATGAATGTCTTGATAAAGGGAATATATATAAGAACTTTCATATGGATAATATGTATAACTGACCTCACATGAGCAAATAAAGCCTTTGCAATAACAAGCAGCATAGAAGCAAAGACGAGGATGTTTATTTTAGTCTGTAACTCAGTAGAAAGTCCTCTTAACAATTCCAAAACTCTTGCCTTTGCCTTCGCACCAGCATCATGGTACCTGAACACAAATAAAGATATTCTATTAATCATCAATCTGTCGTGAATAACTATGCTACTCGAACTCGGGTGTGAGTGTTAGATGAAAAGTATGTGCTTGAATGTTCAATCTCTTTTTAGAAGACTTTTCATGCATTTGAAAGTTCCTTAGAGGGTCATAAACTCATACCCATGTCCAAATATGTGTTGGACAAGGGTATTTCAAGAAAAATGACAAGTCGAAGCAACATAGGTGAAGAATAGAAATGTATGCATTTCTAGAAAGGGACATGGTAAAATCTAATAGCACACCTCATTAAAGCGTCCTCTACCTTCATCGTGGTAAACCATTCCTCTCCAACCTTTCTACCTTTGGAATCTAAAGCGGGCTTAAGCTGCTTAATTTGTGCTTCCCCGGGAGTACCAGCCCATACGGCTGGTGCAAACCGCTTTCCCTTAAACCAAACAGCTTCATGTTCTCGAGCATATAATATTTCTCCCTTTGGTCCACCAAGTGGAGCTGAGGTGGCTCTTATTCTTGAGAGAATGGGGAAGAAATCCTCAGTTATCTACAAGCAAGTTAAACACCAGAGAATAAAGGGGACTGCACATACTATAAAATGAACATTGGAAAGGATAACACACAAATTAGCACCTCGCGGATTTCCACTTATTCATAAAATGTACACTGGGAAATCAAATTTTAGGCCAAAAATTTCAACTCATAAGACTTCTCAATGAAATTACTGACCAACCCATGATGTCCTATCATCAACTGGAAAAGTGCAAACTGTGTTGCATCATGCATGAAACATTGTACTATAAACGTACCACTGATGATAAGGCCTCAGCTGCCCTTTCAACTTCTGCAACTTCTTCTTCTATATGGATCTTCTTGACTCGCCCTTTCCACGAAGATTCCATATCCTCAAAAAATTCACCGGGAATATTGGCATAAGAACTAATCTGTTGATCACTTTCACCATCCAGAAGAATCATTTGACCAATTCTATCTGAAAGCCATTCGCACTCACTAACCTGGAAAAAAAATCAAGAACCATAAATCATACATATAGGCCTTTAATTCTAGAAGAACATAAAAACCGTGCTCCACTTACATTTCCTACTTATACAGACTGCTATACTTACCAGTGTCTCAAAGTCAATTTTCAACCCCGTGGCCACCCATGCAGGATCCATCAATAATTTCAGAATTTCTCTGAGATCGATACTTCTATGCATGTGCAATATTTCATCAACAACATTTTTTATTCTGCAAAATTCAATATGGTTGGCCTCTCTTAGTTCTAGTAGCTTCACAAGCTGCAAAACAGTCAAACCTCAAGAATTAGAAACAAAAGAGCAAAATAGAAAAGAACATGAAAACTGCGGACAAGCAAGATGAGAATAAAAGGGGTAAAACAATCAACATATAACACTTTCCTCTAAGGGAATATGCAAAATAAAAAATAGAGAAATTAGAATAATACCTTTGAAGATGAGACACAAGTAAACTCGGGAATTGAGCATTTGACATTGCTCATAAATCTGCAAGTTGCTGCACATGAAATATGAGTTAGTGCAGAATCTGAATTGCACATATATGTACTATAAAATTAACATAGACTATCATGTGTCGAACAACCAAGAGATATGATAAATAGCAGGAATAATTATTCAAAATGATTTAAAACATTTTAGACAATTGCAAAGCTCGTCTCCAGTTTCTGGTCATCTAAGTAGCATACTCTTTGAAAGAAGCATCTTTAGTCGAAACATTTCTTGGCGACTCCTAAGTACATAGTCAGTAAAACCTTCGATAAATAATATAAATGTCTCATTATTGTTCAAGTTAGAATTAGACCAAGTTACTATAAAGATGCATATTCTTACTAGCTCATAATGGAAAAACATAGTTAAATAATGGACATCAGCAAAATATACGAGCATCCCATTGCCAATGCTGCATAAGTATAAAAAAAAATTCACATCTCACCTTGAATCGTGGATGCAATTTCATGAGCAGGAGGATTAAGAAGAAGATCTCTAATATACCTGAAAATCAGCAATTAACAAAATTAGAAGGCAATCACTTTTTTCCAATAGGTCTCGTGAGAATTTCTCAGTCACTGGAGATTAATCCATACAAAGTTGATTTTGCAGCCACCCACTACAAATCAATTTTTGAGACTTAAATCAACTCTAAATATTCCCAAATTTTAGACAGAAGAGAAAATATGAAACAAAATCCATATCCAGCAAACAAAAGGTTTTTACTTACAGAGCAGGTAACCCAGTGCAATTTGATGGAAGCAGCACCTTCAATAAACAAGGTATTCCTTCTGTTGGGATGGCACCTGGAAGAATGTATCCATGGACAGAAAAATACTGAAGGACTCAATATTAAGCAGACAATTGGATATTAGAATGAATAAAAGAAGTTAAACAAACCAATCTGTGTTGCTGTTCCTAGATGTAAAGAACGGGGTCTGTTTTCTGAAGGCACGGTGACATTTCTGAAAGTAACCTCATTGTCAAGCCCATAAAGCCCCTTTACCTAAGATGGTTGAATAAAGCATAAAATGTAATTTTAATAAAAGGTACGGCATACTAAAGTATAGGCTTTACTTAGATCACATTTGAACCTTATACAGTAACTCGGCGAGAGGATCGCCTCCAAACCACTCAAATTGTCTGGCAGTGCATTCTCCCCACAACAGACCTCCTGCACCAAATTCCCCCCAACGAGAAGTTCCTGCAACAGCCTCTAACACAGTGAAAAGCTGACCATATAATTTAGCATAAAAGGAGAAGAAATAAGCATTTACCAGACTCCGAGAATAATTTTTTTTATGAAACAGGGGTTATGAATGCTATTTCATGATAGATTTCCTATGGACCAGAAATTTGAACCATAATCAATGTTCTTTCTAAAAAAATAACCCATATTCCCAAAATTGAATATTAGAATGGCAAATGCTCAAAAACAGAATATTAGAATGGCAAACAATTGGAGAATAACTTCTACATGTCATCAAGAAGAGTTTAGTCGAAAAACTAGAGACCAAGCTCCCTTTATGTAGATAAATAATCAACAGACCTATGAATTTTAAGCTGTATTTATGCAATACCTTTGAAGGCATCATTTCAGTTAACCCGTATAGCATATCTTTTATGCTTTGTAATTGTATCCATTTAGCAAGTTATAAACATTCACCTTGAGCAAAGAGTAACATAGGATAAATGTTTCTTTTGCATATTCTTCTGATGACAACATGCCATAAAGAATGAGCAAACCTGAAGCATTGTCTCTCAATGATGAATGAATAAATAGGTGATGATACCGACAGGTTCGCAGCTTGGTTACCAATGCTTCTTCAGTAAGACCATCCTCTGATGAATATGTCTTCATAGTCTCTAAGACCAAAGTTATGCAATACCCCCTTGCAGAACGTGATATCCCTAAAGAGGCAGGGGTGATTCATTATTACGAGCCTGAAGCTTATCAAAGAAATGGAACTTGAAAGCACCCATAACAAGATTTTTTGTCTCTCTCAACATGGGTATGCAGGCATTCAAGCAAAGGCAAAGAGAAAGAATGTGATCACAACCATTCAAGCTTAATATTTATCCATAACGGATTAAATGGTAGGTATTATCATATTGCATACTTGCAGTCCAATACAAAGAAGACGAAGAAAAAGAGAGAGAGACACTAGGGGGTGGCTGCAATCAAGAATGACACTATAGGGGCTAACAGAAATTGCTTGCAAGAAACTAAAAAACTTTTTTCAAAACATTATCTAAAGAAACTAGATTATAGATGATGACAAGTAATTGTTCATACCAACAACAGGCATTGGCTCTGGAAAATCAAGATCATGATCAACCCCAACAAGTCCAAATACATAAGGACTACCTGGATGTGCATGCCTGAATACTTAAAAAAACAAGTCAGAGCATGGTATGAATGTCAAAAACGCCATAACAAATAGCTTTTAGATTAAAAATATACGCCAAACAAATAGACAAGTTTTGTAGCATAAGTGTTTTCAATTTTCTAAACCTCCAATAAATAACTTAAAACCAGATTCATAGAGAATTGGCACCTTTTAACTGATAACATGTTCCATGAACTAAAGTTATCTTTTAAAAGCAATGGCCATCAAAGCTACACCAACGGGCATAACATAACGTAGTAGCATCATAAGCTAAAAGGGGTTGTTAAACTATTTTACCCAGATATAAAACGCCCTTTACGAGAGCGGGCTTGTGTTGGACCTTGAACTTCCTCCACAATACACTACAAGAGGTATGCCATAAAGGAAATTCAAAGAATCAGTTCCCAACCAAAATTTTTATTTCCATTTTTTACTCTAAACTTGAATTAATGCATCAATATAACTGTACTCACCACTGAAAAACCATTCTGTGTTAGATCATCCAAAGTTTGTCGCAGATTCTGTAAAGGAGCAATTAATCAAAAAAAATTACGATGACACAGACTAGGAAGAGAAAAAAAAATCAAAGGGTCCATGGAACAGCCAAGAATCAAACAGTGCTTAAAAAGTTGCACTATTTATTTTTCATGTTAAATTTTTTCCCTTTTTGTGTGCGATGAACATGAGAACTCTAGATTAATTGATAGAGGAAACCTTATTCAAAGAATAATTTCAAACTATAACAGCAAGCATAGCAAGATGGATCCAGTACCACAACAGGACAGCCAGCCCGTGGAATACTATCTGAACGCAAACCACCAAAAGGATTCAAACCAGCATATTCTACAAGAATGCATGCATCTATCCCAAGGGCTTCATAAAAATCCCCAACCTGAAGACACATTAAATTAGAATTTCTAGCACTCATCAAAAACTACAAAAATGGTATGTAAGGAACTGTTAGGGAAATTCTGCAATATACCCTGCAAAGCAAAACTTCACGTGGAAACTTTGACTTGAACTGCAATATCTCCGCATTGAGGGTTCCTACTTTCAAACTGCAATAATAAAATAAATTAACGAACTATATTCCTATTTAAAATTGAATGGAAATGGCTTCTTTCAAGCCTAAGTTTTGCGTCCTTAAGTGCTACTTAGTTCATATGTCTTAGATAGGAACTGTATATTAAAATGTCTAAATACATTTCAGAGAAAGGATAGAGAGTATTAGACTGCTGCATCCCTACTACCATGACTACAAATAAGTCTAATCTCCCCGTTAAAGAACTTTACTGTAGCAAAATGATACAAAAATAGGAGAAGTATGACTTTATCCAACTGAAATATAAAGAAAAGACAAGTATTGTACAAAGTACCTTCCATTTTTCAGGTTGACATCCAAACCAAGCAAATTGCTATACACAAGCCTCTTAATCAAATTGAGAGTGGAAGGCTTGCGGCACAACTCCAGTCTCTGCCACAAAAGAATGTAAAATATAAGATCTTAAAGAATCCAACACAAACAAATCAAATACTCTAATGAAGCAGACAAAAAGACACACCTCTTTCCACCAGACCATGTGAGAAAGATCCTTATCATTTAGGGGCTTATCTAATGCCTTACATTTCTTGGTGTATCCTCTCGAAGTCTTCTGATCTTTGAAACAGTGTATCCGCCCAAACTGTCTCCTACTGTTGTCAAGAGATATTTAGAAACCAGGAACTAAATTTACAAAAACAAAATGCAAATGGAATTATATAGCTAAGACAACTCAAAACAATCTCTTAGATAAAAATAAGAAACGTGTATAACCCAAATAAGCAAATAGCTGAAAGCCTGAAACTTTAGTAGTTAAAAGGGGGAAACCATTAACCTATTAGGATACAACCAATGAAACAAACCCTCCCCAAATAAGAAACAAATTGCAAATAAATGGACAATCTTTATTATCCCAAATACTTCTATTTCCCAATTCATCACAAATTTCTGAGAAATAGCTCGAGTTATGATATAATAATTTAGTAGTTAAGAGGGAATATCACTTCAGTGGATAATGAACTAAAAAGGGTTACTAAAAATAGCATTTTTAAAGCAGTTCCAAATAAAGAACTTATTCAACTATCCACATAAAGGCAATATCTGCACTTTGTTCACAGCATATAAAAACAAAAAGTTCACTATTTTCCCACACATTGCTTTGGCTGTTCCGTTTAAATTTTTCATTAGAATAATTCAAATGAACTGAGAATTAATGGAAAATAATTACATAAGCGGTGAAGGGCAATAGCAAGCGTGCTTGTTGAGAGGGGAACGAAGGAGAAGGGCAAGTGAACGCCATCTGCAAACCGAAACGACACCGTTTCGCGTTGCTAACCAGTACATGCTGGTTCAATCCGCCTCTCGATTTGGGGAGAAATTAGGGAATTGAAAGGGTATATGGTTTTCGGGGAATTTCTAGGGTTTTTAGGGGAAGAAATCTGTCTTCTTTCTCTGCTCACTTCAGTTCCTTTCCCGCCACATACAAATTGGGGACGAATAGGGATGGGCATTTTACCCCGGATCCGACGGGTTCCGACCCGGTCCAACCGGGTCAAATTTTTTAATGAAAAAATCAGGTTCGGATCAATTTTTTGCTAAAGATATACTCGGGTCGGGTTCGGATTTAGGGTGAAAAATATCTGACCCGACCCGAAATTAATAGTGTAATTTTTTCTTAAATTTTTTAGGCATATTTATAATAATACTCCTCTTTATATATATATATATATATATATATATATATATATATATATATATATATATATATATTTTATAATTAAGTCCTTAAAATTGAATTTTTATTTATAATTTAGTCCTTTAAATTATAATCTTTTATAATTAAGTCCCTTAAAATTATTTTTTTACAATTAGGTCCCTAAAATTAATTTATTTTATATAGGTCGGGTTGAGTCGGGGTCAGATTTAGTATATTTATTTTCAGGTCGGATCAGATCGAATTTTTTAAAGAATATTGTCGAATCGGGTACGGGTTTAGGGTATTTATTTTCGGGTCAGGTGCGGGTGGGCCAAAAACCCGACTTGTGTCCATCCCCAGGGGCGAAAAGGTTTTCTTTTTATTTTTTTCGAGGACAGGGCTCGTGAAAAGAAAAATATTTAGGAAAATTAATATACTAATAATTTAATAAAATAATTAAATGTTGAAAAGTATATATAATATTTAGATTAATCGGATATCGAATGTTTGTAATTTTATATAGGGTTAGTAATTGATAGAGTCGAGTCGAGTCGACTCATGTAAAAAATTGACTAGTGAATTTTGTTTTTTTAACTTAAACTTTATTTAAAGTTTTTTGTATTGTTCGAATTTTTATTTATTTATAATGTTGTAATACTAATTGGTTCTTTTTCAAACTAATTTCGATATTTTTTTTTTCAAATATAATACACATTTACTAAACATAATTTGAGAGACTCGACTTGAATTTAAAAATAAATCCACTAATTACTAAAAAAGAGTTATTTAAACTTTATTTTATAACTCATATTTTATTTTAAAAAAATTCAAGTCGATTTGAGGTTTTATGCATCGAACCGAGTCAAATTTTAATCTTTGTTACTTTTATATATTGTATTAATACATATAATAATGAAACTAAACTCGATAAATTTATACTATAAAAATATTTGGTAATTGCAAAATTCTCAGTATAAAAAATTGACCATTAGTGTATCAAATAAAAAGATGTACATATATGTAGGGGTGTTCATTGTCGGATACCCAGTTTACGGGTACCTCATTGCTCAGCCTTTGTCCCGGCCCATTATTTTTGGATACCCGTAAAATTCGAGTACTTAGGTAATCGGGTACCAAGTACCCGGTTCGTATATATCTTTATTTTTTTAATTCTAAAATTTCTAAAAAAATACATATTAAGCACAAAAAATATATTTTAAAAATTTAACTTAAAAGTATATACAAACATAAAAAGAATTTAGGGATTTAAATTTAATTTGGAGTGAAAATATTAAAAAACTTAAAATAAAAATATAATTTGAAATATAAAATATATATATTAAAAATTATCGGGTCAGGTCGGTTACTTGGTAAGGAAAATCTTTCGACCCGTGTCCCGGAAAAACTATTGGGTCGGATAATTTTTTTTTAAAATTGTCCGTCTTTTTATGTTCGGTCGTCATATCGAGTCAACCGAGTTGGGTATTTTTAACACCCTGCATATTGCATTAGTCTCTGCAATAATTTCGGGGGGAAATTAACTGAGTCAAAACTATTATCATAATCAGACATTCACATGAACAGAAACATACTTTGTAGTCAAAGTGAAAAAAACTTGGATCCAAAAAAAAAAGTAAAAAACAGATCTTTATGGTTGGTGCCCTTCACGCGCTACTGATGTACTGTAGCCGTCACGCGACGGACACCATTGTTTCCGCCAATAAAGCTCGAAGCTTGATGGTATTTAGGGACCAAATAACAAAATCTTGAAACAAAGAGCAAAAATGGAGACACAGCAATCATGGAGATTGAGGCTATCTTTCAAGAATGCGACCATAGCTTTGAATATCTTCAATCTCTTAGTCGCCCTCTTCTTGCTTCAATGGTTTCTTTCTTCTGCTTCTTCTCGTACCAAATCCTCTCCTAATCAACCCAATTCAGGTTCTTTTTTGTTTTGTGTTGATTTGAATCTGTTTTTTGTTGAATTTTGCTTAAGGATATGATCGTATGAACTAACTAAGCTAAACCCAGATTTTTTTTTCTTTTGATTTGGAAGTTGGAGCGTTGATTTTGATTATATGAGTGTGTTTTTATAAATTAAAATTATGGTAGTTGTTAAATTTCCTTGTTTTGATGAATCTGCTGTTAAATTTGGGAAACTGGGATCAGGATCTTCTGTTCTCTTTTGGGAATTTAGGGTTTTGATCTTTGAAGTTCAAATTTAGGGCTTTGTTTGTGAATTTGGATTTCTTTTGGGTTTTGGATACTGGATTTGGTTAGGGATTTGTTGATTTTGAAAATCCGAATCTGTCCTTGTTTATCTGGATAGATTCTCTCTTGTAATCTTACCACCTACATGAAGATCCATTTTCTTTAAAGCTTCTGTATCTGTGAATTATATCCGAATACGATCCGTCGAATATATGGAAAAAAGACTTAGAAGGTGATTAAGCATATACGTATTAAACACTCGTTCGAATCCGGATAACATAGTAAGAAAAGATAGAGATATCTTGCATCTTGCCCTCTTGGATGAGGTTTTCCTCTGAAGAACAAGCTACTGAAGAATGATAAAACTGGGATTTTTGTTTGAATTGTTTTTCTGTTGTGATTGTTCTTGTCTGAAGAAATCATATCGATTAATGTTTTCAATGCAGTCAGGCTCGATTACATTAAGGAAGCCGAAGATATGCGCATTGCTATGCAACCTTTCAAGCTGATAAAACGAGTAAGTATACCATGGACTCTAAATCTCAGCTTCAACTCGAGAAAACGTAAAGCATTGTGACATATAAAGAGTTCTTTGCATTTAGATACAATACTCGAACTCTTAAATTTTTTTTGTTTTGAAAATACCGACATTCGACATTGTGTTCAATACATATCTAGACATGGGTACGGAAACATAACCTTTTAAGAACTCCCTAAATACATCCAAAAACTTGAAAGTAGTTTACTATAATCCTGTTGGATGCACAGCTATATTCGACGATAAACCGAATCTCAGTAGCACAGGTATCTAGCTTGTCATTTTCCCCTCCTGTGACTTATCCCGGTATATGTCAATTTATGGTACTTAAACCGTTGGTGTGAGCATCGGACATAGGTCGTGTCCAACCTGTGTTTATTTATTTTAAAATGTTCTTTCGTATATAAGGAGAGTCGTTGGAGGGTTATATCTGCATTTTGAGTGTCATTAAGATTAGCTGCAAATGTTTGTTGAACAAGTCCATGTGTATAAAATGATGTTTCTTCATTGAATCTTTCGTTATATTTTAGGTCAAGGAGATTCAGCAGGAAGCATATTCCGAACCTGAAACAATCCAACCGAAAGATGCAAAACAGACTGCTGCAGTCGATCTTTCCAAAAGGTTACAGGACTTCCGTACCCTAAACGATGCTTCTAGCTTGAAAGGTGAGCATCGGATATGAATATATATCTCGTTAGGTTGTTTTCGATTTTCTTTCAAGTTGATTTAATGTATTTGGATGATCGTATTATGTGCCACTACTTGAATATGCAGCTTTAGAAGAATGGCGAAAGAGGAAGATGGAGCGAGCTAGACAAAGGGAGCTGGAGAAAAATGGAACACAAGTCACCAAGGGTGAAACCATATGATCTTCGGGTGTTCGGTTCAACAGGTTAGTCCGATTCGGTTTTCTGAAGCCGATAGTCATCTCTCAAGCTTAGGCATTTGGGCCGGATACGTGAATTAAGTTAGGCGATATAAGATGTAAGAAATAACTCCATAGATGTGGATATATCCCACTGATATATACTGTAACACCACTGAACTTTGTCTAAGATTGTACCCATGTACCGAAAAAAGAACTCGAAGAAATTGAATATAATTGTGTCGAACACAAACTCATATATGTCTTGATAATAGCAGATAAATCAGCAAGTTACAACAGACATTTCTATTCCTGTACAAACATGTCCAAACTCGACACTCGTATATACATTTTCGGTTCAACCTACTGCAAAGAAAATAGGTAAAACAATGATAACAGGAAGGCAAAATCTTATCTGATACCATTGTAACAACATTCAGAGAAAGTGGTGAGGCACAAAATGTTCAAGGAATCTGATGAAGGGGGAAAATTCTGTTTTAGATGCATTGTTCGATCGGCACCTGCAGAAATTCACTTAAGTAAACGACTAGACATAATGAACGAACTTACTATGATAACACAGCTACAACAAACAGTTTTAGATGCATTGTCCGACCGGCACCTGCAGAAATTCACTAAAGTGAGCAACTTGATATAATGAAACACTCATGGTGTACTATATTTGCAGTAGAATATCCAAAACCTTCTTCTCAGTCTTTTGTTCCTAATCTGGGCATTAATAAAAGTACTATGCACTTTACAAATCAACAATCTTGCAGCATCGGAATCGAACAAGCAAACATATTGCAATTATCAAGCAACAGATTAAGAGCAAATAATTACAAAAAAAAAACATGTTATGATTTCATATAGTGTCATTTGATGTTAAATGGTTCACATTATGGGTTAGCTCACAGCAATCCAGTCATACTAAATGGTATGACCTTAGTCATTTTTAAAATACAAAAGGAAAACGAAACTAATACGGGGTATTTCCGATTACATTCTTCCCGACCTCAGATATCTTTCATTTTATGACAGCATACCTTCCAAATTAACAGAACATGTAGAATTTGTCCAAGATGTAGTTCCCATAGAAATACAAAACACGCCAGAAGAAATCTCAGCTCAGCTACTAGATCATTCAAATCCCTAAAGACTAATCCTAGCACGGTAATCTTCACCGTTACTGATAGATAATATAGATGACGAACCAATATGGGATATTTCCCGTATTGATTCATTTTATGGTATGACCTTAAGTCATTTTTAAACTATAAAGGGAAACGGAACTAATATGGGATATTTCCCATTACATTCTTCCCGACCTCCCGACCTCAGATATCGTTCATTTTATGACAGCGCACCTTCCAAATTAACAGAACATGAATTTGTCCAAGATGTTATTCCCATAGAAATACAAAACAGGCCAGAAGAAATCTCAGCTCAGTTACTAGATCATTCAAATCCCTAAAGACTAAACCTAGCACAGGAATCTTCACCATTATTGATAGATAATATAGATGACAAACTAATTTCTCCTTAGCTCAGAGAAAAAAAAATTCAATGGATGAACCAAAGAGTACAAAAACGGCAGGATCGTTTTTAAATTATTTAGCTAGTCAATGAAAAATTCAAGAATGAAATAACCAAATAACAAATTTATGTCATTCACGGCCCTTAAAATTGAAGAGCAGGAATGATTAAAAAGAACAGTTTCATAGAACTGAGACGACATAAACTGTAGAATTAGACAGGAAAGACAAAACAAGATGTAGACTACTACAACAACATATACATTACATAAAGTAAGTACATTGCACTGTAGAAAACAAAATATGTGTTTAGAAGATAAGCAACTACATTCATTTAGCACTGTTAAGTGCCAAATGTCCCATCCTCCAGCATATGGCCGACTACTTGATGTATACAGCATGAAGTTGCACAAAGGAATAAATTCCTAGCTCCTACAAACAGGCATGGCGGACTAGACTACAAGAAAGCATGAGAAATACAAAATCAACAGCAATATAAGATAAGATGGTTACACCACAAATTATATGATTTTAAATTAACATATACAACTGGAAATGCTTGCAACAATTGGAAGTGGAGCTCACCTCAGTATATCACGTCTCACTGCCCCACTGCACCACATCAAAATCCAAAAATTCTCTTAGATATTTAGTTACAGATAGAGAGCTTCCCGGTCCATTCATCAGCTACACCATAGTCTATGCTAAGCTCTCTCAAAGGAGGGATATTCTCCATTGCAAAAAGCATTAGGTGAGGGAACATCAAGTTGTTGTGATCATACAGCACACACTGCACCAGCACATTCGGACTCGAACTATGGCTAATATAACAAGCAACATTTCTCATCCTCGATACATCCATTGCAAAATCTAAAGGTGGAATTGAGGGATATGATGGACACACATATTCAGGAAATATCCTAGACAAATCTCCCCATTCTGCCCATCGTTCAGAAAAGCGATTGGGATAAATCAAAGTATCACCATTCATCTTGAATACCTCTGCTTGGTCCCTTGTGAGAACAACCCCTGTATATTCACATATAAAAGCACCTGCTTGTATCAAGTCCAAGGACCTCACTCCCCAACCCGTTTCTCTTGATCTAAATATTTCCAACCTATTTCTCAACCCATGCTGTGAAACGCGGTTCCGACAAGTTGGTGGGCACTGGCAGAAATTCCCACATTCAAATATCACTGGTTTCCCTCTCAAGAGAATCCCACCGTAATCATACGCAAAATCACCTCCATTCTTCATAGCACAGAAACACCCTTCCGTGCACCCCGAAACACAGCCACATCCAGTACCATTACTCCCTTGACCAAATGCATTAAGAGGAAACACAGTGTTCACAAGGTAATCATAATACATAGGGTCATGATCAGTATCAATATCATTATAAAGAAAGATCGGAACTTGCTCTTTTTTCATGGAAATGTCAAGGGTCAAATACCCCGTTGGCCTAGCAGATAATGGCCTAGTCCGAAGACTCTCAGCAAACCTCAATATCGAACTACCCATCTCAGGTTGTCCCTCGATTCTCGACAGCCTAAACTTATAAACCCCGAAACCCGACTTCCCCACATCAAACCAGCAATCAAGAATCTTATATAAACCATCATAAACATAAACTTTACCCGAAACTCTATTCTCATATTTAATCCCTCTAATCACTCTTACCTCAATCCCATAATGCATACTCCTTTCTAGTGCCAAATTCCCTCCTTCAAGCTTTTGATGCATACATTGCCTTCCAAACTTATCTTGTCCACCTTGACCGGTATAGATTATCGAGTCGCCGGAATCTTCATCGTCCTCATACCCACCAGAAATAATAATGCTGGTGGCAATCGGCTCTCCGCTCGAGCTCTGGCTCGCAGGCAAGGTATCGATCCCAGCTTGAACTTGTCCATGTAAACCCACAACACAAAGCTCCATTCTGAAGAAGAAAACGTCACCAATTTCAATACCCGGGAGTGCACCCACTATTCGTTTATCACGGTTTAACCACAGATCCCGGTCCCTCATGACGCCAGCCGCCCTCAAATCGCCGCGAGTCCGTCGACCGTGTCCCGGTCCGGTTCTCTTCTCTTCCTCCGAAATGACTAAAATGCGGAGGGCATCGTACATCAATCGGGTTCTTCGGACAAGGTCCCGAAAATGCCTCTGGTCTTCAATTCCTAAATTTGTAACCCGAACCAGCTCATTGGATCTTCCGGCCCTCTTACGAGAAACGAATACGGATAAAGCTCGTTCGGGTTGGGAGCCGTCGGTTGGGCTGGGTTCGGAAGTTAGTTGAGATTGTTCGGGTACGGGCACGATGGCCCGAGAATCCGGGTCAAGTACTTCAACGTCGCCGTATTTCTGTATCCTTTGGGCGAAAGCAGAGCGGAAGAGCTCGGAGATACGGAAGTATTCGGAGTAAAGGGCGTTTTGGTCATCGGCGGAAGAGTAAACGTTGGACGGAGGGGTAGTTTCGGGATCATGAATGAAATCAGGGGTAGAATTGGAAACGGAAAAGAGTAAGTTTTCTGGTTGGTGAACAGTCTGCGTTAAGGTTGGCTCTGGCTCGTCGAAAGGTTCTTGTTTAGGTTCAATCTTGGGAGTTAAGAAAGTGAAGGTGGTTTTGCCGGCGGTGGGGGTGGAGGTGTTCGCGGCGGAGGAGGAGGTGGGGATGGTGGCGATATGCGGTGGTTCCGGGCAGAGATTGAGGTCTTGGAAAGGCACAAGAGAACCCATTTGGCAATTAGTTAAGCTTAAAAAAAAGGAACGATAAAGCCTGAAGGGGAATTAGTTAGGGTTTCTCAAGGTGCTTCCATGGCGGAAAATCGGAAGGTGGGAGAGGGAAATAAGACTTTTTTTTTTTTTGAAAGGAAAACAAGTGGTCCAACATTGTACCACTTGGACAAATAATAATATAGGAAAAAGAAAGGAAAGTAATCGACACGTTAGATCTTTTAAACAATATCCGAGATTTAATTAGGATTAACAATATCAGCTGATTTAGTAGGATGAGACGTTATATTTTTTAAGCAAGGTCGGGATTTAAATTATGATTTTATGAATAGAAAAAATTAGGTTGAGACTTAAGAGGAGTGTCTCATAATAGGTCTCTACAAAACTCGATCTAGATTAATTGATCAATGGATCGGATATTAGTGGTTAAACAAAAAATGGATATTAATAATAATAAAAAATATCTCAATGATTTTTCGTTTATAAATTTGTTTCCAACAAAACTTTTTCATAATCAAATAAGAGAGGAAGAATTCAAGGAGTGATGTCAAGAGTGACATGTTCCACTTAGGTGACTCAAATTCAAATAATTTAATTTACAGATGTACGTAAAATTATTCATATTTGAAATTGAATACATATATTGCATTGTACTCCAAATAAAATTATAAAATGTAAATTGTTTTAATAGTTTTTTTTTTCAATTATGATCTTTATATAAGTAATATATGCTCATAAATATGAAAATCACATGTAACCTTAATTACATAAATTTTATAATATACGAATTAATTACATATATATGGTTTATCCACTTATATTGTTTAAAACTCAAATAGTTTTACTCTAATTCATAGTCGTTATATGGGTAAAATTGATTGATGAGATTAACTCATTACTCTTTTTTTTTTCAAGTAATAATCTTCACATATCCTACTTTTAATCTCATCCATTTATTTCACTCATCAAAATGGTCACAAAATTTAACAAGATACTATAGTTGTAGAACTAGTGTTTTGATATAATAATTGAAAAATGTTTTTGACTAATTTGAAAAGAATTTAAAACTTGGTTTTAAGTCCAAGCAACTTGGAATTATGTTTAAGGTATTTTTAAGAGTTTTTTTGGAAAGATTTTTCATGTTTTTAATAGCCAAACTTGTGTTTTCAAAGTACCCGTATCGATACGGTTGTACCCGTACCGATACCTTTTTGCCTCAGTTTGGTCACTGCCAAAACCCATATCGAAACAGGCTTGGCCGTTTCGATACGGATCGGGATCGTTTCGATACGCCTGGTAAGCGTACCGATCCCCTTTCAACCACCCCAACGGCTACTTTCCCAACAGCCATTTAAAAGTGAACCCGTACCGATACGCCCTCAAGCGTATCGATACGCCTAGGCTGGCAAGAGCCCAATGGCTAGTTTCTGATGAAGGTCGTACCGATACGGTTCCATGCGTATCGATACGGATGGCTGCAGAACAACATTTATGAAGGGAAATAAAGTCTTCAACGGCTCCAAATCATCCCCAACGGCTAGTAACGGCTACAAACTCAATTGGGAGTATAAAAGGGACCTCCAAGCATCTTGTAATGGTTAATGCTTCAATTGTTACAACATTATGATGTCAAAATTTGTCTAGAGCCTAAATTGTTTATTTCTTGTTTAGACAACACTTGTGAGCTTACATTGTTAAATTTGCTCAAGTGTTTAGGTTTGGATGGGTGCTTAGAATTACAAACAAACACCTTTTAGAGGGATTTCTAGTTTGCTAAGTCTTTCTTTGTAAAGAGAGTGTTCCTTTAAGCTTTGGGTAGAAAGCTTTGAGGGTTGTAACGGTTTCCTCCTAATCCGAGAAAAGGGGACGAAATTCTTAGTGAATTTGTTGGAAATCCTTAGTGGGGGAGCTAAGGTAGTGGATGTAGACCTTGGTTAGAAGGTTGAACCACTATAAATCCTTGTGTCAAATTGCCAATTTTTCACCTCCCACTAAAACACTCATTTATCCAACTTCTCCACACTTGGCGAGCAAGAACGGTTGATCGAATTGAGCCCCTAAAATCTCAACAATTGGTATTAGAGCTTGACTCAATCGAAGAGGATTCACATCCTATTGAGAAGATCCGGCAAGCTCGATCAACATTTCACCAACCGGCTCAATGGCACAATCAATCGACAAACCGCATTTCTTCGACGGAGATCACTATGCCCATTGGAAGACAAAGATGAAATTCTTCTTGAAGTCAAGAGATTACAAGCTATGAGACATAGTTGAAGATGGTTCGTTCGTGCCTCAAGGAAGTAAAGCAGAATGGAGTGCCGACGATCGCAAGAAGATAGAGCTTAATTGCAAAGCTTTGCACATGCTCTTTTGTGCATTTGGCCCAACCATCTATGAGAAGATGTATTCTTGTAAGAGTGCCAAGGAGGTATGGGACAAGCTTGAAGTCACATACGAGGGAATCAATGAAGTTAAGGAGACCAAGATTGGGCTCCTAACCTTGGAGTATGAGAACTTCAAGATGGATCCGGAAGAGAACATCGAGAAGATGTTTGATAAGTTCTCCACTATCGCCAATGGTCTTAAAGGTTTTGGAGAAGCCATCCCGGAAGAGAAGCTTGTCTGAAAGCTCATCTACTCCCTTCCCGAGTCATGGGACTCAAAGAGGACCGCCATCATCGAAGCCAAGAATCTCAAAACCTTGAAGCTTGATAAACTCATGAGGTCTCTTCTCACTCACCAAATAATGAAGAAAAACAAAGAAGAATAGAAGAATAAGGAAGAGATTAGAGCAATGGGGAAGAAGAAGATCATGGAGCTAGGCATCAATGCTAGTGTCGTAGCTCTCAAATCCTCCACATGACATCATGTAGGTTCAAGTGATGAGGAAAGTGAAGATGAAGAGATGACTTATCTCTTCAACAAATTTGCCCGGTTCATGAAGAGCAAAATGGAAAAATACAAGCATGAATCGATGAAGAAGATGAAGAACTCCCACAAATCCAAAAAGAAGGGATCATCTTCAAAACAAGCATATGTGGCCACATGGAGTGATGAAGACTCCACCGATGATGAAGTAGCCCACCTATGCTTGATGGCCCTCAATGAGGGGGAGGTAACTTCTAACTCATCTATTTCGAATTCTTATACATTTGATGAGTTACAAGATGCCTATGATGATTTGCTTTTGGAATTCAATGCATCATTTTCCAAGAACAAAAAGTTGATTTCAAAAATAAAAATTGAAAATGATTTACTTTCCAAAACAAATCTTGAACTTGAAGCAAAATTGAAAGATTTTGAACAAAAATGTTTTGATTTACAAAATTTACTTCTCAAAGTTCAAAAAGAAAAAGATTTGATTTCTAATGAACTTGAAAAGAAAAATAATTTTAGAAAATCAAACTTTTATGTAAGACAATCTAATGCCCCTAGATTTGTGAATGGAAAATGTTTTAGAAGTGTTTGGGTCCCAAGGACTAACCACTTCAACTAAAAATGATGAAATTGAAAAATGGATTCCTAAGGGGACTAAATTTTGTGCTACTAATGTTTATGGATCCAAAGCAATTTGGATACCAAAAATTACTTGATTGTCTTTTGCTAGGTGTGATGGAGAGTTGTCAACAAGTCAAACTTTGAGGGGGAGCTCCATGCACACATAGCAAGAACACTTGAAGAAGGAAGGCTTCACATCCTCCCTTGAGTTCAAGTGTGGTAAAATCTAGTTGTTTTGCCTTCATTTGATTAATTTTCATTTAAGTCAACTAGTTAATCATATATGTTGAACTAACATTCTTATGATGCTTTGAGTAAGGGGGAGCCAATTTTAAACAAAATTTTTAAGTGTGTCATTTTTTACCTCTATTGTTATTTTGAAACATAATGTTTTACATTCTTTTTGATATAACAAAAAGTGGGAGAAATGGTTTGAAAAATTGAATTGTCAAATGAATAAGGGGGAGCTTTATTTTTTTTTTGACAAAAATATGGGCCTCATTAAAAACCCTCTCTCTAATAGAGAGGGAAAAGAGTACCCCACTACAAGATTTTATTCCGATATAAAAGATCTGTTCACACAAATATTCCAGTAGCTACACAGGTAAATACTATAAACCAACTCCCAAAAGAATTAACAGAGACATGAGTTGGAACCTCCCCATACACATTTACCCCACCCCTTTTTTCGCTAATTCATCTGTTGCATAGTTACAACCCCTGGGGATCCATCTGATGATCCAACCTTTTAACTGGATAAGAGACCTTAGATCTGAAATTTTATCCCGGAAAAAAGTTGGGGAATTTGTCGAACCGTTCAGCCACTCCACAACCAACTTACAGTCCGATTCAATTATAAGCCTATAGTCTGCACACCACCATGATTGCAAGAAAAGAGAAACACCCTTGAATATAGCTTCCAGTTCTGAAAATGCGGGAGGGCCAATGACCGTGGCTTCCGAGAACTGGAGAAGCTTCGAACCATTAGCATCTCGAATTAAACCACCAATACCCGCAGCATTTCTCTCCAAGGAAGTGGCTCCATCTGCATTCAACTTCAGAAAGCCCGCCGGGGGGGGGCATCCATTTTAATTGGATAATGTCTGTCGTTCTCCTTTGTACCAACCCATTTGCCAAGTTTAAGTCCCGGTACAGGTCTTCCATGGAAAACTCGGAGCTTTGAAACTTAGCTTTAAGCCACGCCACAATCCGAAGCTTAACCAGGGTTTGTAATTGACCCCAGTCCACCACCGACTTCTTGAAAATTACATCGTTTCGGTATAACCACACCGACCAAATGATCGAAAAAGGAATAAAGCAAAGCCATTTCTTCGATAGGAATCGAGCCGCTGCATTCCAACTTTCCACAGACACCATCGGATCCTCATGCAAGACCATCTCAAAGCCCAAAAACCTGCAAAAAGACATCCAGATTTTCCAGACTACAAAACAACTGAAAAAAAGATGTTCTACAGTCTCAACATGGGTATTACATAGGGGACAGAGAACACCCTCAGGGAAGTTGATGCCCCTCTTTCTCAGTTCTGCTCTGACCGGAGCTCTCCCGTTCATCACTAACCAGAAGAACGCCTCTACCTTAGGGGGAGCACAACCTAACCACACATTTCTTTTCCAAAATTCCCTCCCGCTGATGTGATGATTGAAAGCAGATCTGAAAGATTTTACCGTGAAGCATCCATCATTGGACTCCTTCCATCGAATCCAATCCTGATCTAAACCTTCTTTTGGGATCGATTCGAGACAACGAAATAAGTCCTCCCACTGCCGTCTTTCCTAATCAAAGACGTCCCTTCTCAACTCGATATTCCATGACCAGCCAGAATCCAATTTCCTTCCAATATCTGCAATGGCACAGAGCTTGTTTTTTGCCAATGCAAAGATACGCGGGAAGCGTACGCTGAGGGGACTGTCGCCACACCAACTATCCAACCAAAAACTTATATGTTTGTCATCCCCAATCTGAATTTCTAAATTATTTCGAAGAGTTTCGCCATACCTTTCATCTGCTTTGAAAGATTTCCATATCTCCTTCCAAATCCACGAGCCATTCATGGTTAAATCAGGATTCGGTAGTAGGCTGTTCTTGATTATAGGATTTCTAGCAACTATGATTTTTCTCCACAAACCATTAGGATCATTTCCGAATCTCCAAATCCATTTTCCGATCAGCGCCCTATTCATAACTTCCAAGTTTGCTATACCAAGGCCTCCACTTTCAAGAGGCAAGCAGACTTTCTTCCAATCCAACCAATGTATTCGCGATCTGTCCTCGCTTCCTCCCCAAAGAAATTTGGAAATCAACCCATTTAATCTCTTATAGATAGTTGTAGGCAACCTGAAGAGAGAGATAAAATAGATCGGAAGACTATTCAATACCGACTTAATCAAGGTGATCCTTCCCCCCAAAGAGAGGAATTTAGATTTCCAACCCCCCAATTTAACCTCGAACTTTTTAACCACTGGTTCCCACAAATTGACTGAATTTCTATTAGCTCCTAAAGGGAGTCCTAAATACTCAGTAGGAAACTTGTCGACTCTGCAGCCAATACTCCTTGCCCACGCATTCAACTCTTCCTCCTGAGTATTTATTCCAAACATTCTGCTTTTCCGAAGATTTAGCTTCAACCCCGAACAGAGTTCGAAAATTCTGAGAACCCTCTTGACGTTTCTAGCTTGTCTTTCTTCCCCTTTGCAGAAGATGAGAAGATCATCTGCAAATTGCAGATGAGAAATCTCTATGAACTGCCCTTGCTTACCAACATTGATACCATTAAAGAGACCAATTGACACCGCTTTTTGTAGCATCAAATTCAGGGCTTCCCATACTATGTTGAAAAGTAAGGGTGACAAGGAACACCCTTGCCTAAGCCCTCTAGATATATCAAATGCTTCCGTAGGTGAACCATTTACCAAAATGGAGATGGAAGCCGTAGAAACACACTTTTTAATCCAATTGCACCATGTGTCACTGAACCCACAGGCTTTAAGAACAAAAATCAAGAATTCCCAGCTTACCGTATCATAAGCCTTCTGAAAGTCAATCTTGAAAGCTATCGCCTTCTGACCCGATTTTTTAGCATGGTCTAAGACTTCATTAGCTACTAATGAGTAATCTAGGATCTGTCGACCCGGGATGAAGGTGAACTGTGATTCCCCGACAATCGAGTCAATCACCAATCTCAGTCTCTGCGCTAGTACTTTCGACAAGAGCTTATACATTCCTCCAACCAAACTGATGGGCCGATATTCATCCAGACTTTCCGGGTTCTTAGTCTTAGGAATCAGCGTTATGAAAGAATGATTCAAACCTATATCCCAAGATTTATCTCTGTGGAAATCATCAAAGAAATTCATTATATCCCCTTTCAATTCGTTCCAGAACTTCTTAATAAAGCCCATATTAAATCCGTCCGGCCCAGGCGCTTTGTTGTTGTTCGAGTCTGCCAGTGCTGTCCACACTTCTTCAACCGAAAAAACCCTGGTCAGGATAGCATTCTGCTCACTACTAATCTGCTTAAAATTCAGCAAGCATTCTCTAACTTCCAAGTGATTTATATTGTTGTAGGACTTATAGAAGTGATCACTAACCGCCTCTTTAACAAGATGTGGCTCGGAAATGGAAACACCACCCATTTTGATGCTTTTAATCGAATTAAGATTTCTCCTTTCCGAAGCAATCAAGTGAAAATACTTCGAATTTCTATCCCCCTCTTTGATCCACTTGGCTCTGGAATTTTGTCTCCAAATACTCTCCTCTCGCCTATATAATGCCCACAGTTTGGATTTGCATGATCGAATCTGCTCGTACACCCCCTGAGAGTCATGGCCATTTGACAATTTGTCTTCCAGAAATTCAATCTGTTTCTCCGCAATTTCTATCTCCTTCCTCGTATCCACTCTATTCCTTATAGACCAAGTTTTCAAAGTCTGTTTAGTCCCTCTAAGAATCGCTCCAATTTTCATATTTCGGCCTTTCAACTTTAACCCCTTTATTCTTTGTCTAACTACTTCTTCAAAACCTTTTTCCTCCATCCAATAACTGAAGAATCGGAAGGGCTTTGGGCCCCAATTGCAACAGTCAATAGTGAGAAGAATCGCGTTGTGATCCGAGATGGATTTCTCAAGAAGTTTCTGAGAGACATCCGGAAAGAGAGCCAGGAAATCAGCCGATAGCAAGAACCTATCGAGCCTCACAAAAGTCGGTGGATTTCTATTGTTTCCCCACGTGTATTTACCCCCAACCAACTTGATGTCAATTAAGTCCGCCTCTGATATGAATTCTCTAAAAAGTGAAATCATGTTTTGGTTCACAGTGAAACCCATCTTCTCTTCAACATCTAGATACAAATTGAAATCGCCCCCTACCACCCAGATTGCTTTTCTTGATTTCAGGAAATCCAATAGCTCCCCTACAAAAGCTGGCTTCTCCGAATCAGTCGAAGCACCATATACATTCACGAAGCCGAAACTTTCACCTGAAGAAAGAATGGACCCAAAAACAGCTATAAACCTCTGTTTAACCACTATTTCCGAGACTTTCAGCCAATTCGGATCCCAGACGCTTAACGAACCCCCGATGATCCTACTGCTGGAGAAAAAGAAAAATCAAACTGACCTCCCCCCCAAAAAATTTTCACCTCCCTTCTCAACACATTTTCGACCTTGGTTTCTTGGACAAACAAGAGTTTCGGCTTATTTTTGGACACACAGAATTTCAGAGCTCTTTTCTTCTCAAACCTTCTAATTCCCCTGATATTCCAACTACAAATTGTGTTCATCATAATAATAAATTTATAAAAACCCACACAAAGAAAGAAACCTAAGAGCTTCTATTCAATTCCCCTTCTAATTCCCTGACCTTGTCCACAACCGCCCTATGCCCCCCTTTAAAGGAAATCTCAAGCAATTTACTAACCTCCCAAACAGATTCTGCCTCTAAACCTTTCTCCGAAATTTCCTCCCCCTTTCTCGACGGCGACGGAGGAGACCTTCGGCAACCTTCATCCAATTCCAGCGAATCCCTCACCAATAATCTTAGCCGTTTTCTGTTGCAAGCTCTAAATAGGCTGAACTGGGCTGGAAGCTTTGACAAGACCGTGGGGTTGTTTGGGAAACTATTTGAAGAGGAATTTCCCGCTTGCCACAAAAGCAAGCTATCAAAGGAATCTGGGACAAACTCCATAACTGTTGATGAAGAAACGCACTTTCCTTTTAGATGAGATAAATCGGGAATAATTTCCATAAACTGATTCCCATTTGGTTCAACAACTTCATTAGGATGGCCCGTTTCCTTTTCCTGGGCCAAAGTCTCCACATGCCCCAACTCTATGTTACCAGGGGGATCAATTGGGGTTATATTCTCCACTGGGCCCAAATTACCCATTACTTCTGCATCTATTCCCACGTGTTCTATTGAATCATCCCATGAATCCACATCAGCCTCTTCATTACCAGCGGGAACACTACCATCATTGCGTAGGTTCCCCCGAGAAACGGAATTTAAGAATTCCCTCTCAATATTCTCCTCATTATTCAAGTTTCGAGGCGAATCATTAACAACAGGCGGCTCATTATTGCTTCTCCCCAGAAATTTCAGATCAACCGAACGCCACTCCGATTGTTCATCTGAGTCTTCATCGTCAGAACTCTGGTCAACCGCCGATTTTCCACCATATTCAAAGTTGTCGGAACCACTCCCAATTTCGACAGACCTAAAGCCAACTTCACCCTCTCCAATCTTCACTTTGACACAGTAAGAAAATCCCATCGATTTCAAAATAATTGAATCTGGGAAGTTAAAGGAGTTGACGGCTCTGATGGTAATTAGAGCTTTGTCTAAATGTTCTTTCTTCATTGTACCTTCGCTAGCCGAAATGAACTTGCCCCATCTGTTTCCCAGCGATTGAAAAACATTCCTGTGCCAGCAGAATAATGGAATGCCTACCAACTGTATCTTGAAATAATACTGAGGAACCCCATCTAACAGCAACGGACTAATATGCTCAAACCAATAGCAGAGCTCATCTTTCTTATTTTTCCATATGTCTTCCAAATGGGATTTCGATCTAAACATTATCACCACTGAATCATTATCATATCCCCATCTAATTATCTGAACTTCGATGTTATCATTTCCTAGTGCCCTTTGAACGAAATCTTTCTCGAAAGATTGTTTCAACAGACCCACCAAACAACAGTGTAGCCATTCGGTATCTTGGACAGGGAGCCGGAAGTTTAGTCTGTCATCCTCAGAATTATTGTTTGCCCCCATAGACCTTGAACTGGATTCTGGGTTGTTTGAGCCAGGCTTATTACGAAGAGCTTCACTGTATGTTCTGTCGTCCCTAACACTCTGATTTACGCGCCTAGAGTTATACGCCCGCTTACCCGGGTAATAACCATTATCCGGAGCTTTCCCTGACATCTGCTCTTTGCCTCCCGTCATATCTGTCGATCTGGGATATTTTGATAAAGAAACCCTAATAACGAAACCATCAAGTCGAACCCCATCTGTAATCCCAATGATTCTCTTCACATCTTCCTTCTCCCCCACTGTAATGAAAGCAAAGGTAGTGTCCTTATATTTCGCTTTCATGTTTTTTAAAGGAATAAACACCCTTTCAATTGCTCCATGGTTGCTGAACCATTCCCTGAGAGTTCTCCGAGAGATTCTCTTGCTGAGGTTGTCGACAAAAAGCGTCTTTCCGACTCCACCACCACTGGATCGAATCTGCTCGCCGGAAAGAGATCCGGTGTATCGTCGTGCCTCTTCAGCTCCTCCTGCTCTAGAAACTCCCTCCATTTCTTATTGTTAGTTCCATATAAATTAGGGGGAGCTTTATTTGATTTCATATCTTTAATCTCTTATTCATTTTTTTTAAGATAAAGGGGGAGAATCCCAAACAATTTTTCAAGTTGGTTTTATTATATCAAAAAGGGGGAAATTGTAGAACTAGTGTTTTGATATAATAATTGAAAAATGTTTTGGACTAATTTGAAAAGAATTTAAAACTTGGTTTTAAGTCCAAACAACTTGGAATTATGTTTGAGGTATTTTTAAGAGTTTTTTTTGGCAAGATTTTTCATGTTTTTAATAGCCAAACTTGTGTTTTCAAAGTACCCGTATCGATACGGTTGTACCCGTACCGATATCTTTTTGCTTCAGTTTGGTCACTGCCAAAACCCGTATCGAAACAAGCTTGGCCGTTTCGATACGGATCAGGATCGTTTTGATACGCCTGGTAAGCGTACCGATCCCCTTTCAACCACCCCAACAGCTACTTTCCCAACGGCCATTTAAAAGTGAACTCATACCGATACGCCCTCAAGCGTATCGATACGCCTAGGCTGGCAAGAGCCCAACGGCTAGTTTCTGATGAGGGTCGTACCGATACGGTTCCACGCGTATCGATACAAATGGCTGCAGAACAACATTTATGAAGGGAAATAAAGTCCTCAACGGCTACAAACTCAATTGGGAGTATAAAAGAGACCTCCAAGCATCTTGTAATGGTTAATGCTTCAATTGTTACAACATTATGATGTCAAAATTTGTCTAGAACTTAAATTGTTTATTTCTTGCTTAGACAACACTTGTGAGCTTACATTGTTAAATTTGCTCAAGTGTTTAGGTTTTGGGTGAGTTCTTAGA
Organism: Hibiscus tridactylites; assembly: GCA_958450335.1. Lineage (NCBI taxonomy): Eukaryota > Viridiplantae > Streptophyta > Magnoliopsida > Malvales > Malvaceae > Hibiscus > Hibiscus tridactylites. The sequence continues at coordinate 72,993,084 of OY288289.1, read as the reverse complement.
ATTGCAAACAAACACCTTTTAGAGGGATTTCTAGTTTGCTAAGTCTTTCTTTGTAAAGAGAGTGTTCCTTCAAGCTTTGGGTAGAAAGGTTTGAGGGTTGTAACGGTTTCCTCCTAATCCGAGAAAAGGGGACGAAATTCTTAGTGAATTTGTTGGAAATCCTTAGTGGGGAGCTAAGGTAGTGGATGTAGACCTTGGTTAGAAGGTTGAACCACTATAAATCTTTGTGTCAAATTGACAATTTTCACCTCCCACTAAAACACTCATTTATCCAACTTCTCCACACTTGGCGAACAAGAACGGTTGATCGAATCGAGCCCATAAAATCTCAACAATAGTTATGTACTCAATATCAACATATTTTTTAATAATCTAAAGGTGATTTAAAAGAAGATGTGTATATGGTGCAGCCTGCTGGGTTCGAGAAGAATAGTAATGATGGTCGTAAACTGATCTGTAACTCAAAAAGGTCCTCTATGGGTTGCGGCAAGCCCTGCGAAACTGGTTCAATAAGCTTCGAGATTTCTTTTATACTTTTGGCTTTGTTGCGTCTCGTGCAGATACGTCTTTACTTGTCTATCGTGAGGCAACTGAAGTAACATATTTGGTAATGAATGTAGATGATATTCTGGCTACAGGAACATCAGAGTCGCATATCACACAAGTTCTAAATGCTTTACATGACCAATTCTCTCTAAAAGACCTAGGAACAATTCAATATTTCTTAGGTATAAAGGCTATTCATTCCACTGAAGGATTATTTCTCTCACAAAAGAAATATGTTACTGAATTGTTAGCTAAACATGACATGTTAGGGACGCGAGCAGTCGATTCACTAATGGATGTTTCGCTTATATATGATGGTTTTCAAGGTACTGATGTTGCGCGATATCGAAGTGTGGTTGGTGCTCTACTATATATCTGTTATACAAAACTGTATATTGCTTTTGTTGTTAACAAAGTTGCACAGTTTATGCAAGTACCTAAAGACGTTCATTGGGTTGTTGTAAAGCGCATATTGTGATATCTCAAAGGCACGTCTAAGTATGTGTTATGGTTTGCATCTCAAGGATCGCGACATGTTGTTCGAGCTTCTATACATGCCTACTCGGATGCAAACTGGGGAGGAAATGTGGATGATCGACGGTCAATCTCGGGTTATTGTGTTTATCTTGGGTCTCATTTGTTATCATGGAGCTCAAAGAAACAACGTTTTGTCTCACGCTCTACTACTGAGGCATAATATAGGAGTCTTGCGGATGCATCCTGTGAGGTATTGTGGATCAAGGTTGTGCTTAGTGACATGGGGGTGGTATTCAAAGAATGTCCTAAGATATGGTGCGACAAAACAAGTACAATGGTTATGGCTGCCAATCCAGTGCTACACACTAAAACCGAACATGTAGACCTGGATTTACATTTTGTTCGCGAGAAAGTGTTGGCTAAACAACTCGAAGTTAATTATGTACCTGCGCAACATTAGTCGGCAGATATTCTCACGAAACTTTTGCTTGTGTCAAGATTCCAAGAACAACAAGCCCAATTGTGTGTTTGGTCAAACAAGTTAGATTAGGAAGACAAGGAAGCATAATGAATATTGAGACTAATGGGTTGCATTTATTTTCCTGTTATAACAAATTTGAGAATATTGGTAAGACCGTTAGGTCGTTCATTGTATCCACATGATTTAACTGATTGGGCTTCAAATATACCAATTAAATATTCACTTTGGGTTATAAAAATCACATCAGTGGCACTGGCCTAAACAAATTTTTGGCCTACATTGATAGAATCTCCCCCTTTCATCTTCTCTGGCCGTTTCACCCTAATTGATTTCTTTCTTTTGTTTCTTGCTGAGCGCGCTGTTCACCGTCGTTATGTCTCCATTCATAAGGTCGACTTCAATAATTACAAGGTAGTATTTGTTCATAAATATTCTTAACACTCTGATAATGCACACATATTTTACAGACAAAGCGATTTAACTCGAATCTCCTATGATGAACATCATACGCTTTTTCACTAGGATCACTTGTTGAGTTATAATATTAATATATTTATTATCATACATTTTTAAATAAATTAATAAAATAAAATAAAAACCAATGAAATGATACTCCTTTCTCTCACCTTACTAAGCTTTCCTTCAATCCTTTGTATTTATCCAATCCCAACATAGAGAATTTTTTTTATGTTTTCCTTTTATTGTCCCAATCAAGTACAATATCAAAATTTAAGTTAATTGCATTATGATCTAATTTTATACTTTATCTTTAAACTTTAAAAAATTTAATTGATTCTCGAACTATCAATATCGTTTTAATCAAGTCGTTCTATTATTTTTTCTAGTAGTCGAAGTGTCAATTTTAATTTATATACGATGCAAATATATTTAAAACACATAAATCAAAATTTAAATAATATCTACATAATGAATGAAAAATCTAGCTTTGGTGTGTAAAAAATAGTATTATTAAATTTTAATGACATGGTCTAATATGAGCATGTCAGAGGGAAAACTAGTCGTTTTGTACAACAAAAATTGAAGTTGTTTTTGAAGGTCGGAATATCATATAACTTGTCACGATTTTTCGAATGAGATTTTAACAATAAATATTAAATACCTAAGAAAATAAGAACATTGTTAGGGATTCAAAACAAAATTACATTTCTTTAAAATTTGAGTTAAAAATTATGCTAAAAATATAAACTAAATTATTAATTTTCAAGATAATTAAAATACTATTATTTTTATTTCAACTAAGACTAAGAATATAGGAGGTGGTGTAAATGAGACATATATGATCATAAGTTATTTGAGTTCGCCATATAAAAAATTAAAATTGGATTTAATAATTATTGAATCGAGCTCAAACAAGTTGAGTTATCAATCGAGCCAAATTTGAACACCATAGTACCTAGCTCGAGTGGCTCGCTAGCTTAATCAAGCTTAAATTCGAATTTTAGTACAAAAATTGATAAAACAAGTCTTAATCTAATTTAAGTATGCATCTCAATCGTGTAACGAACTCAAATAACTGAATTATATCTCGAGCCAAGAGCAATCTTATAAATTTATGTTCAATCAAAATATTAAATCTCATTTTAAATCAAATTCAAATTCAAATTTCAAATTTATCACTACTCGAACTCGGCTTGAATTATGCTTGTAGGTCCACCTACTCCTTTGGAATGGAAGGTCCACTTTTATATATTGTCTGTGATATAGATGGCCAAGTACATAGGTTATACCACCACCTCACATTTATGGTATTTATTAATTTATTAATGGGTCCCATCACTATTAATGATACTATAAAAAGAAAACGGTAATAAATGTGTTGCCATACTTGTTAAGCTCATATTTATAAGAAATAAATATAATTAATTATTTTAAAAAATTAATAAAAATAGCCCAATAAGTACTCTTATTGAAAAGTACGGTGATATTTATCTTAAGAAATCCGTGTTCAATCAACTTTGACTGCAAGGTGTAGAGGCAGAACTAGAAATTTATAAAAGTAATCATAATGAGATTAAAATTTTTGAAGAGACATAATATAATTTTAAAAAGATTGAATGGATTATAAAACTAATTTTACCTTTTCTTTTAAAAAACTATTCTATTTCCATTGAAAAATAGTTGGCAGGGACACATTCTCTAAAGAAATTATTCTATTTCCATTGAAAAAAGTTGGCAGGGACCACGCCCTCAAAACCCTTCATGTTCAAGGACAAAGCTAGGATTTGGGGTTGGTGGATAAACTATAAATGTTTGAAAGTATGAACAAATTTATAAATAAATTATTATTTTTAAATTAAATAGGGGGACAAAGGTAAAAAAATATTGGAAGAGTGGGGATTACCTCTCCCCACCCCTTAATAGCTCCGCCCCTAACAAAATGTGCGCGTGTTGTCAAATGATTAAAAAAAATATGAATATATACTACATTATAAATTATAATAACCTCATGATTATTTAAAAAAATAAAACTATTGAACCCAACAAGTGTCCCAGTGGAAAAGCGAATGATGTTCATCATAGGAGACACAGGTTCAAATCGCTTTGTCTACAAGGTGTATGCTCATTGTCAAAGCGTTAAGAATATGTATGAACATATACCGCATTATAATCACCTAAGAGAACATGAGATCAAACATACTTAAGCGCTCAATATTTTTCTGGTTTACAAGTAAAAATGGGTTTGAATGGTATAAACATTATATCAAAATGTACGTAGAAAATAATAAGATTTTAAAAGTCATTATAATAAAATTATACATCTAATTCAATTAGACCAACTAATTACAAACTAAACACAAGAAAATGTAACCATTTGTATAAAAGTTGGAAAGTACAAATAAAAAATTGAATAAATGTTCGAAAGTCAATGTTGTTAATTGCATACCTAATTTAATGATACGTTTCGATTATTTAAACATGTCACATTTATATAATTACATTTAAATTTGATTTTTTTATGACATTTCAAAAGTACATGAATATTCAGCAACCTCTAGAATAAATGGTTAAGATTTTCAATTGACATAGACTCTGTTTGGTAAAAAGAGGTTTAAGCAAAAATTAGAGGTTTGAGACATAATTAGAGATTTGACCAGTCAAATCCGCTAATATTGTTGTTTGGTGAATATCGGATTGAAAGAGCGGATTGGGGTGAAACCGTTAATTTTGAAAAACTCATAATAGGAACTTTTTGAGATTTGAGGTTTGATATTAGAGTTGTAAAGATTCTTTTAGCCTTACCAGTTACCAAAAATCTCAAAATAAACTAAATTAAATATTTTCTCACCTTATTTATAAGCTAATCCTATTTACTTTTTTCTTTTTATTATCACATATTTATATGTGTATTTAAATTTATTAGTTAATTAAATTATATTAAAATAATTATATAAATAATAAATTAATATATAAATCATTCAAATATATTTAGAAAAGTTATATTAAAAATCATTTTATAGATCTAATTAATATTAATTAGATACAAAATATTGGTAACTAATAAACTATTCAAACAAGTATTGAATATAATCATGTCCTTATATGGCATTTTACTTGTTTAAATAATCTAACATCTATCAGCTATCAGTTAATTTTACCAAACACTTTTATACAACCAGCTAATACAATCCGCTAGTCAAATCAACTAATGCAGTCAGCAGTCAGCAGTCAGCTATTAGCTAATGTAATCCGCTATCCGTTAATTGCCAAAAATGACCATATTCTTTTCTCATTTAGGTTGTGGGTTCAAAACCCATCAGAAGAAAATTTCTCCTCCCTCTAGGTAGATCGAATAATTATTTTAATCCAATTTTGATTTAAAATTAAATTTATTATTTATTAAACATAAAAATACAAAATAAATTGAATGTTCCCGCCAACATTCAAACTGTGTTGGGGAACATCAATTAACCTAAGTTACTTTAATTCAAAATTTTAAAAATATTGTTCATGCTTTATGCTACATCCTAGGAAGTGATGGATCGAATTTCAATTTTTTAATAGTCATAAGGTGATTATAATGTAGTATTTATTCATACATATTTTTAATTCTTTGACAATGTATACACACCTCGCAGACAAAACGATTTGAACTCAAATCTGCAATAATGAACATCATTTTTTTACTGGGACCACTTGTTGGGTTTCGGATTTCAATTTTTTTTAAATTGACACAACTTTATTGATAAAGATTTCGATTTAGATTGAAAGTTCCCACGATTTCGCATTAAAAAACAAGGGTTAGAGGGTTAATTTGAACACATGCTTTGACTAAAAAAATAATAGTTTAGGCACTTAAAACATACAAAAAAATTAACACCTAAAAAAAATAATATAGGCACTTATTGTAATATTAAGCCTTTTTTAGTCGTAGGACTATCCTTTATAACATTTTATTTACTTTATATAACTATTAATATTTAATTTATTAGTTGGCTAATTTAAACTGAATTTTATACTATCCTTTATTGCTAGATGCAAAGTTGATTTATATGATATATTTGTATTAAAATATTAATTATTTTTAGAATTAATATTATTAAAATTTAACAATTTGTACTTTTTTTAATAGATTTAAGGTGATTATAAAGTAGAATATGTTGTTTATATTTTTTTTAATTATTTAGTAACATGCACACACCTTTAAAGACATAATTAATTGAACTTCAATCTCTTAAAATGAGCATATTTTTTTACGGGTATCATTTGTTGAGTTCAGACGTTAATTATTAATGCTTGACAACTAGCATAATTAATATTTTGATAAAGTAGATGAAGGTTTTAGTCTTGTCATCATAAAAATATATTGTGTTAGAATTTGTCACATTCGTGATGTGAATGAAATAAAATATTTTATTATATATATATATTCAATAAATAATTATGTGTATTAATAAGGTTGCTCCAAGTGATAAGCAATTTAGTATCGCTTAAACATGTTTTGAGTTCGAGGCGTTTTGTATGCAGAAAATTCTTATTGGGAGATTCACCCACCAAAACCAGGTGTACGACGCGAATTAATCCAAATTAATCAAGACGAAGTCTTGAAAACTAAAAGGGAAACCGAAATGTTTTTACCGATAATATAAAAAATGAAAAAAAAACATAATTCTAATGATATCTCTAGTATTATTAAAAGGAAAGGATTTTTAGAAAAATATCTAATTGAGTTAGTACTAAATACTAATCAACTCGCGATACCAATTCAATCAGTAATTTGATAAATATTATAAATTATTTAATATTAATTGGTTATTTATTCAATTAAATAATACATTATTTAATAATTAAACTAATTTATCAACCAATTGAATCGATTATGAAAAATATCATTCTTGATTTTTGAAAGCCATTTTTTCTAATCAAACCAAATTGAAATATTTTAATAATTTGACAAAATCGAATAACATTTACATATATTTGGTTATATATTACATTTATAAAATTTTCTAATCAATATGAATATTGAGGATGGAAATCGTCTACCTCTATCTATGCCCCTATTGATGCCTCCATTTTAAAATATTGGGTTTAGGGTTTGGGGTTTAAGGTTGGGGTGTAGAGAATTATGGGTATAGTGTATTTTTTAGGGTTTATGATATAAAAATTAGGATTATGGCTTATAATTTAATTTTAAGTATTTTTTAGTAGGGACATATAAAGAGGCATGGTTAGAAGACAGACAATTTTTACTCAAATATTAATGATGACATGGTCAATATTTGACAATCAGCGTTATTAATATTTGACACATAATATGATTAATATTTTTAAAGAATCATGTCGTCATAAAAATATAATTTATATATAAGCAGAACAATTATTGCAAAATTGACCACAAATAAAATATAAATTTAATATGATTATAGAAAAAGTTTTGATGCTTCTCATTATATCATATTATGGTTTTTGTCACGCATTCAACTGATTATATTTTTTAATATTTCAAACAAGATTATAAGATAATATTTGTTTATAGATATTTTTAATTTTTGACAATACATACATTCTGTAAACAGAGCGACTGAACTCAAGTCTTATAAAATGAATATCTTTCGTTTCTCCACTGGAACCACTTGTTGGATTCTCAACTGATCATATTTATTTCTATTATTATAAAATATATTGTATTATTGAGTTTAATGTCACAAGTTAAAAGTGACATAAATTTAGTCATTGAATCTATAAATAATTTTATATTGCATAAAACAAATAGTAATATATTTGAAATATATAATTTCAAAACATTTTTTATTAAAAACTAATGTTATATATATTTTTAAAAATACATATAGGTTTCGAGTAACAATATGTACAAGAGACAAGACGCGAATATAAATATCATAAGACAATAGAAAAATATCTGCTCATTTAAAAAATTGTTCATTTCATCTTAAAAAACTTACTAACTATTCTTAAAAATCTAATTGCAATAAATATATTTTCAAATATGCAATTACAATCTCACTCACCCACATAGCATGTGTCAACAAATCAAGTATTTTTAGTTATGTCATTTAATGAGTTAATGTCACAATTTAATCAAATGTGAACTTAGTTGAGAAAAAACTAAAAAAACATTATTTTTTAAACAACAATAAATAGTATCATAATTTTGTTTTTATACATACATTATTGATAAATTTATATTAAAACATGATATTGATAATTTTATATATTAAATTCTTTTCACTCTACCAACAATCAGTTAGTCTAGCAGGGTGAAACGTTAGATTCTTTAAGCTAGATATGCGACTTAAATTCTGACGATGTGAACGAAAAAAAAACTAATTAATCTAGCATGATGAAACGTTACGTATCTTTCGGGTTATTGTATGGTACTAATATTCTTGGTCCCCAAGTTTGTTTCTCATTGATTGATGTTGCAAGGAGTGGTCCCCACACTGTACCAAATAAAGTTGGTAGGGTTGGTACCACTTGTCAACAAGAATATTTATTTATATTTATATTTTTTTAATATACGATGTGATATCATGATAATATCTGTTTATTTTTTAGTACTTTTACAATACTTATATATCTTGTAAATAAACTATTCGAATTTATATCTCTTAAAGCAATATTCTTTTTTTATCGATACTACTAAAAAATTCTATTTTTATTCATATTATATTTTAACAAAATAATTATTTTATATTCAATATTTTTTTCACTTAAATCATAAACACAACAAAATTTATTTCGGTCTGAGTGAGAACTATTGGAAATTCGATTTGGCCCAAACTCGTCTTGTATGAACAAAATGGTACCCAAAGTCCTACATGGCCATATTTTTCATAAAAACAAAGAAATTAATAATAGGGTATATTTGAATATTGGGCTATCAATTGGGTCATGGGTAGCGTAAAGAACTTTGGGCTGGACTAAAAAATTGTTCGATAAATTTGCATAAATTTTAGTTACACAATTTTTTTTATTAAAGCCGCTAAAATTTTATTAAATTCATAGAAAAATCACAACTATAATGCATCCAATTTAGATTAAACAACCCAAAAAACTCCTACAGCTCGAAAATAAAGAAAAATGAAAACTTCTATGGAGATAAGTAAACCAACAAAATTTAGCAGCCTCCTGAATCTCTTTGTCTCTGTCCAAACGAGACACATAAAGAATGAAGAAGGAGTGGTGCGCGATCCAAGCTGTCAAGCAAAAAGTACCGCTACCCATGAATGATTTCATCGGCAAACAATCATCAACCGAGTGGGGATATAACTTTCCAAGTGACCAGTGACCACCGACAAAAACATAAATCATAAACTAGCGCCGATTGAATCTCTATGCAAACAACAATCGATCGCACACAAAGACAGATGAATCAAACCACAAAACAAAAACAAAGACATTTCACAAGGACAGAGAAAAAAGCGTGTCACAAAAACAGAGAAAGAAATTCTTATTAAAATAAAAAAAGAAAACTAATAGATTCGATGGTCGAAAACCAATATTAAAATTAACTGTCGACCACTGATAAAAGAGATTGATCAAAGTAGAGAACGGCTAAAGTTAAAGAAATTTTGGTAGTGGAGAGCGTCTAGGGTTTTTTCTTAAGTCGAGACGCTTTTAGTTGCACAAATCTTATTATTTATTACGATAAAAAAGTCTTATTATTTTATGGTTTAAGATTTAAAGATTTAAGTTTTAGATTTAGAATTTAGAGTTTATGGGGAGAGATTTTGATTTTTATTTCATAGTTTAAATAAGAAAAATTGTTTATTTTTAGAGTTTAAGGATTTAATTTAGGATTTAAGTTTTAAAGTTGCAGGATTAAAATTTAATTTTTAATACACATGGTCTATAGTTTAAGATTTATGGCTTAAGATTCGATATTGAAATTTTAAATTTTATAAATTTAAATAAAATAGCCCATTTAATTTTTTTACGCAATTTGAGTATAGAAGAACAATTAATATAAATTAACTTCAAAACTCGACCATTCATATATAAAAAAATTTAAATTATTGGAAGCTTAATGGCATGCATAAACTAACCAACCAAACAAGTAGTTCACACCTTTTTTATGATTCAATATTTCAATAAAATTAATTAAAATATCACGAGTATTTAAATATTTTTAAAGGTTTTGGTTATCAATTAAAAATTTTAAATTAAAAAATGAGCTTTAAAAAACTACATACTAAAGAATTTGATTAAATAATTTATCAAATATGTTTGGTGCAATGTGGTTATCGTGGTCCACATTTTCAATGTAAGATGAAATGGATTATTCATTTGATTTTGAGATATTTATTTTAAGGTAATTATTTAATGTATTGTCTGTGAATTTTATCCTATAAAAAAGCTTTTAAAATTGTTGCATATTTATTTAGGGTTTAGCCCGTTTAGGTTTATGCTTTATTGTTTAAGGTTTAAAGTTTAAGTGTTATAATTTAGGGTTTACGATTTAAGGGCCCTAGCCCTAAAGTAAAAAGATGATTCATTCGGATCCACATGAAAGCTCAAGGCCATTGCATTGCCAGAATTATGTTGTATATTTTAAAGAAATTGACCTCCTTGCTTCTCTCATAGTACAATCGTCTTCCTGTGAGCTCCCTTTCTCCTCAGTTCACAGAGACAAAATATAAGACTGACACCAACAGTTAATCACGAAAGAAAGGACTCACTGAGTCAGGATCACTAATTAATATTAATCTAATACTAATAGAATAGAAAATATTAAAATAATAGATATCCCTCGATTGTATACTTTCTTCAGTTCCGTTGCTACCGCGAGCTTTATGCAATCGATTGGATCAATATAATATCCCTTCAACTACAGTCTTGAACACACAAGCCACAACCTAGGGGAAGGGAAGCTCTCAATTGAAAGTTTTAACCACACGCTCTAAAGATTGTATAAATATATTTGCTTTTCTTTTATTTTTGTATAAAATATTATTTTAAAACCTATTATGGTGTTTACTTATTATGAATGGAGCATACTAATGATAAATTAAATAATAACAAATCATCAAAAATAAGTTTTAAAATTAGATTTGTTTATCTTTATTTCTAATGAAGTAACATCATAGGTTCTTCAGTAATACATAAAATTATACATTGTGTATAAATCAGTCATAAAAACTGAACTGGTTCCATTTTAACTTGTTTTCACCTTTTTTATTTTTTAAAACAATATTATACATGATTAAGACAATGAATTAAATTTATGACTTTTTTTAATCAATAACTAGTTAGACTAGCGGGATGAGGTGTTAGGTTTCTTAAGCAAGATTAAAAATTTTAATATTAACATTATGAATAGAAAAATTTAGGTTGGGATGGTTACCCCATATTGGACCTCTATAAAACCCGACTTAAATTAGTCGACAAATAAGCTAAATATATTATTATTATTTGAAAATCAAACATAAAATTAATAAATTTGTATAAATTTTCTATCACCCCTCCTATAATTTATGTTTTAAAATACTCTCTAATATTTAAGTCAAAAAAATTATAATTACAGGTATACTAAATTATTTTAGTCAACAAATATTGACACAAATTATCTACCTCGTGATGGATGGAAATCGTCTACCTCTTATTATGGCTCTATTGGTGCTTCCATTTTGAAATCGCGAGTTTAGGGTTTAAGATTGAGACTTAGGGTTAGGGTGTAGAGAATTAGGCGCAGGGTGTATTTTGTAGGGTTTAGGATATGAAAATTAGGGCTTAGAATTTAAGTTTTAGGTGTTTTTTTAGTAAGGGGCATATAATGAGGCATGATTAGGGGGCAAAAGATTTTTACTCCCCTGATAATGGGTCAATGTTACGGTTGTTTATTCTACTTATTCTATCATGAGAGGTTAGATTTGTCACGGGATCACTATTTTTTTTAAAAGATATATTTATAAGATATATTTATAAGATATATTTATAAGATTTGCAATGTCATCATTTTTATATCTTAATTTTTTTACGATATAAAATTAATGTCTCCGCCAATTTATATGAATGTCAAATGACAATATTGTTATGGGATAATTAATATATTATTCTCTGTTACAAACTGGATATACATTGGACCACCGTCACCAAGCAATCTTAAACCTTCCAGATTCACTAAACCCCACATCCCTTGGAAGCACGAACACCCTTTTCGACACGTGTCCTTCCACCTGTTCCCTGTTCCTCGCCATGCATGGCCTCCTCGATTGACACGTATGCATTCCACCCTTCCCTTTTACACCATCACCTTCCTCTATATTAGCCTCTCCATTGCCGAGCTCTTACCACAAACATAACAGCCTTCAAGTTTGGTCCGAGACAAGAATCAACATCTGTGTTTTTGTTTAGGGTTTTGTCTGAAAAGAGACACAAAAATGGCTACAATGGGAAGAAACGTAGCAGCTCCTTTGTTGTTCCTCAACTTGGTTATGTATTTCATCGTGTTGGGGTTTGCTAGTTGGTGTGTTAATAGGTTTATCAATGGCCAGACTCATCATCCGAGTGAGTTTACTTACTGGTTTTTCGAGTCGGATTTCGGATTTATAAAATAACTATCGTATCGTAATATCGTGTTCGTGTTTGTTTATTTGTTTGTATTTTCAGGTATGGGTGGGAATGGAGCAACGGGGTTGTTCTTGACGTTTTCGATCTTGGCCGCCGTAGTCGGCATAGTATCGAAGTTTGCCGGAGCGCATCATATTAGGTCATGGAGAAGTGATAGTTTGGCTGCAGCTGGATCAACTGCACTTATTGCTTGGGCCTTGACTGCACTGGCCTTTGGGTGAATTTCGACTTCGATTTCTGTTTCGAATTTTATTTTACGGATTCGGTTATTCGGATGTGTGTATAAGATTCGATATTCGATTGCAGGTTTGCTTGCAAGCATATAAACATTGGAGGGTGGAGAGGATGGAGGCTGAAAATAATTGAAGCATTCATAATAATCCTCACATTCACTCAACTCTTGTATGTGTTGCTGATTCATGCTGGTGTCTACAGCAGTAGGTATGGACCGGGGTACCGAGACACCGACTACGGCATGCGAGGACCCGGGGATGAACCGGGGCATAAGGCCGGCACCGGAGTAACGGGGGCTAGGGTTTGATAAGGACCATAGTTTAAGTAGCTGAATATGTAATTTCGTTTGCAGTTAAATCAGTTGAATTTGGACCTACTTTTTTTTTTCATTTTCTATGAAACATGGATTTGCAGCACATCTGGTTTGTAAAGTTTAATGATTCTGGTCTTTTTTATAATGGGAAGTGTGGTTATGTTCAAGGTTATTTCCCCCTGTAACTTCAAGTTCCATACTTGAAAAGTTAAGTTCATGTAAGAAAGGCATAAACTCTGTTCATGTTTTTTGGAATTTTGGTAATAATCTTTACATGGCTTGATGGAATAATCATTTCAAACTTCATTTTTAACATCCAAACTACAAGATAAAGATTAGACAACAACAACAAAAAAAAAATACTCCAGATTGGAGTCAAGGAAGATCCATGAAAAACAAAGGGAGTTCTCATAAGCGTTGAGAGTAATTCATGGTCTGTGAAAAGAATCTAGTAAATTTCGATTCGAATTAATCGGCTAATATCAGATTTTTTACGATCAACAAGTCTTATACCGGGGTAAATTAATGCTCTTGATTTAAACAAGATCAAATTTAAATTAATCGGTTAACGAGTCTTATACCGGGTAAATTAATGATTCGGCTAATGAGTCTTATACTCTTATACTAGTCTTCCTTTATGACCGGGTAAATTATGATTCGGATCATTAGCCATCTGTGAGCTTTGTTTTTTTTTTTTGTGGAAAATTTTAAAAAACGGCCGCTTAAAAAGCAGAACAATATCAAAATTCTTACCTTACTTACACAAAAGTGGTAAGAATTTGTGTAAAAATTTCGGTACATGTAGATAGAACATTACGATTTTTTGTGAAAATTTGTATACACGCCTTTTTTTAACCGCTTTTAAGCGGTCGTTCCCTAGAACTTTCCCTGTTTTTGTTTCTCAATACATAAACTGAATCAATTGGAACAAGTTTTTTTTTAAGTGAAAGTCTACAATGCAGATACTATGAATTTCAGAGCTCTTAGACTGTATGAATGAACCAAGCCAGACTATGAACATCATCAGCTAAAGGTGGTGGTTCCTTGCTACGACAATACTCGTGTCCGACACTCGCACTATCCGAAAACGGACACACACTGTCCAAAAATGTAGCTTAAAAGGTGGATATATGAATGAATCAAAAAGGACCTTTTTGGTTTATGAAACATCTGTCTGCACTTACAAGAAACTTCATGAACTAATTGGATTAAATCAAAGTTGCAAATTATGTCATTCAATAAACAATTAAATGCCTCAAACGACAAAAAGGGAATAAGCCAAGGTTGCCAACAGAATATGCCACAAGTGATTTTCTAGTTTTTCCAAGATTCATGGACAAATAAGAGTAAACATCCTAGTATTCTAACATTGATCCAATCTTGTCACATTTTCTTGTCTCCATGTGTGAGTAAATCAACCAAGAAAAACAGATTCTTTTTGGGGTTAATGAAAAACTCTAAGGCTATGCAGAAATTAAAAGAGAAGAACCTTAGGTTGACCCTTCATTGATAAAACCCTCCTTGCGACCTTCGAATCCCGGTCGCAACAGCTTCTTCTCCCTCTTTGCAATGCGCCGCATCTTCTTCTGGTGAATCTTGTCCGCTATATTCTCCGATCTCTTCTGCTGTTTATCCGCTTTCAACTTCTCGGTTGTTTCCACCCTCTCATTCCACTTATCCACATTCTTCGTATGCTTCTTCTTCTCCTTCCGTATACTCTGTTTCAGCAACTTCGGATCATCGTGAACCTTAATCCCGGCAGCTCTATCCATCGCTGCCTTCCACGAATGCTTCTTTGCGATAACCGCTCCTTTCTCTGGATCTTTTTTAGCTTCTTCTAATTTCATTGCATTTTCAAGCTCCTTGAACTTCGAAAGTTTTCTCTTCTTCCTCCCATGTTTATCGTCGTCCCCGAGTTTAACACGACTAAAAGTAAGTTCCTTTGCAGCCTCTTCAACATCCTTCTCAACTTTATCCTCACCATTACTTGCATCAACCTTCTTCTCTTCGGCTCCGCCATCCCTCTTTTGCTTCTTATGAACATTACCCTTCTTATCATTCCTCTCATTCTTCCTCTTCTTCTCCGAACCAGCAGCATTCCTACCGTCCCGAAGCTCTTCGATTTTCCTACGAAGCCTTTCCCTAAGTTCTTCGTAAG
Organism: Hibiscus tridactylites; assembly: GCA_958450335.1. Classification (NCBI taxonomy): domain Eukaryota; kingdom Viridiplantae; phylum Streptophyta; class Magnoliopsida; order Malvales; family Malvaceae; genus Hibiscus; species Hibiscus tridactylites. Next base: position 72,977,823 of record OY288289.1, on the reverse strand, counting down.
TCACCGACCGTTCCTCACCGCCATCTGAATCCGACATTATAGGTCTAACCTCGATTTCTTCCTCCTCACCATCACTATCCTTATTCAATTTCTCCTTCTCCAAATTCTCTTTCAACAAATCGAGAGTCGTTTTCGTCGATTTCTCGGGATCTAACCTATCTCTACGAGCCTTCTTAATGTTTTCTCTAGACTGTTTCTTAGCCGAAGCCTTTTCGGCCTTGCTGAGACCCTGAAACCAAGGTTTATCCTTTTCATCGGGTAGATAAAACCTTGCAGGAATCAACTCCACCAATTTGTCAAAAAACACAGCATTTTCACGAATTATAGACTTTAAATCAATTTCCGATTTGGGTTCATTCAAAGTTCTTTCTTTTTTCTTCCCCATCTGCATAAACATTAAAAAATATATATTTTTGTTTTAAATATGAAATTTGGGTTTCAACTTTCAAGTAGCGGTAACCTAACGGAGCAACGGCGCCGTCCGCCGCCGCTAAAAACTTAAATACCGGTGTGAGCTAAATTTCACAGCGAAAGTAGCGGATTGCGGCGGCAAATAGCTCAAAAATTACATGAATCAATAAAACAATATTCAAATCTAAGTCTAGGGTTTCAAAAATTACCTTAAATTAATTTCCGGGTCGAGAAGTTGAAGGCAAGAGCAGCTTGTTTGGCGGCGAGGTTTTGGGAAGAAAATAGGTCGGAATTTTTTTTAAAGGAATTTTTGAAAACATTTAGTATGATGAACCATTTTAGGGTTAATTACAATAGACCCTTAAACGTTTGCTCAAATTATAAATTAGTACATAAATTTCAAAACATTCTAAGAGGTTGTTTTGGGAATAAATGGTGTCACTTTTGTTTGTGTTTCTTCCTATTTTAATCACCAATTTTAAAAAATATTGTGTCGGTCATTTACGTTATCGATTTAGTCGTTGAGATGTTAACTCACAATACAATGTTAATAAACTCTTGAATTTTAGACAATATATCAAATTGACCAATAAACTATCTTAATCTCTCTTTTAACCCATACTATTCGTGTCACTCCGACCACCTTATCTGAACAATAATGACACCAAACTAAAACTTTCTCTTTTTCCTTCTCTGTTGTCTCTGCAATAATAACAACTTCATCTTTCACGTTTTGTTATGAGAAATCTTGTTCCGACGTTTAACATTCCACTTCCATGACTACCATAGTTTTATCCTAGAGAATTAGTCACGGAACTCGCTCTGGTGGATATCGATATTGTTACAGGACGTAGCTAAGTAAGAAAACCCCGAAACCGAGATGCATTCGAGTATACATACTCACCATGGTGATGTCTTGTAACACCAACATGAAACATAAGATCAACAATAGGAGACAGTGGACTGCTTGGAGTGCATAATAGAGAATCCAAAGGATTTTATGGGCTAAAAGAACTTTGGTTCGGTGCCATAATAACGTTGATAGGTTAAAAGAAAAGTTGAGAAATCTTATAGGTTAAATTAATATTTTATTTAAAGTTGAAGAGTTAAATTATAGATTAATTCTTTATATTGGCGTGTCACGTCATTAATGTATCAAAAGTTAACGGTTAAATGATCAAAATGTAACAAATCGATAATATAAGTGTAACGTCACTTTTCGAAATCGATGATTAATATGCGAACAAACTAAACAAAGGTGACCTCCACTGTAGTTTAAGAAAAAAAGATTAATACTAGCCACAATTTTTTACATTGATGTTTTCTAATAGTGTCATGCTTGAGAAGAGGCGTGGTCATTAATCTTACATCAGAAAGGAGAAAAAAAATTTCGAGATATATAAACGGTGGCGCTGTACATCCTATCAGACATGTCTTTTGGGTAGAGGGTAATAGCCCAGTGACAAATAATGTAAAACAATTTCTCACAAGTATATTTAAGTAGTTTAACAATATATCACACGTATCAAATATTATCTATTACAAAAATGTTTAAATTTGAATTTCTTAAAAAATAAATTTTTAAGTTATGAAATTGATGCCAATTTGATTTTTTTAACCAAAGAAATTGTTTTAGGATTGTTTTAGTCACATAATATATATTATATATATATGGGTGTTGATGGTAGGTTAATTGTATTGTTTAGTTTAAACAGTCGATTAATCGTTATAATGGTTATTGAATTGTAATTTAATTGTTAAAATGGGTTAATTATTTTAATTGTTGCTAACGGTTCGGTTACATGTTAACCAATAATCTATTACTATTACATTTTTCCCACATGTTTACCTTTTTTAAATAATTAAATTATCTTTCCGATAATATTATATTATAAGAAGGTCCAAAGATTGACGTAACCAATCTTGTGAACAAAATATAAGTTATAAATAATTTAATAACGGTTAATCTATAGGTTAACCATTAACCATCGTTTTTAGTGATTTGATTAATCAAAACGATTTAATTTTAACGATTTAATTAATTAACCTATAAATGTAACAATTATATCGATAAACAATTACGTTAATTATGCATACCATGCTGATATGTGCACCCCACACAAATTTTCGTATTATCCGTTCAATAATCAAATTATTTGTTTGATTTTGGATCAAATTTCGATCCGATTTAAATTAGATGTTGGATATGTTTTTCAAGTTTAAATTCATGTACATTTATATTATTATTTAATTAATGATTTGTAATTTTTGCTGCCTCGCGATATTATAAATTTGGCCTGATTAATTCAGATCGATCTGTCACACACTTGGCTTTGGTGAGCAAGTTTTCTTAGCGAAGATTTTCTGCATACACAAGGCCTCGAACTCGAGACTTGCTTAAATGATACCAAATTGCTTATCACTTGGATCTAGAGATGGGCACGGGTCGGGTCGGGTCGGGTTTTTGGCCCACCCGAACCCGACCCGACCCGACCGAAAATAAATACCTTAAACCCGACTCCGACCCGACCTATATAAAAAAATCAATTTTAGGGACTAAATTGTAAAAAATAATTTTAAGAGACTTAATTGTAAAAATAATAAATTTTAAGGACTAAATTGTAAATAAAAAATCAATTTTAAGGACCTAATTATAAAAAATATATAAAAAAGGGGTATTATTACAAATATCCCTAAAAAAATTAGGGGAAAATTACACAATTAGTCCCGGGTCGTGTCGGGTAGGATTTTTTCACCCTAAAACCCGAACCCGACCCGACCTCACCCTACACAAAAACCCGACCCGACCCGAACCCGATTTTTTCATAAAAATACCCGACCTGATCTGGCCGGGCTGAGTCGGAACCCGTCGGGTCCGGGTTCCGTGCCCATCCCTACTTGGATCAACCCGTTGGTAATTAATTATTTGTATTTAAATATAAAATTTATGTTTCGATATACAATATGTGTAGAAAAAAAGTACACAATCTTTTTTTTAACTATAACTTAAGAAAAATTACTCAATATAAATGTTGTGTAGTCCAAAAACTACATGTTTTTTATGGTTTGTGGATTTAGTTTATTAGATTTTTCTAAATTTAATTACATAATATAAAATCAAATTCATATTAATATATATATATGTATATATATATATGAATAGTGAAACAATTTGTCGAGTTTAATCGAATCATCTTTGGACAAATACAATCACAAATAATCAAGGATGGAGTCACCCGATCAAGATTTGGGAATGGGATAGAATATAAATTTTGAAAGGCGGGACAAATTTATTAATTTAATATTTTAAAAAATACAAAATTAAAGGTAAAATAAATTTCCTACACGAGGATAAGAGCCCCTCTTATTGTTCATGTAATTTTGTCACGCAAACAACACATTCGATAATTTTATCTCAAAATAGAAGAAATTCTGAAAAAATTCACATCACATCTAATTAGACAGCTTGATCGGAATGTTTGTAATCGAATAATTATGTTATTGTTGCATATAGTCATGATTTAAAAAGAATAAAATTAATAATTAGCCGAAAGTATGGACTGATTAATGAAGATTAAGGAATAAAGTGTTGTGTTTAAAAGTTGGATTAACAATATGTATATATTAATACATTGATACTTCATCCAAAACCTAGAGATTGTGAGAATAACATTAAAAAAATATATTATTGTACAATACATTAATTATCAGTTGATTTAGTGGATTATAGGCTATAGCACTAGATTTTTAAATATATGGGTTTAAATTCAGATGTTGTTAGTGGAGCAAACCGAGACGGAGTAACACCTTCATAATGAATTTATACAATACTTAATGTCTCAAGTTAAATAAGTCGGTGAATGAATCAGATACCAAAAAATATTATTGTGTAATATAACAATAAATAAAATATAATTCAAAATATGGATATAATATGAAAAACATATATAACAAAAACTTTTAATACATTAATTTGTTGGGGGAAATTTACCTTCTAAACCACTAAATTTAATTCCAGATTTCATTAAGACCACAAACATTTAATTCGATGTCAAATTAATCATGACAGATTCTCTCGTCAAGAATATTCTCACTAAGAGGTAAACATTTATAGTGTGGATTGAATTCTGACTTTATAATTAAAAGATGAAATAAGTAATCATCACATCACATCTCATGATTACATTAAAATTTATTTAAATATAAGGGATCTTACTTATGGTATTGTTATACTGATAATTAAATAATAAATAATATATGTGAGCGGTTCAATATATATAGAGATATGATCCAGTTACACAGTGTAAAACTATCTAAATTTTATACGTTTTTTAGATCGATGGATGTGTGAAACGGATGGCTGGGATTAACAGTAGAATATGTGAGATTATCATTTGGGAGTTGAGAAGTAAATATAAGTATTATATAAGTGGGTGACAGATTTATAATTAATATATATTTAAAATAATAATAATAATAATAATAATAATAATAATAAGTGGAAGACTTGGTTTCTTAGAACAAATCTTTTCCACATTAAAAAACACAAAAAGACAAAATATTATATAACAAATGAAAAAGTGGATTATTGTAAGGATGATGGCAATATTTGCCTACCCAAATCGTGTGGGAGGCGTGTAAAAAGAGAAAATTTAATTAATTATTTATTAAGTAGTTACATAAAGGATAAACTCAATAGCAAAGGTTGACCGATTGACTTTCAAATTTATATTTTCGATAATTTTAAATACGATATAAATATAATAAAAAAATAAACTCATTCTATAGTAATTAATAAATACGATACGATATATATGAATAATATAATGCATTTAAATGTATTATATTAATAAATATAATATAGAATACGATATGTATATACGGATTATCGGAAATTCGAATTCAAAAAAGGTTAAAAAGGCGAAATCTTTGTACACTCGTGGGAAATTAGAAAATGAAAAAATTAATTTGGCTTTGAAAGCAATAGTAGTATTTGGGAAGTCAAAGTACAGCTTTGAACCCAGCACTTACATTAATTTTTTAATTAAAATTGTTAATCAAAGATTAGGATGAACGAAAATATTAATAAAACACATTTAATTAATTAGTTTATCTTCAGGGTTTTGGTAAATTTTGATGACATAATTTGTCTAGAAGAAAGGGAACATTGATTGGATTTTAGTAGGTAGTGCCCAACAGCCCAAAAGTGTAATTTTAAGGGTAAGATCAATTATATTTAATTTATTAGTCGATTAATCTGAATCGAATTTTATAGAGGTTAATTATAGGACGACGACTCTTCTAATTAAATTTATTCTATTTATAATGTTAATATTTGACTATTGACCTTGCTTAAAAGACCTAACACTTTATCTCACCAAACCAATTTATAGTTTGTAGAGATATTTTTGCCTAAATAAATAAATTCATACGGGGTATTTATTTAATACATTAACAATATATAAAATAAACATTCTACGAACGGATTTAGAATATTATTATGTGTCATTTATAGGGGTGTAAACGAGTCGAGTTGAGCTCGAGTAGTGCTAAGCTCGGCTTGGCTCGTTAAGATTTCGAGTCGAGTTCTAGCTTGATTCGAGCCCAATCGAGTCAAGTGTTGACCGATCTTTGACTGCATTGGGCTCGAGTAACTCTTCATCTGCCACGTCTCATTTAAAATCCTATGAAGAAAAAACTTTGATACACAAGTTGTGTAAACTCAAGCTTGTTAATTTTAGGGTTTAGGGTGTTAGTTTAGGGTTTAGAGGTTTAGGTTGTTGGGTCTAGGATTTAAATTTTAGGGTTTTAAGTTTAACAATTTAGATTTTAAATTGTAAAAAATAAAGAACAGTATATTATATTTTTGAGTAGCTCGTGAGCTTTTCGAGTCGGGTATCAAGTAGCTCGGCGGCTCGTCAAGAACTCGAGTCGAGTCCAATCGAGTGGAGCTTTGACCGAATCGAGTAGCTCGCGATCTGTCTCGTCTCATTTACAACTTTAATTCTTTATATAAAAAAAGAACATATAACAATATTTTTTTTGGTTTTTCAAAATGTCCACTAAAACGAATCAAATGACTAATTCTTTTGCGTTATGTTGGTCTATATAAAGGACAGACCTTGACCACAAAGCATATGACAACATTTTAAGCCTGGTTATGCATGCATATATTTAAATTACATAAATGTTTTTATCATGTTTAATCTAAAAATTATTACTCATCCCCTTGTGTCCTGGTGGCAAAGGTAGATGTTTATCATCCCTTGGGACCCGGGTTCGAGCACCAATAATACATGTTGTGTGTGCCGTCTTTGAAAATACTAAAAAAGTTGAACAGATACTACACTTCTATCACACCAGCATATTCAAAAAAAAATCTAAAAATTATTGAATACTTGACTATATATTTGACCAAAGACCCTAAACCCTAAACATATTGCTCAAAATACATAAATAAATATTAAGTACAGGATAATTTCAATTTGAGCAATATGTTTTTGAATTAGCTTATTTGTTATCAAAATCGGGTTGATATGATTTATAAATAAATTCACTTTTAAATTATTTTTTTATCATTACTTAAAACCGTCATTAATTCACTTAAAATTGTAAATGTTTTTTATGTTACAAATATAATATACAATCGTAATTATAAATAATATACATTCGAAAAAATAAAATGAAAATTAATGGTTACAAATATAATCGTACCAAAATATTTTCCAAACACGGTTTAAGATAGTTATAAAGTAAAAATTTTATCAAATAAACCAAGAAATAGAAAGCACTTGCACCATATTATGTGCTTAATCTCATGATGAACATTTGGACCGTCAACAACCCAAAGTCTTGAAAATGAAATGCTAAAACATGTTTAAAACTAAATACGAGCTTGTCTAGTGAGATGAAGAATTAGGTTCTTTAAGTAAAATTAAAGTTTAAATTCTGATGTTGCGAATGGAGTAAACTGAGTTGAGAGAGTCGATTTCCATAGTTAGCCTCTGTAGTATTCGATTTGAATTAGTCGATTAATAAATCAGTCGTTGATGATTGTAAAAGAAAACATGTTTAGATATTTAAAAATTTAGGTCTCAATAGTAACTAAGAAAGATCAAGCAATTAAAAAAAGCTAAAAAAGTATTGAAAATGAAATGCAAAAAACATGTTTAGCATCAAAGTTAGGTCCAAAAACCCAAATTTTCCCACACTAAAGCACCATTGGGGGCATTAGGCTTAACCTTTTTGGGATGTAAAAGATAGGTATGGTCAAAATGAAAAGGAGATTTAAATTTGACTATTTTTTTGGTTTAAGATATGGTTTCGACTCATTGGCCATAATTCAGATCGAGTTTTGCAGAAATTAATGTGACTCTCGATTTATTTTTTTCATTGACAATACCAAAATTCGTACCTATGACGTTGCTTGAGAAATCTAGTGTCTTATCTCATTAGACCAACTGGTTGGCGGTTAAATTTGACTAATTTATTCATTGGTTCTAATCAAATTTCAAGTTAATTGGCCTTAGCAAATTAATAATAATAAATTACTTTTTTTACCGGCCTATAAAATTATAGGCTATGGAGTCAATGCCCTTAAGTTCTAAGTCAAATTTGCAGTTTCAATTTGTTGATAGTTTGCCCTACAAATACAACCGTGGATAATCACCAACTCAAATATTTTAGTTTACCTAACTTGTAACCCCCTAAATCCGGCCTAGAAGAATAGACCGAATTTAGGAAGTTACGTTTGAAAACTTTTCCTTCAAGAAATCAAATTTTGAAAATTATACTTTAATTAAAATAAAATAACATGCATTTAATAATAAATAAAAATATAAATATTATAATAAATATTCGAATGTTTATATAAAATCCCTGAATTAAAATAACAGTAAATGAATGTAAAAAAAAATAATCCCAAAACATAAATAGTTTAAAATTACATTCATGTCCCAAAATAATAAATAGAAATCTGATTAAACTAAAATAATTTCGTATTGAATAATAAAATAACCAAATAGAATCTGAGATCCTCCAATTACCACGTTGTCTAGAGTCCAAGGTATCTGTAAGAGGAAACTATGGGGGAGTAAGCTAAAGAGCTTAGTGTGTCTCTAAAGTGCAAGAAAAACCATAATTATAAAACATAATATTATTTTGAATAAAATCTTTTAAAGCATAACACAAATCACAAGCGCAATGCAATGCAATGCACCCAACTACATCACCGTCCGAAGAGTAAAGTTCCCCAGAACCACTCTCTACATCGTCACCAATCCGAAGTGGAACTCAACCCGAAGGGTGGAACCACTGATCCGAAGTGGAATTCAGCCCGAAGGATGAAACCACTGAACTTCCTCCTTACAAATCCCAACCCATGCTCATACACATATGATGTTTAAAATTCAAGTTTCATAAAAACCAATTCCATAAATCCAATATTCCAAAAACATAAATCATAAATCATAGTCCATAAATCCATAAAACATAGTTTCGTAAATCCGATGTTTCATAAATCATACTTAAAACACATTCTGAAATCATATGCATGTGATGTCAACCATACAAACCATAATGCATCAACACAAAGAAAAAAAAACATGTAGCACAGTAAGAAAACACACCTTAAGAGGCAATAGCTCTAATGAAAAACAAAGAGAGGTTGCGACTTCGATGTAAGGTGATGACAACGTCAATTCGAGAAGAATCCATAAAACGAAGGAATAACTAAAAGCGACAACACTTTAAAACTTAAGGCTTAGGTTTATTTCTGTACATAATAACTATGACTATATATAGAGATAGTTGAGAGTTGGTAATCTAAACAAATTAAGTTTAGAATAATAATAATAATAATAATAATAATAATAAAAAAACAAGAATTTAAGTTGAAAAAGGAGAGTCAATTCAACTGTGAGTAAAAAGAAGAATTAAAATTCAATTTTAAATTAAAAGATTAAATATATATATATATATATATTGTACGGTTATAATTAATTATAATAATAATAATTAAAAAAAGGAAGATACCGTTGATTTAGAATTCAATTTCATAAAAAAGGGTTAATAAAAAGTCAATCATTGACTTTTCAAGAAATTTCAAATTAATTTGTAAGTTTCATAAAAATTCTTATTTAGTCTCTCATAAAAAATTAAGGTTTTAATTAAAAATTTCCAATTGTTAGAGTTTTCAATTAGGGATTTCAAAAGCAGGTTTCTAAATTAGGGAATTTTTGAATCTAGGGTTTATAATTTGGGCATAATTTTTGGGGTGTTACATAACTAATTTATTTAATATTTTTTCTTGCATGATATATATATAACACATATGTCCGTTCGAATTTAATTCGACTAATATTATTATCGTTAAGATATTTAAGAAAATGAGCGTTTGAGTATACTTGAAACATATAATATCTTTCGATTTAAAAATTCGAAAAGAAAAGAATCTGGATAGTGTAGAAGTAGAACTATATACATTTTTATTTCACTTCCCCAATGTTTAATGAGATTATAATGTTAATTTAATTATCATTATTAAACTAATTATTCAACCAAATTTAATCGATTGAATCAAAATTAATAATTTAACCATCAATCTGATTTTAGTTACAAAATTACAAATGAAAAAAGCACACAAAACAATGTAATATAGGCCATTAATAGTTGTGGTGTGGAAACTTTTTCATCGAGGGACGGACACAAGATTTTATGTTAGGGGGCGACGGATTTATAAAATTTTAGGGGGTGAAAATAAAATTTCAATAATAATTACATAAAAACATTTTTTTTTATTTTTTTTAAATCATATATTAATTTTAAAATTTTAGGAGAGGCACTACGTACATTCCTACTTTTATCCTTTCTAAATGGAATAAAATTAAATCCATTATTATAAAAAGATTAAGCAGCTTTCTAATAATTGTAATGGAGAAAATGTTACAAAAGGTATATGGGTGGAAACATTTAAAATTACCATAATGTTTCACAAGTCAATTTTCATCAGTTTAACCACATTATCGTTTTTTAACCATTGTTATCCGAATCAGGTTTTACAGAGATCTTATATAGGGTGATCATTTCAACTCAGTTTTTTTTATTCACAACGTCAAAATTCGAACCCATGACCTTATTTAAAGAACATAATACCTCATCTCACTAGACCAATTAGTTGTTGATTACACCACATATCATTTTAGTTCCCGAAATTAGTTTTTTTCTCATATGACTTAAATTTTAAGATTGTGTAACATCATCACCTTAAATATATATTTAAAATTTCAAGTAATGAAATGATATAATCTCAAAATATTACGTCATAAAAAAAAACTATAAATAATTAAATCGATAATTTTTCAAATTCAAAAAAACAAATTAGAAAAAGAAACGACTAAGTGTAAAATAAATAATGAAAGGATAAATAAATAAATAATGTAAAGTGAGAAAGTAAAATAAAGGGTAATTTTAAAATTTGACATAAAATATATGATTCCAACTTGCTTGTTGTACTTTCACCATTAACGATCCAAAATATAGATGTTAAAAGCCGAATATAATCCTAATACCCTATAATGGGAATAATTCTACTTTTAGTGTTGTTTCTATTTTGGCTCAAATGAAATATATTTGATAATATAATTTTTTATTTTAGGGGTTAGAGATTTAATTTACGAGATTAGTTTATATGGTTTAAAATTTAGAGTTATGACTAAATTTTAGGGTTCAAAATAGTGGCGTATCTATGTGTACTGTAAGGCCGTGGATCTGTTTCCATCCTGAACTTTTTTAAAGTTCGCATATTTGTCTTCGATTTTTTAATTAGAAGAAATTTAAAGACGAAGCTTAAAGACTATTCTGATGTGAAATTGAGTTATAATTTATTATGCGTACTAAAATAAAATTTTATCATTGAATTAACTTATAATTTGTTTTATTTTTTAGAAGGATTAAATCATACTTTTATCATTTTAGGGGGGTAAAATGCAAATATATCGTATATTAACTTATAATTTTATAATTTTTAGTGGGACTAATACACATGTTTACCGCCGGGGGAGTAACACAATGGTGATATGTGGGCCACTCCCCAAAATTTTAAAAATTTAGATTTTAGTTCTTTAAATTTTTAAAAAGTTTAGTTTGATCCCACAATTTTAAAAAAAAAAAATCATATTAAATTTCATTTTTATTTTTTAAATTAAATCCCACCCATATTTTAGTTAGACCCCAATTGTTTTTGAAATTTTTTAAATAAAACCCTTCGATTTTTAAAGAAAAAATTAATTTAAATCGATATTAAAAAAATTTAAGTTGGCCCCACAAATCTTTTCGCCAAGTTCTATTACTGTTTACTTCGTTAAGGAGGTTAAAGCCCATCTCAAACCCCTATTTTCACCCTGCTCGAATATACATCTTCAAATTATTTCAACAATAATAATGTCAAACAAATTAAGATTTAATCAACTTATTTAGTACGTTTTTATCTATCAATTGGTCATAATATATGTATACATACACACATAAGACAAACATGCTTCTACATTTGCAATGGATCTTTAATTTAGATAACAAATGTGGGGAATCATACTAATTCAAGTATGTGTTATTTTTTTAATTCCAAAGGACGATCAAATTAAATGTATGTTATCAAAATCAAAAAGCTTTAAATCTTAGGAATATTTTAATAATTAGCTCCACTTCTAGTGAACTTATGACTCAACCGAAAGTTTTGTATTAAAAAATGTTCAATGAAAACACTCATATCTTAACCAAAATCAATGTTGCAATAGATATATTTTTATATTTAATTAACTATTTGTTGGTCATGTGAAATAAGACACTGGATGTCTTAAGTAAGGTGAGAGATTGAATTTTATCATTGTGAATAAACAAACTGGGTTAGGAAGGTTGTCCCATAATAAGTCTCGACAGAACATAATTCAGATTGGTCAATCAAAGAATCAAATACTGTGGTTATAGAAAACTTAAAACTTAAAAACACACACATATGTATTAGAGAATGACATGTTTAGTTGTTTTTTATTTTTAATTACAAAATTTTAAAATTTAAGTATTATTGAACTGACAACTGTAATATATTTATATCATAATAGATATAACCAGCGAGGTTGGTCTAAAGTGGTAAGCTGCTTGATATCACTTAAGCTGTTAAGCAGGTTTTGAGTTCGAGACATTGTGTATGCAGAAAATCTATGTTGAGAGATTCACCCACCACAAACCAAATGTGCAATATGAGTCTGTCCGGATTAATCAGGACAAAATTCTGAGAAATTGAGAGTAAATAATCATAATCGAGATATATATAGTCTATTCAAACTTTTTGAAGAATAAATTATTTTTATTAAATTTTGGGGGACATGAAATTCTAAATGTTAGGGTTTCTAGGAAAACATGAGTTTGCAAAAAAAAAAAAAATCTCTCCCAAGTAAGAAGAAAACAAAAGAGGGGATTTGTTTAATTAAGAACCCCACAAATCTAATCTTATAGTAATCTACTTTGAAAAGACATGTTACAAAAAAAAAAAAAAAAACCCAAAGAGACAGCCAACTCAAAATAATCTTACACTTTTACCCAAAATTTCTAAAGAAAACAATTAATTAGAACTTAAATGCTTAGCTGTTAAACAAAGTTTAAACGGTAAATGTTCATTTTCTAGATATCATTTTATAAATATGGTAGCAGTTTATTATTATTTATTATGATAAATCATGAATGGTTTAAAAAAATAGTAAAAGCTCACATATTTAGATTGCCTTTTAACTTAATTCCCATTTTAAATTTAATTTTAATATTTACTACTTTTTTTTAACAATTTCTACTTAAGAGAGGAAAAAAAAATTTATCCACGATTCTTTTATAATTTATTCATGTTTTACATTTCTCATTTCTATATTGTCCCATATGTGCATGAATCTTAAAGCTTTAATCAATTATTATACCATGCATCCTTATATGCAAGGTGTGGGCGATTAATTTCGTCTAGATTCGTCGAGAGACCAACATAATTATAAATTTTGTAGTGAAAATTGATTTTATTTCGGATAAACACTATCCGTTTTTACTGAACCAACTAGTTGATTAATCCGTTAGAAAAGGACTCTTTCGAACTCCTTTATATTCGCTTATATAACATATAATGTAATGGCTACAATCTCATTTTTAATTTAAAAATTATTATACAACGCATTCATAAGTTTTTGCTTTTATTTCCTTTCTAACTCTCACTTTTACATTAAACCATATATATATATATATATATGGATTAATATCCTATACACTGGCGGTGGAAACTGAAAGTTTCCACAAGCGCCTTGATTTTAGGGTTTAGGGAGTTAGTTTAGGGTATAGGGTTTAGGGGTTTAGGTGTAGGGTGTTAGAATTTAGGGATAGTTGTTTCAATTTAAGGTTTAGGGTTATAATTTAGGGTTTATAGGTTAGGGTTTAGTTTTTAGGGTAATATGGTGAGGATTTAGGTTTTAACCTATAAACCCTAAATTATAACCCTAAACCTTAAATTGAAACAACTATCCCTAAATTCTAACACCCTACACCTAAACCCCTAAACCCTAAACCCTAAACTAATTCACTAAACCCTAAAATCAAGGCGCTTGTGGAAACTTTTAGTTTCCACCGCCTGTGTATAGAATATTTATCCTATATATATATATATATATATCACGTTTGAAGCAAATAAATTTCTTCCACTAAAACTACACATTATCCTCACCTTCCTACCTTAATATTTTTAATTTTAAAAAATATTATTTTTGATACATTGTCAGTGAATTTTTTTAAACAAACATCAGTAAAAAAATTAATCTAACAAGAAGGTATCAAATGTATTTTTATATATATTTATTTTTTAAAAAAAAATAAACACTTGACATCACCATAATACCACTTAACATCTTCCTATTAAAAGTAATATTTTTTGTTATTTTTTAGTTTATATAAAATAAAATTTTAATATAAATAGTAATTTGGGCCAATTCAAAGTAGAAAAAAAAATAAACTAACGGGGTTGGTCCAAGTGGTAAGCATCTTGGTATCGCTTAAGCAGGTCTCGAGTTTGAGGCATTGTATATACAGAAATTTTCGCTGAGAGACTCACCCACCAAAATTAAGTGTGCGACACAGGTCGATCTGAAGTAATTAGGGTTAAACTTTGAAGACCGGAGCGCTAAAAAAAAAAGAGAGTAGAAAAGCATAAAATTTCTTAGCCGAGTATAGTCTAATACGAGGGCAAACAAATTGTCTGATACGTGAATAAGTCTATTAAATTTTGATTTGATTGAATATTAAGAATAATAAAATTCAAAATTTAAAGGTAAAATTCAATTAAAACATTAAGAATAAATTTATATCCTAAGAATAATGATAAAATTCAACATTATATCAAAATATAATCAAATAGAATTGGAAATCTCTATCCTAATCTCAAACCACTCTACTACTTCAACCAATCATAATCAAGTGGGTTTTGCCATATCTTTTTCACCTCAATTATGAAAAGTTAAACTAAAAATTTAGATATTTATGTGAATAATCTAATTAATTATGGAAAAAAGTGTTTTAGGGTCTAAAGACTATACAACTTTTTTTTTTAATTTTAAGAACTATAAATTTATTCTAGTGTTTAGAGTCCATGCTTGAAATTTAAGATTTTAAATTTAAATTTCAAGGTTATGAATTAAAAAATTATATTTAAAGAATAAATATGTATATTTATATATTTTGGATAATTATTTGATACACTGGCGGTGGAAACTAAAAGCGTCTTAGTTTTAGGGTTTAGGTAGTTAGTTTAAGGTGCATGGTTTAGGGGTTTAGTGGTATGTGTTTTGAATTTAGGGATAGTGGTTGAAATTTACAATTTAGGGTTATAATTTAGGGTATTAAAACATAAACATCACCATATTACCCTAAAAACTAAACACTAACTTCTAAACCCTAAATTCTATCCATTATCCCTAAATTCTTAATCCCTACACATAAACCCCTAAACCCTACACCCTAAACTAAACCACTAAACTCTAAAATTAAAGCGCTTGGTTTTCACCGCCCGATGCATAGGATAATAATCCATATATTTTTACACAACATGTATAAAAAATTACCCGTTAATTACATGAACAAAAATCTGTCCCTTTTGGTGTTTTTATCTATGTCCCAACATTAAAAAAAACTAAACCTTACACGCTAACCCTAATTTTTAAAAACTAAATCATACACTTTGAACTTAATTTGAACCTTAAATTCTATTTTTTTAATATTAGAACATAAATAGGACACCGGCAATAAGAGGATTTTTATTCTAATTAATTATATTTGTTTGTCTATTCCAAGATTGAATTAGAAGAGGGGCACATGGAATTTTCTATGCATCCAACGGCTCAAAATCAACTCTATCTTTGTAGACAACCTATCTAGAACACAACACCTGTCCATGGTGACTACCAAAAAACATCAAAAGAGTTTGATTATTTTAATGTAACAAATACCCAATATGGAATCCACCAAATGATATTTAATAAGATTTAATGGGGATTACTTGGATGAATCTCTTAAGAAGTAAGCAAATCCAACACTTGGGAAATTCCCATTGGCCACCCTGTAGTTTTCATTTTTAAAAAATAAGGCACCCACCTTACAATAATCTTTTCTTTTCATTTGTCTTGTATACAAATATATGATTTTTGCTTAGATTATTATGCTTTTTTTCTTCTCAAAAAGAAAAAAAACTACTAGTGTCAATATGCATAAGCCCTAGCTTATATGTGGCATAAAGCTATGGGATTTCTGTTCCTTTTGTCTCTTTTCAAGTCTTTAGCATCAAACATATATATGCTAATTGAATAAAGGTCCTTTATTTGAACATGTCACCCAATATCTTGACATTCTTAATTGTCTATTAATTGGCTGAATAATCAACGGGGCGAATCTAAGTGACGGAATTTGAAGAGGCCTATATAACTTTTTGTAAAAAAATTGAATGTTTAAATTAGTTTTCTTTCTAAAATTCTGAAAGGTTTAATTTATTTTCTTTAATTAGGATATAACTAAATTTTAAAAAAATAATAATATTTAGTGAAAACTTTTGAAAATTTTAGGAGGGCGCCTAATTAAAAATATTCAAAAAATTTGAAATATTATAATAATATTTTAAATTTTTGAAGGGGCCAAATTGAAACTTTAAAATTTTCAAGGGCTAAATAATAGTTTTTCAACATTTTGGGGGAGCCAGGGTTCTCATTGGCCCCATTATCGTCCGCCCCTGGTGGTAAAGAATACTCATGTTGTCCCATCTTATGTGAGTTCGAATCCCGACATTTAATTTTAAAATGTAAAAAGAATTATGTAAATGATTTCAAAATGGTTAAAAACCCGAAAATAGAAATAAGATATCACTGATTCAATCGGTTGAACGAATTTTACATTATTACATTAATCTCATTTTCGATATAAAAGATCATGGTTCATTAACAAGGAACGAAGTTATAAATGTTAATTTTCGAACTATCAATTCTTCAACATCAAAACCTTTATATTCAATACACTGCTTGTGAAAAAAATCACAAACAACTTTATATTTGACTTTAAACCCTTGCTACTAACACCTAAACTCTAAAAACCCTAAATCCTAAAACTTAAATGAGACACATAACAACACTAAAACCCCGTCGGTTAAATTTTACGGAATAATGTTCGTTTTATTAGTTCGAGTATATTTAATTTTACATGAGTCATTTGATAATTGATGTGGTATCTTAGAGATCAGCAGCACATTACTAAGCAAAAGAAAAAGGAATAGGATGATATTGAAAATGACAGATTTGGAAGGGTTGAAGCAAAAGGCCTCTTTAGTGCATATATAAATATGTGACACACTAACATTCATATGGCATAGAATTTGCTAGAAAAGATTTTCACCTTAAAAGCATTTATTTAAGGATTTAGCTTTTTGTCTTGTCTTGTTATTTGTCTCTTTTTCTTACATGTCTTGGGCATTAATGGCGGGTTGGGGTGCTATGGAAGAAAGCTGGAGGAAAGGTCCTTGGACTGCTGAAGAAGATAAGCTTCTTATTGAATATGTCAGGTTACATGGTGAAGGTAGATGGAACTCTGTTGCTAGGCTTGCTGGTAAGCATGATATTTGCTTCTTCTTCTTCGTTTTTCGGATAGTGTTCGGGAAAAGGTCGGTAAACATCGGATAGATCATTAACCCTTCTTCTTTTTACTAAGACTACTGAATGTTCTCGTAAACTATGACCAATACCAAGTTTATAAGCAGTGATTCCAAACCTAGAGGTTAATCGTACTTTGACAACTTTATGTAAGGCAGAGTTTAATTTTTTGAGTTATGATCGAAACCCTTCATGTAAGGCTACAAAATGTTCCCGTAAACTATGACCAATACCAAGTATATAAGCAGTGATTCCAAACCTAGAGGTTAATCGTACTCTGACAACTTTATGTAACGCAGAGTTTGATTTTTTTTGAGTTATAGTCGAAAAGTTGACATATAAGTCATCTTTATTGTCACTTTACAGAACCATACATGAGATTTTCACTTCATACCGCTCTTCATGTTTCAATTGAACACTTTTTATTTTTGGTTATTCTCGAGTTTTAAACCGATTAGATTGAGTTTCGGGTTTGAATATTTGCGAAATGAACATGTAATGTTGTTGTTGGACAGGGCTAAAAAGGAATGGGAAAAGTTGTAGGCTAAGGTGGGTGAATTATTTAAGGCCAGACCTTAAGAGAGGCCAAATAACCCCACATGAAGAGAGTGTAATTCTTGAGCTGCATGCAAGGTGGGGAAACAGGTAAATTAAATAATCTGATTCTGAAAACAGATTAAACTTTGGGGATTTGTTTTTTTTTTTTTTGTGTTTATTGATTCATAAATCAATGAAAAACTTTCATCAGGTGGTCAACAATAGCAAGAAGCTTACCCGGAAGAACCGATAACGAGATCAAGAACTACTGGAGGACTCATTTCAAGAAAAAGGCCAAGCGTGCACCCGATGACTCCGTTAAGGCGAAAGCTCGAATACTTAGAAGGCAACAATTTCAACAGCAACAACTACAACAACAACTAGAACACCAACAACATCTGCTGCTGCAGCAGCAACAGCAACAACAACAGTTACAATCGAACCAATTCGACATGAAACGGATCATGTCGTTGCTCGACGAAACGGACCACAAAGTGCCATACGTGCCTATGATGGGTACTAATCCATACCTCGGCGCGACGGATCAACTATATCCGATGACGATAAATGGCGATGTTTCGAGCAGCGATACCTCGATCGAGGAGATTCTTTGGGATGGTCTGTGGAACTTGGATGGTAACAATTTGGTGACCCCTTTTTGCTGATTTTCTGTTTGCTGATTTCAATAACACAATGTTTCTCATCAAATGAGAAAAGGGTCTAAGTTAATTGCTGCTATAAATCTAGTTCTAGTTTTTTTTTTCTTCCCTTCAAGTCAATCATCATAATCAAATGAGAAGGCTCTTGAAATTCTGCAGGAAGCCTTAGATTGTGATGATCAAATGTGTGGAAATTTGTAATCTAAGTTTGTGACTCAAATGGAAAATTGAGCTTGGTTATGGTGTAGCCTTTCAATAAAATGATCCAATTTTGCATGGAAAAAAATACCCCATGCTTTTGCTTTTTGCTTAAAAAAAACTATATAAAAGTATGAAATGAATAATATGATTTAGTGATTTCTGATGCCCTAAAAAATATGATAAAAAATCAATTTAACTCTTAATTATTACACCGAATTAAACACTTAAACCTATCAATCACCAATGTGATTTTCGACCAATTAAAAATGTTGTTAAATATTACATTACTGGCGTGACGATTTATAATGTTATCATGATAATCTATATTTGAATAATGACATGACAAAATGTTTAATTGATTTTTTTAAACTTTAAGGTTTAATTGTTTTTTATGAAATTATAAGCATTATTTATCATTAAGTAAAAGGTTAAAATTTGTTTATCTTAAAATATTGCCATTTACCTTTAGAATGTAAACACCCCTATTTAATCAATTTTTTTTATAAAATTTTCAAAAAAAATAAATATTAATTAGGTAATTATTCAATGCACAATAGTTATGAAAACTTTCTTTACACAAACGTCTTAGTTTTATGGTTTAAAGATGCTGTTTAGGGTTTAAAGTTTAGGGATTTAAGTGTAGTAGTCTTGAATTTAATGGTTGTTGATAGGATTTTGGGTTTAGGGTTTATAAATTAAAACCTGAACCCTTAGCTATATTACCCTAAACCCTAAAATATAACTATGAACCCTAAATTTTAAACTCCATACTTAATCTTTAAACTCTAAACTCTAAATTAAAATCTTAAACCCTAAAATTAAGAAACTGTTATAAATAAAAAGTTTTCACTAGGGTAATAATCTTTAGGAATTTAGTTTAGAGGTTAGATCTATCATTTATAAATATATCTTCTTCTTTATAAAGCACACATAGTGAAACGGCACAGTATAAAAACAAAACAAAACCTTGACCCCGATCGTTTTTTTATAACCATTATCTCAGCGGACTAAACAAACTAAAAGCTTCACAGCCATGGCCGCCGTTCCGCCGCCGCAACAACATGAAGAAAAGGATTCGGTTTCACTTTCAAAGAAGAAAAGGGAAAAGAGAAATCGAACAAAACAAGCCCCAGAACTCGAACGATTCGATTCGCTGCCTTGGAACTCTTCCCTTCCCAACGAAGAAGAAGATGACGCCTTCTCTCTCTTCATTGGCGCTGGGGACCTCGATGGAGGTTAGCCTATACTAAAACAGCAAGATCCCATATTTTTATTTTTGTTAGAATGTGTTAAAGTTTAGAGCTTGGTTATTATTAGTTTGAATTGTTTCGTTTGTTCTAATTTTAACAAGCTAGCAATTTGGCTTAGTTTTGAATGAAAAGTGTTTTTTTTTATCTCTTTTGTTACCATAACATTGGCTTTGGATCTGAAGGGATGTTTGTATTTATGGGGTTTTGTTGTTTTTAAGGGATTGGACTTCAAAATTATAAACTGAGTTAACCAAAGTGGTAATTTAGGATGGTTTTTTGTGATTCATTTTATTGATTTATTTGCTTTTTTCACATTAGGACACAAGTACCTACTAGAGTCTTGGGATATTTTGAAATTGGGTTTTATAGGCTTGAATTTTACAATCTTGTGCTTCCGGTACGCTGCGCACCGGTGTTGTTTTATTGAATTTCTTCAGTTATATAGAGAATTCGTCGCAAATTGTTGGTCATGTTGGCTGTTTTTATTTTTTCATTGTGAAACAATGATGTAATAAGGTTGGTAAAGAGACAATGCTAGTATAGGCTTAAATTTTACAATCTTGTGCTTCCGGAACTGCGCACCGGTCTTGTTTTATTGAATTTCTTCAGTTATATAGAGATTCCGTCGCAAATTGTTGGTCATGTTGGTTGTTTTTATGTTTTCATTGTGAAACAATGATGTAATAAGGTTGGTAAAGAGACAATGCTAGTATAGGCTTAAATTTTACAATCTTGTGCTTCCGGTACTGCGCACCGGTCTTGTTTTATTGAATTTCTTCAGTTATATAGAGAATTCGTCGTAAATTGTTGGTCATGTTGGCTGTTTTTATGTTTTCATTGTGAAACAATGATGTAATAAGGTTGGTAAAGAGACAATGCTATACCTGTTTTCTTGGAGCTATATTGTGCTAAGGGTTACGTTTGTAGGGTTCGAGCTTGTTCCTAGTTTGTAATTTTTGTTGATTATGATGAATGCAGGCTTTCTTTCCCTTGAAGAGATTGACGAATCTGAATATGGTTTAGACGTTCCTGGATCTAAGAAGAAAATATCTAGTAAAAAATCAAAATCAAAGAAACAAAAACTTGTGGAAGTCGCTGAGGGTTCTGGGGAAGATGTTGAAGCTGAGCCTGCTGAAGGAATGGCAGAGGAGAAGAATGAGAAGGCCAAAAAGAAGAAAAAGAAGAGTAAGAAGAAAAAGGCGAAGGCTGTTCAACAAGAGGATGAGCCTGCAACTGGTTAGTGCTTCAAGTATTTTGGTTTTGACCCACTGATTAAACTATTCGGAGTTTTTATTTTGTAGAACTTGTTTAATCAATAGGCACTTTCTTCTTCTAAGTCCCGTTTGCTTGTGTTCGCAACATTAAGCTTAATTCAACACAATTACATCCTTTTGCTAGCCTTTTGGGCAGTAATAAGGCACTGGGCACTGGTGTGCTTTAGAATAGTTTCTTACTTCAAGTTGTAACATGTCAGCAATGATTGGGCTTTTTGTCGATTTCCGGGTTAATACGCAATGTAATGGAATATGTTATAATCCCAACATAATCATATAACTGTATTTGCAGTTATTGATAGCAAAGACGAAGACGAAGAGATGTCTTATGAAGATGAAGCTTACCCTGAATTTTATGAATGGAATGAGTTGAGACTTCACCCTCTGCTTATGAAATCAATATCTCGTCTTGGTTTCAAGGAGCCTACTCCAATACAGAGATCATGTATTCCTGCTGCAGCTCATCAAGGAAAGGTTTGTCTAGATGCTTGTTTGAAATGCTTTATGGTCAATGATGATATCTCTTTCATGGTGATAGTAATTCTTTTACGTGATAGGATGTTATTGGTGCCGCCGAGACGGGATCTGGGAAAACACTAGCCTTTGGACTACCCATTTTCCAACGGCTCTTAGAAGAACGGGAAAAAGCTGCAAACGTGCTTGAGGACAAGGGGGAGGAAGCAGAAAAGTATGCTCCGAAAGGTGTTCTGCGAGCTCTTATCATTACTCCTACTAGAGAACTTGCCCTCCAGGTATTAAGAATTGTCTTATTGTTGCTTTTGTCAAGTATTTCAGTTGCCCGTGCAGGATTCACCAAGCCTTTTCCACCACATAGGGCTGTCTTAATTGCCAGTATGATTGGATAAGAATAAACAATATTTTATTTAGTCTATTAAACCCGAATGCTAAAGCTTTATAATTTTGGACATGTGGACCTTGAAGGCCTTACCCTATTTTCATTGTCCATTGCTTTTATTATGCATAAGCCTTTGCCCTTAGTAGAATCTGTTAATCTTTTGGGTCACAGATTATATATTTGTTGTTTGAAATTTAAAGTACACAGAGCTTAATTGTGTAATAAGCAGGATTCAATTTGTAGTGGCTTCAGCACCTTTATATACTCATTTCCAGCACCTAGATTGTTAAGTGCTTGCTGCAACTGTAAGCATCAAAATGCGAAGCTTAACCATGATTTTGATGAAAAAATATTGTGCTTTGAGAAAGACTATGATGTTATTCTGTTCCTATTTTACTCAATCAAGTTGAAGTTTTAAATATTTTTATTTTCTTTCTCCAGGTTACCGATCATCTTAAGGAATTTGGAAAGGATATCAATGTTAGAGTGGTTCCTATTGTCGGTGGCATGTCCGCAGAGAAGCAGGAACGGCTATTAAAAACAAGGCCTGAAATAATTGTTGCAACTCCAGGGAGATTATGGGAGCTTATCTCAGGGGGAGAAAAACATCTTGTTGAGGTTAGAAGTGAAACTATTTTTTTCAAAGCAACTGAATTTGGTTTCAAGTGTTTTATTTTTGGGATTTGAGTTGGTAAAAGTCGAGCACCATTTCACTCTCATTTTTATTTTGGCAGTTGCATTCATTATCTTTCTTTGTACTGGATGAGGCTGATCGAATGGTTGAAGCGGGGCATTTTCGTGAGTTACAGTCAATAATTGAAATGCTCCCTATGACCGGTGGTGCTACCGAAGGACAATCTCAAAACACACAGAATTGTGTTACGGTTGCAAGCTTATCAAGGAAAAAGAGACAAACATTTGTGTTTTCAGCAACTTTAGCACTTTCATCTGATTTCCGTAAGAAGCTAAAGCGTGGTTCATTAAAATCCAAGCAGTCCACTGAGGGGCTGAATTCTATAGAAATTTTATCTGAGCGAGCAGGAATGAAACCCAATGCTGCCATTGTTGATTTGACAAATGCATCAATTTTAGCAAAGAACCTTGAGGAATCTTTTATCGAGTTAGTGCTTTACCCATATTTTGTTATTCTTTTAATTATTATTTTTCTCATAGACCTACATTCCATATGATTTGTTGTGATTAAAGATCGAAGATGCAAATTTGAAAATTAGAATAATACATCTGCGTTTATGTTATAAAAGTATCTTCTTCAAGTAGCAAAATAATTCTTTTATCATAATTTTCCACAGATGCAGGGAAGAAGATAAAGATGCGTATCTGTATTACATTTTGAGTATTCATGGAGAAGGGAGAACAATTGTTTTTTGTACATCAATTGCAGCTTTGCGTCATATTTCTTCAATATTGCGCATCCTTAGCATCAATGTTTCAACACTTCATGCTCAGATGCAGCAGCGAGCTCGCTTGAAGGTTTCATTCCCTGACTGTGTTTACTATTCACTTCTTTGTACTAGCCTGGTCGATATCATACACATGTTTTGATGCAGGTGATTGACCGTTTTCGTGCAAATGAACATGGTATTCTTGTTGCCACTGATGTTGCAGCAAGGGGCCTTGATATTCCCGGTGTTCGAACTGTTGTCCACTATCAACTTCCTCATTCAGCAGAAGTATGTCAAAATTTGATGCCCGTTAGCAAGTTTTCATTAATATTCTTCTAGTCTTGTATCCCAATCTTGATTATAATTTTTCCGGATTTAGGTTTATGTCCATAGAAGTGGAAGAACTGCTAGAGCTTCTTCTGATGGGTGCAGCATTGCTCTTATCTCACCAAATGATTCCGCAAAGTTTGCCTCTCTTTGCAAATCATTTGCTAAGGTACCAATTTTGAAGGGCAGAGTTCCCGGTTCTTCTTTAAACCTAAGTAGATTCTTATTGTATTTTCGACTTTGAGCAAGTAATTCATCTTCCTAGTTCTTGAATCAAATTTTGCGTTTGGTAGTTGGCTTGATATGCTTTATGAGTGCATTGGCTTGATATGCAGGAAAGCATCAAGCGATTTCCTTTAGAGAGCTCGTACATGCCAGAGGTCATGAAACGTTTATCTCTAGCACGTCAAATCGACAATATCTCACGCAAAGACTCTCAGGTATATAAATTTTAATACTTTAGCTATCTTACAAGCCACATTCAGTGCAGTGTGTGGGTTTGGTTGGTCTTGTCCTGTATGCTTTCACGTGTAATCTTCCTTATTTGTCTTGTCGATCGTAAACTTATTTTTCTTTTCTTT
This sequence comes from Hibiscus tridactylites, assembly GCA_958450335.1. NCBI lineage: Eukaryota > Viridiplantae > Streptophyta > Magnoliopsida > Malvales > Malvaceae > Hibiscus > Hibiscus tridactylites. Next base: position 72,953,117 of record OY288289.1, on the reverse strand, counting down.
AGGAAAGGGCAAATAAAAGCTGGTTGGAACGTAGCGCAGAGTCTTTAGAATTAGTAGTTGAGAATTATGACAGCGAGGAGGAAAGAGTGAAGAATTTCAAGCAAAAGAAAGCCAGCTCTGTTCACTTGAAGAAGCTACAACAGTTTTTTTTTTCTTGCTATGAATAATCAGTGTAATCTATGTAACTCATACTCAGGTGCATATGTCGTACACGGTTATGTTCAATTTTTCGAAGTTTTCTTTCCCCTGTATTTGGAGGGTCTTACCTCCGAACTCATATATGAACATATGTCAAATATTAGTGTCATATACGGGTACTTCACTCTCTTTTTTTTGGGTACAGGAGCTCAGTGGATTACTTTCACGCCCACTGCGTCCGAAAACATTTTCACATCGCTATCCAACTGCGGTGAGTTCTTAACAGTTTCTTTTGCACAATTATCGGTTTCCTTTGGCATTTTACTCGTTTTTCTGGTCCACATTTCCTGCACAATTTTGCGAGTAACTTTCTGGTCTTACGAGTTTTGCTGTTAATTTTTTCCCCAGGCTGGTGTTACACATCTTATACAACATCAATTTGAAGAATTGGCTAAGCAAAATGGAGACGACAACTTAGTTTCGGGTGAAAACAAGAGACGGAAGATGGTGGTTATCGGTCAAGATTGCGTCGAACCACTACAGGCACTTCGGAGTGCTGGTCGTGAGGTAGTAAATTTGATATTTTAATTTCACTTTTACTTGCCTAATTTCGTTCTTTCCCCAAAAACCTTCTCGTTTACGAATTGGATTTATTTTCGTACCAATGTGCAAACCAAGTGCCTGACATGGGAAGTTCCATGGCACCCGGAATGTTTTTCTAATGTTTGAAACCACGATAGACGCAAAGATTGAATCCAACTAATTATGATGATAACCGATAACATAGTAGCGTGTCATCGGGCCAATTTTGCTTTGAGTCTTTACAATGAACTCTCTCTATTTCTCAGGTGCTCATGGATGGGAAAGACGTGGCACAAAAACGAAGAAATGCAGAGAGCTTGAGAAGAAAAAGGAAAGAGGAGAAGAAACGTATGTATATTTTTCTCGATTTTCGTTTGTCGCCCGCACTCTCTTTGGAGAGAATGTTCTTAGCTTTTTTGTTATTTCGTGTTCCAGGTTTACGTGACCAGCGTAGAAATAAGAAGAAACAATTTGAAGGAAGGCAGTGAGTAGTAGATGGTTCTCCATGCCGCCAAGCTAATGTTATTCGGACTCGGATTTGAGTGTCATATTTAACACAGTTACGAGCAATGTCTGTCGGATGTTTCAGGTGTCCGTAGCAACGTCTGTCGGATGTTTCAGGTGTCTGTAGCAATGTCTGTCGGATGTTTCAGGTGTTCGTATGGACGGAGAATTTTGAATACTCGAAAGAATTCGAGGTGAATGTCAGATTTGAGTATTTGTCCGGCGCTGTTACAATCAAATATTTATATGCTTTTCATGTATTTGGAGAGTTGAAAATCATAATTTTCGATATACGAACGTTATAATTTAGTATTTTGGAACTTGATAATGTGTCGGAAGATATTAGCGTTTAAACATGTTTAATTTTATGTGTTCATGCATATTGCACTCGTAATAATATTAACCGAGTTAAATTCAATCAACATAATATATAAAAAGTTAGATTTTTGAGAATGTACAAAAATGTAATGAAGTGGGTATCAAATCAACAGTTCAAGATATAATTAATAGTATTTATTTATTGATCAAATAATTCAAATTAAATATCATAGAAATTTATTTATATAATAATTTTTAAACCTAATTTTTTCATTCACAACTTTATAATCTAAATTTCTATTTTGAGATAAAAGACTAAAAAATTGATGTGAATTATTTATATATATAAAGTGCAAAATTGTAATAAATTTGGGTCCACTTCATCTTTAAATTAGTGTCTACAAAAATAGACAAATTATGATATTTAGTCCTTGTACTATGCATAGGTTATTCATCTAGTCTTTATATATGATTTTGATATTTTTAACTTTGTACTATTTAGATTTTAAAATTTTGGTTTTAATTAGTGCATCAAATATTTTCACTTAACTTCTAAAAAACTCTTTGTTAGAAACTCTAAAGCGCGGCGCAAATCCTTCTATTCGATAGCCGCCTCTTCCTCATTTGTTTCTTAGCCGGTGATCGGCAATTGGTTTTAATTCTGGTTGTCGATCACTGGATTCATTATTTTCATGCTTTTATTTTCTTGTTTTTTCTATATTTTTAATAAAATTGTCTGTCTTTATGGCACGTGTTTCTCTGTCTTTGTGGCACGCTTTTTTGTTATTTTTGTGGTTCGTTTCATCTGTCGTTTTTTGGCATGATTTTAGCATACCTTAGCGTTCGTTCGATGCTCTTTCAGAGATCTTCGCGGCGCTAGTTTCTGATTTTGATTCTGTCGGTGTTCATAGAAAGATAGATCCCCTCTCGGTTGATGGTTGTTTGCCGATGTAAGCAGACCTGGGTAGCGGAGCAATTTGCCTGATAGTTTGGTTCGCTCACCACTCTTTTTTCACATCGTAAAGCGTCTCGTTTGGATAGAGACAAGGAGATTCAGGAAGACTTCTGGATTTTGTCGGTATGCTAATATCTATGAAAATATTTATTTTCTTTGCATCTTTGAGTTGTTTGAAATTTTAGTATACTAGATCTCATTATTCTCCATTTTGGATACTTTGTATTTGAGATATTTTTTATGGTTATTAATAAAATTCAGTTCATTGTAAAAAAAAATGGTTTTAATTCAATTAATATTCATTAAATTTGTTGTGTCAAGTTTCACTTTTAGTCTCTTTACTATATATATCAGAATTAATTTAGTACCTTATTAAAATGTCCCGCTAATTGTCGAAAAGAGAAAAGAGCACCCTAGAAAATATTAGGCTTAACCGTCAAATAAGTGTTCAAACTATGTCATTTTTTTCAGTTAGATGTCCAAATTATTTTTCGGGTTAAATTAGGACCTAAAGTTTCATTCCGTGACCCATTTAAAGTTCGCCTTTAATTTTTTCCGTTAAAGGACACGTGTCACTCCAAAAAATCCAAAATTATATTAAAAATAAAAAAAATTATTAATTTTTAAAAAATCTCTAAAATTTCCAGATTTTACAAAACAACCCCAAATTCCAAAATCCCTAAACCCCAGATTTTTTTCTGGAGGTGACATGTGTTCTTTAACGGAAAAAATTAACCACGAACCTTAAATGGGTCACATAATAAAACTTTAGGTCCCAATTCGACCCGAAAAATAATTTGGGCACCTAACTGGAAAAAAAACATAGTTTAAGCACCTATTTGATGGTTAAGCCAAAATATTATTAGATACTCATTCAGTACATCATTGTCGTACATTCTTTTTTTTTGAACAACATTGTCTTACATTCAACTAAGAGATAACCTGAACCATAGAAATTATAAATTTAATCCCTGTTATCCAATTTGATCATTTTTATCCCTAAAATTTGAAAGTACATGACTAAAGTTAACCATATACGCATAGTTCAAGGACTAATAACATAATTTGACAAAAACTTAAAGACCAAATATGGAGCTCATTTTTGTTATCTTCAAAGAATAAACCGATAAGGAAATTGACACGAAAAGCGTAGAAAGGGAGTGGAATTTGCAGTGCTGTCCATGGAAGTGCTAGCAAGCTCTTCTGCAACTTTATATAACCCCAAGAAGCCATTTTCTTTCACATTCAAGCCCATCATCGTTTCTCAGGTAAAGTTTTAATCTTTACGAAAAATATCCAATCGCTGGTTTCTTATGTAGAGTTAATGATTGAATGCTTTTTGTCGTAATTTAGATTTGATAGGATGAGAAATGGGTTTCTGAGTTGGAAAGATTATGAATTCAACTGTTCGAACATGTAGTAGCAATGGTGCTATTGGCAACCGAGCTAAGACTCGGTCTGCAAGTTTTGAATTTGATTCTGTGGCTGTTTTGGTAGTTTGGGTTGATTTAGAACTGGGGTTTCCCCCTCTTTTTGATGGGTTTCGATTGTTTTTTTGATTGACAATTCATTCGGATGGACCGAGGGGTGTTAGGGGCAGTCGCACCTTCTAAAAGTTTCGAATTCTCATATGGTTAATATAATTTTGTATTTTATATCGATGATCTAAATTCGCACCGCCCTAATATAGCTGTCTAACAGTTTGCAGCTCTTGACATAAAATTATGTGTCCGTCCCTGCATTTCATGTTTTTCATGAATTGTGTTGCTTGGAAAGATTTCTGATCACATGATCATCAGTGTGAAGTTTATCCTGGCAATGGAGATTGGCCTTTTATTTTTGATCAAATGTTATTCTGGAATCTGATTCTTTCTCTCAAAACTGAATCTTTGTATGGATGTGTGAATGCCAATATTGTAATTGTAAAGAAAAGCCATTCTTAGTTTTTTAAATGGTCAAGTGAATTACTTACAGGTTCATCCATGGAAATCTTTTCCCGGACAGAACATTGAAGCTCGAATATTGTGTCGGATTTTGTATAAAAGGACGAATCTTGATGACTCTGGAAGATGCAGCAGTTCTGATGCACATTCTAAACCTGAGTTCTGGTTCCGCACATTATGTGGACTGAATAAAAGCTTTCCATCTCAGTTTGGTTTCTTTGCATTAAGACATGGACACCCACTTCGATCCTGGAAGACAGGTAGTCATCAAAAGGTGCAAATCAGACAACATATCTCGGTTGTTTTTGTTCGCTTAGTTGCTGCTATGTTGCTGGTTACTTCAGCTTCCGTTTCTCTAAGCAGCGCACCGTCGTGTAAGTTATATTTTATGGAAAATAGTCTCATGGGCTACAAGGGTTTCTTTTGTTTAGATTTTCATACCAGATCGTTTTTATTGTGCAGGGGCGCTTTCTGAAGAAAATCTTCTCTTCTTAGAGGCATGGAGAACAATAGACCGTGCATATATTGACAAAACATTCAATGGACAAAGTTGGTTTCGTTACAGAGAAGATGCGCTTCGAAATGAACCAATGAACAATAGAGAAGAGACATGTATATAGAATATCTTTAGCTGCCATTTTACAGTTTTTAGTTTGCTGCAACCAGATTAGCATGCATACGAAAAAACAGACTGCAACCAGATTAATATGCATCGTTGTGTCTGAATCGCTGAGTCCTTCGTATTTTATCATTCATCATCTCTCATACAAGTTTGTAGTTTTCTGAATCGCTTGTTGCATTTTACATTTTACCCTACATATTTTCTTGCAGACACGGCCATAAGGAAGATGCTTGCCACACTGAATGATCCTTTCACTCGGTTTCTAGAGCCTGAGAAGTTCAAGAGTTTGCGGGTATGGGGCTGTTTCTCTCTCTCTCTCTCATATCTTCACGAACTGTATTCTAGCCTGAATAACATGGTAGCTATTATTCAACATTGAAATATTGTTCTTTTAGTTCTCCGGAAATGTTTTGGTTGATATCAGTTTCCGTAAAATATCTTATATTTTCTCTGAAGGCAGTCTGGAACTCAAGGGTCTCTAACAGGTGTGGGGCTATCAATAGGTTACCCACCCGGATCTGAAGGATCACGAGCTGGGCTTGTCGTTATTTCTTCTGCTCCCGGGGGTCCTGCAAATCAGGCTGGCATTTCATCTGGTGATATTATCTTGGAAATAGATAAGACAAGCACGGAAAGCATGGGCATCTATGATGCTGCAGAGAGATTGCAGTAAGTGTGTTACTCTCTTCGGTTGAAACCTTATCAGCTTTCATCTAGATTTACGTAGTGAAGAAATATTTATTCAGCTGTCATAGAGATATTTCATTCCGTTTTCTTTGTATTTATGTGTCCCGATTTATCCGTTCCTTTTCAGTTATTTACTGTTATGCTCTACTTTTTGATTAAACTACAGGGGACCAGAAGGAAGTTCAGTAGAATTAACAATTCAAACTGGACCTGAAATAAAGCACTTGGCTCTCACGTAAGTGTTTGATTTGAATATCTTATGATGCATTTGAACTTGTTATATAAGTAACCATATCCGAAATTATACTGATGTTATTGATTCAGCATCCGAAAATGTGTGTTGTTATTATACTTTCCGAATACGAGAATATGGATTTTGTCATTTTTATTCCCAGTTATCCCTTTGTGCTCCTTGTAATTAAGGACAAAATTTACATGTTCTTTTCTTCTATTTCTTTTTTTGTACCTATCTTTTGAAAGATTTAAGATTGACTCATTGGCGACCGTAATTTTCTAGGCGTGCAAAAGTTTCACTGAATCCTGTGAAGTCAAGGCTATGCGAGGTTCCTGGCTCGGAAAAGAACTACCCCAAAATCGGTTATATTAAGCTAGCATCATTCAACCAAAATGCTTCCAGTAAGTGGAGATATTGACTGCAAATACTCTTCTTTTGAATTCGTCTCTTCGTGTATACGATCTCCTTTCATTTCCTTCATATTTTGTGTTTTTTTTTCACTTGTGCCTCTTTTCAGCCTCATTAGCATCGTTCGGAGGGGGACTTTTCAGAGACAACCCTCCTTTCCTATAGTTTATATATAGAATATTACCCTAAAAAGTTTGCATTTCCTGTAGCTGCTGTCAAGGAAGCGATTGATACTTTAAGGAGTAATAGTGTTAATGCCTTTGTGTTGGACCTTCGTGATAATAGGTAATTAGCTTCGACGTGATCTATTTTAAACTCTCTTAAGACAGGCTTTCTAAACGATTAAATTTGCCGCAGCGGTGGGCTTTTCCCTGAAGGAATTGAAACTGCAAAGATTTGGTAAGTTAAACCTTTGAAATGGAAAGGTTCTTATCCGTGTCAAGTTTCATGGCACAAGTTACCATCATTAGTTTTTGTCGAACAGGTTAGACAAAGGCGTGATTGTGTACATTTGTGATAGTCGTGGCGTTCGAGATATATATGACACGGATGGAAGCTCTGCAGTAGCAGCTTCTGAACCCCTAGCTGTCCTGGTAAGCTCGGTTATTCCGGCAAGCTTGATTTGATTTGTGTATGTCTGAAAGAGTGAGAGAGGATCACGGTTTCCATCATCTGAATTTCCATTAGGTGAACAAGGGCACCGCAAGTGCCAGTGAAATTTTAGCGGGTGCATTGAAAGATAATAAGCGCGCCGTATTGTTTGGAGAACCAACATATGGGAAAGGGTAATTTAGAATTCCATCTTCTACTGTGTTTAAACAAGCATACCACCCTGTATTCTTCTAGATACTAACTGGAGTAACGCATTCCCCAACTGCAGCAAGATTCAGTCGGTTTTTCAGCTATCTGATGGCTCCGGATTGGCTGTTACAGTAGCTCGTTACGAGACACCTGCACATAATGATATCGACAAGGTTTATTTCTGATCTCTATGTCTCTCTTTTTCTCTTTTACCACGGCTGTTGTTTCATCTGGTATTCCATGTAGGTTGGCGTGATCCCGGACCATCCTCTGCCGAACTCGTTCCCAAAGGATGATGATGGTTTTTGTGGCTGCCTTCAAGACTCTGCATCTGCTTGCTATGTCAATAATGTTCAACTATTTTCTAAATGACAATTGTGCTTTGTGCAATTTGATTAACCTTCAATTATGGTTTCTTTAGTTCTATTATTTCGCTTTCGACAATTGTATGAAAGAGATCACAGTTGAATTTATTTTTAGAACTTTTGATGATGCGTTCTCATCAGTTTCATGTACATTGTATAGAATTATATTTATTCGAACCCGATAGATGCCACATTATGGTATATGATTCTAAGCAGAACATGGCAGAGACATCAAACATAAAGAAAATGCAGAGAGGAAATAGAACCTATAGCAAAATAGAATGAAAAAGAATCAATATTCATAATAATAGTAAGCTGTTGCTTCGAGTACAAGAAATTGATATTTCATGGCAGAAAAAAACAGAAAAAGTTGCAGACTGCCTAGGATTCTAACACTGTTGTGTCTGGGATGATCCAACAAGGCGGCGGCTGAATCTTGTCCGAAGAAAACTCATAAATCGGCTTCAAGCTTCCATTTTTCAAGCTGTATATCCCCATGTCATGCCCTCCATACAAGTAATCCTCTTCCATTCTCTCCCAACAATCATCACTGAAATAAATGCAATCCTTTTCGCAGTTCGGAAAACACCGAGCCGACACCGAAACCGACTGGTTCCCACCTAAGAACAGAGCGCGATCGCCTAAAGTATCCATCTCCACCCATCTAAGCTTGCTGAAATCCATCTTGTACACATGGAACAACCATGTTCTGTAAGGACAGACCTTGGGGTGATTGCAGTCTTCAGTTAAAAGATCATGTTCATGAAGCAATGTCCCATCCCAATCCACATAATCACCGATAAATCTCACCACAAACAGAAGTTCACCCGATGATTCGACCAAGTAACATCTTCTGGTGCAGACATCTCTCAATGAGTTTAATTTGGCAAGCGACTTTTCGGGAAAAGGAACAAACACGTCGGACTTCTTCTCGACACGACCATTGCGGCCATGTAAATCCCAAACTTCAATTCTGTTTCTGTCACTCAGAGCATAGAGATAGTTCCCGTGGCATATGATATCTTCGAATGGTGGCCGGTTAACATCAAGACCCGTCCAGCAATTGTCTCCACTTCTATGATATACAATATCTTCACCATTGTTGCACAACAAAACCACTCCATACTTTCCATTCTTGTCATCAGGTTTTCCCGACAGAATCGCTTTCTGAACGAAACAATTTCGTACTTGTTGTTTCCCACACGACCTGAACAAAACCCTACGAGAACCTCTTTCAGCAGAGTTGAAATAATCAAGTTCGTATTGACCATTAACGTTTCTTTCCATTCTTTTTAACCCTAGCAGACGATCAACCGAAGGGAGCTCGATCTTCACTCGCTTCAAAGGGTTAAACAGACAGGGGACTGCCTTTTCTTGCAAGAAAAGCAACCATCCATGCGACGAACCGATGCAGCAACACTCACTGAATTCCTTTGGCGCCGTTTTCAAGCTGTAAACACGATTTTCACTCAAACTCAAGAACCCATGGTAGCCATTGTTGTCGACGTCGGTTCCGTCACCTTCTTCAACCTGTTTCTTGGAAGGAAGCATGAGCCATGGCATCTTTGAAAGCACCTCTTCTCCGAGTATATTCCATGAAGAAGAAACGGATTTAGCTTGAACCAGGTGTTTAAAACTTAACCTGTTAAAGATTGATTTCATGATATCAAATGGAAGTTCATCAATCCTTGATGGCGATTGCTTTCTTCTTCTTTTCATGGTCACTTGCATCGCCAAAGGAAGGTGAAAAGAAAACTGTGAAAAGAATGTTCAAATTGTGAACATATTTATAAGTAAACCGACTTGTTCAAGAAACCTAAGAACTTGGGCTTTTTTTTAATTAAACTAAACTATTGAATTTATTATAAAGGTAAGTTTCCTGAAATAAAAATATATAAAAATTTAAATATGACTGATTATTTAATACATCATTAATGATTTTGTTCATAAGCGGGCATATAATGTTGTCATGTATCATATTTAAGAGACTTTAAATCTTAATATATATCCTCTAAATCAAGGGTATGTATTCGATCGAATCGAGTAAAAATATATCAGCTTATAATTTAGTGGTCTTGTCCTTGTTTCATTTTAAATTTAGTTGCATTTTGTTATTTTTCTTATAAATATAAATATAACAAAAATTTTGATACACAAGCTTTGTTAAACTAATTGTACACATGCCTGCATATTTACACTATAAAACTTAAATCTTAAATTTCTAATCCTAACCCTAAAAAAGTAAACCCTACACCTTAAACCTTATGCCCTAAATTCTAAACAATAACATTAAATTCTAAACCCTATAACTTAAACTCCTAAACTTTAAACTCTATACTAAAACCCTAACCCCTAAAACTAAAAGGTATGTATAAACTAAAGTTTACACGCTTGTGTATCAAAGTTTATCTCGAGTTCGATTAAATTGAAGGGTGGAATCTCAATTTTTAATGTTCTTTTTGTTTTTGCGCTTTTACCGTTACAGAACTATTGTTAAATTTAGACTTAACTATAAAATAAGTGACCATGTCTCTTTTATGTAATGGTGCCTTTTTTTGTCAAATTAAGCTCATAAAGTTTTGTTTGATAGAATAATGTACCTAACGTTTCTTTCTGTTATTATTTTGTCAAATTATAGGATCGAAAATTAAACAACTTGAATTTATCGGTTAACCGAATCTAGTTTTTTACACCATACCTTGAATCACATAAATGAGAGAGATTTTTGGTAGTATTTTAGATGAACAAATATAAAAAGAAATCAGATTGAGGGGGAAATAGATATATTTATATTTATATTTATGGTACTAAATCCATTCACCTTGGTATGTTTATTAAATTTCATGCTAGCTTGCACCGCCGTTGCAAGGTGAAAAAAAAGCTGCGGGAAGAAAGTTCAAATTGTGAAGTAAATTTATAAGGAGACCAACTTGTGTTGCAAGAAAAATATTTAAAATGTAAACCGACTTGCGTTCAAGAAATTAAGGGTATTCTAAATCCTAATACATACCCTTTAAATTAAGGGTAGTATTCGACCGAATCAAGTAAAAATATATCGACCTATAATTTAATTATATTGTTCATGTTTCATTTTAAATTTTAGTCAAATTTTATTATTTTTTTATAAATATAAATATAAAAAATAGTTGAATTTTGTCATTTGTTATTAATATTCGAACCCAATGGTTTTGATATCCTTAAAATTTTAAAGATTTTTTGGTCTCAAGTTTGATCAATAAGAAGTGTGGACTCTCAATTTTTAATATTTTCATTGTTTTTGCACTTCTATTGTTATACAACAATCGTTAAATTTAGGCTTAACTTCAAAATAAACGCCTAAACTATAATTTTTTTTACAATAGGGCCTAAAGTTTTTTTTGTCAAGTAAGCGCCTAAAATTTTGTTTTGTAGAAGCATGTGTTTTACGTTTCACTCGGTTATCATTTTGTCAAATTATGATTTAGAGTCGAAAACTAAACAACATAAATTTATGTATTAACCGAATATGATTTGTACACACCCTACCCTGAATTACATAAACGAGAGATATTTTGGTAATATTTTAGATGAACAAATATAGAAAGAAATCAAATTGAGGGGAAATTATATATATCTATATTTAAGGTAGTAAATCCATCATCTTTGGTAGGTTTATTAATTTCATTGTGTACGTTTTTTCATATATAAATTACCTCCAAAAGGCAAACTCACAAACACAAACTAAAAGTGTGAGATAATTGCTAATTGAAACCTCCCAAAGATGGCCAAATTCTTTTTATCCCACTTTCTCATCATTGCTCTCTTCTTCACTGGTTTGTTCTCTCTACTCAATTCATCTCTTGTTCGATATCAGATTAGACTAATCAGTTAAACTAGGGATAGATAGTTTAATTGATTCCACCAGTATAATATAATCGAAAATCGAATGAATTACCGTGAACCAGTAAAAAAACGAGAACTGAAATAAAAAATAACAGTTTCAACCATATATATATGTAGGGTTTTAGTTTGAAACATGTAGTAATCTTTTAATAATATGTATGTATGTATATGTGTATGTATGTATGTATGCAGTTGGGACAATGGTAGCTGAAGTTGAAGGATGTGAGGTGATATTTTATTTGTATCCAACAAATTGCATGGTTCAAGATTGTCAAACCAAGTGCTTGGAGAAGAACCCCAAATCCACAAGTCAATGTGTTGGTCCAGGCCCTGCATGTGTTTGTACTTGGCCATGTGATTCGGCTTAATTTTTATCTTAATAGTTTATGGCCAAAATAAATATTAATATTTTCATGAACACTTCATGTCATCAATTTAATGGACTTTACTAGATCCGATAAATTTGACCCAAGATCGAGACAGAGATCCGAACCGATTTATCGATTTGAGACTTGATATCGACACGAACATGATGACCAAATTTGATCCTAAACTCAAAATAAATTGAATCGAATCGAAACTGGTCTGAATTTTAGTTGAACCGAAATGGATCCGAACCGAAAACAACCTGAAATAGAAATAAAGAAAGAAGAGATGTGAACTACCAAACAACTCATCAAAAAGTCAAATATATTGGCTTTATAAAGCCATATATAGCGTGTGAAAAACTAATTCGACCTAAAAACTCGACTAAAATTGACCAATCTCTCATTGACCCGAAATTGACTTGAACCAAAAATAACCGACTCGATGACCCTAACTAAAACCGAACCGAACTTAAACCGAATGATATCAAATCCGAAATGACCTGTTTGCTACCTCTAAAAGTTAGTGACCTTAACGTGTTTTTTCAAACTTTAGTGGTAGAAAGAGAAATTAACTCAAATATTAGCAACTACTTGTGTAGTTTACCCAAAATATAAATAAAAACAAAAAAATGCGAATAGAAATATATCAAATAAAATTTGTCTATTGAGAAAGGTTTTGTAAAATTTCCTTTAAAAGTTCGCCGACCCAATATTACTCTCCGCCATCAAGTTTCCGACCGACCGGAAAAATTAAATAAGGTAATTTCCGACCGTCCCTATTGAGGTCTTTAGCGGCGGTAGCGACGGCCGCTAGTTGAAACCCTAAATTTCCAGTTTCTTAGAATCAATGACAAAGTAATTTTTTTTTAATATTCAATTAATTTCATCTGTTTCGCCCCCTTTTTTAGATTAAAAATGAGATGTCTTGGACATTTTAAGGCCAAAGATGACCCAAGGAAGAATCTAGAATGGCCTAGAGAGCCCCAAACGTCTCCACACATATCTAAGGGGTTCCAGAAGGTTCCACACTCTTCTAGGCTCGTCCGAAGAAACCTAGAAGACCCGGAAGTGATCAAGAAGACTCAGGACAAGTATGGAAGGCTCGGGACAACTCTGGACATCTCCGGAATATTCTAGAATGCCTTAGAATATTGTAAAGCTTTTAGACCATTTAGGATATAACTAGATAAGTATGGAATTATCTAGAGATATCTAGGTGTAGTAGATATTTTGGGAGGCGAAACCGTAGCCATTGGATCAAATAGATCCTAGCCGTCCATTGAGGAGGTGTGAGCCTATAAATAGGGCCACCCCTCTCATTTGTAAATCACTCAAGTAGTCACTCACTTAAGCATACTTGTAAAGCTCTCTTGTAAGCTTCCTTTGTTAATACAAGGCTCTTTCCTTGTAAAACTCTCTTACTCCTTGTGTTTTGCCATAGCGTTGCGCGATTAAGGCTTGCTAACATTGTGCCGAGAGAGTTAGCGTCGCACAAATTTATCTTGGAAGAAATAAGTCCGTGACAGTTTGGTAGCATAAACGCCACAATAGGAAATAATTTAAAACTCCCCGTTTAAGCAAATATAATATGTCAATCTCAGAAAAATTTCCCCCAATTCTATCGTGCAAAAGAAACGGATTTGAAAGCAGCTCCGTCGTATATTCACTCAAACTCAAACTCAGGAATCCATGGTAGCCATTGTTGTCGACGTCAGTTCCGCCACCTTCTTCGACCTGTTTCTTGGAAGGAAGCATGAGCCATGGCATCTTTGAAAGCAGCTCTTCTCCGAGTATATTCCATGAAGAAGAAACAGATTTGGCTTGAACCAAGTCGTTGAAACTTAACCTGTTGAAGATTGATTTCATGATATCAGATGGAAGTTCATCAATCCTTGATTTTAATGGCGATTGCTTTCTTCTTCTTTTCATGGTAGCTTGCACCACCATTGCAAGGTGAAGGAAATTTATAAGTAAACCAACTTGTGTTGCAAGAAAGATATTTATAAGTAAACGCTTTTTTTTCAATCAAACTAAACTTTATAATTTATTATAACGGTATGAAATAAAAATTTATAAAAATTTAAATACGAGTAATTACTTCATACAATAGCAATGATTTTTTTCACAAGCTAATCATGTTGTCATAATATGTCCCATTTAGGATATTCTAAATCCTAATACATACCCTTTAAATTAAGGGTAGTATTCGACTGAGTCAAGTAAAAATATATCAACCAATAATTTAGTTATATTGTTCATGTTTCATTTTACATTTTAGTCAATTTTTTTTATAAATATAAATATAAAGAAATAGTTGAATTTTGTCATTTGTTATTAGTATTCGAACCCAGTGGTTTTGATATCCTCAAAATTTTGAAGATTTTTTGGTCTCAAGTTCGATCAATAAGAAGTGTGGACTCTCAATTTTTAATATTTTCGCTGTTTTTGCACTTCTACTGTTATATAACAATCGTTAAATTTAGGCTTAACTTCAAAATAAACGCCTAAACTATAATTTTTTTTACAATAGGGCCTAAAGTTTTTTTCTGTCAAGTAAGCGCCTAAAATTTTGTTTTGTAGAAGCATGTGTTTTACGTTTCACTCGGTTATCATTTTGTCAAATTATGATTTATAGTCGAAAATTAAGCAACATGAATTTTAAATTTTACACAAACCTGCATATTTACACTATAAAACTTAAATTTTAAATTTCTAGCCCTAACCCTAAAAAAGTGAACCCTACACCTTAAACCCTATGCCCTAAATTCTAAACAGTAACATCAAATTCTAAACCTTACAACCTAAATCCCTAAACTTTAAACCCTATACTAAAATCCTAACCCCTAAAACTAAAAGGTACGTGTAAACGTTTACAATGTTAAAAAATTTTAACATACTTTAGTGACCATTTTGTAATTTACCCAAAATTTTATAACAAGTTTCGGTTAATTCGAAAACTAACCGAATTAACCAAACTTTTTTGGTTCAGTTAAAAAATTTCGAAAAAATTTCGGTTCAGTTAACGGTTAATACGAAAAAAATTTAGTCAATGTTTTTTGGTAATTCGGTTCGATCGGTTAACCGAACCGACCGTTTGAACACCCCTAAAAATAATGAGAAGAAATGAACAAATAAGCATACCCCAAATACTAAAATAAACGTAAAAAACAAAGAGTATGCAAACATGAACATCAAACTCAAATATTCTCATAAAATCTTCATCAGTATTCTTCAAATCTAACATCATAGCTAAATCTTGGAGTGCTCACTAAAAGAGTGCAGATCATTGAATTACTCCAACCAACAAAAAGAAAGAAAAAAAGTTGTATATTACAACCCGAACGAAGTTTATGATATATACATACTAAATAATAGTAATCAGGGATGGACCGAGGGGGCTGGCGGGGGCGGTCGTCCCCCCTAAAAATTTGAAATTCCTATACGACTTAGAAAATTTTTAGAATTTTTCTATATATATATATTTGAAAATCTATTTTCGCCCCGTAAAAATTTATAAGTTCGCCCACTAAAATTTTATAGGTTCACTCCCTAACCTAAAGTCCTGCGTTCGTCCCTGATAATAATATTTGCTACAAACCAAGTTAAAAAATCAATAAAGACTACCCTTACACATCAAACTCAATTATATTAAAAATTTTAAATAAAACTTAAAAAATCAATAAAATGGTCTCAAAATAAACATAAATAATGCATGCACTAATTGTTGGATTTTGTTGCGGTCCAATCCACATTAGAGCCAAAAAAAAAAACTCGTCATCTTTCGTGGCTACATCTAAAGATTGACTCGACCCGAAAATTCAATCCAAGCGATATTCGCCCGACCTAAAAAATGAACCGAACCGATATTGATAAACTCAAAAATCAACCAATCTGATATTAACTCGACCCGAAAAAATCAATCGACCCGAATTCGGCCAATCTGACATTGACTTGAACTGAAAGGTCAACTGACCTGATTTTGACTCGACCCAAAAAGTCAACTGATCCGATATTGACTCGAACTGAAAATCAACTGATCCAATATTGACCCGACCCGACCAAAATATCGTAGACATGAGCTAAATCTGATTCAAACCCGATCCAACCCGAACCAAACCTGAACCGAAAGCAACCCGAACTGAAAGTCAAACCGAACCGAAATGACGAATTCATACAAGATAATGCAAAATGAGCATCTTAGCCACTCGGCAAATTAATGGATCTCGGAGCAAGACTTAATTTGACATGTATGTAAAAATTGTTTAACTCTTACATATTCTTTCGAGTTTCGACATAAAAATGATTGATTTCTTTTATCTTGTTTATTTAATCTGAGTCCTAGAAACTGTATATTTATGAAAGTAAAATGGTGCAGGCTGCCATTTTTGCTCCTCACAGAGTGTAGGGCTCAACAATGCTTAATAAATTTTGCTATAAGTATAAATATTAAATAAAACTAAAAATTTAGCTGAATTTTGTCATTGTTATTAGTATTCGATCCCAGTGGTTTTGATATCTTTTTTGAAAACTTTCTGGTCTCAAGTTCAATTAATAGGTAGTGTGGACCAGCAGCGGATTTAGAAATTTAAAAATAGGGTCTAAAATATTTTTTCTCAAATGAGTATGCAAAAATAAAATTTTTCTTTACAAACTAAACAAAATTATTTTTTCCCCACAAAATAACACTAAATTAAACTTATTTTTTAAAATTCAAAAATGGGGTATAGGGTTTTAGGTTAGAGTTTAGGGAATTTAAGGTAGGGTGTATTTTTTAGGGTATATGGTTTAGGATTTAAAATTTAAGATTAGAGTTTAAAATTTAATTTTGTAGTATTTTTTTAGTGTTGAGGCATAAGTAAAGGGCACCGAAAAGGGTAGAAGATTTTTATCTTTTTTTACTCTCATTTTTTAAATTTTTTTGTTTCTTTTTGCACTTTTACAGAATCATCGTTAAATTTAGGCTTAGTTGCAAAATATATGCCCAAGCTATAGGTCTTTTTTTGTAATAGTGTCTTAAAGGGTTTTTTTTTGTTAAGTAAACACATTATGTTTTGTTTTTATAGAAGTAGGTGTCTAACGTTTCATTAATCGATTATTATTTTATCAAATTACGGTTTACGATTAAAAATTAAACAACTTAAATTTATCAATCGACTATGATTTTATGCACACGTACCTTGGATCACATAAATGAGATACATTTTGGTAATATTTAAATGAACTAATATGGAAAGAAATCAAATTGAGGGGAAAATATTCATATTTATATTTAAGGTAGTAAATCCATCAACTTTGGTAGGTTTATTAATTTCATTTGTGCAAGTTTTTTCATATATAAATTACCTCCAAAAGATAAACTAACAAACACAAACTAAAGTGTGAAAAAATTGCTAATTGAAACCTCTCAAAGATGGCCAACTTATCTTTCTCCCACTTCCTCACCATTGTTCTATTCTTCACAGGTTTGTTCTCTCTCTACTCAAATTTTCTCTTGTTCGATACCAGATTAAACTAATCCGTAAAACTAGGAATAGATGGTTTAATTGATTCAACCGGTTTAATATAATCGAAAATTGAATGAATTACCGTGAATCGGTAGAAAAACGAGAACCAGAATAAAAAATAACAGTTCCAACCACTTATTAATTTTTATTACCGTATGTATGTATGTATGTATGTATGTATGTATGTATGTATGTATGTATGTATGTATGTATGTATGTATGTATGTATGTACGTATGTATGTATGTATGTATGTATGTATGCAGTTGTGAGAATGGTAGCTGAAGTTGAAGGATGTGAGGTGACATTGTATCCATCCAATTGCATGGTTCAGGATTGTCAAAACAAGTGCTTAGAGAAGAACCCCACCTCCACAGGTCAATGTGTTGGTCCTGCTTGTGTTGAATTTGACCTTAAATAATAATATACTTTTCCCTAGGAAAGACACTTACAAGAGTAATACTTAAAACTTATGGTTTTTATTTTATTTTTTAATGTTTGGTTGGTGTTGAATTTGTTTCAGCGATTTTGAGTTACTATAAAGAAAAAATATTGAGAGAAAAAAAGAAAGATATTTGTAATGAGTATTCTGATATTTGAAGTAAATAATATAATGTCTAATTAAGAGAGACACACAAATTTTATGATGATTATTAGATTTTAATACAATATATTCAAGAAAATGTTCAATCTTTTTTCTTCACACCAAGGACGTAGACAAAATAAGACAATGGAAGTATAGTCCTCTAACTTCAAAACTAATAAGGATAAAACTTAATCTCCGAGGGGCAAAACTTATTTTTTATAATTAAATAGAGATATTACATTTTCAAGTTAAATGTCGAGATTCGAAACTCGAGACCAGAATTGATTTACTCGATTTGGACCTGAATATAATGATTCAAATTTGATATGAACCCGAACCGAACCAAACAATACTCGATTTTCAGTTGAACCGAAAGTAACCGAAACCGAAAGGAACCGAAATTGAAAATAACCCGAACCGAAAGCAATCCGAACCAAAAATCAACCCGAACAAAAATCAACTCAAATTTAATTTCTCGAAATCTGGTCTTAACCAAATATCAAGTTGATTTTGACCCGATAATTGAGTCGAAGTGAACGAATAATTTTAGTAATATGATAAATAGTAAATATGTATGTTTATTTTCTATATATTTTCTCCTTTAAAAGACCATCTTCATATCAAATTCGATAGCATATAATATTAAAGATTATAAAATAAAGTTAGTCACTAGTTATACCCAAAAAGTGTATTAATGTGGTTAACTTTAATTTACATCTCTTATGCGGTAGATTATAGTTTACTTTAAAAGAAAAGAAATTTCATTTTTTTACGAACCCAAATTAACACGAAACTCAAGTCTTAAATAAGAAATTATCTTTCAAATGTGATATTAGACTACTATGTCTATTTTTAACAAAAATAACGTTAAAATTTATTATTAAAAAATAAATCAGAAAACATTATTTTTATCTCATCAACAAGGATTGAGTGTATTGGCAAGGTACATTGTACTTTCAAAAATAGAATCTAAATTCAAACTTTGAAGATGACATTATTGATAAGGGAAACCACGAATCCCAAACATAGATCATAAAATAGATGTAAACTATAAAAAAAATCAAACTCTCTTTTATTCCAATTGTCCGTCCAGAATTTAACCATGATCACAACTTAAAATATGTAAGCTAATATAAACTAATAAGAAACTAAGTCAAATAATCTAAATAAGATTAAAATTACTTGTCTGGACAGATATCGGAAAAAACACCTTAAACTGTAATGGAATCCAAACATAATCAGACAACAATCTCATGAACATAAAGTATTTTTTTCCTTAGCCAAAAATTTGTACTCCATAAGGTGTTAAACGTGATGATTAACAAACTAAATAATAGTAATATTTGATACAAACTAAGTTAAAAAATCAATAAAGAGTACCATTGGACATCAAACTCAATTATATTAAGTTTTTTAAATAAAACTTATTATTTTGGTTGATCATGTTAATCTCTGTGCTAAGTTTAAAAATTTTGGACCGGAAGTTAAATCGGTTTAGACATTTAACTTTAGGTTCGATCAATAAATTCATTTAAGTGATATTTTAAGTATTTAAAAATTAATTTAGTTTCAATTTTAAATGAATATTAAATATAGTAAATTATAATTATTGTGGAAAGGCAGTAAAAGGTGGTAGAAAATTCCGTGTTTTATTGAGAAGTAAACTATTAATAGGTACATAAATTTACTGGAGGTTTGAACTATACCTCCTTGTCTCGGTTTTAATTTTTCGGTAAAATTCAATGATTAGTCCCTGTACTAATCACATGTTTTAAATTTAATCCTTGTGCTCTAGTATAGACTATATAGTCATTTTCTTGATGTAACCACATCTAATTTGGTATCCAACTTATTGGTTAACTAATTCGGATCATGTACTACAGAGGTTCATTATGAAGACGGCCCCTCCCAACCCATTTTGCTTCATTCACACCGTCAGGATTCGAACTTTTAACCTTGCTTAAGGGATATAGTGTCTCATCTCGCTATATCAACCGGTTGTTAGTTAGACTATATAATCACTTGGTGCTCGTGTGCTTTTAAAATTTTAAAATTATAGTACTGACTCAAACAATAGTTATTAAATTCCAAACTATATAGGAACTAATAATAGAACTGGTTCGAACAAGGACAAAATGATCATACTATTGTATAGGGACTAAATTCATAATTTATGTATACTCTAAGGGATAATTACAAATTTTGACTTTATTAACGTTAAATTAATAATAAATTAAAATTTTCCAAAAATAAAAATAAAATCTAATTAATCAATTAAAACAAAGTTGTGTGTTCTTTTTCTTCTTCAAATAGTATTAACTATCTCAAACGTTAGAAAACAACGGTTTCAATCTCTTTTGCCACAAATCACACACCCCTCTCTTCAAATGCCCTACAATTGTTTTTCTTCCTCAAATTTCACTCGATATCGTTTTCTTCTTTCACCCTCGTCGTCGTCGAAGACATCTTCGACGACGAATAGTGGGTCTATCTCGGTTATTTTAACAATCAAAAAACTATTATACAAACCATCAATAAAAAACTTTGTATTAACAATTTTTCTCTTTGGTACATAAACCATTTTGATTGTCTATTTTCCATTCTAAGGTTGAATCATGAGTGATTTGAAAACATCGTTTCAGCTTTTGGAACTCAACGTGATCTCGGCACAGGACTTAGAGCCCATCTGCCACCGTCGTAAGATGCGAACTTACGCGGTGGCTTGGGTCAATTCTGGTCGAAAATTCTCGACCAGAATCGACCATCGAGGTCACACCAACCCAAAATGGAACGACAAATTTACTTTTCGGGTCGACGACGAGTTCCTTCATCGTGACACCTCCGCTATCATGATCGAGATCTACGCAACCCATTGGCTTCGTGACATCCATGTCGGGACAATTCGAGCCATGATCGGAAACCTCATTCCTCATCTCACTTCTAGGTCGAATCGCCGCGACGAAGTTCAACTAGGGACGACGTTTGTCGCGCTTCAGGTTTGGAGACCGTCGGGTCGGCCCCAAGGGATACTGAACATCGGGCTGGCGTTGATCGATAGCTCAAAACGGAGCATGCCGTTGTATCTCCAAATGGGGTCATCGGCGATCGGGTACAAGCATTTAATGGGCGAAGAAGAGAACCGTAGTCCTTTGCCGGAAACATTAGGTAAACCAAAGCTCCGACGAACGAAGAGCGATTCAAGTTCAATTTTCCCGCCAGATTTACAACCTAAGATACCCACAAAAGGTTCATCGATTATAAATGGCGGTGGCGGGTCAATCGTTAACGGGTTCGAACCCGTAAACAGCAATTGCAAAGCTTATTCCAGGGGAAACTCCATGGTAAATTGTACGCTGGCGAAAATTAATCCCAGAAAAGGTAAATCAAGCTCGGTTGTTAATGGCGACGAAGCCGAGAAAAGCAATTTCAAGGTTAATTCCAGGGGAAACTCCATGGTAAATTGTACGCTTGCGAAGATTAATTCTAGGGGAAATTCCATGGTAAATTACACAGTTGGGAAACTTAATCCGAGAAAAGGAAAATCAAGTTCAGTTGTTAATGGATCGGAGGATCCGGGAAGAAAATCGAAAAGGGGAAAATCAAGATCAAGTTCGGTTGTTAACGGGTTGAGAACGCCGACAAGAGTTTGGACCGATTCAGAAATAGGTCCGTCGCCGTCGGAGGTGGCGGCCGCGGCAGCGCAGAACATGCACCGTAACAGATTCGATGACTGCGAGAGTTCGATATTAGGGTGGAGTTTAGACGACGAAAGCCTTGAAGGGCTCCGATCAAAGCTAGAACGGTGGAGAACTGAAGAGTCGCCTACTTACGACTGGAGCAGCGACGCTTCTAGTTCCTTGTCCGGGACTACGGCCTCCGGACGATCTAGACATTCTAGAAGTCACTCCGACGATGGCGGAACAATTAAGTGCTTTGGTAACATTTGTGGTTGTCAGATTTCCATTACTTGTGGCGGCGGCGGCGGCGACGGTGAGGAAACCACCGGTAAGAAAAAAGGGAAATTGCGTCGACCAGCCCCTAGCTACATTTATGATGGTGATACATGAGTTAACTTTGAAATAGACAAAAAGATAGTCAAGGACTTAATTGAAAAGAAGTAAATTTTGAGTGGCCATATTTGTAAAATTTGGGGACTAAAAAGGTTTGGATATATATATTTCTTGTATTTTATAGAAAATATTTTAAGAATGATTTTTTTTTTATGTTCAAAAAAATATTGAATGGTTGACATGTGAATTTTAGTATTTAGTATAGAAAAATTAACTAAATTTAAAAAATAACACGTGGTTGTATCTAAATAGTACTTATGACTTAAAATGTTCTACCGAAAGTAGCTGTGAGTATTCGTTCGAGTTGAGTCGAGTGAAATTTTGTTGAATTATTCGAGTTAAGGAGTTATATTTTATAACTCAAATTTTATTCGTAATTTTTTCAAGTCGAGACGAGTTATTCGAGTTTCTGCTCAAATTTAATAGTAAATAATTATAATGTTATGATACTAATTGGTTTCGGTTTAAACGGATTTCTATAAGCATACATTATATACATAATATATATGTATATTTCTTCGTATTTTTTATATATGATATATATATATATATATATATCTTCGTATTTTTTTCATATATGATATACATATATCTGATAAAGTTAAAGGATTCGACTTGAACAAAAATATTAATTTTAATATAATTTTAGATTTTTCTGGGGGTGACACGTGTCTTTTAACGGAAAAAATTAACGACGAACCTTAAATGAGTTACGGAATAAAATGTTAAGCACCTAATTGGCTCGAAAATTAGTTTAGGCACCTAATTAAAAAAAGGTATAATCTAAGCACCTATTTAACGTTTAAGTCTTACATTTATTTTAATAGTTTGGAGAGAAAAAAAAAAGGTATTCTTAATAGTTATGAAAACTGACTGTTGTTGATTGAATTTCATAATTTGTTCGTCATAAAATTCATAGTTTTGAGATGTTGAGATAAAATTTATGTAATTTTGAGATGTGAACTTATAAAAAAATGGCTTAGCCCTCAAAAAAAAAATCAATTAAGATTTTGTAAATTTTCAACGATTTAAATTGCGATCAATCAGCCTTTCTGTAAACGGAGTCGAATTTAAAAGAACAATATTTAAGTTTTGAAGCTGAAGAAAAAGATGCTCCAGTTATTGCATTTCTTGCATGAAACAAGAATCTTACAACCCAACATAAATCTCCATTGTCTTCTTCATTCTATGTTCTTTTTCAGCCTCTAGTTATTTTTATGACTCATACAATAAACTTACACAAGTTACTCCAAGTTTCTTACTGCAAAAACTCTCTCGGATCGGTGACATAACCCGTCACAGCCGATGCAGCCGCGGTATAAGGAGAAGCAAGATATATCTGGCCTTCCTTGTGCCCCATTCGACCGGGGAAGTTCCTGTTTGTTGTCGAGACACAGACCTGCAATGGCAACCCCGTTAATTTCTCGAAGGTTGCCGTACGATACAAGTATGCTCAACATTTTGTGTTTTTATATATTTGGAGGTTTAAACTCCCATACGCGTGTTCGAATATATGTTCTTGAAGGTACACTACCGGGAGATAAAAATAATTACCTTAGGTTCATTCATACGTGCATATGTGTCTTTAGGGCCACCCAAACAAGCGCCGCAACTAGGGCTAGCAGGCGTATCACAGCCAGCTTCTTCGAAAATCTGAGAGCATGTCTTCCCACCAGATCCAGGTACGGGGAGAGTATATAAGTCCAACCAAACCTGCCAATTTTAACGAGTTAATACACACGTCCTTCTACCATTACTTCCTTGATTCTAATTGCAAACCGGATAATGTTTTAATTACTAATGATGTCGAGCAAACACCTTCTGTGTAGCAGGTACGAGGAATGTGGGAACTTTGACCTTCTTTCCCTGCAAGTCAAGCAAAATAAAGTTTTTCAGCCACGGCTTAATGTTCGTTATAGCTCCCCGGATTAGGAATGAGACCGTATGACTCTTACCGAAGCTAGAAAGACCTTAGCAGCAGCAAGAAAATCTTCGGTTTTTCCACCAGTACAAGATCCAATATATACTCTGTCAATCTTAACATCTTTGCATTCTCTTGCCAAAGCACGATTGTCGGGAGAATGTGGCTGCAAAATACGTTTAAGAAATCACTCCATTGTACACACAGACATACACAAGAGAAGAAGGCAACGGTGAAGATAGAGTTAAAAGTGACTTTTACGAGATACCCACCTTAGCCACCAATGGTTCCAACTTTGAGATATCAAATCTGTACTCGGAAAGAAAACTGAAAGCCAGGCCCAAAAGATGTAATCAAATTAGGACTCGTCTCAATGCAGTTCCAAGCATAAAATGGTATGGTGAATATCACCCATGAAAGAACATAAAACATCATATTGAATCATTTGAATAGTAGCAGACGAGACCATAACCATTTAATCACAAAAACATACCTAGCGTGTGCATCGCTGTAAACTGGTTCATATGGCAGAGATGTTTTATCCTATGCAAAGCAAAAGATAATATTCCGTAAGCGAGGCATGAAAGCAGGCAATAGACATTAAATGGAATCAACCTGGTTCGATGACTTTTACCCTCACCTCAAGGTACTTAAATGTAGTACTATCAGCAGGAACGACTCCATTCTTTCCACCGGCTTCAACAACCATATTGCATAACGTCATCCGTTCTTCCATCTACCAAATACAAGTAATCAGAATACCAAATTCACGATTTCCTCCCGCGATAAAAGTCATGCAACATTCAGGTTCACTTACATTTAGGCTTTCAACGGTTGTTCCAACAAACTCCATGGATTTATATGTTGCACCGGCTACAGATATTTCGCCAATGATCTGCCCAACGAGAACCATTTTTAGAAAAACATATACGACAACCATTATATAAAACAGTGATCAACATGAACAAGAGTAACATCCCCACGGAATATAATTATGAATTAAAGCTTATAAAAAATGGAGTAATTGCCTAAACGTATACGATCTTACCTGCAAAATCAAATCCTTTGCAAGCAGATAAGGAGGCATCTCACCATCCATAACAAATCTCAAAGTTGGTGGAACCTACAATTGAAAATGCAACCAAATACGTATAAGAATATGCCACTAAATTAATCGTAATTTTGAAGTAACAGACTTCAACTCATAAAAATCCTTAATATCTATTCGAAAACAATAAAGAATAATTAACAAACCTTGAGCAGAAGCTTCCCGGCGCCTAATACAAAGCCTGCATCTGTATTTCCAATTCCAGTAGCAAATTGACCAAATGCTCCAGCAGTACAGGTGTGAGAATCTGTCCCCAACAAAACCTGGAGGCAGCAATAAAGAACATAACGGAAGCTCGAGAGCGAAACACATGAATTGACGTTTTACAATTCGTAAAGAACCGATACCTCTCCAGGCCTGCAGTGACCCTCTTGGGCAAGTGCAACATGGCATACTCCTTTATAATCGGGGTTTGCCTGCAATGTTGTGAATTAGGATTCAGCTCTATGTCAATAAACATAGAATATACCCCTAGTTCCTCGGAATATTGGACTAGAAATGAATGACAAGATAAAGAGTGCCATACCTTAAAATTACCAAGATCTTTTATATCATAAAAATACTTGATATTTTGCTCCATGCAAAAATCCCTCAAAATATCCACATTACGATTCGCACGTTCATCAGTTGTGAATATGTAATGGTCGGGTATAATAACAACCTTTTCCCGATCCCAAACCTTCAACACCAAAACGATGGTACACAGTTAATGAATTCAGCAACCTCAAATAGACAGCCGTGAACACGAGTAAAGACGCACCCAAGGCTGAACAATCTACAGCCTTACCAATGTAATAGTTAGTTTACCAAGCTAAATGAAACAAGAGAAACCACCAAAACCAGTTTCCAATCAATAAAAATATCCAATTGAAAAGAAGCTTACAACAGTGACATAGCCATTGTTACTTCATGAAATAAAATAAAAAATCCATTTTCGAAATGCTAACTATATTCCAACAAGCAACAGCAAGAAAGGCTGAGCATTTGATCAAGTCGAGTCAAAAAACTATTTGAATTTCAGAATTTCATAAAGAGTCTGAGTCAAGTTGTTCGAGTTTCTGCTCAAATATAATTATAAATATTTATAATATAAGGGTACTAATTAGTTCCAATTTAAACTATTTTCGACAGTGACATAGCCATTGTTACTTCATGAAATAAAATAAAAAATCCATTTTCGAAAATGCTAACTATATTCTAACAAGCAAAGCAACAGCAAGAAAGGCTAAGGTTTCTCAGATAATCATAACACATATTTAAACCGTTTGAGTCTGAGTCAAGTTGTTCGAGTTTCTGCTCAAATTAAATTACAAATATTTATAACATAAGGGTACTAATTAGTTCCAATTTAAACCGTTTTCGATAATCATAACACATATATCAAATTAAGATAACAGAAGAACTGAATACCTTTGCATTTTCACCAAATTCTTTCTTGAAAATACCAATGGAACCAGGACCACAAACATCATGTGTCATCAAAATATCAACATTAACCCAAACATTATCACCTGGACTCAACTGAGGTTTCTCAGAGGCTCTTGCAAGAATCTTCTCTGTCATTGTCATTCCAGTCTTCACCTGAGAAAAAAAGAACCAATTTTTTTTATTTAAAAAACCAACAAAATCCATTAACCAATCAATGAATTTCTTTTTAAAAAAGGAACTAACAGAGCCGGTGGTGGCTGGTTTACGCTCAGATTGCTGGGGTGCCATGACCGAGACGATTTTCTTCGAAACTTGTTTTTTGCATTTCTGAATGGCTATTTGAGATGTACAAGGAAAAGCACAGAAGCCCAAATCTTTCTGGAGATAGAAAAAAGGGTTTTTGCTTATTAATCAGAATAATCTACACCGATCAAAATCTAAAAAAAATGGGTAATCTAAAGAACTTACCTTGTTCCTGATGAAGGAAGAAGTTGGGGAAGGAGAAACCAAAGAAGACGCCATTAGATTCAGCTCTTAATTACTTCACCAGGGAAATGTAAAGAACAGAAATTTTCTGTTTGTTTCCCGAGAGAAAAACGAAAGGAGTACAGCGGCGCGAGCAGAGAGATGGAAAACACACACACAAACGAAACTCCACCAGCCCTTTGGGTCTTTCAAAAGATAAAAACGCCACCAGTCAATGAAATTGAATGGTTAAATTACGAAATGGTTATCTAAATATTAACAAGTTTTAATTGAGTCATTAAATTTTAAATTACTTACTTTTGGGCCAACTGTTGGGTCTTAGTTCATTTCCCTCCTTGGGCTTCACCATTTCTCAATTCACCGATTTAAAAAGCTCCCACCTTTTTCATATCCAACGTTTCTCCGTCTCTAAATTTAGGGTGTGTTTGGTTCACAGAATATAAAATTACTTAGGGTGTGTTTGGTTCACAGAATATAAAATTATTTATGGGAATAAAATTCTCAAAATGTAATATTATTTGTTGTATTACTATGAATAAGGGATGGGCACGAGTCGGGTCGGGCCAGGTTTTTGGCCCACCCGAACCCGAACTGAAAATATTAACCCTAAACCCGAACCCAACCCGACTCGATCATATCTTTTAAAAAACTCGACCTGACCCGAAAATAAATACCTTAAACCCGACTCCGACCCGACCTATATAAAAAATCATTTTTAGGGACTAAATTGTAAAAAATAATTTTAAGAGACTTAATTGTAAAAAAAAAATTTAAGGACTAAATTGTAAATAAAAAATCAATTTTAAGGACCTAATTACAAAAATTATATAAAAAGGAGGGTATTATTACAAATATCCCTAAAAATATAGAAAAATTACACCATTAGTCCCGGGTTGGGTCAGATTTTTTCACCCTAAACCTGTACGCGACCTCACCCTCCACAAAAACCCGACCAGATCGGGCCGGAACCCGTTGGGCCCCGGTGAAATGCCCATCCCTACTATGAATGTTACATTACCTTGTTTGGTATATTTGACATGAATGTAAAATAACAGTGTTTGGCTGGGGGGAATATAGGATTACTTAGGGGAAAAGTGACACTATTAGGAAAAGATTATTATCTCTATGGGTAATAGTCTCAAACCAAACAAAGGGATGTCATTCCAGAAAAAATTATTATCCCTTATAATAATCTTTTTCGCGAACCAAACACCCCCTACATGTATATTTTACCAACTTGTCTTTTTGAATTAAAATTTTCATTCTTGTAATAGATTTTACCAAAATTCTAAATTAAAATTATAGAAATGATAAAAATTAAAACACATAACAAAATTATTTATACTAAAAATGTTCATGAAAATGAATAATTGTTTATGATAAATTTTGCAATTGAAGTTTTTGTGAGTTAAGAATAATAAAATTAATTCATAAAAATGATAAATTTAAAATAGATAACATGTACATTTATTTATAATATTAAGGTTTAGAGATTTTTTATTATAAGATTTGTAAATAACAGATTAAAACGAATATTTACTAACACCACTGTCTTCACTTAAAAGACACTAAACAAATTTTTTTAAAACTGATTCAATGTATAATAAAACCCAATTGAGATCCAACTCCAATCTATTAATACTATTGCTCGAGCTCAAAAAAGACTAAGCTTTGCTTTGATATTACAGATTGAAAAATTACTGAAGAATTCGATTTCTATGTTACTCGAATTCGGGTTTTGAATATAGGCATGTGATATTATGTTTTTAGCCATGCATTGAGAGCCTTTGAAAGCTGCAACTAACCTTCAAATCCATATTCATATCCGAATATGTCCGACTAAAATGCCGGACGTACTTCAGATAAAATGAAAAGTTCGCGAAAGACACACAAAGCTCCAGTAACACAAACATGAAAAATCTTGAGTGAAGCTCTGGACAGCATTGAAGATTAGTATAATTTCAGAAATGCAGGTCAACACAAGTTAACAATAAACGAAATCACGTACCAAAACTCGATAATAATATCGAAAAGAGGGAAAGCAATGAGTCTAAATGTACAACAAAAGCACTAGAAAAGAACTTAATTTCTTAATCATAAGACACAAGTATGGAGCACAGACCTCATCGTTCCATTCTCTCCATTATGGTTACTTGTAGCTTCAGCTATTCTATTCTCGTTTCTTTATGGATTCAGACGAGGTTGAAGCTTCCCCTGTTGGCTGGCTTACACTAGATTTAGCATCAGCGAGAAACTTTGGATCCGGCTCATGCTTGTCCACGGGTTCCTTCATTGCCATATATATGTAGAATGCGATAACTATATTGACCGAGATTACAGCAACGAACCCGCTCACCAGTGTCATAGCATGGGGAGATAAATTTGATGAACCTGTTTCGGAAAAATGATGTTTCTTGTTCAATTGACTGAATTATATAGGATAAAAGAACAGATCAACAATGAAACTCGATGTTTTCAGAGCATTTATAAGCACTAGTATTAGAAAAATGTGGTTTTCAACAACATTAGAATGTGATTCTGCAAAAATTGCCAACAGACATTTCCCTAGGATCGGGGATAAACTACAAAATATCAGCATACGGATTTCACACCTCCGTGCATCTGAATTATTCATTCAACAGTAAAGAACTCCAGGTTTCGACAGTGATGGTGTTCGTGTTTACTTTCGCATAGACAGATT
This sequence comes from Hibiscus tridactylites, assembly GCA_958450335.1. NCBI lineage: Eukaryota > Viridiplantae > Streptophyta > Magnoliopsida > Malvales > Malvaceae > Hibiscus > Hibiscus tridactylites. The sequence continues at coordinate 72,923,506 of OY288289.1, read as the reverse complement.
ACTAAAATATGTTCTTAGTAATGTACTTAGTGAGCTTTACACTAACCAGTTCTGATACAATATACCAGCATACAGATTTCACAACTTTGTGCATCTAAATTATTCAACTCAGCTCCAAGTTTCGACAATGATAGTGTTCGTGTTTACTTTCTCGTAGACGGATTACTAAAATATGTTCCTAATAAGCCACTTATTGAGGTTTACACTAACCAATTCTGCCTTCAGTTGTACTAGAAAAGCTAATAATAAAGTGATGAACTACTCGAACGCCGGACTTAGACTAATTAGTTCATGCAAGTTTAAGCTCAAATCCCACATACCGGATTGTGGTCTAATAAGTAACCCCCTCCGTTATCCCGGACTGTGGTCTAATTAGCTCATGCAGTTTCCTTTAAGAAGCGACATCCGACAAGTTCAAGCTCAAATCCTAACATCCAGAACCCCTTCACTTATCCTGGAGTATTATCTACTTAGTTCAGAGGTGACATCCAACAAGTTTAAGCTCAAGACCTAATCTTGAGGTGACATCCGAAACCCCTTCTCTTGTTCCGGATTTAGGTCCGATTAGTTCGTGCAGTCGTCTTCAAGAGATGACATCCGCTCAAATCCGAATATCCGTAATTCTTTTTCTTGTCTCGGATTATGGTCTCCTTTATTAACAAAATTAACAAGGGGATGAACTACTCTTGACTACATAACATAATGCTAAACTTTGTGAAAAGCACCCAAAAATTAAACTAAAATAGGAAAACAGAAGAAATTGAAGCAAACTAATACATTACACAAATCAGAAACAAATAACATCCAACTTCTAAATTAAAATTATATAAAAAAAACAATTTTGAGGCAATAAATATTGGAAAATAAAAGAAAAGAATGAATGGGTCTTACCAGGAAGTAAATTGTGATTAAAACCATACAAGATTGCAAGGGGAGCTATCCACATGAACATTGATGCAATGAAGAATTTCTTAATTACTGCAGCAGCCATTTTTTAATCTAAAAAAAAGGGGGGCGAAACAGATGAAATTAATTGAATATTAAAAAGAAATTACTTTGTCATTGATTCTAAGAAACTGGAAATTTAGGGTTTCAACTAGCGGCCGTCGCCACCGCCGCTAAAGACCTCAATAGGGACGGTCGGAATTTACCTTATTTAAATTTTCCGGTCAGTCGGAAACTTGATGGCGGAGAGTAATATTGAGTCGGCGAACTTTTAAAGGAAAATTTACAAAACCTTTCTCAATAGACAAATTTTAATTGATATATTTCTATTCGCATTTTTTTGTTTTTTATTTATATTTTGGGTAAACTACATAACTAGTCGCTAATGTTTGAGTTAATTTATTTTTCTACCACTAAAGTTTGAAAAAACACGTTAAGGTCACTAACTTTTAGAGGTAGCAAACGGGTCATTTCGGGTTTGATATCATTCGGTTTCAGTTCGGTTCGGTTTTAGTTCGGGTCATCGAGTCGATTACTTTTGGTTCAAGTTAATTTCGGGTAAATGAGAGATTGGTCAATTTTAGTTGAGGTTTTAGGTCGAATTAGTTTTTTACACACTATATATGGCTTTAGAAAGCCAATCTATTTGACTTTTTGATGAGTTGTTTGGTAGTTTACATCTCTTTTTTCTTTATTTCTTTTAATATTTTTTATTTTGGGTTGTTTTCGGTTCGGGTCCATTTCAGTTCAACTAAAATTTAGATCAGTTTCGGTTCGATTCGGTTTATTTCGAGTTTTGAATCAAATTCAGTCATCATGTTCGTGTCGATATCAAATCTCGAATCGATGGTTTCTTTTAATATCTTATAATTAATGCTTGTTTTGCTTTATAATAAATGGTTGTTTTGCTTTGTAATGAAATCTAGTAAAATATAATTAAATACATTCCTAAAAAATCATGTTTAATTAATTTTAGGTTGTTTAATGTAATTAATGCTCACTTAAAATGGTTTATTGTTTAGGGTTTGGATTTAGGGGTTATGGTTTATGGTTTAAGTTTTAGGGTTTAATGTTTAGGGTTTAGGGTTTGGATTTAGGGTTAGGGTTTATGGTTTAAGTTTTAGTGTTTGATATTTAAGGTTTATTGTTTGGATTTAGAGTTTGGGTTTGAGGTTTGGGGTTTATGATTTAGGGTTTAAGTATGAGGTTTGGAGTTTGAATTTAGAGTTTTATTGTTTAATTAAATTAAAAAATTTAAATTAATGAAACACAACTTTTTAAGAATAAAATTAATTACATTATACTATATTTCTTTAAAAAAAACTTAAAAACATTAATTACAAGAATCTATAAGCATAACCTTTAAATTTTTATATATTTTTATTTCAGGAAACTTACAGTTATAATAAATTCAATAGTTTAGTTTGATTGAAAAAAAGCCCAAGTTCGTAGGTTTCTTGAACAAGTCGGTTTACTTATAAATATGTTCACAATTTGAACATTCTTTTCATAGTTTTCTTTTCACCTTCCTATGGCGATGCAAGCGACCATGAAAAGAAGAAGAAAACAATCGCCATTAAAACCAAGGGTCCATGAACTTCCAAATGATATCTTGAAATCAATCTTCACCAGGTTAAGTTTCAACGACCTGGTTCAAGCCAAATCAGTTTTTTCTTCATGGAATATATTCGGAGAAGAGCTACTTTCAAAGATGACATGGCTCATGCTTCCTTCTAAGAAACAGGTCGAAGAAGGTGACGGAACCGACGTCGACAACAATGGCTACCATGGGTTCTTGAGTTTGAGCGAAAACCGTGTTTACAGCTTGAAAACGGCGCCAAAGGAGTTCAGTGACGGTTGCTACATCGGTTCGTCGCGTGGATGGTTGCTTTTCTTGCAAGAAAAGGCAGTCCCTTATCTGTTTAACACTTTGAAGCGAGTGAAGATCGAGCTCCCTTCAGTTGATCGTCTGCTAGGGTTAAAAAGGATGGAAAGAAACGTTAATGGTCAATACGAACTTGATTATTTCAACTCTGCTGAAAGAGGTTCTCGTAGGGTTTTGTTCAGGTCGTGTGGGAAACAACAAGTACGAGAATGTTTCGTTCAGAAAGCGATTCTGTCGGGAAAACCTGATGACAAGAATGGAAAGTATGGTGTGGTTTTGTTGTGCAACAATGGTGAAGATATTGTATATCATAGAAGTGGAGACAATTGCTGGACGGGTCTTGATGTTAACCGGCCACCATTCCAAGATATCATATGCCACGGGAATTATCTCTATGCTCTGATTGACAGAAACAGAATTGAAGTTTGGGATTTACATGGCCGCAATGGTCGTGTCGAGAAGAAGTCTGACATGTCTGTTCCTTTTCCCGAAAAGTCGCTTGCCAAATTAAACTCATTGAGAGATGTCTGCACCAGAAGATGTTACTTGGTCGAATCATCGGGTGAACTTCTGTTTGTGGTGAGATTTATCGGTGATTATGTGGATTGGGATGGGACATTGCTTCATGAACATGATCTTTTAACTGAAGACTGCAATCACCCCAAGGTCTGTCCTTACAGGACATGGTTGTTCCATGTGTACAAGATGGATTTCAGCAAGCTTAGATGGGTGGAGATGGATACTTTAGGCGATCGCGCTCTGTTCTTAGGTGGGAACCAGTCGGTTTCGGTGTCGGCTCGGTGTTTTCTGAACTGCGAAAAGGATTGCATTTATTTTAGCGATGATTGTTGGGAGAGAATGGAAGAGGATTACTTGTATGGAGGGCATGACATGGGGATATACAACTTGAAAAATGGAAGCTTGAAGCCGATTTATGAGTTTTCTTCGGACAAGATTCAGCCGCCGCCTTGTTGGATCATCCCAGACACAACAGTGTTAGAATCCTAGGCAGTCTGCAACTTTTTCTGTTTTTGTCTGCCATGAAATATCAGTTTCTTGTAATTGAAGCAACAGCTTACTATTAATATGAATATTGATTCTTGAATTCAATTCATACGATTCGTAAATCAACCATTGACAGATTATGTGAATTGTTATGCTTTGCTTAAAACTGGCCTGAGAACATTGGAACTTGTATTTATAATTGTTCTCTTAAGCATGTTATTTATACGATTATGTTTGCCATTCTTTTTATGACAGGGAACAAACCAGACATTTGTATTCACAACCAGTCAACCACACATGGTGAATCTCTGCTATTTAGACCAACTGGTAAGTAATTTTGATCAAACCAGACTTTATTCCTTCAAAGATATATTGATAGAAAATTTTAACTCTGTATTTATTTTGGGTAATTATTCCGTGCACAAGCACTTGTCTGATTTAGGGACTCCGTTTAGAGGTTTAAGTATAGTAGTTTTAATTTTAGGGGTTATTGATAGAGCTTTGAGTTTAGGGTTAAAATTAGGGTAATATCATATTACCCTAAAACATAGACCTTAAATTTTAACACTAAACTCTAAATTCCTGAACACATACACTAAAAACCCTAAACTGAAACACTAAACCCTAAAATCAAGGCGCTTGTTGAAACAAAATGTTTCCATCGCCTGTAGGGCTGAGTGTTCGATCTAGTCGAGTCGAGCAAAAAAAAATTCGAGTTATTCGAGTTGACGCGTTATATTTTATAAATAAACTTTATTTGAAATTTTTTCGATTCGAGTTTATGAAAGAGTTGAGTTTATAAAATTCGAGCCGAATTTTCGAGTTACTATACAAATTTAATTGAATTATTTATCATGTTTAGTACAACTTGTTCCCAATTTAAGCGACTTTCTCTAATCATATAAGCTATGCATATATGTTTTATCATATTTTTTCATTTTTTTATTTTAGTATATATATATATATATATATATATCAGTAAAATTCGAGGGACTTGAATCGGACTTAAAAATCAATCTACTAATTACTAAAAATTTTGAGTTATTCGAATTTTTATTTTACAATTGAAACTTTATTTGAATATTTTTTTAAAGTCGAATCGAGTTTTTTTTACCTCGAGTCCAAAATTTCGGATTTTTTAGTCGAATTTTACTCGGCTCTAATGGCTTGTGTATGGGATAATAATTCACATTTAGCAAGTGGACCTTTCTCTTTCTCTCAGGACAATTTCTGTTTCCACACACTGTGTTTCCAGCTCATCCTCTGTTCTTTTTCCATTTACACATTTGACTAAAATAAAAAAAAAAAAATCAAAATGGGGTCCTTCTTGAAAGTTGAAAACCATGGAAGAAACATCATGGAAACCAAAAATCCCACAACTAAACGTGGCTTACACCACTCCTGTTTAAATAATATTGTATTCGATATTCACATTCATATATTCGTATCGTGTTTATATTATTTCTTCCATCTAATTCAGTATCATAACGGTTAACAGCAAATCTTTTGTTAACAAAAGGGCAAGACAAAACAGTGTTTTTAGAACCTAGTTGTTTTGTTCCTCATTATATTCACATTCATATATTCGTATTGTGTTTATATTATTTTTTTTTAGGCAAGAGAAAATAAATAGATAAAAAAAATGAATCTTTTTAGTTTTTACTTATTCTATTCATAAAAGTTTGCAACTTTCCTCTTTGTTCCTCTGTTGCAGGCAGTTCTTCTGGTTTAAAGGCTCCAAATTTCTCTGCAAATCAAGCCAATCCACTTCATAAGTGTTGTTCTTCAGGTTGAGGGTAAGGTTTTTTATGTGTTCGAATTTCGATGCGAGTATGCTTAATTTTTTTCGTATATATTCGAATGACTGTACTCGATGGTAGACTATGTATCGGAACAATAATGAAGAGTCCGAGTAACGTAGATGATTTCGAAACAAAAATGTTCTATATGTCATTGATTTTGATTGCTAACTAACTTACCTTTAATTGTATTTCTTGTTCATTACTTCATTCAGTTATATACATATATATGTACATATGTATATATCTTGATCATTACATGATAAGGTTACGATTCGTTTGTTTTCGAGATTTGTCGGAATTCGTAACCATATTCTTTCTAGTTGCAGTAAGAATTGGTGATGCATTACATGATAAGGTTACGATTCGTTTGATTTTGGTTCTATCTTGATGTAATTGTTCATATTTTTCTTCAGATTTCTTGTGAATTACGAATCCGAATAGTTGGAGCCTGGAGGCATATACATTGCGGAATTGGTCCGCTTCCGAACTCGTGTCATCCACATCGAAACGGAAAAATGGTGATCAGTCATGCCCGTCACTAGGCACCGTATATAATTGGAGAAAGAAGATGGAGAAAGGGTTTGTTACCGGTCGGAAAGACGACAAGGGGAATGAAGATTCGTTGCGAAACGGGGATATATCGGGAGATACCGGAATGCTTTATTCTGAATTGAAATTGAAGAAGCTGGTAAGAAAGGTAAATCCATGGCATGCTTTGATAAGTCTTATAAAGGATTCGTTCCAACGGAGTATTTCCGGCATAAGTAATAAGATTCCGAGGCATGTGGTTACGCTAGATGAGAAATATCTTCGTCGTTGCCTGGATTTGATTCATCTCAATGCAGCAAATGCAGCTCAATGCAACATCTCTATGAACTTGAGTCCTCTAAATTCGGGTGTCCTATCCGAAGGACCGAATTCAACTAAAGTCCCGGATGAAGATACGTGCGATTTTGGCCGGTTTGTTTTCGACTGTCCACTCGATGTTGAGACCGGTAGTGTTGTCATTGGTCCGGTGGACCGGTGGGTTGTAGGTTCTATAATGGGCAGCAGGAGTATGGCAAATATATTGAAGAGCCCGTTGTTAAAGAAATTCGGTGCATTGGACGTTGATCCGAGTTCGAATGATGTTGAAGGATCGACGACAAGTTACGATTTCACAAGCTCACCCGGTGGTTTTATGAATTATTCCTCGAATAAGCTCGGAAGTGAAGCATCCGTATCAGATACTTGTAAATATGGATCTGAAACTGTGCAGAAAAGGGTTGCTTCGGTGTCAAGTTCGAACTCAACATACTCCGATCAGTCATTTTCGACGATTTCGCAGGGAATGCTTCAATGCACATGGAAGGGTGGGATTCCGTATTTCGTTTTCTCCCTGGATAATCCGAGAGAGGTATATGTAGCCGATTTTTCGAAGGAAGGGTCAGCTCGGAATAAGGGTATGGGCTATACGTACTTGTTCCATTCTAGCAAGGGTAGCCGTATGGAACATGGGATTGGCGATAACGAGCTACATCTTGTTGGTAAGATGAAGGTATCTACTTCTTTCGCCATCGGCCCCCGGGATTCTAAAATCACGGAGACGGAGTTTGTTTTAGTTGGTCGTAACGAAACTTCTAATCCGGATCTGCAAACTTCAAGCCATGACCACAAGAAGAATAAGGGGCTATCGAGAAAGGTGTCGGAAGTATTCAAGAGTGGTCCTTTGTCCAAGCAGAGAACAATGTCTAGATTTCGTCGATCGATGTCGTTAGTCGAACGTTCATCTTCAGATCCATGCCAAGAGACAATTAACAATTCTGATGCACTAGATGGCACAGATCTTTTAGAGGAACAACTTCCCCCGAATTTTGAATTGATTGCTATTGTCTCGAGGGACCATTTCCCCGAAAGCCCTCGTTCAGAAGCCGGAGGTTGGGGCTTAAACTTTCTCCGGAAAACGGGGGTTAAGCAAAAGGCTGGCCCTTCGGAAACCCCGGTTCCTTCTTGTTCTCGCGATACCGTTGCTTGCTCAACAAGTATGGACATTCTAGTTCCAGCAGGTATTCATGGTGGTCCAAGAATCCGAAATGGCGGTCCCTCGAGCCTGCTCGAAAGATGGAGATCCGGTGGACATTGTGACTGCGGTGGCTGGGACTCGGGATGTCCGCTGACGGTACTTAAAGCCAGATCAAGTAAAGAAAGAGGCTTGTCCCCAAGTGAAACTTCCGTGTCATGCAAGTTATTCGATTTTTTCATTCAGGTACATACCAGCGTCTCTGTTTTCCCCTATATGACATTATACTCATTGCGATGACCGATTCCCGAACTCCGTGTTTCAGGGTTCCGAGCACAATTCGCCGGCATTGAGCATATCAAACGTTCACGATGGCATGTATTTCATTCATTTTCAGCCTACACTCTCAGCTCTACAGTCCTTCTCGATCGCAGTGGCATACATCCATACTCAAAGCCGCACTTTCCGACCGAAAAATGTACAGCAGTCGAGGTAGCGAGATCTAGAATCGAAAATCGTTTAGTCGTAACCGACCCCTTACCGTATCGTACCGGTGTATAGGTCGAAATGTAGGTATTCTATACAAGAATTCGAGATTGTTAATGTACCGTATTCTGTTGTAGCTAGTTTGGCTGTTTTTTTTTCTTCAGATTGTTATGTTATGTAGGTTTTGGTTTATCATTTGATTGGAAATTCTATCCTTGATTCCTCAGAAACAAAAATATATTGTATTTTGCTCATTTTGATCGTATGTATACGTTTTGATGGAGTGACTTATATACCGTATACATTGTTCGTATGTTCGTATTAATTTGTATGTTTTTCGGATGGAAATCTTCCGCTCCTTTTCGGTGCCTCTACTTATGCCCCACACACAAAATTAGATTTAGGGTTTAGGGAATTAGAGTAGAGTGTATTTTTAGGGTTTATGGTTTAGGATTTAGAATTTAGGGTTAGGGTTAGAGCTTGAAATTTAATTTTTAATACTTTTTTTATTGATAGGCATATATAAGGCACCGAAAAGGGGCAGAGGATTTTTATCCGTTTTTTTTCATGTCGTGTCGTGTTTTTAATTATTTTGTTGAATCGTGATTCATTTTTGTCCGAAATTATAATTTTTATACTAAAGTTCAATAAAATTTTGTTCGACTCAGCTCATAATAATATACAAATCTTAGTATAAGCATAAATTGACAAATTTAATAAAACTTTATCAAAATAGTGTGCGAAACAATTCAGAAATCAAAACTTCCAAGTAACAATCCACAAATAGACCATACTAACATATTATAAAAAAATTAACAAGTTGCTTGTAAACTTATCGAGTCAAGTTGTGTTTTATTTGACTCGACTCGTTAATGCCTCGAATTGAGCTCGAATCAAACATTGACTGAGTTTTGACAAGGTCAAACTCGAACTACTCAACTCAAATATTGATTTCGACGTGGATCCGAAAACTAGTTCGAATTATTCGAACTAATTTTCGAATTCACGTCGGAATCAATATTCGTCAAATTTATTAAGGAAGCCCAATGTCGATCCCAGGCCTCAACTTGAACTTGAAGCCCATCATCATCTTCAACAATTACGTTAAAAAAAAACACCTATATATTGCTCCAAAACCCTAGCTTTCACTCATTGTTTCTCTTCAGCCGTCGAAAATGTCGAAGCGAGGTAAGTTCCCATCATTTGTTTCATTTTCCTTTTCACTTTCCGTTTGTTTCCCGAGAAAAATACGAGTGAAACAGATGGAAAATATGTGTTATTGTTTATTTTTTTTTCACAATCTGTTTGATACCTGAAAAAGGTGCGATCTTTGCTTCTCTTTTTAATTAGGACGCGGAGGGTCAGCTGGAAACAAGTTTCGGATGTCACTGGGTTTACCGGTGGCGGCCACCGTGAACTGTGCTGATAACACCGGTGCTAAAAACCTCTACATCATCTCGGTGAAAGGAATCAAGGGCCGCCTTAACCGCTTGCCGTCGGCTTGTGTCGGAGACATGGTGATGGCTACTGTTAAGAAAGGGAAGCCTGATCTGAGGAAGAAGGTCTTGCCTGCTGTCATCGTCCGGCAGCGCAAGCCTTGGCGCCGAAAGGATGGCGTTTTTATGTACTTTGAAGGTAAATTCTTTTGTCTTGTCTAGATGTCTGAATTGTCATTGTTTTGTAGTTTCATTACATGGGAAATGTGAATTGAAGTTACAGACCTATCGGTGTATGTTGCTTGGACTCGGGTTCGAGATCGAAATGCGAGTGTTCATCGGTAGATATAGTATTGAATGAGTAATCTATAACCAGACTATATATTGTTTTGTAGTTTCATCACATGAGAATGTGGATTGAAGTTACAGACCTATCGGTTTATGTTGCTCGGACTCGGATGAGAGATCAAATGCGAATGTTCATTGGTAGATACAGTATTGCATGAGTAATCTATAACCAGACTATATATTGTTTTGTAGTTTCATCACATGAGAATGTGAATTGAAGTTACAGACCTATCGGTTTATGTTGCTCGGACTCGGGTTCGGGATCGAAATGCGAATGTTCATTGGTAGATACAGTATTGCATGAGTAATCTATAACCAGACTATATATTGTTTTCTAGTTTAATCACATGAGAATGTGAATTGAAGTTACAGACCTATTGATTTATGTTGCTCGGACTTGGATGCGAGCGGCTGAAATGCGAATGTTCATCGGTAGATACAGTATTGCATGAGTAATCTATAACCAGACTATATATTGTTTTGTAGTTTCATCACATGTGAATGTGAATTGAAGTTACTGACCTATCGATTTATGTTGCTCGGACTCGGATGCGAGCGGCTGAAATGCGAATGTTCATCGGTAGATACAGTATTGCATGAGTAATCTATAACCAGACTATATATCGTTTTGTAGTTTCATCACATGAGAATGTGGATTGAAGTTAGAGACATTGATTTATGTTGCTCGGACTTGGTTGTGAGCGACCGAAATGTGAATGTTCATTGGTAGATACAGTACTGCACTAGAAATGAACTCTGTAACCAGACAATAGTAATGTATCTACTTCAGTTTTCGATAGTTGATACAGTTACTAGTCTGGAATATCGAGTGTGTCCATCGTTGCAGATGCGTTAAGCTTTTGTCGCCTGCATCTGCTCCATTTGTGCCCTACATATTCTGCAAGTGGTTTGGACTATGTCATATATTCGGTTATAACGTACTAGTCGGGTAATCACTTTAGTGTTTGATGGCTGATGCGGCTACTAGTTTGGAAAACCGAGTGCCTCCATTATTGTAGATGCATTAAGTTCTTGGAGCATTCATTTGCTCCATTTGTGCCCTGCATATCTCAATTGGTAGATGTTGATTTCTGATTTGATGTTTGTGTTTCAAATCTTGTTTCGATTGCAGATAATGCTGGTGTCATTGTGAATCCGAAGGGAGAAATGAAAGGTTCTGCCATAACTGGTCCGATCGGGAAGGAGTGTGCCGATCTATGGCCAAGGATTGCAAGTGCAGCCAATGCCATTGTTTAGAGATTTTGTTGTCTTTGGATTCTGGGGGGATTTCTTTAAGGTATCATATGGATTAATTTTGATTTGATTTTGAACATGGAATGTAGTTATGGATTGTTTCTCCCCCTAATGTTCAAGTTTATCGATGCCATTTCGAGCTTTTATCGATGTTACTCGTGTTTGATATTTGTATCTTCGATTCGATTAAGTATGTTTTCCTATAAAAAGTCTGGCTTAACTTAACTGATGATTGTTTGAAAACCAATTAATTGTCTGAATATTATAGGGTGAAGTTTACAAATGGTGACCAAATTATTTCAATACATAAATCATAGGGCTAAGGATACCAAGTTGTTTCAAAAAAAATTTGATTTAAAAGTATTATGTGTCCTTGAATTTTTTCAAAAAATAAATTGAACCCTTAACTTCAATATTCAGAAGTGTCAAGTGGTAGTAATATTTATTTAAAAAATTGTGGTTAATAAAAGATTTAATTAATTTAATTTATTAGTTTGTGGGTTTAATTGAGTGAAAAAAAATTAGGAGTTTAATTAATTTTTTCTCAAAATTTCAAGGGGTAATTATTTTTTCCTAAAGTTTAAGGTTTCAAGCACCCTTGAACCAATTTTTATTTGGTCAATAAACTAAACTTTAATTTTTATTACAAAATAGCCATTGAGCCTTTAACTGCGATTGAAGGGTGATATAGTAGTTAAAATTTTTTTGTATAATAAAAGATTTAGTCATTTATGTTTACGTATTCAATCTATTTAGTCCAAATTTTTTTATAAAAATAATCTTATTTTAAATATTAAATTAAAAAATGTATAAATAACGAAAGATTAAATTTATTGAATTTTTTAAATTAAGACTAAATTGAATGTGTAAGTATAAAAAGTTAAATGTGCTAGTGTACAAGTTTTTTTTTAATTATCGCGTCATTTCTTATCGACGGTTAACGTCTTAATGACCATTTTATAATAAAAACTAAAATTTAATACTGATTATATGATTTTTGAAAGTTTGGTGATTAAATTGTGATTAAATTGAACATTTTAAATTAACTTGTAAAATTATCCCAAATTATATAATAATATAAACTAGACTGTATGATGTTGTTGACATAAAACTAGATAAACTTGGAAATTTGTAATGATAATTAAAAACAAAAAGTACACGTGTAGGGTCATAAAATCATGCAAGGAATCCAAGCTTTTCTCCATTTTTCTTTGCCAGACGAATTAAGCCTTGCCTTTGTTTACCATCGGCCCCTATTGCTTTGCAGAATTCATTTATTACCTGAAAAATAAATAAGAATAATATTAATAAAATCGAGTTAATTGCACAAAATATTCCTAATTATAATTTTTATTATAAATTAGTCTATAAATTTTTATTATAAATTAGTTTATAAACTTTTGAATGTTCTAATTTTATCTCAAATTATATGTTTTATTGTAAATTAATTTTTAAACTTTTGAACAATATAATATTATCCCTAAATTATCAGTATATTCTAGTTACATCCATTATTAATAAAATCATTAAAAATATAATTAGGGATGGGCACGGGTTGGGTCGGGTTTTTGGCCCACCCGAACCGACCCCATTCTTTAAAAAATTCGACCCGACCCGAAAATAAATATTTTAAACTCGACCCTGACCCGACCTATAGAAAAAAAATTAATTTTAGGGACTTAATTGTTAAAAAAATAATTTTAAGAGACATAATTATAAAAAATAATAAATTTAAGGACTAAATTGTAAACAAAAAACTAATTTTAAGGACCAAACTAATTTAGGATATGATACAAATTAACTCTTCAAAATCTTTCTAATTATAGTTTTAGTCCCTCAATCATGTTTAAATTTAATATTTCTATACTTTTTTTTTTGTTGAAATCAAATTATCCACCGGCGTAGGAATGACTAATCCCTAATCGCCGGAATTCAGTATTCAAAATCCGGCGGAAATGTAAACGGTACCTGAGAATGCAAGGCAATGGCTTTTCCCCTAATCTGATTGAACCTCTTCTTGCCAACAATCTGGCGGGTAACCACCACGAGCGGCGCGAACAACCCTTTCCCTTCGTTAACGTTCTTCATCGCCGGCTGAGCTCTCACCGCCTTCCCGACACGAACAACGTTGGGAACCGATTTAGCCAGCATCGCGTAGTCTTCGCCTCCGTTAAACGAGCTTCCCAAACCTCCCTTAAACCCAGCTGCGGAAACCGAAGAAACCGCCATTGACGACATATTCGAAGCTCTCTTCTTCTTCTTCTCTTCGGTTTGTGGACTAAAGAGAGCTATTGAAGCATTTGGTGGCCACATATAAATGGGTGGCTTTGGATTTTAGTCTAAGGGGAGAATGACGTGTTTGGCTCACTATTTTCCAGGAAAATCTGGATCTGGAAATCTAGTGGTTCTTCTTTGGATGATATCAGCCTTTGGATTGTTCATGGGACGATCCTCACCGTCAAGATTAGATTCTTTTCTCGAATTATTTTCCACCGTCCAAATAAATTTCAATAATTTCGATTCAAATCTAATTTAAGAGTTTAGGGTTTATGGATAGGTTAATAATTGTAAAAAATGGTTGAATTTTATATTAATTCAGACCAAAAACTGTAAAATGTCATTCTTTTAAGGCTTAAATATACATTTAGTACCCGAACTATATACATTCTCACAAGTTGGTACCTAATGAAATTTTGCTCCCAAGTTAGTACTTGAATTAAGCATATTCTCCCAAATTGGTACTTAAAAAAATTTTACTCCCAAGTTGGTACTTGAACTAGGCATTTTCTCCCAAGTTAATACCAAAGCTTATACATTCTATTAATTTGGTCATAATTCGTAATAATTCAATAAATTTAACACTTTATATTTAGAAATCTTATCAATTTACTCTTTGTTATGTTCTAAAATTGTTTGTTTTTCTCCTTTAAATGTTTATATCACTTTCTTGGTATAATTTTTTTTTACAGTAACTTGATGTTATTTTATGGTAGAATGCAATTATCTCATTGTTGTTTTGATCCGATAGACTTGTTTAATTTGAAAGTATCACAAAAATGACTAAATCGACGGTATTTTTAAATACAAATGGTCAAATTTATTGAATTATTTCAAATTAGGACCAAATTGATAGAATGTATAAGTTTTGAGACTAAATATGTTAATAAAAGTATTAGAGTAGTGGATGGAATTAAAGTTTTGGTACCAAAATGAGAGGAAAAATTCTTTAGGTGTCAACTTGAGAGAAAGTGTCTAGTTCAAGTACTAGTTTGGGAATAAAAATTCTTTAAGTACCAACTTGGGAGAAATGTATAGTTCAAATACCAAATATATATTTAAGCCTTCTTTTAACTCAGTTGTTTTATTCATAATACTAAAACTCAAACTCTTGACCTTATTTTCGAGATTTAATTCACCATTCGATTAGACCAATTTCGAGACTTCTCTATATTTTTTTTTTTGAAAAAGAATGAGAAATTGTTCTAAATTTTTGGTCAAATTATAATTTTGATCCTTTTATTCGGAGAATTACCATCAAATATATTTCTGTGATAGGACTATGTTTAATTTGTACATGCTTTCAATTCAATATATGCAAGTAAAGACTTATACTTTAGGTGTGTTACAATTTTTAATTTTTCGTTTTTAGTTCTTTTGATGATGTGATATTCTGATAATGTGTCACGTTTAATGACTAATGTGGAAAAAACATTTAATGATTAAGTTGAAAAAAATTGTTAAGTTCGGTGACTAAATGTTGTTTTTATCCCTTTTTAAGTATGTGTCGGTACTCGTGTTCAATACATATGGCCTCATTCAGCAACGCTTACTGAACGGGCATTTGAGTGTCGACCGTCAAAGTCCAGGTGAACGAGGACACGGAAAGAGCATTCATACCGTTTTCTCTCAAATTTCTCCTTCAAACGGGCATTTTCTGCCGCGCTAAATTTCAGCTTCTGCCCTCAAACGAGCGTTTGATTGGAATTAGCGTTTCCCAGCCCTGGTGAGCGGGGCCATATTTGACTTGGAAAAAAAATACAAATGAACATGCACACTTCACACATATACTTGTATTCGATACTCACATAACAGATAAATGTTTTGATAATAACTCGATATTTTGGATCAAAACAAGAAACACCCAGTTCTTCTCCCCCGATTATATCCTTAAAACTGAAGCACCCAAAGTGTTTAAAGCTTCAACAATGGCTGTTCTGAACTGAAATATGAGATGTATTTGAAAAAGAGAATGATTTGTTTGTTATTGAGTGAAATGCAAGTTCAATGTTGCAATCATAATGAGCAACATCTTAAGCAATTACCCACTCTCTCTTTGTTTTACACTACATCTTCTTTACAAATTAGTTGGTCTAACGAGAGGAGAGCTTAGATCTCTTCAGTAAGGTCAGAAGTTCGAATCATGACATTGTTAACGGAGAAAATTGGATTGAGAGAATCATCTCCATATTGAGCCTCTACAACACTCAATCTGAATTAGTTGGCTAGTAAGTCAAAAACGGGTGGTTAAACCAAAAGTATAAAAGAAATAAATTTCACGAAATTGATCGATTCAACCGATTAAATTGATTAAATTTCAAAGTAAATATTAAATTGATTCAAGTCAATTTTTATATTAAATAAAATTGGGATTTAAAATTTAATCTTGAAAAATGACATTTAAAAAATTCAAGCCCGAATTTGATTAATTGTTAATAAATTGTTTTGATTAATTGATAAATTGTTTTCTTTTTCAAAAGAATTTGTTGTATTTTATTTTCTAATAAGGTAAGGACAGAGTAAAAATCCTCTGCCCCTCTATGCCCTACACTAAAATTCACTTAAAAATTAAATTTTAAACCCTAACCCTAATTTTTACAACTTAAACCATAAACCATACACCCTAAAAATACACCTTACCCTTAATTTTCTAAACCCTAACCATAACGCCTTATCTTAAACCTAAACTCTAAAGCCTAAACCAATTATTTTAAAATGGGAACATAAAAAAGGTATGACAAGAGGGCAGACAATTTCCATCCG